>FR997836.1:19164837-19825670 GCA_905475405.1 Schrankia costaestrigalis
TCACTCAACCCTATTATTCCATATCCCAAAGAGGTCGTAAAACCCAACTAAAGGAAATGACAAACCAAGAAATTGGCAAGAAAGTAAAATTAAAAAACCTCTACAGCAATCAGTCGGCCCGACATGAGGCCAAGTTTTTGATTAACCAAAGTATTCTATCGTTTCAATGACTGTAGAGGGCAAATTATGCATGTAATGCCATCCTTTTTTCGTACGTTCCAACGGAAATTTATTTAGTTTAATGCCTATAATGCTTGATCTTCAGTCTTGTTCTTGTCTTCAGAAGAAACATGGCCCCTTAAAATCCCGTAGGCAAGGGATGTTTAGTACAGGATTGTAAATTTATATTCCATTATTGTAGAGACAAATAGTTTCACTTTAGGCCATTACGTGAACCATAAAAGGATGACATGAGTCACCATGACGAAATTAAGTTTGATTACAATATAATAATAGTTTTATTGTCAACCATAGCACTGTGATCAAAACTTCCGTTTTAGTACAAACTTGTAAATTATAAAGTAATAAATAATATTAAGTAGTTTCTATTTTAGTAATATTTATGTAAACAAGTTTAAGGAAATATAATTATTATGACATAGGTATTCCAAAAATAACGTTGTCGTTCCCTTTGTGCGTTTATTTTTATGACACTGTGTTTTTAAGTGACAATAGAAAAATAAAGTAACATTGATAGTTTCTCTATTATTATGTAACAACTTGTATACTACACTGTATGTAGGCACACTCATTTTAACAATTAAAATTATCTTTATATTTATAATATGGCGATGGTGTAAATTTCCATGGATTTTTTGTCATTTGATTAAAACTCCTTGACTCGAAATTTACGCAGAAGTATGAGTAGTACCTGAATCTGAATATAATAATTCTTCAGGGCAGAAACCTAAAATCTTATCTTTAAATTTATTATAGTATGCGGGGACTTTAATGTAAATCTACTTGAAAAATCTTCAACTAGTGCTAGATTAATTTGTTTGTTTCAGTCTTATAATTTACAGTTTTTATTTAAAGAAGCCACTAGGATTACATCTCATTCTGCTACATGCTTAGATAATGTATTTTGCAACTGTGAATATGTTAATAAGGATATCTTAAGTGATTTAACATCTGACCACTGTGGGCAAAGGGTAGTATTTCCATCTATTACTACTCCCACAGAGAACAAAATCACATGCAGGCCAATTACCATAAACCGCCTGAATCAATTTAGTGATAATGTTGCAATCAAAGTGACTAGAATTAATCTTAATCAGTATAGCCCAGATGATATTTATAAAGATTTATTAGACATTATCAAGCTTGAATATGATAATATTTTTAAAACTAAGACTTTTGTTAGTAACTCTAAAACTAAATTCTGTGATTGGGCAACAACAGGTATATATAAAAGTAGAGCTCGCTTGTATGAATTGTATGGTATGAAACAATATAATACTCAACCAGATTTCATTCAATATGTCAGGAACTACTCGAAAACTTTTAAGAGGGCTTGTGCCATAGCAAAGTCTTCTTATTTGAGTAATAAGATAAAGGAATCAAACAACAAAATTAAAAGTACATGGGACATTATTAATGCAGAGACCGGCCGGATGAAAATTCGTGATACTAATTATGTACTAAAAACTCAAGATAAGGTTCTCACCAATAATGCTGACATTGCACATGCTTTTAATAATTTCTTTATCAATGTTCCTATTCATACAACAACCTCCTTAAATTCCTCTCCAAACCAAGCAGAATTTTTACTAAAAGATAAAGTAATTGAATGTAAGAACCGCTTCAGTTTTAGGTCTATTAACCATAATGATATCATAAAAGCTTTCAAAAGTCTCAATTCCAAGAAATCTGCTGATTTATGGGGTATGTCTGTCAAGCTTCTTCAGGGTATTATATTTAATATATCTCCACATTTATCTATTATATTTAATAAGTGTATTGCCATAGGTGTATTTCCTTATCTAATGAAACACAGTAAGATTATTCCTTTGTTCAAGAATGGATCAAAAAGCGACCCTGGTAACTTTAGACCAATTTCAATACTACCTGTGATTAGTAAAATCTATGAGAAAATTATCTTATGCCAATTGGAGAGTCACTTTCATTTAAATAATATTTTTCATAGGCAGCAATACGGTTTTAGGAAGGGTAGCTCAACGATTGATGCGGGTGTTTCTCTTCTGAAATATATCTATGATGCTTGGGAAAATTCTATGGATGCAATAGGCGTCTTCTGTGATCTTTCTAAAGCTTTTGACTGCGTTGATCATGGGACACTTCTGTGCAAGCTTAGACATTATGGAATTAGGGATGCTTCTCTTGATTTATTATCTTCGTATTTAAGCAATAGGGTTCAGTATGTCGAAGTAAATGGTAGTAGGTCCTCTGGTCTTCCGCCAAGTATGGGCGTGCCTCAAGGATCCATTCTAGGTCCGTTTCTATTTTTAGTTTATGTCAATGACTTGCCGTTTCTTGCTCAGGGTTTGTGCGACATTGTTTTATTTGCAGATGATACTTCACTCGTTTTCAAAGTAAACCGTAAGCAAACTAATTTAGATGAAGTTAACGAATCTCTCGCACAAGTCCTGAACTGGTTTACTGCTAACAATTTGCTTTTAAATGCTGCCAAAACAAAATGCTTAAAATTCTCTATGCCCAATGTTAAAAGCCTTAGTAATAATCTGATTTTAAACGGTGAGGTCCTTCGTTTTGTAGACACTACTGTATTTTTAGGAATAACGTTGGATAGTAAGCTGCAATGGGGTGCTCATATATTAGCTCTAGCAGGAAAACTAAGTTCAGCTGCTTATGCAGTTAAAAAAGTGAGGCAGCTAACGAATATAGAGACAGCAAGATTGGTATACTTTAGTTACTTTCACAGCTTAATGTCCTATGGTGTTCTTTTGTGGGGTAGGGCTGCAGACATCGAATCTATTTTTATTCTTCAGAAGCGTGCAGTTCGAGCTATTTACAATCTTGAATCGAATGTTTCATTGAGAGATCGTTTTAAGGAAATAGGTATTTTAACAGTTGCTTCACAATATATATATGCTAATATAATATATATTAAGCAAAATATTGAACAGTATGATAGAAATGGCGACATTCATAGCATTGGTACGAGGAATAGGCATAAGTTGATAGGTCCACAACATCGCCTACATAAGGTACATAACACTTTTGCGGGACTCGGTATACGTTTATTCAATAAACTGCCTAAGCATGTAATGGATCTACCTTTACTAAACTTTAAAGCATTTGTAAAAAATCAGCTATTATCGAAAGGCTATTATACAATAAACGATTATATTAATGACAAAAACTCATGGGCTTAGATTTCAATTATCGTGATTTCATGTTGCTTGTTCCATGGTGTAGATTGTGGCTTAACCTAGGTAGTTGTGCGGATGTTATGTTACTACCTTATTACTTTCTTTTACAGTTTTATTTGTTATTGTAACGATAGAAATACTTCACTTGCATTTGTAAATGTATTTAATTATATTATCTAAATGGTATTCTATTCCATTCTCAACTACTTAAAGATTAACAAAATCAACTTGACGACACAAATGCTTGTGTGTTAATTTCTGTCGGATATCGCAGTGACGAGATGACTGATGAACGTGCCATGCAATTAAAGCTTTTTTTAAATCAATTTATTAACAATGAAATTTTTTTTTATCAATTAAACTTTAAATTGCTATGCATGTAAGATTTGCTTGCACACATCATTCTTCACGCTGCTGTTGGTAATTGTAACAAAGTCAAATTATTATTTTGAAAAGAGTGGCCTGAGTTTCTTGGCCACATTCTTCTCAGAGCTCTACTATAGTCGTCTGCGAAAGTGGTAGTAGTTTGGCAGACATTTTTCTCTATACTATATTCTACTACATGTATAACGATTTGCATGTGTTACTTTGTAACCTAAGTGAATAAAGCTATTTTGACTTTGACTTTGACTTTGACTATCTAATACGTATGTTTCAAGTTGATTCACTTACTAATAAATTATAATGATTATTTCAGCGCGTGATCCAAGCTTTGGGTGTATCGTGGCATGCTCATCACTTCGTCTGCGGTGGCTGCAAGAAGGAACTCGGAGGTGGTGGATTTATGGAACAGGTATGCCTCACACGCCTTTACTATTTGTATTTTGATGACATTTGGACTAGGCAAATCAATGAAATGTGTAACATTTATTTAACAGTTAAGATAATTTATGAAATAAATTTTAAGCAGCTTAGAAAAATTAAACTATCACGTTTAACGTGAAATTGGAACACATAGTCAGTTACTATCACTGATTTATAAAACGATAACGCTGGTTGAAATAACCCATATTATTATAAGGAATGATCTCGTGTAATCACACAGTGGTTTTCATCTGAATTTATCCGGGCGGGTAAAAAGTCGGTCCCAGCTGTCGTGGGTCCCCGGCATCGCCTATGGTCAGCCTAAATATTTCTCGATATCTGATTGGCCATTAACCAAATGATAAACAACCAACCTTTAATCAATCTGTAACTATTTTGTTATGCACTGATTTCAGGCTGGTCGCCCATACTGTTCAGTCTGCTACGCAAACAAATTCGCCGCTCGCTGCAAGGGATGCGGCTCTCCCATTGTCGACAAGGCTATCATCGCACTCGACGCTAAATGGCACCGCGACTGCTTCACTTGCACGGTAAATATTTCATAACAGCATTACAGCTCATTAAAGTCCACAGCAGGGACGGGTCTCCTCCCGTGACGGAGTGATACTTGGTCTACTAATACCACACTGGCCAGACGAATTGGTATAGAGTTTATTTTAAGTTTTTTCCGTCTTTTTATTTCGTAAAGATAATATTCACGGATAGTCCCTTAGTCGGTTTTTACGACACCCATGGCATAAGATGGGGTGACATATTGTATTCTTACTCCGTCACCACACGGATACGGTAAATATTTATTCAGTTAATTTTATTGTGATTACATACTTATGATACTTTACAGGACCTATAAATCTTTGTCCTGCCCCTTCAATTATATGTTTTATAACCATATATATTGATTTAGCATGTTATTGTTATTGGATAAAAGCATATTGATGTTGTATAATTTAACTATGTTTACTTACAGATTACCATGATTGTAATCTGGTTGGTTTAAAATAAAGACTTACGTCATTCTTTTGCAACTAAATTTCTTAAAATTAAATTTTACTATTATTAGTTTATTATTAGAACTATTCGTCAGAAAATGGATCAGTTTTATTAGTAGTCATGCTCCTAATGTTTCTGTAATAGTCGTCTGTGTTAGGATTTTTATAACAATTCTATAAGCCATATAAATTTATTTAAAAAAGGCTTATAAGCTTTTAAAAGTAGTACTTTTTATAAACATTGGTTTTATCTAATTATTTTATTACTTCTTATATTATCTTCTGTTATTATTTATTTTTTTAATACTTTCAATTACTTTAAATCTTTTTAAATATTTATTTGTAGTATTTATGTCCTCTTTACTTTTTTTGTAGAAGTAATAATTTGCTTCAATCTACGTGACAGGGTTTGGTAAGATATTCATTTGATTATGCCTCTAATTAATTGACGATTATGCCTTAGCCAAGCCATCCTTAACAACCACAGCATTATGCCCGCGGTTAACCAAGTAGGCTGGATTTTTGCAGTTATTATTGCAAAATAATAATTGATATTACATTTAGTAGAATAATAAAATGAGGTATAATAAATAATGCTTTTAAATTACGTGCTTTGTTTTAAGGTGTGTAAGAGGTAGCTTATATATTAGTAAATTATTTGAAGTTATTGACTATTTTAGATTACACCTACCTACGTTAACTTAATGATTTATTCAGATTTTATTTATTTTAATCTTGATAATTAATTTCACGGCACTTATTTTGTATTTTATATATCTATCTATCCTTTTATCACAAGAGTGGCTTTATCTTTCTACACTATTCTTGCACTAAAAAGTATTTTATCACGCAGCTTAATTTTACTTTTTTTAAGTATTTTTTTCTTTTATTTTTAAGTGTAAGTATAGGTTTTATACCTATTAAAATTGTTGTCTTTGGATTATAAATATTTTAAATAAGTAATAATGTTAAAATTTATTTAGTGTTAATTTTAGCTAGGTAGAGTGTTTTTCAATGTAGTATGAATGACCCCCAATGTCTGCTAAGCCGTTGATCAATTAACAAGTCAAAAATATTACTCAGCAGAAGTAAAACTAAATATTTTTTATCATTACTTAATTTAATGTTTTTTTTTCTGTTGGCGGCGCTAGTGAGCCATGTAAAGGCCCTTAAGTATATGTTATGTTTTTAAATTGTACTTCTCAACTACGCCGCTATTGTATTAGGAAGCTACCTGTAAAGATAGTAGGTTATTATGTTGAAATAAATAAAAAAAAATTTTTTTTGACTTAATCCAGAAAAAATAGAGCCTGACTATTTGCCAAAAAATATATAACTAACTCGAACTATAAATGGCCTCAATCATTTTGCGTAAAGTAATTGGATAGGTACCTGATAATATAATTGCGCAAATTCTCAGAATAAATCTTGTAATTTACAGAAATGCAGTAATCCGGTGACGGACGCCACCTTCTCCGTGTTGGACAACAAACCCCTCTGCGCTAAATGTGCCTAAGCATCACAAATACTAACCATTATTATATTACTATCAAGTACAGACATGCACCCATCGAGTTGTAAGCCATTGTAATTTATAAAAGAAATGTTTAACTCAAAGATATCATGAAACTTCGTAAAAGCTTCCTAAAATATACAATAAAAAATCTATTTATTCTTGTCTTAGTCATCAGTAAAAAATCTTTGAAGAGGCATTGAAACGAAGAAGAAAACAACATTTTAGCAAGGCATTAAAATTGTTGTAAACGAGTTGTTTCAAAATTGCTAATTGCTATAAGCATTTCTTTAAGTTTTATGATATTTGAGTACAAACGTCACAAAGTTATTAATTAAGACGAACAAACAAATAAAGAAGCAGTTTATATGACAGTATTGTAAGAGATTTCGTTTACATAATACTTATTTATAGTTTAAAACAGTTTTTATTGTGAAAATTGTTTTAACAAAAGTTAGTTTGTTTGTAAGGTTACTTAATTGAAAATATTATTTTATTTAACACACTTTGTGTATCTCTTTTGAAGAGATAACACGACTAAAGTATACCATATTTAAAACTTACGTCCATGACTCTATGTAAAGGAACTTCAAAATAGCCTCGTGAGACTGGCTAAAATTAAGTGACTACGTTATTTTTCTATCTACCCTATTGAATGGAACCAGTGGGTTGAGAACGCGGCAATTTAAAGAAATGCCATATTTTTCTCAAATCAATATTTTTACACTATTTTCCTATTTCATTGGATACAAAATGTATACCGGCTGACGATCTCAACGAAACACTACACGACACAACGAAGTACTATCAATTTATCACTATTAGGCCCTGCGCAGACGGCACACTTTATGTGCAATCGAGTCTGCGGCGCACAAAAAGTCTGCCATACATGGCATATGTTTGAGTCTTTTGTGCGCCGAACTTTTTGCGCGTCGTGTGCGTTACTGCTTATAATTGCATAGGTTCTATTTTCACAGACTAAAAGTGCGTCACGGATAGTCTGTCGTCTGCGCAGGGCCTTAGTTAGTTTACTGCCAGTCTTACGTGGTTCTATCATATAATTATAAGTTTAATAAAAAGATAAAATAAATAATATTGTTGTAAATAATCGTAATTTAAAGCAAACTGTGATGCTTTTGGGCTTTCGATTGTGTATTTTTATTAAATAAAATTTAAAATATATTTAAAGTGAGCTAGAATTATATTTTGTACGCTTTTCTGATATATTTTTTTTCCAATAAATTATTGAATTGTTTTCACAACAGTGCTTTTTATTTTAAATATAAATTACAGTTATTAACGTAAATAAAGTAATGAACATACACTATTATACTATAATAGTGTATGTTTCTATTATGTTTGCTGTACCAAAATTGGTAAAGCTTTAATATTTTTTCCACGGTCGTTCTCGGCATAATGCCCAAACTGAGAAATACCACAGAATAATGATAAATTTAACGTCAAAATAACTGTGAGAGTAAGAAAGAACTTAAGAAGTGGCTATAAACAGAACCTATACTTTAATCAAACTTAAACTTAATCATCATCATCATCATATCCGCCAATGGACATTCACTGCTGGAGCTCCTTCAAATATTTCTACCCTGTGCTTTCCTTGTCCATCGGTTTCTCATCATAACAGCCCATTAATGTCCCACTGCAGGGACGAACCTCCTCCCGTGACGGAGGATTACTTGGCCTACTAATACCACGCTGGCCAGACGGGTTGGTATAGGGTTTAATTTCCAGTTTTCCTTCTTTTTCTTTCGTCTCGAATTTTTCACGGATAGTTTTTAGTCGGTTTTACGACACCTATGGGATGACATGGGGTGGTGACATATTGTATTCTAATGGCTAACGCAGACCTGGACGGCATGGCAAAGTATTTTAATTTTTACTAATGGAAATTCAACCGTACCGTTACAGAAATACGACATAAATTGCTATGCTTTAAAATGATGCCGCGGCATTGAAAAATCCCTTTCAATGCCGCGGCATCATTTTTAAAGCCATTACTGCCATTACTGCGCCACCACGGGTTTCTCGCCGCGTCCTAACTAGGGCGATCATATACTAAATAATATAATAATCATACCTCAGTCTGCACAAGCACCGGCGCCTCGACACCAGCAACCTCCTTATCATCTTCCAACTCAGCCGTGTGAGACTTCCTCGGCTGCGGAGTATTAGGAGCTGAAACTTGTTTCACCACTTTAGCTTCCTTCACTTTCTTATCATCGACTGGTCGACCCTGACATTAATAAATTTACATTTTAATACACTTCTGAGTTTTTATTTAAGGGGTCATTTGGCTGAGCGACGTCTTTATTACTGGATAGTTGTTTATGGATGTGATTTGGTGCTCCCACTTTTATGTACCTAGGGTAGACCGGGGACAGATGTAGCATTTTTGGTTAAATATTTTATTTTCAGTTTACTGACAGTATTATAGCAATTGTGCTGATATCCGGTAATACTTAGTTAATTCGGCTATAACATTATGTTTTCTTTAGTCGTTTAAGTACCATACAAACTTAGATATTTGTGTTCCAAGAGGATCAGGTGCAATGGTACAAATATCCCCGATCCTGGGTCAGTTGTACCAGTAATCCGAAGTAATAAAACTCAGTGCTTTAATTACAAAAATATGTATTTAAAAATGGTAAAACCTCACCAAATAAACCTTAAGGCGAACCACAAACAAAAAACAGTAAATTTCTTAAAAACTGTTAACAAAAAAATCAAAAACAGGAAATAGAACTTCTCTAACCTTTAAAAAGTATAATTAAAGATTATAAAGACAAAGATCATAAAACAAGGCTTTTTAAGTCCTGCAGACTAATCACTTGTACTCGTAGTACTTAGAATTATTAGCATAAAATAACTAAAATCACAAATCAGCTTTTTATATGGCGAAACATTTGGAACGACTGTCCCCGTGGTACAATTATCCCCAGCTAGAATATCACCATTTACTATTACTTCTAGCTAATCAGTCTTCATTATTGGAATAAAATCAGTAAATATCTGCCGATCGTTGTAGTTAATGTGCAATGGTCGCCTCTTGATCTTCTGTAAGCACTTTTTTTGTTGTTTTGTATCCTATTGATACCACAGCTCCCATCCGTTGAATTTTCTCCTGAAATATTGCTCTGGGGTCAATTCTACCACGGGGACAGTTGCACTTGTACAACCGTCCCCGCAAAATTGGTACAATCGTCCACACAGGATCATTTTATTAAAAAAGTAAATATCTCCATAATTTGAATTTCAAACTACACATATAAGGTAACAATGTAAAGCCAACAACACTAGGAAACGATTAAAACCAATATTGAGTGAAAATGTAGCTTAGATTTGCTGTTATGAGTAATTAAAAATTTATCAAAAACTTACGTTGAGTGGTCTGGAATTTATATTCTCTGCCACAAGTGTCCGCGTAGAGCCACGCGCGCGGCTGATTGACGGTTACTCGGTATGCGTTTCAGGGGTCGCCTGCGGGGAGGGAAATCTGCTTGCGATGCTTAGTTATTGAAATATTCGCGATGGTACTATCGTACCCTGCTACAAACGTCCCCGGTCTACCCTACTACCTTCATCACGACGCTACCTTTATCATTGAATAATCCTTGGTTATGAAATAAATGAATTTTATATTTATATTTATATGTATGGTATACAATGGTTGCAGCACTTAATTACAGTTATCTCCTATGTAAAAAAAAATTACGTCAAGAAAATGCTGCAGTAGAGTTTGTTGCGCAGCTTCTTCTCTACTAGCGCTTTGGAGGCGGTGGTAAAGTTTTCTAAACTTTGAAATGTTATAAACTTAGATTAAGTAGTGTTAGATGACGTCAAAAATATACAATATTATTGTACTACTTTGAATAAATTAAATGAATACTGAATACTATCAACCTTTTTCTCCTTTTTAGAAGGAACATGTTTCTTCACTTTACAACTAACTGGCGAAGTGTGTTTCTTGTTAGAAGTTGCTGATGCAGGAGAGACATTTCTGATGTTGATTTTCTCCACGGCGTCTGGAGAGGCAGGGCTTTTAGGACATTTGTTTTCAGAACTAGGACTGTGTACTGCCGCCTCGGGGACTCGCGGAGTTCTTGACTCGTGTAAATTCTCTCGATTCTTACGATGATGCGCAGGCTTTCTAAAAGAATATGGTTACTGTAGTTATGGGGTCTATTATCCAAAATATGATATAGAAACTATATTATGCTGTACCTACCTATTTTGAAATAGTTTTTCAAAGTATGTGGTATATATTTTATTTGTGTTATGGTTTAATTCTTTTAATTTTAAAATTGTATAAGCCATTTCTTTTAAGATCATAAAAAGGAAGGTACAAAGTACTGTAAGTGAAAGTTCGCGCAATACTACTTCATCATAATAGCCCATTAATGTCCCACTGCAGGGACGGGCATCCTCCAGTGACGGAGGGATACTTGGCCTTCTAATACCACGCTGGCCAAACGGATTGGTATAGGGTTTAATTTCAAGTTTTCCTCCTTTTTATTAAGTAAAGATAATATTCACGGATAGTCCCTTAGTCGGTTTTTGCGACACCCAAGGGGATGAGATGGGGTGGTGACACACTGTATTCTTATTCCGTCACCACACGGAGAAGCAATATTACTTGGCCAGGCTGAAGTTAGCTACCAGTGAAGTTTGTGCATGTATATTTAGTTCCAAAAATGAATGATTGCACTGTCATTTGCAACAACTTCAAGCCGGTAAACTTACTTAGGTACATCTAACAAAAGCAACTCATTTCCAATCTATTGATGGATGGCATCTACAAGACTACATTATATAGTTCTATAAAGAATTATCCAAAAAAGTACTAACCTCGAGTGTTCTTTAGTGGTATGTTTTTCTAGAACAGCAGATGACCTATGTGCCCGTGGTGAATGATGTGGACTATGCACTGGAGTAACCTGAGACCACAGATAACGTATTTATTTACTAAATTCTTCATAAAGATTGTATAAAACGTTTTACTTCAGATAATCAACATTAATTTACTATTTTGTATTTTACAGTTTTTTCATTGGTTTACCTATTCTAAAACATTATAAAAATAATGTTTTTTTTTTAATGCTAGCTGTTGTGCATTGCTTATGAGTGCCAATAAAATAGGAGCTTAATGTTTTTAACACACAATGTTTATTTTCGCTGATTGTAATTTATAAATTCAATTAACCTTTAACCGCACCGTAGCATTTTTTTCTAAGCGTGCCTCCACCGCCAAAAGTCAATCACGTCAGAAATTTGACATTTCGAAAAGAAGTGTCTATTTAAGAAATTAGTCTTATATAGAAGCCTCGGCGGTGCGACCTAGATGTTGTATGTCTTGTTTTTGAGACCATGGCGGTTAAAAGATGGGAATAAGGCGTGGTTAATATGTGGGAATAAGGTATGTATGTACAGTACCCGGCCGTTTATATTGCACATCAACTTTTGTAAAGAGACAGTAGGCCAATTTTGGCTTCGTAGAGCATTATCTCTGTCGCACGATATACAAACTGTCAGACACGAACTTGCTAGTGGGCGGAGCCTAAATGATTATTGTCGGAAACATGCACGCTAAAATTGCCCAAAATAACTTTGGGGAAAGGGTATTACGTACAAATAATATTAACATTTAAATAAATACTATTTGATAATAAATTGTCAAATTAAGGAGCAATTAACTTTCTCCGTTTGTATGGAGATGCGACTGGCATGCGTACCCTTACAACCAATTATGATTTGAAAGTGTGCGGCAGAGATGACGCTCTACGAAACCGAAATTGACCGATTGTCTCTTTCCAAACGTCGATGTGTAATATAAACGGCAGGGTACTGTATATAAAGTAGTAAATGCTATTATTTACCGATTCGACATTCTCGACGAGTGTGCGTATCTCCTGTTCATCCCGCACGACGCGGCGAGGTCGCGCCTGCGCGGTGCCGGGCGCGCGCATCAGGGGTCTGTTAGACCTATACACACTATACGTTTAAACTCTTCACTTTTGTCTCATCATAACAACCCATTAATGTCCTACTGCAAGGACGGGCCCTTTCCCACGACGAAGGGATACTTGGCCTACTAATACCACGCTGGCCAAACAGATTGGTATAGGGGTTTAATCTAAGGTTTTCCTTCTTTTTATTTCGTAGAAACAATATTCACGGATAGTCCCGTAATCGAATTTTACGACACCCATGGGATGAGATGGAGTTGTGACATATGGTAGTCTTACTCCGTCACCAAACGGATTTTTTCTGATACATTAGTAAAATCTGCGTCTCGGGGACTTTTATAGACATACAATTGATATGAATTAGAAAATGATTGACGACGACTGTAGCGTACTCATTAAACTACAAGGCTGCTACGCAGGGGTCTCGGGTTCGATTCCCACTCAATGCAAATCTTTGTGTGCATGAACATGATTGTTGGCATTGCTCATGGTGTTTTCCATGTATAATATTTATGTCTTTTATACAAAAAAGTTATTTATTTAAGTATGTTTTGTCTAGTACCCATAGTACAAGCTTGGCTTAGTTTGGGACTAGATGGCGTTGTGGTGAATGTGTGAGAGATATTTGTAGTAAACAAACAATATCAAAGCATACGTACGACCTGGGACTTTTCTTCTGCGTCTCACCATTAGTCTTATTTGTAGATTTCTTCTTACTTTTAGGACTACCGTTTGTCGATGATCGAGACTTTTGAGAACTGAAAATAAGTAAATAATAATTCATCATAACAGCCCATTAATGTCCAACTGCAGGGACAGGCCTCCTCCAGTGACGGAGCGATACTTGGCCTACTAATACCACGCTGGCCAGACGGATTGGTATCGGGTTTAATTTCAAGTTTTCCTTCTTTTTATTTCGTAAAGATTCACGGATAGTCCCTTAGTCGGTTTTTACGACACCCATGGGTTAAGATGGGGTGGTGACGTATTGTATTCTTACTCCGTCACCACACGAAGAGTGATAAATTAATAATTATTAATCTAGAAATGCTTAAAGAAATCATCATTTAGGATCTTCTGATGGGATAAAGACCGTAAAGAAAAAAGTAACTTTTTGTTTGAACTTCCGACTTATGTGTTTCCTTCTTCGCATCAAAAATAGTGAAAAGAACGACATTATGAAATCGGCCATGATACTGAGGACGACAGGAGAACGTCGGCCTTCTTGCTTCCTTACGATTCCTACACTCATGGATCATGATATACCACCGCTCATGGCCAGAGCGTAGCTAGGCCTCATAATCCTGGGAACCAAGCTGTTATATCGCATGGCCCTGTTATTTCCCCTTCGGCGACATTCGAAACCATGTTTCGAAACCGGTTTCGAAAATAGTTTCGGAAGAAGAAATATTATTCTGTTTTCGAAACATGGTTTCGAATGTGTTCGAAGGGGTTATTTCAGTACCTACAGTAACCTTACGCTTAAAGACTTGTGTGACATATTTGCTCACTACTAATGGATTTAGATCAAGTGTTTAACGTGTTAGGCAGTGCCGTCCTAAGCAGCTTCTTGGCTAAAGAGATCACAAGCGCTTTCCGGTTTATATCATAACAGCCCTTTAATGTCCCACTGCAGGGACGGACCTCTTCCCGTGACGGAGGGATACTTGGCCTACTAATACCACGCTGGTCAGACGGATTGGTAAAGGGTTTAATTTTAAGTTTTCCTTCTTTTTATTTCGTAAAGATAATAGTCACGGATAGTCCCTTAGTCGGTTTTTACGACACCCTTGGGATGAGATGGGGTGGTGACATATTGTATTCTTACTCCGTCACCACACGGAGACTGTTTTATGTATAAAAACAATATTTACTTCGCTTGCGCATCTTTGGAGACAGCATTCTTCACATTCAGTCGCAGTGTTTCCAGTGAATACATAGACAAGTTTGTTTCACCAACTAAATCTGAAAATGTAAATATGTAATATTACTCGTTACTTACTTTATTTTTACTGACTAACCCGCGACTTAGTCACATACAAGTAGTTTAAGTTGTAATGAACGTCTCTATTTTAGTCATGTAAAGCGTCGCAACGCCTGTGACGTAGAGCGTCGCGACGCTTTTCACGTTGAACATGACAATGCATGTCTTTTAAAGCGTCGTCTCACTTTACACGCAACCGGTATTTTGCCTAAGGCATTTTACCATCATTCTTTTTATAATTATGTATTTCTTAAGCCAGCGGCCTACTCAACAGGAAAAATGCAATGCATCTGCAATGCACAGCCAAGGCGCTACCAATACCACTGAGTGGTCACCCATCTATGCCATTACGTCGCCATCTGCACTTTTTGCGATGTGCACATTTTGCTACCTGTACGTATTACGATTAGCACATTTTACTATCTGCACATTTTGCGACTTGCACTAGTGCACATTTTGCTACTTGCACATAATGCTATGAATCGCTACACATAAGTTAAGTCTCATAGCCCAGCTTATTTAATTTTATTGATCAACCATTTCAGGGTAAATTATCGAATTTTACATCATGTTTTATTAAAAATCAATCGATAAAACAAAAGTAAACGTTTACAAACTCATTACTTACTGATTTTCGAAGTCATTTGAGAATTATTGAGAAATTGTTTTTTCTTTGATTTATTTTTCGTTGGCTTCGAAAATTTCTTTTGCGACGATTCTTTCTGAAAACAATGAAAATGTACTGAATAATTACAATAGGTATTGTTACTACAATTGAATAACGTAAAGGATTAGGTATAAGGTTCTTATACTGTTAACCAAGTTTGGAGACACAATGAAGGTAACAATAATAACAGTAGGTAAGTATTCAATTATTCATAGTTTTGATTTCATCAAATATAGAAAAGTTCATCGTGTCGAATGGTTCAAAAATAGAATTAATTAACATATATTTAATTTTCTTCTGTCTTATTCAAGATAGTAATCAATTAACATATATTTAATTTTCTTCTGTCTTATTCAAGATAGTAATCAATTTAAAAGGCACATGTAAAGTAACTAAAAATTGTAAAGTAGTAACTTACAGTATACTTGGACAACATATTTATAATCTCTTCGCATTTTACATGGTATTCACTTAAAAACTCTTCTAACTTATCGCATGACGATTGCAGCGCCTGAAATTATATAGGTTAATAATAAAAAGATTATTAATTAAAGAAGAACATACAAAATCATTTTCAAGGGTATAGACGCAGCGCAGACGTGTCGGTGTAGCCGGGCGGCCACTAGGTACAAATACAAAATGTATGAAAAAGAGTGTGTTAAGTGGCTGTCGTAGGCCACCAGTGGTCGGTGTAGTCGGTGGCCGATTTGCACCGATCGGTTAATTGACTTCGATTTACTAACTATTTCAGGCCCGGAGAGCCCGTCTCTTCACAGCCGAGGAGGTTAGTCTTCACTCGAGCCGTTTCTAGTGCGCAGTATTTGTGTATACAGGGTGTCCCAAAACCCGACGTTAACCCGAATCACGCTGGTTATCAGAAAAATATAAAAAAAATCTAAGTTGCATGGTTGTAAAGTTATAGGCATTTGAAAAAAAAACGCAAAAATTCACTCCCTGTGACAGTCTTTTCACTCCTGTTGCCACAAATCTTAACTTTTTCCAACTTTTTTTTTGCAGTGTTACCCTGAATAATGCCTTTTCAAATTCTAATAGAGAATTTAAAACCAGCTGGTCTAGTTTTTATATCAATAGGACTTATTACTTAAAATAAAATTTTAAATGAAAAAAATTCCCAGTTTTAACTTACTGTAGTCAAAAAAAATGTACTAAGAGAGTTGGCAAATTATGCCAAAAGTTGGCGCATTTAGTAAGGATTCCAAAATGGTATACAACTTGGTAAATTGTTGCTGCTTTCATAGACAAAAAAAATCTTAAGTTTAATTTAGGAGCCGATTTTAAAGCTGAATAAGTTAAACGGCTAACTGTCTTACTAATAAAAATTTTCTTATACAGTGGTTATACACATGAATACTTATTCCTTGAATAGGAGCGTAATAGCTGTTTATACACTACTTGACTAATAAACCAGGTATAAGCATTGCGTAACTATTAAATAGTTATGACACTGACCACTGGCAATACTGTCAGAAAAAAAAGTAATATATTAAAAAATGACATTAAATTAGTTTCATATTTTTACCTATTAATTTTTATTGTAAAAATATTAAATAAATTAGTATGTCATAAAGGATATTAATATAATGCCCTGATGTTAGAATACGACTTAGAAATCGTAATAAACGCATAATTTTACACACTTTTACATATTTTTACATTAGCAGACTTTGACATTACTTTTGAACGCCTCTTAACCACTCCCGAGGTCAAAACGGTTGAGTTTTTGAGATTTCATTTCGTATTCTGTTTGCGCGGTTTATTTTGATTACAATCTCATAAAAATAACCATTAAAATGGAATCAAGTGATTATAGATATATAGCAAAGAAGAGGAAGCCATTTTGCAAATTGGGATTTATTAGAAAAGGTATTTAGTTGACCTCGAAAACTAAATAGTGACAATATCGATAGGCTAATGTATGGTTTGAGTTTGTAACAAAATAAGCTTTAAAAATGGATTAATGTGATAACACACAGTCCCACGAGTGGGTCGAAGAAGAACATTTACTCCAAGGCAAAGAGCAGCAGTTAAAAATGAAAAATTTAGAACTGGAAAATGTAATACGTACAGAGAAAATAAATAAAATTGATAACTAAAATGTATTTTATTTGAAATAATTATATTACAAAACATAATTCATAAATAATTGCCTTGCAACTTATCCAGTTGCATTATTTTGAGTTCTTGTGGTCTATGTCTCAAAACGGGGTCACCGGGCGTTATGTCCATTATTTCTGTATTTTGCCCTATTTTCATTGCAATATTGTGCAGAACTGCAAGTGCAACTAAATACAGTTTAACATTTTCTAATGATACACTGAATCCGTGTAATAGGCATCGAAATCTCTGTTTCCATATACCAAAGCATCTTTCTACAGGGTTTCTAGTCAGTATATGAATCTTATTGTAGGCCTCCTCCTTAATATTAGCAGGATTTTGTACAGGTGTAAACAAATAACCTGTTAGTCCATAACCTTCATCACCCAAAAGGACGACGACATGAAATTCTTCATTTTCAAATCTCTGCCGTATTGGGCTTTCTCTGAAAATTCGGGAATCATGAGTACTTCCCCTCCAGTGTACTACAATGTCCTGGAATCGCATACCACTTATACGTTTATTGAACACACTCCTTTTCTATTGATATAGTATTATCACCACCAACCTTTTTGATCTTAATATGTGTGCAATCAGGCAATAGCATCTGTTACGTTTCTGAAGCCACATATATTACGAAATTCTGCTATGACTTCCTCTTCAAGAGTTCGTTGCATATGAATAAAATGGTAACATTTGTCACGGACGGATCCTCCGTGTGGTGACGGAGTAAGAATACAATATGTCACCACCCCTTCTCATCCCATGGGTGTCGTAAAAACCGACTAAGGGACTATCCGTGAATATTATCTTTACGAAGTAAAAAGAAGGAAAACTTGAAATTAAACCCTATACCAATCCGTCTGGCCAGCGTGGTATTAGTAGGCTAAATATCCCTCCGTTACGGGAGGAGGCCCGTCCCTGCAGTGGGACATTATTTCGGACGTCACGGATTGTTGACTCATGCCGTGAATGTCTGCAGCATCATCTTCTACTTTCTGTCGCGCCCAAATCCCTAATGCTGTACAAACTTGAAGTTCTCTTGAAAAGACATGACTATAGGCCGACCGCTTATCTCAGTCCCCGCCTGCGGTATGAAAGGGACGAGGGAGCGGGGTAGCAGTGTACGTTATGGTAGCGTACACAAGAGCTATATCGAGTTGGTTCTATGTCAAATTAAATAAATTTTTACAAAAAAAAAAACTGACTTCAAAGACAAAAATTGACAACACTAAAAAGTAAAAAAATAATTAAATGCTGACCGCTTAACTCTGACCTCGCCTGCGGGGTGACTGGGGGGCGGGGAATGACGACAAAGGGGATCGCGCGGGGATTGCACGGGTGGCACAATTAACCATAACTTCCAATGAAGTTAGTATAAGTCGCAAAATGATCGCACCGATTATTGACGAGATTGCACCGATAATTTGCCATATCTTAAATTTCACTCTCTTTCTTCCTTGTTATATGTATGTCATCATTCCCCTGCCTGCATCAAATAGTTTTAAAAATAAGGACAGAGAAAAACAGAAATAAACCTGACAGGAGGGCGCTTTCGTGTTTGTCAATCTTCTTTCAAATTGTATGCCGAAAATTAGTTATTAAAAATACGGCATTACGGAGAGGTTTTTTATTTTTCTGGTCAGGCTTTAAATTGTTTAACGCCTTTTTTCTCTAAGAAATTACGAATTTAAGTGGCAAGATGACGCCACCGTCTTTGAAATTTGAAAATTTTATAGAAGACGGACTAGCATGCTTGCTGCACAACCAGCTGTCACACGTCAACTGTGGTTGCTTTGTTACACACGAGATTATGATGAGCCGGTGTATCTTCGGACACAAAATAGGTAGCCAGGCCAAGCAAATGGCATTCAATGTGTACGAATACTTTAGAAAAAAAAAATTGGACCCAAATACTGTTGAATTTCAGCAAGATATTAATTTGAAAAAAACTGTAGCAGAAATTACTGGACTATCTGAAAAATCTGTCAGTAGGATTGTACAAGAAGGAAAAATTTTAATAGATAATAACGACCGTTTTAAATCACCGATAAAATCTAAGCAAAGCAGAAGGAAGCGATTAGATGTAGACGATTTTACAAAAGGGGTGGTAAGAAGGAAAATAACTCAATTTTACACGTTTTACAAAAAAATACCAACTCTTAAGACGTTAAATGCTGCACTCAAAGAAGAAGGTATATTACACTGCGGCAAAGAATATTTAAGGCTGTTATTACACAATCTGCGTTTTAAATTTCGGAGATGTCAATCCAAAAGGACTTTTCTTATAGAACAACCTAATATAACTTCTTGGAGATGGAAATATCTCAATGCCATAAAAAACTATCGTAACGAAGGAAGAACTATATTATATCTTGACGAAACGTATGTCTATTCCTCTCACAATGTGTCAAAGTGTTGGCAATCAAAGGACGAACGCGGAGTTCTTACTCATATAGGTAAAGGACCACGTTTGATCATAGTTCATTGTGGAGGTCAAACTGGCTTTGTGAATAACGCCTTATTGATTTTTAAGTCCAAATGTAAAACTGGAGATTACCACAATGATATGAATTTTGAAAATTTTAATAAATGGGTCAAAGAAAAACTTTTGCCAAATATACCGCCAAGGTCTGTGATAGTAATGGATAACGCAGCATATCATTCCGTTCGGGAGGATAAAAAGCCAAGCATGTCTTGTACCAAAGCAATGATGCTTGAGTGGCTTACACGACACAACGTACCACATGATGAAAAACTTAGAAAATGTGACTTGGTGAAGATAATTAAAATGCATAATTTTGAAGACATTTATAAAATTGACGAATTATTGAAGGCAAATGGACATGATGTGCTGCGTTTACCTCCATACCACCCAGACTTAAACCCAATTGAGTTAGTATGGGGAGAAATAAAAGGACAATTAGCTCAAACAACCATCGATACCAACTTGGACGAAAAAAAAAAATCATTAGAGGAACTGTTTAGCAAATACTCCGTTGAGAAATGGAGAAACTGCGTCAATCACATTATTAAGATAGAAGACGAGTATAACAAAAACGACGGTATTTTAGATGATGCCGTAGATAGGTTAATTATAAATTTCAATGAAGATTCCGATACCAGTAGTACAAATCTCGAATCAAATGAAAGTGACACAGATAATATGGATATAAGTTAATTTTAACCGGTTGCGCAAGGAGACGTTTTTAATTTATTTTATTATGATTTCTTTTAAAAGTCCAACTTTTATTTTTTTTTATTAAACAATTACATTACAATTTTTAGAGGTTGTAGTGTTATTTAGCCATTATACTTAACAATTTATTATTCAGTAGTAAAATAAACCTATCCTAATATATTTATAAAATAAAAGTTTGAATGATGTCACGTGTCTTGAGATGGGATAAGTATTATTTAAGATAGCGCTTGATCTCTTTATTAGAACAGTCCAATACAAATCAGGGGTCATGAAAAATGGTTTTGGTTCAATGTTGAATGAATTTAAATTTCGTTCCTTATCTAAGTATTTGAAAGTCGTTCATAGACAAATGGTTAAAGTAGGAGCTGGGTAATGAGGTTCGTATCCCATGCCGACGAATTTTTTTGGGCAATTTTTTATTTACACAATTTTTTTATTTCCAATTTACATGCGCACATTACGCAACCTTGGATGCTGCTGGTCTACCGAATATATAGTAATATTGTATTCTGCATGACTTGACGGATTTCATTTCAAAATTATTATCAATGTATATTTATTATTATTACTTATGTCAAGGATTCTCTGCAAAGTGCGTCTATCTGATAGTTCCAAAATCGTAACATAAAGAAGTTGTTAGCACAATGGGTGGTAACAATATTGTACAATATGGATTACTTGAGCCAGTAGTCATTCCAATTCAGCCTAGACTTAACCGGGAATATATTGAAGAAACAGGATATAGTGCAGCCGAACTATCCTCAATTCTTAATAATAATAATACTAGGCTAACTACAGAACAAAAATGTGTTTATGATACCGTAACAACAGCAGTAATAAACGAAGAGGGCATAGTATATTTTCTCGATGCTCCTGGTGGAACAGGGAAAACATTTCTTACCCGAGTGATTTTAGCGGAAATTATAAGAATGGGAAAAATTGCCTTAGCGGTGGCATCTTCAGGTATTGCAGCAACATTACTTCCTGGTGGCAATTTTTTTTGGATTTAAATTGCACTCTAACTCCCGTGTGTGGTGTGTCATGCAATAGCGAAAAAAGCCAAAGTGCTATTATATTTCTATTGGTATTTCACTTGACACTGGCAAAATATGTAACTATGTTCATGATGCCATAATAAACAAATTATATATATACATACCTACATTGTTTTAAGACTAAATGTATTTAAAATTACTGAGTAAAGTTACTAAAAAAAATTAAAATATAATAAAAAAAGTTATTTTTTTTAAATTTATACTCTAATCCATAAACAATCAAAATTTTTATGTCATAATGTCGAAGTCATTTATTAATATAATCTGTAATTCATGGGCGCCATTCCATTTGCTTTGGTATTATTATCTTATTTCGTTGGCTGACACCGACTCCAAAAATAATAATAATATTATATAATTTGTAATAATTTGATTTTCTTTTAAAATCTACAAATAAATATATTTGTTATTTAAGAAATATCCTGAACAATCCTTTGTACAATAATTAAAAGAACCTATTCCTTAGAATATAAGAATTGCTGATTTAAAGTATATAATTATAACTAAAGTCTTAGAAAATATTTACAAATAATAACAATGTACAATCATTAATTATATATTAAAATCACAGTATAATCACATTTGGTGTAATTACAATAATTTACATTAAAACAGGTATGATTTAAACATATTAATTTTTAATAATCAGTCTTAGAAAATATTTACAGATAATAAGAACAATATGTACTAAGAGTTTTTTTAATTTTTACACTATTTACGCTACCATAACGGACATCTAGTCAGTATGTCAGTATGACACTAGTGCGATATCCTAGTCCGTCTTCTATACAATTTACAAATGTCAAAGATGGTGGCGTCATCTTGCCAGTAAATCTCGTACTTTCTTAGAGAAAATATGCAATCTAAATTATTACACAATTTAAAGCTACACCAGAAAAATAAAAAAACCTCTCTAGGTATTTCGATTGGTTTATGGTATAATTTAAATTTTTCCTTCTTTTTATTTCATAAAAATAAGCTAGCTAAAAATTAGAGCTGTGTTGTGATGTGATATAGTTCGGATCACAGTCTCTAGATGGCGCCGTTTTGCCAAAATATCAAGAGATCGCTCTCTCCTTTGTCCTCGCCCCGCGCGCTCCCCTTATACCGCAGGCGGGGTCTGAGTTAAACGGTCTGCCTATAGAGGTCGTACTCTGTTCGATTTCACCACGGATTAAATCTACAACTTCCTTTGCATACGCCTTCGTAAATCTTTATTTGGATTTAAACTCAAAATCATCTAAAATAAACGGATTATAGCGAGATTAGTAGTTTTTACTTTCTTAGTGGTTCTTCACTCTCCATTTCGTCAAAAATTTCATAATAATGTAAATAATCCATAATTAGAGAAAAATCAACAAAATATTGTAAGTTATGCACTTGTTATACGAGGTCTGTCGACTGTATAACAGTTGTATAAAATGACGTACAACTTACACCACCGCTATAACAGGCGTATAGCTAGAGTGTGTTTATTGGTAACGTTTTTGTTATAACCTTGTTATAACGAGTGTGTAAATGTTTATTAGTAAGACGGTAAGTATTTAAGCCGGAAAGAGTCACCATATCAAGTGAAAAGTAGTAGAAACTGTAGTATTCGTGGTTTTAAATTAACTATTAAAGCATAAAGAGGCATTATTCAGGGTAACACAACAAAAAAAAAGTTGGAAAAAGTTAAAATTTGTGGCAACAGGAGTGAAAAGACTGTCACAGGGAGTGAATTTTTGCGTTTTTTTCAAATGCCTAAACTTCACAACCATGGAACTTAGATTTTTTCTTATATTGTTCTGATAACCAGCGTGACTTGCCTTATCACCTGGTTTCGGGTTGACGTCGGGTTTTGGGACATCCTGTATATATGTACTCACGTCGTTGTACAACTCGGCGGCGGCGGTGAGATGTCGCGGCTGCGTGACGGCGGCGGCGTGCGCGGTGGCGGCGCGCGCAGTGCCGCACAGTGCGCGCAGCGTGGTCGTGCCGTCGCGCACGCACCACGACTGCTCAGCTGACTTGTGGAACACCTGCACCCACACATCTTACTTATCAATCTTAACCTTTTTGAGTAAAGGGTAATTTTACACAATTTTCAATTACGTAACGCATCTTGACGCCTCTCGCATTGCACGTCACGACTGCGCCCCTCGCGTAAAGCGTCACGACGCTTTTAATGTAGCAGGTTGTATGAACTCAAAGCATTTAATTCTTTACAATATTTGACAGATCGTCAAATAAGGTGTGAAAATATCGCTTTGGAAACTATATTAATAACTTCCAAACACAAGACAAACTTATTTATTTTCACGCCAAAATGCGATGACGTTACGATCAGCTGTCAAAAATCTATGACGTCACGAATAATCTTTCAAAATTCTGTAACGTCACGATTCAGCTTTCAAAAATTCTTTGACGTCACGACTTATCTGTCAAAAATTCAATGACGTCACGACTCAGCTGTCAAAAATATTTTCCCGCCAAAATTCTATGACGTCACGATTCATCTGTCAAAATTCTATGACGTCACTATTCATCTGTCAAAAATCTATGACGTCACGGGTCACGTGACCAAAATTCTATGACGTCACTGGTCACGTGACTCAGCTTTCCCGCCAAAATTCTATGAATCAAAATATAATATAATGGAAGTAAAAATTTCATGTTTTCTGAATTTTCCCATTACATGTACTAAGACCTTGCTTCATGTTAAATTTTTAATTTGTAGGTAGACTGGAAGTACCCTGTAGGTTTTGCCCTTACTCGTCAAAAAATTGCGATAAAAACGGCTATATCTCTTGATTGCGTTGGATTAGCAGTTTGATTTTTTTACAGCACTAAGAGGCAACAAGCTTTAGTATTTGGTGAAAATTTCAGCTTGATACCTCCACGCGTTCCTGAGATGATTGAAATGGTCTTGACTGACAGATGGATAGACGGACAACAAAGTGATCCTATAAGGGTTCCGTTTATTCAAAATCGGTACGGAAGCGGAACCCTAAAAAAATATATTTAATAAGATATACAAATTAAATCAATAAATTGTTTGCGTACCTGAAAAGACTGCAGAAGATTTTGATGAAGTGATACTACCCTGACCATTTGAGACTGAAACTGCGTATGCTTCGCAAACGGTAGAGTCACGGTGTTGTTACGTTCTATGTCGTGCATCTGTGAAAAAGCAGAGGATATTTAATCGGAAAATGTAGGTTTATCAACATCATCACAACCAAAACCGTCTAACTAGTAGACACAATAGTAAAATAACGTGAAAATATCATCAAGTATGATACACGGAATGAGAAAAGAGTTAAATATAGACTATAATACAAAACACACTGCAATTAAATCACTGCGTAAGAAGAACTAGATTGGTCGAAACCAGAACATCTAAATACTTAAGTAGATAGAAATGCAAAGTACCATATATTTAGTAACGTCACCTGTCTCTGTAGCTGATACATGTAAATTCTGTTGAACCTCTGACAAAACTCAGCTGAACGTTTTATCATACGATTGGCGTCTTCTGGTTCTATCGCATTTAAATCACGTCGTTCGAGGGTTGGTCTAAAATTGTATACATAATATTTAATTAAAATCTGGTCGGTATTAGAAAAGAGGCATGTTGTCAATTTGTACCAACATCATATCCAATATTTCTTCGTTAATTTTAGTTCGCAGTTCCTTGACCCTGGCACAGTAGATGCTGCTCTCGATTACACTCGATACGTTTTCAGCAGACTTGCCTGTACCTTAACAAAAATAATTAAATGACTTATGTGTTAGTTTTATAACGAAGTCTTGGTTTATTTTATGACTTAGCTGACCCGGCGAACTTCGTACCGCCTTAGCGTAGATGCACTACTTTATTTTGTATGGCTGACCTATCTGCGATAATAGATCTCAATGATGTCATAGATCACCACAGAGATTTTTGTTTTAAATTGAATGACGTTGAAATTCGTAACGCGCTTTTTTTTAAATATGCAAAATTAAATGTATATTTTTTTATATTTCTGAGAGATTTTCTTAATATTTTTTTCCGTAAAAAGCTTGTACAGAGTATATAGAAAACTACAAAAAAAATCAGCCAAATCGGTCAAGCCGTTTTCATGCTATGTCGTGACTACGGAAAACGGGTTTCATTTTTATATACTCGATCGTATATAGGTAGATGATTAAGTTTAAGAATTTGTGTAAGAAAATTGTTTAAGAAGATTTCATGGAAATTGATAAATTTTTGGCGCTGAAAATAATAGCCACATCGCAAGTCGTAGCTGTCGACTCGCTTGAGAGCTTTGACATTGCTGGCGGAAGTTACTTACTACTTACCATCAGGGAAGTCAAAAGAACGGGGTAATATAACAGGCTACAAAAAAATGAAGTAGTAAAGGTGACATGTAAAAATATGGACTTTACATAATGAATGTTTTGAATGTACTAATTCAATTTAAGCTAAAATCTAACAACAAGTTATTAAATTAATATCTGTTTACTTGTAGTGATGTTGCCACTGCTTTGTCGTTCAAGTGACTGTTTATCTTCAACACTCTTGCTTTCTTCTTCTTGAAGTCTTTCGCGCACCGTCGGTGGACTATTCATGGAATCATTCAGTCCTTCGTCATCCAAACCTACGAGATTAAATGTGTACTTTGAATAAATCTTTTGTTTTATAATATACAATTTATGACCAATTGTTACATGCCCAAGGCCAAATGGACGCAAAACGATGCAAGGATAGGTTAAGTATACTACAGTGGGTTACATTCTTACAGTGAGTAACTTTATGTAGGTTAGCATATACACAATTTACATCCAGGCTCGGATGGATAGCATTAATAATTGTCTTAATTCACAACCAATCTCGTCCAAACACACTGCACCATTAAGGCAGTTAAAAGTTTGTATTTGTTATTTGCTTGTGTGCTCTTAAAGAACTGTATTTCACCATTACTTTATTTAACAAATAAATACACACCAGATTGATCTTCCATGTCGTCGTTGAACAAGTGCAACATTTCAGTATCCTCTTCTTGTTCAGCGAATGTGACGACGCAAGTGTGCTGGTTGTCTGAGTCTACGTCGGAACAGCTACCACTGTTGGCTTGTTCATTGCTGTTAGGTGACGGGCAACGTACTGGCTCAACATCAACACAAGAAATTCCACATTCCTGTTATAACAGCAATTAATTTAGCTTAGATTCTTTCTGTTCATCTATCCATCTATCAACAATGGACGTCTACTGCTGGACATAGGCCTCGTCCAAATACAGCCACCTTGTGCTATCCATCTTTCTAAAACTTAACTATTATTTGGTAAAAACATGGATACCGACAGCGTATCTTAAGACGCAGGGTAGGCAGAACCCTCACTACGTAGCCCGAAGATTTGATAAAGGTTAGGGGTAGCCGACGGGACAGATGAAGATGAACGGCCGAATACTCAAACGTCTGTTAAAGTAAAGCGGCATTTAAACTAGACATTTGTATTAGAACTTCCAGTTTAAGCGTCGCTTAACTTTAACAGACGTTTAAGTATTCGGCCGGAAGACGTTTAAACGAGACCTGTGTCCAGCAATGACCGCCTTATGGCTAAGATGATGATGATAATTTGTTAAAACAAGGATATTTAGAAGATAAAGAAGTAAAAGTAACTAGGCACAAAATCCATGTTCACTGCTTATTATCAAAATGGTCATCATTTCTTACAACACACAGGAAAAATTACAGATTTTTGCTGTTGGTTGCAAATAGCATAGGTTTTAATGGTAGTAGATGGCATTCCAGGCTCTTTTTAATTTCTTACAAAAAATCACGCTTAGTGTCTAACAAAATGTGCCTACACTAATCGCCAGATAACTCAGCCGGCCTGAAGTTACGCAAATGTCAGTTTTCGAACTAAATGGCGAAGGTCGAGGGGTGTATTTGTTCCTGTGATGCGCGAATTCCTCTGATAGCCAGGCCTTTTAAGTCATTTGGCAAGTACTGCATATATTATGTATAAAAACAACCTTAGTCTCGACTTCAACTTCTTTTCTCATTTTCTCCAGTTCCATGTCCAAAATTTCTTTAAGACGTTTGTCAGGTAAATTCTCCAAAAACTGATATTGATCATCTAGATCAGAGAAAAACAAAATTTTTTGTCAAACAAAAGAAGAATCTCTTTTCGTCTTTTTTAATAAGACTAATGTAGACTTATTCCATAACAAGCAACCCCTTAATTTTCCTCCTTTTCCCTAAAGTTGCTCGTGTAAATGAAAAGGTTTAACTTATGTACTTTGTAATAATATTTATTACAAGATTATTAAATTCCTAAGGTTTCATTTGACTATGTTTTTGTAAGATAACATAATATGTTCTATATAGGTTCCAGCAAATAAAGTATAAAAGGTGTTCTACAAAAACGGTAGTTGACGTAAGCAAGTAGTTACTTAAACAAAAAATTTCAAAGAAATAATATAGTGTGTTGCGTAGTGGCCGCTTTGTAAGGATCTCGGCCCTCAGTGGTTTCTGCCAAGGTACACCTTATGGGAAAAATGCATGAGTTTTTTTATGTATGTATGTCATTGTATGTATAAAAAAATATCAAGTCCAAGGGAAGGTACACATACCTTCATAAACAGCGCTAACAATGTCTTTCTCTTTTACAAACTCTTCCCATATTTTCTGTTCACGTAACTTGTTACGTTCTCGACGAGCGTTCTTCCAAGTCTTCTCTAATTCACTCTCTTCAATGTACTGTGAAAAAAATCCATCTCATCCCATGGTGCCGTAAAAACCGATTAAGGGACTATCCGTGAATATTATCTTTACGTAAGTATAAAAAGAAGGAAAACTTGAAATTAAACCCTATACCAATCCGTTTGGCCAGCTTGGTATTAGTAGGCCAAGTATAATAGCCCTCCGTCACTGGAGGAGGCCCGTCCCTGCAGTGGGACATTAATGGGCTGTTATGATGATGATATATTATAATTCCTAATAGACCATAGCATACACATCGGCAAAACTAAAGTGGGACAGAACAGACCAGTCAAGGGGAGAGGCCTTTTACTAGAGGGATAATACACCTAAGTTAACACTGAATAAGGTCATATAACTGGGGTAGGTAACTTAGCCTTCTGATAGAAGGTTTTACGTGCAGTTATTCTGGAAAATATAGAATTTGTGAATTTAAATACGGTACTACAATTCACATCCATAAAGCTCTATCTATCGTCCACATTTCCAACGTTTCCAACGTTGAGATGACAGAATTGAAAAGTTTTGCAAAGTTTTTTTTATCTCCTTTTTAAATTTTTTTTTGTACTTAACCGGTTCTCTTACATGACACGGTAGTACAGTATCACAATCACGTCGTTCACTATTATTGCAATAGATGGCGTTAAACGAAATTTCATTTACAATTGTATAAAAACTAAACTAAGCAGAGCTTCTTGTACTACACACCTCAACAAAGTCTAGGGATATTTGGTATTTACTCAATTAACTTCAAAATTATTGAAGATAGCATACAACATGTTTATATTTTTATAAAGACAATTTATCAGGCTACAATCCAGAATTAAATAAAAGAATTATTTTTGCATAAATAATTTTTTATTCAAATAAATAAAAAACTTGGAAAATTAGTAAAACTAACAATGAATGTGTTTCTTAAGTAAAAGTGAAAATAAGCAAAAATTAATCTGCTTTTAACTGTTATGTGAGTAATCAGTAGTCAGCACATTAAAAAAACCGTAAATAACGGTCCTGCAATGGGTTTTCATGCTTTTATTATGTTAATCAGGTCTTAGTGCGGTATATTGTTCCAGGTCCGACTAGGATGCAAAAAAAGTTGCCCTTCCATCGCAATTTTATGCAGGAAAAATCACCAAAACCCTTCTTTTGAACATGTCCTACGCGTATTTTATGGTTTTGAGGATAGGGAATTGAGTGGTTCAGCATAAAATCGATACGTCGTGCTCCTGCAACCAGCTCGTCATCACTCTCGCTTCATGCGAACGGGTGTTATTGTCCATGAACTTGAACATTTGGCCCAATTGTAGTCTACGGGGCTAGATTATTAGTACTAGCACCTCGTTAAATTATTTTTCAGCCGTCATGGTGTTTCTGATCAAAACGCGCTCTGTTCTTCGACCGATACAAATTCCCGTCCAAACCATAATTTGTTCTATCGTGGTATGAATAATTTTCTTGAGGATGTTGTCGACGACTATCACAACCAGGAACTCGCCAAACACGTTCTCTACGTGAATCCGAGTAGAAACCGAACCGGGACTCATGTGTAAACACCACTACAGATAACAGGCAACATCTTTATAGAGCAAATGTTCACGAACCCACTCTTGTCGTCGTGCGCGATTCGCTCGGCGTAGTGCTGGAGTATAAAGCGGTATGCGAGCATAAAGGTGGGCTTCGTGCCGACTTCTTCTGACAGTTTGGTCACCCGCAAGAGGCTCCACCAAGAGCTGGAGCCTCTAAACCAGCTGCATGGTAGTAACATTTGGCTGTCTTTTCGCGGAAACTTGCAAAAATCGATCATGTCGTTAAGTGGTGATAGACTTTTTGCTGTGGTATCTTTCAGCCACTTCACCAGTAGCACGATAACATCCCTCCGGAGCAGTACTTTATACTCGCTCACAAGCATATTCGCAAAACATCATATTCTCATCACATGATAATCGTAAAATATCATTATTGTAAAAGACCATATTCGCAAAACACTACTATACCCCTTCCAGCGTAAGTTTAGCTTTTTGACAGTTCACGTCCATGAAGTTTCGTAATACTTCTGCTTATTTTTCAAACAAATAATATTGTATTTCATAGACGTATTCATGTTTTTTTCAGTTACCATGGTTACTTAGTGATGGACACTCATAACGATTACCACCATTATGAAACAAATTACAAATAATCGGTAGAAATAAATGCTATGAATAAACCTGAACTCTTCATAATACGTTTATAAAATGTAATATGATTTTTTAGATTAGCTATAACCCGCGAATATGTCACGATAAATTATGTATTTTAAATAATACTTAAGCTAACTATAATTTTATAATATTAAGCTATAGGCTAATTCTCTTAACATAGGTAAAGAAAGAAACAGTAATAAAAAGATAATGTAAGTTGATGTAAGGATCCAAATGTGTAAAATAAAGTAATTTGAAAAATCGCGAAATCGCTTACAATCGTATGGCATTACATTCGAGATACTGCTGAACGTCACTAACGTCAACCTGTCAAATGTCGTTAAATATAGTGGAAAGGGTATAGTTAAAAACATCATATTTGAAAAAGTACACTGGGATCCATAAATAATGCCAGTACAAATGGTAGTCCTATTTTGTAGGTAAGTTAGGTAGGTGATTTTTACCTCCTTTGTTGACTGGCCAGCTACATTATTCTTCTTATTTATATGAATGACATAATAATAATGGTGATAGTGACATTTATCCTTTTCAATTATAAAGTACATTTGTCTTGTGAATAGAGGAGAATTGAAAATGAATAAGGAGGAAAAAAATAGTAGAAAAGAATAAGAAAATATCAGGCATAGTCAATGATTATGTGAGGAACATTTTTTTAGTTCAGGAGTGCCTTAAGCGATTAAATGCAGTGAGATACGATTAAATTTTTCATATTTTTTTTCGATTTACTTAGAGAATAATAATTTCATTTATGTATAGCGTAATTGTGTTTTGTTTGCTATGTAGGTAATTAATTAAATAAGTTCTTCTGTTATTAATTAAATATGATTTTCATTTCAAGAAAAAAATGTGTCGTTGACTGTACATTGAATTATTTACGAATAGCATGTTCTGTGATTATCATATTTTTCGACTATCATACTGTAGGAATATCATGACGCGATAATATCATAACACGAGAATATGATGTTTTGCGAATATGCTTGTGAGCGAGTATAATGTACTGCTCCGGAGGGGATAACATGACCATAACCTTGATTTCATATTTTGTATTGTTCTAATCTCTTCAGCAATACACCGCTTAGTACCCGCAGCTGGGAGCATGTCTACTGCCCATAACATTTTCTCTCTGATGAAATAGCGCCGCTGCTTGATGCACACAATATCATTCATTCGAAATAAACGTTAAAATTTTTATAAAACTTAAATTTTACACAAAAAAGCAGTCAAAACTTACTATTGGTAAATGACATTTTCCCTTTCGGACCCACGCTACCACCGCCGATACTACTGGTGGTAGCGTGGGTCCAAAACGATACCACCAAGTAGTGTTGTGATTTGTAGATAAGTGCCTATTCTTGTATTATAGCATAATAATACAAGACATTACATGTGGTAGCGTGGGTCTGAAACGATATCACCAAGAATAATTTCTGACGCAAGCGAAACCGTAGGTTAAAGTTAGTAGGTATGCGTAGGTAATTATTTTCCGTATTAGATAAGTGTGACCTTTGTTATCTCAATTTTTTTTTTTTTTTTCAATTTCAAAATTTTATTTTAGCAGACTATTTCAATGTAGAATCCGGCAAGCAAACTCGAATCCTTGTTTTTAGTTCATATAACTCCCGAAAAATAATTCCTGATGTAAAAGAATATTTCATGGATGGTACTTTTTATACCTGTCCAGCACCATTTGTTCAATTATATAATATTCATGGTGATATGTCCAGCAGTGTGGAGACAAACACTAATATTTGCGTTGATGTCCGATCGCACGGAAAAGAGCTAAGTATATGGTTTTGTTTAATTTGATCCAGTCCCAACTTCCAGACTGGAAACCACAAAAGATACATTGTGATTACGAAATTGCACCTATGAAAGCGATTTTAAAATTATTTCCAGACATTGTGCTTAAAGGATGTTATTACCACTGGAATCGTAATATATGGAAGAAAGCAAAATTATTAGGAAATACTAAAATCAAAGCAGAACGAAGAATTGTTTCTCTGATAGCAGCTTTGCCACTTCTTCCAAGTGCAAACATCTTAGAAGGCTACGAATACATCAGATCTGAATGTAACAACAAAGAACGATTGTCAAAATTGTTAAAATATATGGAAACCTTTTGGTTTAAGATACATTCACCAAACGTATTTAGTGTGTTTGGTGAACGCCATAGAACAAATAATATCTTGGAAGGTTTCCATTCTAAAATTAATAAGTTATTAAATAAAAATACGGTAACACTGATGCGTTTATTAAAGGTCTTGCAAGATGTACATAATTCCGAAATAACACCAAAAAAGCGTCGTAATGATCAAATAATCAACGATGATTATATTACCGATATACAAATGCAAATTGTCAACAAAATAATCCCAATAGGCCATGCTTTAGATAAATTACGATGAACTTTTTTCAATAATTTCCCTCATAAATACAGTTATCTTATACGTATTACAATAAGTTCCCACTACACTGTTTTATTTATCGATTTGTTCATAAGTAGTGGGACCTTTTAAAATTTGTTTTTCGCCAAATTGTTTACTTATTTACAGATCTGTCATTTATCTGTAACCTATCTCTAACCTAACTATATTTTTTCAACCTGATTGACATGTAATAAAACCTAGTTTCACCTAGTTTTTTTTTTACATCCCGTACCTACCTAAATACAATAGCCATGTTCAATTGTTTCGCGATCTTCGTTTGTTTTGTGATGTTCATGTTTGAGCCACGAGTCCGAAAGGCGTTAATGTAACTACTTAAACAAAATCTTATTAGTTACCTACTTTAAATTCAAATTGGTCTCATCACTATTTCTGGTTTGGTGGTATCGTTTCGGACCCACGCTACCACCAGTAGTATCGGCGGTGGTAGCGTGGGTCCGAAAGGACATTTTCGAACTTAACTACGTTTAAGCCGCGTAAATCTTTTATTTTTTATTTTATTTTTCAAATTCAAATTTAGAATGGTTGAAAAAGGTTAACAAAGTAAGTTTTCATCAAAAGAATTAAAAAAAAAACAAAATTACAAATCAATTTTTTTGAGTTTCACAACTTTAACCAAAGTATCCCTAGACTTTGTTGAGGTGTGTATAAGTATAGGTACTAAATAGCTCATAAGTAATTATTTGATTATTGTAAATATACAAAATATTTAGTAGCTTTATGTTTATCCACACGCATTATGCGGTAATCAAATCCAGAGTCTGTAGAAATTTATATTATTATTTTCTATATCAGCTCCTATCATAAAGTTAATAAGTTACTAAAAAAATGACTGTACGGACGCGGAACGATCGACAGGGTTGCCCACTTTTAAGTGGAAGAAAGGAAAAAGAAAATAGAACGAAACACCATTGACCAAGTTAGGAGTACTTAGTCAGCGTAGTTCAGGAGTTTTTAAATAATTCATCAGCTTGAACATCTGACTACAGCTAATCGTATATTGTTATTTGTAAAAGTTTATACACAAAAGTTATTTCTGCCGGAGTGTAACTTTACTTGGCGCGGAGAATTAAGTACATATTATTTTAGTCTAACACCATAATAACAAATAAATATATCAAACTAACCTGTAAATCAGCACTATCCTCACCATCGCCACTTTCAACTTTATTTGTCCTCATAAAAGAAAATCCCCGCATACATGTCTCCATTTTTTCACGCCTCACATAAAATCATATACTACAAAAATGTTACTATATCGCCGAAATAGAAAATTAATTATTTCACATCTATCAATGTAAATTCAATTTGGTTATATTAATTTGAATTGTGACAATGTCGTTCCTGAGTTTTCAAAACAAACAATCAAAATATTAACTTATAATTATTCAAATGTAACAAAAATGAAATAATTGAAATAAAAGTTTAAATTAATCACATTAATTATCTTATTATTTATTAAAAGCTCAAAGCAAAACTACAATAAGTTATTTGACATATTTTTATTTTATAAAACTCTGGCCACTACAATAGGCTCTCGCGTCCTTTTTTTATTTAGTTTTTCATGTGTGCTTGTTCATGTGTGTAAATGCGGTGTTGCCATTAGGGTACTTCCACTAAAAGTTGCAGATTAAGATTTTTTTTAATATAAGTAAAAAGTAAAGATTGAATAAGTCGAGATTTTTAAGAGAGCTTTGCCGTTTCTCAATTTTCCAAATGTATGACTCGCTTAATGAATGTGGACGAGGCCCATGCAATCTGTTTGCCAGGATCGTGACAAGTGGCGTTCTGTCGTCTCTGCCTACCCCGGACGGGATAAGGCGTGAGTTTATGTATGTATGTAGATGTAATTTTATTTATGTCACAGGCAGGCGAATGTGAGAAAAGTGAAACATGATTTGGTTCAATTCAATCCTATATATCTCCTATATAATATATATTAATTCTATAAAAAATAGAGATTTCACATTTATATTTGCTAACCCTTTTTTTGTAATTTACGGATCTGCAAATGTTAGTAAGTACCTACTTATCAAAAACCTAGAAAAAAATAACTAGCATGCAATTGTTAGTAACCACTTCTGGCAACACAGTTACATGGGGTCATGGTTGTCAAGGGAAGGAATTTAAAAAAAAATGTAATGTTTGCGCGTCTTACCCGGTTGCCTAGCAACGGCATTCTTTACATTATTGTGTTTTATGTTTACTATTTGCGTAAAATATTTACGTTTACTTAAATTAAAATAATAATAATTTAATCTAGAACTAATTAATTAATTAGGAAACTAATTAGTGACATATTTAATTGTAATTTACATAGGTACATTTGAGGTTATCTTTTTAATTGACAGCTGGTATTTACGTTACCTCGTTACGGCTGTTACGTGTATTTCTAAAGTAGATAATTATTTTGAATGATTAGTGTGTGGGTGGTTTAAGGGTGGTTAATGTAATTGTGTGGTGGTGGTACATGATGTTATTAAGCGCGCGCCCTCTGTCGGAAATGGGTGCACCGCCGGTTCCCGCCATACATCCTGAACCGCGGTACTTCCCGCAATGGAGCAGAACCGCGCTGTTGACGTTGGCTACTGTCTCTGAAGATGATGTTGCTCAGGTTAAGGTTAGTTTAAATATAACCAATAAGTACTGTACCAGGAATTATGCCCTGTTTTGCGGGGACTTTCATAAACATTCATTTTTGTTCCCAATTGCGTTTTTTTCGTTGCATAATTTGTAATTACAAGAAATAAGACTAGGTATGTATATTCGTAGGTAAGTATTTTTATTGTTGTGCAATAGTACGAGTTCTACTTTGTTTAGAACTAGAAGGCGTGAGAAGGTCAATGTGTAAGAAATATTATTGTATTATAAAGATATAAAGAGTACAGTAAATCGCACAAACATTACCCTTTGTGGAATTCAAACCGGGCGCAAAGCAACTGCTTGCTGCGACGGCCACGCTGCCACGCCACCGTAGCAACCATTGATTGAACCTATACCTATGCCTAATTTTATAACTAAGTCAAGGTAGGTCATGACCCATAATTAAGTAGCTCGCTTTTAGTAAGCTTGATAAGTATGTATATTTAGATCTTTTTGGATTACTTAACTTACTTACTTAACTTGTCAAAAGCTATTATTATACAAATTGCACAAAATAGTTACCCGAAAATTAAAACACGAAAAAGTAGTGTAGTTTCCAAAATAAATTATTTCGGAGTAGAGTAATTCTTAATGCCAACAAAACCGCCTGATTCCAAAGGTGTTATTTTGTGTAGGTATATCCTGTTATATTCGAAATAATAATACTTCATACAGAGTCAAACACGGTCTCCTAGTACTTACCAAAATTCATACTTGTGCAACAAATTCATTTCCTAGTAGTAATCGAACCGAAGACCTATACGTAGCACTCATGGACCACTATAAAATAAAATAAATACTCCTCACACATTCACACAACGCCATCTAGTCCCAAACTAAGCAAAGCTTGTACTATGGGTACTAGACAACGGATAAACATACTTAAATATTTTTTTTACTATGCCCCATCCATAATCGTCTGCTACGTGTCGATAGTTGTTCTGTTCAAAACACTGTGTCGTTCATACTGTGTTTTGTAAGTAGGTACCTACTATTAATTTTGCAATTTTATTGTTTGTTTGTTTTGTAAAACAGTCGAGATGGGAACTTATACACTTTTATTAAACACTCGGGATATGTTTTACAGCTTTATACGGCAAATTGTTAACTGCGTTTTTAATATTTACCTTACGAGCGTGTTAACTTAACAGTTCGTAGGTTATAAATTCATGCTATTTTTAAGATGAATAGGATGACTCGACCTAGCTGCTGTATTTTAATACCACGCTCTTATTGTAGATTACTTCATCCACTTTTACAATTAATTAAGGATATCTTATCCCGTCTTTGGATGGTAATAGAGTTGCCGACTAAGCGACAGTCAGTTTGTGCGTTTACTCATTTGGTAAATAATTAAGTTAATCCATTCTTAATCCGTTAACTTAAGCTAAACAAAAGTACACTATTGTTTAGCAAATAAGTCTAAAATAACATAGACCTCTGCTTTTCTTTACTACGTTGAGCTATACTTTACCTGTTACTATAGGTACTCTATATTTAACAAGGTATGTGCACAATGGCCGCCTGAAAATTGACAAAAGGTCAAAGCGCTATTATGTACAGGTCACAGAACTATTGACACATTGATTCAGGCCGATACCCTTCGTGTTTCCATATAACCAATATAACGCCATATTTAATTCATAGCCAATCTGCATTATAAAGTTCTAAACTAGAGTCTAAGGTGGGTCAAAGACGAGTGTTTTATTTATTTTATTGAAGAAGGAAATAAAAGTCGATATATTTGAAGAGGAAGAGCAATGATCAAAAGAACAGGAAAAGAGGCAAATCTGTGTTGACGGCCAGCGCGACGGTCGGGGTAGCGGCTGGATAGCACGAGGTCCCGGATTCTAATCTGTGTAGACGTTCTTTGTGTTCGTTAAATTGGTGACTCAGGGCATGATACCTACACTATCTTGTAGGAATGGTCTTTACAAAAAGATATCTTCTTCCTCCAACGGTTACCTTTGCAGTACATAGATTCTCTTCGTAAGGAATCTACCTACATTGCGTTTTCCAGTATTCAGCTAACACTTCGCAACCTTTCTCCACCCGTTCTATGTTCCCTGAGCACTGCTACTTATTATGGTAAAACTATCCGTTATAGGTAATATTTTAATTACATAATCTCTACTTCAGATATCTTTGTTTGATTCAATGAATCGAATGTTGAAATTTCCTAATGAATTTATTGATGCAATATCAAAATAAGAACCTAGATTAATCAATGTGTCTTTGTAGTTGTAGGTCCATTCCAGACTTCACAGTTATTTATATACATATAGCACATACTTATTCATATATTTTTATTGATGTAAGTATGTAAATAAAAGTAGGCGGTTTGTTATTGACCCAGTTAAAGAAATATTGACTCGCATACCTGGTACATACCCGATTGCATGATGAGGGTAGAATTATATAAATATTTTATATAGCTTTAGGTATACAAGACTACTTTACCTAATTATACTTTTTACTCTAATCATATTAGTTTAAGTAGGTTATATACTACCTAATAGCGGCCTCTGTGGCGCAGTCGGTATATACATGGCTGCTACGCAGAGGTCTCGGGTTCGATTCCCACACGATTGTTTCCATTGGTCTGAGTGTTTTCTATGTAAAATATGTATGTCTTTACAAAAAAAAAAAGTATTTAAGTATGTTTATCCGTGGTCTAGTACCCATTGTACAAGCTTTGCTTAGTTTGGGACTAGGAGTTGTGTAAATGTGTGAGGAATATTTATTTAATTGCTAGTATTATTCAAGTACTCTACTATCCGTTTTCCTTTTTCTAGAACTGAATCAGCGCTTTCCATCAGGTTCGATGCTTTCATAATTTTAGCTTATAAAATAAACAAATCAAGAAACAAACAAAATTATACTCTTTAAAGTAAAACATGACTAATCTAACACATCTTTACATAAATTACCTATAGCTCATGCTCTCTACATAGGCACATATAAATTAAATCCGCTGGTCACTTAACAAAATGTGTTGTTGTTTTTTGCATTGAAATTAAAACTAAGTAAACAAGATCAGTAAATACAAATAACAATATTTCATGTCCTGAACCCACCTGTTCCACTTTCTCTCTTTCTCTTCCTATTAACATAAACCATGTTTAATTAGTTTGTGTACAGATAAAGACAATTTATGCTGGTAGATATTACCTACGACAATTTATTAGTCTAGCTTTTTGGAGTTAAGTGAAATGCATATATTTGTAGTTTAGGTTTCTCCTAACAGCCCTCTGGTAACAAAAGAAAGGCTGATAGAAATGAATTTTGAAACCGTTATTTTTCATCTATCGCAACCGCCATTTAAGCAGCGCTGGGTAACGTATGGTCAGCATTGGACCAGGCTACTGACCATAGGCCGCAAAGTGGTTGCCATTTGCTCCGTTCCTCTGCTCACCTCATTCATACATTTTCGACCACCCTTTTACAGGTCGTCATCGGTCCATGATAGAAAAGTAATCGACGTAGAGCTATACTCTATATTACATAGTAGATATTCTACTATGTAAATTATCGTATCAATAACATCGGTTAACAATTTTCGGTGCTTTTTCATGGGCATTGAACTCGCGACTCGCGCAGTCTAGCCTTTAGGGACAGACTAAAAGGTTACAGGTATTCAGTATTTCACAAAAAATGACTGAGAGCTATAGTTTCAGCTGAAAACAATTTTGAGAGTAGACTTTTTAGGATGGGGTTACGCAGATGTATTTATGAATTGCTAATAATAAAATGTAATATCAAAATTAAGCTATTAGAGTGAGATCTGTGACACGCCATAAAGCCATCAGAGGAGTTGGCAGCGAGCCACGAACGAGTAGTGACAGAAACGAAGCCCGTGAGTCAGCGGTACGCGGAACCTGTGTGCGGCGGCGCGATCGATAGACACTGCACCCCTCCCTCCACCACCCTCCCCTCTACGAGTGCCCCCTCCGCGGCCGCCCTCCGCGCGCCTGCACCTGCCTACAAAGCCCCAGCTCTCGCCGTCCGACACACGACAAAAACACGAGAAAATATCCTCAATAATAATCAACTGAAACCTCATAAAGTAATACAGTGCTTTCAAGAGTCAATTTGGCGGGTTGTGACCAGTTCAGTGGTTCAAGGTCGTCACGGTCATCGACCCCGGTACACTTTAGCAAACGTCTACCTCATGCAATATTAGAAATACTCTACTGTTTATTATTTGTGTGTAGTTTGAAACTATATTATTACGTGTGGACAAGGTCGTGTTAGCGCACAAATGTTGGATCTTTATCTTTGGAAGGCGGCAGTTCCGACGCGGTGTACAACAAAGGCGCTGTCGTCCACCGGTAGACCCTGACTTGTTCTTAGCTCGTGAACCTGAAACATGGCGTCCAAAGTTCTCGTGCCGGTAGCACCCTTCGCTAAGCTTCAAGTAAGTTCTCTTTCACCATCACTTTTACATCAAAAACATACATAATTGAATATTAACAATTTTGTATAAATCCAAGTGTTAAACGTATTTTCTTTATATAAAGTACCTAATTAATTTAATTGAAATCTTAATAATTCTACCCTTAAGACAAAGACCTGTGCTGCGGTCGTTGACATCGCTCGTAGTCAATAAGAGGTATTGTGCATATCTGATAGGATTTCCCACAGCGTATAATAGTGTCCAGTTCGACCGCGCGGCCATAGCGTTTTTTTTTAAAAAAAACCATGTCAATTTTTTGTAAAAATTTGTAGAAGTTGATTCCCAAAACCATAAATTTGTCAAAGATACGGTTAAAAAGTTATAAGGGTTTAAACATGGCCGCGCCATTGAAACGCGGCGAACCGCGCGGCCACTGAGATCTTTAAAACTAAGCCTTGTAGAGACCTGAAATTTACGCAAATGCAAGATTTAATTTGTAAAAAATTTGTAAAAATATAAAAAAAATACTCAGGTTTATAGTTTAAGAGCTATAACACTAAAACCGAATGGCCGCGCCATTGAAACGGTGGAGAAAACGCTATCGCCTGTATCTCGCTGAAAAAAAATCGCAGAGGTGTGTAGTTTATTGTAATTACCCAGATTTGAATTTGTCGAAACTAGGAAAAATACAACAAAAATTCCTAGGTTTATATTTCAGGAGCTATAAGACTAAAACGATATGGCCACGCCATCGAAACGGTGAATAAAACGTTATTTCGCCTGTATCTCGCTGAAAAAGCATCGCAGAGGTCTGGAGTTTTTTGTAATACCTAGATTTTAATTTGTCAAAACTAGTAAAAATACAATAAAAATTCTTAAGGTTATATTTCAGAAGCTGTAGAACATTATCAGTATGTGGTGCGATAGGGTGACCATGTCTTATTGTTTACAGAATACTTTCTACTTATTGTTACAGAAATTATAATTCAAGGATTCTAAATAAAATTAAAATGAAACCATAAATATAAAAACAATTATGTTTATTGCTTGAAAAGTCAATAATACAGTTACAGTCCGCGTGGACTTACGAAAAACTAGCCCTAAGATTGGTTTAAATGACGCAACTCCGCCCCTAAGCTATGTGATTAGTAATGCACACTATTGCATCTCACACGCGCCACCCCCGCGCGCCTCCGCAGGTCAGTGCGACGCGTACAGCCGTTAGTACTTATTATTCTGTGGTACAGCGACGTAAGCGTAAGAGTTTGGTTATCAGTGTGTCGTTGTGATGTTAACACGATAAAAAAGTGATCTACTGATTATTAAAATGTTCAGTTCGTGTGTAATTACGATTAAGTGTTGTACTGTGGTGTAACGTCAGTTCGGTAAATTATGTAAACAATTCAGCAGAAGTGATTAAGGTATGTTGCATTTAAATATTTTATGATTATGTTAGAGCTCTCTCTTTATTTGTATGGATGACCGTGTAGTTAAGATATTTTACTATGAAATATTTACAATCTTATGTATATGAACTTATATGAAATACTAAAAACTATCTAATAACTAACAAAAATAATAATAATATATAATGTTTGCCCTGCAGTGGGACAATAATAGGCTGGATTATTATTATTTAATGTTTTATTAAATCATATAGGTAATTAGAACTTAACTTAGAACATTTGAAATGATTGTAAATCATTTTGATTCCACATTTTTAAATAAGTACAATCATAACTAGCAGGGATGTAGATATATGTTTTTACTTTAAGCGTAATATTATATGAATGGAAAAATTACTAAAAAAACTAAAGTTAATCATTTGAAAGATATACACTTCCAAAGTCGTAAAATGAGCCCCCCCCCCCCCGCCTCTAACTTTTGAAATAATAAAGTTGGAAAAAAAAATTGATGTAAATGTCAATAAAAACTTTCAATGAAAACTGGTTTGAACAAGATACAATCATAAGTTTTTGAGATATAGCACAATTTCAAAAACCGCACACGTTACTTTGTAATTCATACAAACACTATGAAAAACAAAGTTAAGAGCAAAACTTTGCTTGTTACTACGGAACACTTCATGGGCGAGTCCGACTCGTACTTCCCCAGTTTTTTTTTGTAACTCCACTGGTAAAATCTCTCTTCCTTTTCCTCTCACTCATTATTTTTTACAAAACCAGAAGTACAATATTATTATTATTTGTTGTATTACAATTTAAAAATACACCATTAAAATAAATAAAATAATTTCTGTAACAATAAGTAGAAAGTATTCTGTAAACAATAAGACATGGTCACCCTATCGCACCACATACTGATAATGTTCTACAGCTTCTGAAATATAACCTTAAGAATTTTTATTGTATTTTTACTAGTTTTGACAAATTAAAATCTAGGTATTATAAAAAACTCCAGACCTCTGCGATGCTTTTTCAGCGAGATACAGGCGAAATAACGTTTTATTCACCGTTTCGATGGCGTGGCCATATCGTTTTAGTCTTATAGCTCCTGAAATATAAACCTAGGAATTTTTGTTGTATTTTTCCTAGTTTCGACAAATTCAAATCTGGGTAATTACAATAAACTACACACCTCTGCGATTTTTTTTCAGAGAGATACAGGCGATAGCGTTTTCTCCACCGTTTCAATGGCGCGGCCATTCGGTTTTAGTGTTATAGCTCTTAAACTATAAACCTGACAATTTTTTTTATATTTTTACAAATTTTTTACAAATTAAATCTTGCATTTGCGTAAATTTCAGGTCTCTACAAGGCTTAGTTTTAAAGATCTCAGTGGCCGCGCGGTTCGCCGCGTTTCAATGGCGCGGCCATGTTTAAACCCTTATAACTTTTTAACCGTATCTTTGACAAATTTATGGTTTTGGGAATCAACTTCTACAAATTTTTACAAAAAATTGACATGGTTTTTTTTAAAAAAAAACGCTATGGCCGCGCGGTCGAACTGGACACGTATAATATAGTGTACATTATACATCGCTCAATACCGACAAAGTATTAAGCACCTTCTGAAGGCAATAATATATTGTTATCTTCTGAAAATAAGTCTTTGTTAATAGTGTTTTAATCGCAAGTTGTGCAGTTCATTTTCATAATACAAAATCATCTTTATGTTCTACTAATATTGTGTTTAAAGACAATTTTTTTTCTTCTTGTTCTCTTGTCATTAACATTGTTATTAACTGACTACTAAGTAATTTTTAACACAAAATTTAAATAAAGTCTTTAGGCAAAAAGTAGTCAAAAATTATCTGAAAAGTAGAATAGCATAAATGAGAAATAGAGAAAACGAAGGAATAGGTACTTAGTCAAAAACTGTAATGTTTCAGAGAAAAGTAGTGTAGCGAAAACAAGGTATAGAGAAAACGAGGAATAACAAAATACATTTCGATTAAATAAAATATAAATATTTATATAAATATTTTATTTATTAAATTATCAGTTCCATTCCACTCTTCCCTGTCGCAGTTCAAATTTGTTTAGTACAGTATAGGAAGATATTTGTTCAGTGTCCCTGTATTGCACCTCTTCATCGCTTGCTTCGTAATTGAAAAAAAAAAAACGAATATTCTAGTATGAATAAACAAACTATAGTCCTTCACAACATATACAAACAACACGAAATGCAATAGAATCAGTGCAGTGCATTAAGTAACTGTTACAAGCTGTTATATTGAAAACTGACTGACTAAAGGAACAGTATGTCTCTTTCTCTCTCTTCCCAGCTATGTATCCCACATGGTAGTGGGGTCAGCTTTCCTTATATTTCTCCTCCACTTCGCTCTATCCTCAACATCCTCGTCAGTTACTTCGCATTACCTCTTGTCCTTTTAAGCCCGATTTACACATCGACAAGTACAGTAGCGAGTTAAGTAGTAAGTTGTTGATTAAGTTAATTTAAATAGATCTCCATCCTATTTTTTGGCGAGTTAAATACGAAGTAGCCCCCTCTCTCGCGTCTCGCCAACTTAACTCGCCAAAAAATAGGATGGAGATCTATTTAAATCAACGTAATCAACAACTTACTACTTAACTCGCTACTGTACTTGTCGATGTGTAAATCGGGCTTTAGCACTACATCCCTCCAGCTAGTCTTAGGTCGTCCTCTAGGTCTTCGACCGGGAAGCTCAAGCTGTAGTGCAAATTAGTGAAGGAACAGAATGTCTATGACTAAAAATATCAAGTTCCTAAGTATATCTAATAATAATAAAATGTAACATGGCTGTCTATTCACTTATGGTTAAACAATGAGAAGTTATCAGTATTGTCATTGAAAGCACTGACTAAGTAATGAAATTTCTAAATAATAGGATTTTAATTAATCCGTGACTTTGATCAATCATAAAGTTGCACGCATCACCCCATAGTTATCGTTAAACCTAACTAAAGAAAAGTTGACGATCCCATGACATTGTTTTTATTATTCTCTGTAGTAACGCAGTCTTAGGTTCTATTCCCGCTCAATGTATTTAGGAAATTTGATAATTACATGGAAAATTCTTGTTTCCTAGGTTTCCTTTCCTTGTGATATTATGTCTTGTTTATTAGATTCAAGGCAAAATATAATTGTCAGTGTTGTTTATACAGTTATTTAATTAAATTTCCTTAATTAAAGGCATCTGATTAACTCCTGACAAAGATTAAGACATCTGTAATTTACATCATCATTATAACAGACTATGAATATCTCACTGTAATAAACACGGACTAGTCTTTTTATATTGGAAACTTCACCCACCTGCGTTTGCTAGATACTTTTCTCATAAGGTGTTTTGCGACACCCTCGGGAAGATATGGGATGCTGACATAAAGTATTCTTAATAGATAAATCACATTAATATTATGTAAAATAATAATAATATTAAGTATGTCTATAAGCATCTTTATTTTCCGTCGTCAATACTTATATTGACCCTGTGTATGTATTTTCAACCTGATGCTTAGAGAATTATGGGCCTACTATGTTTGGAACGTTGCCTATCATAACTTAAAATAAGTAGATCTTATCAAACGTCTCGTAAATAATTAGAGGATTCTCATTCAGTTAAATTTTGTATTTTTGTTTGTTACTTCAGAGCTCAGTAATTTCTTGATAAATAAAAAAGCAATGGATTTGTTTTAAAGAGTACCTACTTACATGTAATACTTCGAAATTTGTTCATAGATATTATGTTACAATTTACTTTAAATGCTATTTATAATAATAATAAATTGTTGTTGTTTAAAAATACCACATCGGGCCGTATGTCGGCAGTGACTATGTTTAAAAACGTGAAATGACCTAGACCTAACTAACTTCAAGCCATATTTATGTGAATCACTTAAATAATAGTCTTGCGTGAGGTCTGAAATCGTGCCCTCGTGCATGGCAGCCATATAAGTAAGCGTTGCGCCACCGAGGCTGTCACATTGTTTGGTGGTGGTAAGAATACCAAATGTGGCTTTAACAAGTTAAGCCTTATTATACAAGTCAAAACAAACCCTCTCTCCATTGGCCTGACCAGTCTAACTTTAGTTTAATTTATAGGGAGTCCAGCTGGATTGACCGATGACCTTTAAGTGTCGTAGTGTTGGACTTGTTGCGGAAGCGAAGTGATTGGTTCTGTTTGTGAAGGGGTCCATCATGCTTAACTAGATTTTGGCGAATTCAGGCCAGGAATAAGAGCAATGGACTTAGCCATCAGACTCGAAGGTCTTTCGCTGCACATTAGGTCATTTTTAATAGGTACCTATCAGTGGCGAAGGGTGAATTTTTATAAAAGGTAAGCCGAACGAAAAAAAAACTTGTGACTGTCACAAACATCAATTTAACGGACACAAAGAACAAGATCCAGACTCAGGACAATAATTTGTTGATCAAAAAGAATTGTCCTGCCTGGGAATCGAGCCCGCGACCTCGTGCACGTCAGCCGCTTACCGCGACCGCGCCGCGCCATCGAGGTTAAAGTGTCTTTCTATAATATTAAATTTGTATTTCGTAATCTACTTTTCTATTGTACTTCATACGTATTAGTGAAAAAATATTCTGTCCCGAACTCAAGTACATAAAGCTATTCAAATCCGAATATGTTTCTCAGTTTGGACATGTTTCATTGATGAATTAGATAAATGACTCCACAAACTTTTAAAATCTGAGAATAAGACACAAGGGAAACAAAACGTACTATTAAATTTACAACTGCAAGCTGTAAGCCACTTATATATCATAAATAGATGTAAATAATATAAAAATATATCGTAAATGCATGGCGCCGGGCGGCGGCCGACGCACGTCTCGTTTGTATCCCACATTCATGTCTGTATTTCTTATTTTCGTTATTTAATTTCAAGAAAGAAGTTTTGCTTCCACAACAAATAATCAATAAGTCAACAATCTAATACTATTAACGCTGCCATTGTAACAACAAATTAAAGTAATAACAATGAAGTAAGTACTTACAATAATGTAGTAGGTAGGCACCCAAAGCACTATGACAATAATTCAATCCATGCACAACACTCATAACACAAACATACTTAGTAATTACTACTTTACACAAAACAGAGAATTCTAATGTATTTGCACTGTAAAATATAAATAATAGCTGAATGAAAACAAAAACAATAATAAATGTCAAAATAAAAACTTTTTTGGGTGGGAAATGACTGAGAGCAAAGCAATGAACATTGACCAAAAGAATGAACACAATATCGTTCGTTCATACATCGCGATGGATCGTTTTGATTGGTCAATACAACGACGAACGAATGATGCGTCGTTTTGATTGGTCAATACAACGACGAACGAATATATTAATAATACTCAATTTCCTTAGGTAACTCGAAAAATGCCGGCTTATTCATTCAATGATCGTTCCTTATATCGACGCTCACACACAAAGATAAAATGCAATGTTTTTGCATGTGTGCGTACGACTTTCGTACCGTCTGTTTATACTCGATTCCTATTTTTGAGACCGGCTTACCGCCGCCATTCTAATGTACTCTGTGCCGCCGCCATTAGTTGACAATGTTGTAATAATAGATGGCGTTATGAGTACGTAAATAATTTTCATAATATGTATTGCGATTTACGTAGGTAAGAGAAAACTTTTTTGTTTTTTTAATTTTGTGTACTGAATGGATGTTACGTCATTGATTTATAATTGTTTATTATACAATGTTATTGCAAAGGTAAGCCGGTAGGAATCGGGTTATATGGACCCTTCGCCACTAGTACCTATTATAATCAATAATATAATAATATTCCTCTCTTTCGCATAACACCATCTAGTCCCAAACTAAGCAGAGCTTGTACTATAGGTACTAGACAAAGGATAAACATACTCAAATACTTTTTTTTAAAATACACACATAGAAAACACCCAGACCAATGCAAACAATCATGTTCAGGCACACAAAGATTTGCATTGAGCGGGAATCGAACCCGTGACCTCTGCGTAGCACTCATGTTATATAACCACTATGCCACAGAGGTCGTCGTTTTTTTATGGTATGTTTGTTTTTACACATTCACGCACCACCATCTAGACCTAAGTAATTTTTCTTTAATTTCACATAGAAAACACCCATACCAATGTAAACATTTATATTGAAGCACAAAGATTTACATTACAAGGGGTTCAAAGCCGTGACCTAAGCGTATTAGCCACGAACTCCAGAGTATAAGTGTAAGTATTCATTCCCTAGCAAGTCATCACACAAACTTTAAACTACTTTTTTCTTGTAATTAAGTAAATTGGGTTGAATTCTATTTGTGTATAGTGTCTACTGTGTCAAATAAAGTTTATTTTCTTTCTTTTCTTTCTTTCAAACTAAACGTTTGCGTACTATTCCAAAATAACTATATTAAATTAAAGTTAATATGTTTTCTATAGGTAGAGACGTTATAATTTGATTTAGTTAGCAGTGTGTAATGCTGTGTAAGTAGGGCGAACGCTCTCGTTGGAAAACAAAATTAAATTGAATACTCGTAGGTATGCGCCGACCTAATATAATTGGTTCTATTTACTTAAAAACTTCAACTTATTCGTTTTGACGATTATGTATGTTATTGACCAAGTGATAAATTGCGCAGTATACATAATGCCCGATCATTATGAAAAATGCCCAATATGAGAGTGCAATTTGATAATAATTATTCGAATAATCAAATTGACCGGGCACTATACATATTCAATTGCCACTGTGATGGCGTTTTGAGGTAAGTACACAACTTTTTGGCTTTTCTCTGAATACGTATTCGGGGAGCATACGGTAAAATACTAACTTTGGGAATGTGTTAATAATAAGTACTTAGTTTATTTTTTTTTATAAAAAATATTTATACTTTCTTCATTGTTAAACCTACGCTGCTGTCAGTCTAACTGTCTGGCAGCGAGATGTGTTTTTCGAAGCGTAACTGATAGACAGTTGTTAAGAGTTGGGTTTTCATCTGATCTACACACAAATCATAGGGTACCGATTACAAAAAAATAATGGAAATAAAAACGACAACATTAAGTTCAAAGAAGCTCATTTACAGATATCGTAATTTAGTGTTAATACAAAGAATCTGATAAAACTCTTTTATTACCAGCTTCATCTCGCTGAAGTACTACTTTTTCTTTTTTTTCTCCTTGTTTCGAAGTATGTCTACGTTTGTGGGATTGGAAGGTTTGTGATCATCAAATAAATCCCATACCTGCTTACTGACCCTTAAAAAGAAATATCAAAATAACCGAAATATGTAAACCGAATGCAGTATTATGGTAATATTTCAAAATAATGAAAGCGTATCTTAATTGTTGGTAAAGTAATTAATTAACTGAAGTATGTGTAGTGACTGTACCACGAATAAATTAAGAGAAAGTACCAAATACTTGGGTTAAAGCCGCTTAATATTTTATTAGATGTGCCGTTTCACCTGCGGAATTGGGACAAACCTGCGTTGCTCACCGAAATATATGCCAAATAAACTCTGGAGAGCTTTTGGGTCACTATACCTATAGGTATACTATACACTGCATCGCTGCCATGAGAAGGAACTCGAATCCACGCAGTACTATTGTTAGAGTGATCCACAAATTATTGTTTAGGCATTGGGTGTGTTGTCCCGTGTGTGTATTTAAGAAGATAGAGACCTACACACCTCAACAAAGTCTAGGGATATTTGGTATTTACTCAATTAACTCCAAAATTATTGAAGATAACATACAACATGTTTATATTGTTGTAAAGGTAATTTATTAGGCTACAATCCAGAATTAAATAAAAATATTGTTTTTGCGTAAATAATTTTTTATTCAAATAAATAAAAAAATTGGAAAATTAGTAAAACTAACAATGAATTTGTTTCTTAAGCAAAAGTGAAAATAATCGAAAATTAATTTGTTTTTAACTGTTATGTGAGAAATCAGTAGTCAGTACTTTAAAAAAACCGTAAATAACGGTCCTGCAACGGTTTTTCATGCTTGGATTAAGTTATCCAGGTCTTGATGCGGTATAATGTTACAGGTCCGACTAGGATACAAAAAAAGTTGCTCTTCCATCGCAAGTTTATGCAGGAAAATTCATCAAAGCCCTTCTTTTGAACATGTCCTACGCGTATTTTATAGTTTTGAGCTTAGGCGATTGAGTGGTTCAGCATAAAATTGATACGTCGTGCTCCTGCAACCAGCTCGTCATCACTCTCGCATTATGCGAACGGGTGTTATCGTCCATGAGCTTAAACATTTGGCCCAATTGTAGTCAACGGGGGTAGATTATTACTACTAGCACCTCGTTAAGTTATTTTTCAGCCGTCATGGTGTTTCTGATCAAAACGCGCTCTGTTCTTCGACCGACACAAATTCCCGTCCAAACCATAATTGTTCTATCGTGGTATGAATAGATTTCTTGAGGATGTTGTAGACGGCTATCACAACCAAGAACTCGCCAAGCACGTTCTCTACGTGAATCCGAGTAGAAACCGAACCGGGACTCATGTGTAAACACCACTACTGTACAGATAACAGGTTATCTTTATAGAGCAAATGTTCACGAGCCCACTCTTGTCGTCGTGCGCGATTCGCTCGGCGTAGGGCTGGAGTACAAAGCGGTATGAAAGCATAAAGGTGGGCTTCATGCTTACTTCTTCTGACAGTTTGGTCACCCGCAAGAGGCTCCACCAAGAGCTCGAGCCTCTAAGCCAGCTGCACGGTAGTAACATTTGGCTGCCTTTTCGCGGGAACTTGCAAAAATCGATCATGTCGTTGAGTGGTGATAGACTTTTTGCTGTGATATCTTTCAGCCACTTCACCAGTAGCACGATAACGTGACCGTAACCTTGATTTCATATTTTGTACTGTTCCAATCTCTTCAGCAATACTATGCTTAGTACCCGCAGCTGGGAGCATGCCTACTGCCCTTAACATTTCCTCTATGTTGAAATGGCGACGCTGCTTGATGCACGCAATATTAATTATTCGAAATAAACGTTTACATTGTTATAAAACATAAATTTTACACAAAAAAGCAGTCAAAACTTACTGTTGGTAAATGAAGTTTTCGAACTTGATTACGTTCAAGCCGCGTAAATATTTAATTTTTAATTTTATTTTTCAAATTCAAATTTAGAATGGTTGAAAAAGGTTAACAAAGTAAGTTTTCATCAAAAGAATTAAAAACAAACCAATTTTTTTTGAGTTTCACAACTTAAAACAAAATATCGTAAAAATATCCCTAGACTTTGTTGAGGTGTGTATGTTGGGAATTTCCCTGCGTGATCGAATCAGAAATGAGGAGATCCGCAAGAGAACCAAAGTAACCGACATAACCCGTTAAAGTGACGGCACATAGCGCAGAGACCCGACAGCTGTTTCTGGAATGAGGGAGGTACATGACCGCACGAGGTGGCAATACTTGGAGAAGGCCTATGTACGGTTTCGTAAACGTACATGACACTTTGTTTACGTAGCAACCTACCTTTTAATACGACACGTGCCTAATACACACATAGGTAGATATATTGCAGTCTATATTTACGTTATTATTATAATATTACAGAAAGTACACTTTGAATTGTGGCACGATAAACAATCGCTTAGAAACAGATTAACTACCAACTTTATTGTAACTTTAACTATAACTCAGAATAAACTTCATCATTAAAAGTGCATCTTTGTGTATTTCCTACAACTACTTAACTTACTTATTTAACTACAATTTCACTACTCAACTTCAAAGAAAGGTGTAGTAGTTTCACACTGAAACCCTACAGCCTATGTCCAGCAGTTGACGTCGATTGGCTGATGTGATGATGATGATAACTGTGTATGAATTAATCAAGTATTTTTATTGCTTTTTTAATTTATTTTCTTCTTATTACTTCAAATTTAAATCAGAAATGAGGAGATCCGCAAGAGAACCAAAGTAACCGCCATAACCCGTTAAAGTGGCGGCACATAGCGCAGAGACCCGACAGCTGTTTCTGGAATGAGGGAGGTACAGGACCGCACGAGGTGGCAATACTTGGAGAAGGCCTATGTCCAGCAGTTGACGTCGATTGGCTGATGTGATGATGATGATAACTGTGTATGAATTAATCAAGTATTTTTATTGCTTTTTTAATTTATTTTCTTCTTATTACTTCAAATTTAATCTCGGATGAAGTCGCGTTCATAGCTAGTTTAAAACATACATCTGCTTTTATTCCAGGTGAAGAAATCCCCCCCTGAGGCTGCACCTACGGGCGGCGCGTTCATAGTAGGCGGGGACCCCGTGGCGCGGGTGGCCCATCTAGAGCATAGCGTGCGCTTCCTACAGGAACAGCACCGGCTGATGCTTAGCGGACTACACACTGAGATAGAAGCTTTGAGAGAGAGGAACCGAGGTACGTTTTTTTTTTTTAATTGGCCTTCCAGAATGACTCTATGGTGCCTGATGTTAAGCATCCATTAATGTCCAAGAATGGCGAGCACCATGCCAGCTACAATATTACGTCTTTATTTTATTACCTGCCTGTAATTATCCTTAGGGTAAGAACCTGGATAAATTAAGAGTGGGCAACTTCGTAAATTTGTTTTTACATTAAGGTTTCTAACCGTATTATAAGTCTTTGACGTGCTTTTTAAGTCTGCTGTTGCTAATACAACAAACATAAACTCATGATTGGTCGGTTGAATTAAAAAAAAAACAAAATAGAAACTACCCATGTTTGCAATACCCTTAACGTTGACATTCATTAACTTAGCTACCTTATCGTGGAATTCGTAAAAGCGGTAGTGAAGTGAAATTCAACAAGCGTAACATAATTCCTAGGGAGGGATAACTCAAACGGACAGAACGTTATAACAATTATACGCCTGGTCACTCCAGTACCAATACTCTAAGATACTATCTATTACTGGAAGAGGCCCAAAGCCCAAACCTGTAATGGGACATTGAAGATCTACAACAACATTGTAAAAGGCACAGAAATAAACGGTTATCTATTCGCGTCCATGCTACAATTTATGATCAACACACAGTTCAATCTCGCCAGACTCTCGTAGTACACTAAGGTATTGTTTTATTTGTATCTTTGTGTTCTCGCATGTAACCGTAACATTCTCAGTAACAGTTGTGTGTGGCTCATGCAAGATCAGTGTTAGCACACAGCACAAAACAATGAGTTATATTACATTCCTACATGTGTTTAGAAGTTTAAATACTTAAGATGTGAACTGTTTATAGAAAGATTCATGTAGTTATAAGTACAATAAATTAATTTATTGTTAGGGAAAGTATTCAGTTTGTATTTTGTATAAAAGCTAAAAATGTGTCAATGTAGTTAGTTATGTGCCTCTTTCAATGATAAGGGGGGCATTTAATTTTGGTTGTACTAAAACTACGATAGCCAGACAGTGCCAGATTATTTATACTTAGGCATTGTAATAATTTGTATTGGGTAGAATTTAAAAACGCTACCTAATGTACCAGGATGATGAACAAATTTACTGCGAAGCTTCTTTTAAAGCTTATTCAATTTGTCCAGATGTTCTTGAAGAGAATATGAATTCGGCAAAATTCTAGTATATTTTAGGTAAACGTCATTCATCGTCCTGAAAACCTTGCGATTTCTTTACTAAAAATATAATAAGAAAAGTATGATTTATTGTCTTAAGAATTGTTTTTTGTTACAGACTTACAATTTCAATTGATATTCAACAAAGAATCTGCGCCAAAAGTCACAGTGCCGCCGCCAGACGAAAATGTTGAAACTGAGGTAAGTTTCATGATTAGCTTAAGGGAGCTACCTTAATAAACAAGGATATTGAAACATTCAATGTAATATTATAGGGTTTGGTATTATCATGGCATAACCAATAGACTTCGTCTTTTTGAGATCAAAACAGGTAGGTCGACAACGTTAGCAGTTTACCACTCATGACAGTGTTTAGACCAATGCATGCAACGATTTTAACCTAATATGTAGTCGAAGGCAGACTTTGAGTAGTTAGAAGGCAGATTCACTTTGTCTAATGATAGTACTATCATACCAAAGTTCTGCTTCCACAAGTTCCTGTGCCAGCTTATTCATAAAACACAATGTACTAAATGAAGTCTTGCACAATTTACCCACTTTGATGTTCCGTTAAGTAAATGGTGCCATTTGAAAGTGGATCTCCCGACAGTCCTCGTTTCATGTTTTAAATCGATACTAATGAGATCTAGCTTACCCTCGCGATACTTCGAATATTGTTCATCTGACCTTCTAGTTATAAAGGAAGAAACTAAGTTCTAGCGTGTCGTCGAGTAATTTTCTGATAGATGGCAACCTAGTAATCGAATAGGTATGTTATTTCTTCTGAGACCTAAATGGCCAAGTTATTAGTGAAATTGCCTGCCATTCCGAAGGCTGTGCTTTTAATTCCTATAGTATTTATAGAATAACATAAACATGTTTACTAGTGGTACACGTAGTAAGTTCTGCTTAGTTTGAGACTAGATGGCGTTGTGTAAATGTTTTGGGGATATAATTATGGTTATAATTAAATAATAATTGTATATTCGTTTTGTTTCTAGGAGACACGACTGAAACGTGAAGTGACTCGCCTGGAGCAGGAAGCTAGTGTGGCTAGAGAGGAAGCCCGTGCTGCAGAGGCGAAGGCACTTCAACTACAAATACTCATCGATGCACAGACAGAGTAAATATTAACATTATGATGAAAAAAGATTTTGGTCGATGATCTGTATTTGCTTGCTTACCTATATTTTTGTTTGTTATAAAGTTTAACATTGAAAGATTTTAAACACTAAGTATAACCTCTGAATTCGAGTAAAGAACTACAAAGATACTCAAATCCTCCATTGACACAAAGTCAAACTTTTAAATCATTTATGTTTGAAGACAACCCTTTTGAAAGTCGAATAGAGCCAATATTTTAAGACTGTCTATCCGCCATTGCGAAGCAGAGAAACGGAGAATGAATAACCAATAGGATTACCAAAATCTCTGCTTCTAGATTTTGTGAAATTGTAGTTTTATATTCTTAACAGTTTCCAACTTATGTAGATTATGTAAGCGACGTTTAATTATTTCCAGAAGAAATAATTAATACCGAATTGTGATGGCAGGAAGTTCCGTTCACTGGAAGTATCGGCGACAGCATGTGCGTGCGCGGCGGCAGGCGGCGCGGAGGCGGAGGGCGCGTCACGCGGCGAGCTGCGCGCGCGGCTGGCGGAGGCGGAGCGCCTCGTGCGGCGCCTGCGCGCGGACGCCGAGCGCCAGCGACGCGAGGTACTGCCGCCGAGCGCCGCAGCGTCCGGCGCCGTCACTAACCTACTGTTTGACGGAGCCGCCGCGCGCCACGCACACGTACGTCCCGAGACACGAGACACGTTCCTCATACCGACCGGAGACTTCACGAGACGCTAGCATAACATCATTCACTAAATTATAAACGAAAATACCTAAAATCAACATTTGTACAGAAAGCTCAATCTAAGATGGCCGACTTGAAGTTTTTGCAAATGGCTGCGCAGTTGTCATTTATAAAGCAAAATGGCGAGGAGTTGGTTTTTCCCGCGCAAACATCTCTAAAAGCAATCTCTATGCTGGCCAAGCAAAATTGTGCGATCTGTACAATAGTAGAATATATTTTCTAAACAAAGCAAAGTGAACGCGAGTTGCAATGAAATACAAGAAGTGTTCCCGTCAAGTTGCCGGTACGTTTGTTGTCGTGTTGAGACCGGGGCGCGTCACGCGGACGGGACATACCGTCTAATATTATGCACCTTATAATTTACTTATAACTATTTTGTAATCGTATAGACAGGGAGAGAGAAAGAGAGAGAACTTCCTTCCAAGCTTGCTTTGCTTCCTATACCTACACGCAAATATTATTGATAACGCATTTTTGTCGCGTGTATCCTAAAGTTTTTGAATGATGTCAACGATACGCGATCACTATACTTAACTAATTTCGTCTAAAGCATCCCCTATATTTATTTGATTAACGATAATACAAGTAAATCCTATTAAGTATAGACTTATTTTAATGATCTGATAATACGAGTAGCCCATGTATAATGTAAGAGTAAGGTCATTTCTTTATTTCTACTAATTTAAACGTATTTAGTTATTGGCTAATTAAGATTGATTATAAACTCTCTCTCCCTGAGTACAATATTTTTAAGTATTTAATTTGTATTAAATAATATCTAAGTATATGTTGTGCCCATGTGCTGCATGCAGTAGTTTTGTTTCAGTGTCCCGTCCCCGTTGATGCGTTTGAAAATCAATGTTGTTTTCTTTATTGTATATATAAATGCACAAATAATCTTATGGTGTATTAAAAGGAAGATTAAGCACAATTAAGTCAGCACCAAATAAATATGTATGACCTTTGAGGTATCCAAATATTGTGATATTATTCAGTCGCTAAAAAATTTGAGACTTCTGAAAATGCCTTGGTAGTCAATCGAATGTAAGAATATGTGCAAAGTTGTGGTACCAAAGTGACAACAGTAACGTCACTCTTACTTAATAAATATATTGTTTATGTATTTTAATACCTTAATTGTTAATAAGTACCTATTTGATGCTGAATGTACTTAGACTTGAGTAGAAAGAGGTATCTATTATCACTCTACCGATTTAGAATACTCAAGGAAACTTAGATGCAACAAGTATTTAAAAGTTAATAAGTAGAAGCCAGTAGGTACGTACATGGTGTTGGGATCATGATGCAGGTCACCCAACGGAATTGGACGGAATTTTCCTACTTACGAGTTTCGCGAGAGCTGTATTATATTTGCTGCCTGGGTCGACAATAATAATATATCCAATTGCAAATGTTTTGAGCAATATTAATGACTATTAGACAAAATCAATTAAGCAGATATAAACAAAACGAAAGCCGAAAAAATTGGTCAGGACACCTGAACACCTTTAGTTTTAGACCAAGTATGGTGGCCACGATACTAGGACTTAAGTATAATTTTACACATAATAAGTAATAATAACTAACAGCCACATTAATTTTATTATTGTTGCAATGTGTGCCTACAGTTGCAGTGTATGAAGAACTCTTTGCACGCGAGCCTGCGCGCCAGTGGACTGGACGGCTACGGCTATCAGAACAACTACCACTTCCCGCCTGTACACACGCCCGAGTTCTGGAGAGAACCTCTTAGAGAGTAAGTATACTTGATCTACTTTACTAATATTATTTATATCAAAAATAGGCGATTGATGTTATTTATAGTATTGTTTTTATCAAAAAATAGGCGATTAACTAACATCTTGTTGGCTAGAGATTTTATGCCATTTACTAGCGTTATTTTTATGAATAGGGCGACGTTGTTTACTATAGGATTTATATGATGAATCTAAACGGTATTCATGAAACACAACCCTGGCGAAAAGGCTTTAACTACACACACCAAAAAAGTCTAAGCAACATGCATGATATTACAAATTTACCATTTATATTAATTTATTTTACCATTTATTTTAATTATAACGTTGTATTTTATTTTTAAAATAAGTAATATTTTTAGGGTTCTATGATGTAAAAATAACAGCTGTTTTCTTTATAAGTTCTTTTAATAACAGAAATTAACAATATTAGAATATACAGGTACATAAGAAACTAAACTTTTTTTTTACAAATTGAAATTTCTTAAGAAAATGAATTTATTGTGAAATAATAGGACAATTTAATACAAAGTATGGCCTCCTCTGCTATTCAGAACTTGTCGGCAACGATTATTCATTGAATTAATGAGACTGTTTATGTCATCTTGCGGTATTCGCTCCCAATGGAATTGTAGCAAATCCTTCAGCTGTTGGGTTGTTGTCACTCCGTCCAAGTCCTTCAAAACACGTCTCTGGAGCATGTCCCATGCGTGCTCGATGGGGTTGAGGTCTGGCGATTGTGCAGGCCAGGGCAATACCTGGATGTTCTCCGTTGCCAAGTATTCACTGGTTCGCCGAGCTGTATGTGAAGGCGCATTGTCATGCATTAACGTAAAATCGGAGCCAAAGGTTTGTGCAAATGGATGGACATAAGGTCTGAGAATATCCTCAACGTAATTTTCAGCGTTCATGTTTCCATTTACAAAAACGAGCTCAGTTCGCCTGTTCTTCATAATACCCGCCCATACCATAACTGTTGAGCCGCTGTATGGATGAACTTCCTGAACGCACCTGAGTCTTTCAGTATTTCCGGGTCGACGGTACACTCGCACCCTTCTTGTATCAGGCCTAAACCCGAATCGCGACTCATCGGAAAACATAATTTTATCCCATTGTTCCTGGGTCCATGTTATGCGTTCTCTACACCATTCATTTCGACGAGCGCGATTCCCGTGACGTATCGGTGGGCACCTGATAGGGCGTCGAGCTCGTAGGCCGTACTCATGCAGTCGATTTCGCACAGTTTGGGGACTTACATCAACACCACTTGAATTTTGTAGCCTCAAACTTATCTCTCGAGCGGTTAACATCGGCTGGCGTCTTGCAGTCAGTTGTATGTACCGGTCTTGCCGAGTGGTTGTACTCCTTTTACGGCCTGGATGCTGTTCAGCGGGTTCCCCTGTATTATTGTAGCGCTGCCAAAGACGACAAATAACACTTCTATGAATACCAAAATGTCGAGATACCTGAGATTGATTACTTCCCGCTTGCAACATCCCTACAGCTCTTTGCATTTCATCTGCCGTCAAATGACGTCGCTCCATGACGTAAAGAATATCTAACAATTCAATTTTGTCGCCAACTGTATTTAAATGGTTGGTAAAATTATAAAATCAAGACTAAAACGTAGCAATTAACATGCACTCAAATTCAAACAAATTCGCAGTCATTTGAATTTTATGAAAAAAAACAAAACATAATCGAAATTTTTTTTTTACAACCAGCCAGTATGTCATCAATAACAAAAAAGTTTACTTACCTATACACTTTGAGTGAGTAAATACTTAGAAATTAATTAATATAAATGGTAAATTTGTAATATCATGCATGTTGCTTAGACTTTTTTGATGTGTGTATTTAGTCGCAAATAATAACTGTTAAATAAAATTTAAATAAAAAAATGTTACCGAAACTGAAACAAATAGGACACCAGTTAGCTTCCCTCCAATCTTCCGTAATATATACTAACTAGCTGTAAAACGCGACTTTGTCCGCGATTAAATTTGAAATAAAATGAAAAAAAACTTATATAATTCATACAAAGTTTATTCATCATCATCATATCAGCCAATCGACGTTAACTGCTGTACATATGCCTTCTCCAAGTATTGCCACCTTGTGCGGTCCTGTGCCTCCCTCATCCATCGGCTTCCAGCCGTCCACACCAGCGCTTTTCGGTACGCGGTCGCCATTCCAGAATCTTTTTGCCCAAACAGCTGTTGGTTCTCCGCGCTATGTGCCTTGCTTGTCGCTACTTTAACCGGTTATGTCTGTTACTTTGGTTCTCTTCTGAATCGCCTCATTTTTGATTCGATCACGCCCCCCATAGCTCCCAACATAGCTCTCTCCAATGCCCCTGGCATTGGAGAGAGCTATGTTGGGAGTTTGACCATAAGCCATGAGCCTTCTGAGTAGGCCCATAGGTCAGGCTACAACATAGCTCTCTCCATTGCCCTCTAGAGTGACCATGAGCCTTTTGAGTAGGTTCATAGGTCAGGCTACAACAGAGCTCTCTCCCATGCCCCTGAATGACTATGAGCCTTCTGAGTAGGCCCATAGGTCAGGCTACAACATAGCTCTCTCCATTGCCCTCTGAGTGACCATGAGCCTTCTAAGTAGGCCCATATAGATCAGGCTACAAAATAGTTCTCTCCAATGGCCTGTGAGTGACCACGATTCTTCTGAGTAGGCCCATAGGTCAGGCTACAACATAGCTCTCTCCATTGCCCTCTGAGTGACCATGAGCCTTCTGAGTAGGCCCATATAGATCAGGCTACAAAATAGTTCTCTCCAATGACCTCTGAGTGACCATAATTCTTCTGAGTAGGCCCATAGGTCAGGCTACAACATAGCTCTCTCCATTGCCCTCTGAGTGACCATGAGCCTTCTGAGTAGGCCCATATAGATCAGGCTACAAAATAGTTCTCTCCAATGACCTCTGAGTGACCATAATTCTTCTGAGTAGGCCCATAGGTCAGGCTACAACATAGCACTCTCCATTGCCCTCTGAGACACCATGAGCCTTCTGAGTAGGTCCATAGGTCAGACTACAACATAGGTATCTCCATTGCCCTCTGAGTGACCATGAGCATTCTGAGTAGGCCCTTAGGGCCCCTAAATTTGAAAAAAAAAATTTTTTGTCCTAGCTTGATGTTATATAGCCTATAGCCTTCTCGATCAATGGTCTATCCAAAACTGAAAACTAAATTCAATTCGAAGAAGTAGTTCCTGAGATTAGCGCGTTTAAACAAACAAACAAACTCTTCAGCTTTATATAATAGTATAGATAGATATAGATTACCTATAACGGTGAATTTCCATGACATGCAATTACCTGAGTTTTGCTTGGCGTTAATCGTTTTATTGTTTAATGTATAATAATTAATGTTTCTGTACTATGACATCATAGAGACTACAACATGGTCGGATCTCGGGGGCGAAGCAATCGACGACCTCTGACACTACCGGAGTTGACCGGACAACAGATACATCGCTCTACCGTCTATGCTAATAGTAAGTTCATTTAATAAAATATACTTATTTTAGTCCATAGGTGTCGTAAAAACCGACTAAGGGACAATCCGTGAATATTATCTTTACGAAATAAAAAGAAGGAAAACTAGAAATTAAACCCTACACCAATCCGTCTGGCCAGCGTGGTATTAGTATGCCAAGTAACCCTCGGAGGAGGCGCGTCCCTGCAGTGGGACGTTAATGGGCTGTTATGATGATGATGACTTATTTTAGTACACCATATAACTTTGGGTAAAAATGTGTGCAGCTAATAACAGCTAAGTATAAGAAAACTGTTTTAATCAAACTTCGGAAAAAACTAGACTTGAAAATGCGATGTTGAACGTGGAAGGCCTGATCGGTAATCATTATCATCCCAGGCCCTAAAAATCTTGCAAAGACGGGAATTATCTATTAATTGAGAAAAAGTTAACCAACTAAAACAACCCTTAGGTACGATATTTAATATTCTGAGCTGACACTCTCCTGTCTCAGAATATTTTAATTCAAGTTTCCCTTGAAGCGTTGACAAAATTGGCAACTGAACATTGGGGACCTTAAAAAGAGCAAACCTGAAGGTGATGCTGTAAAACGCTCACAAACCCCCAAGTACTCGACCTTCTTGAATTCTACAAAGATTCGCAGTTTGTACGTTCTTTGAACCTAATACCATGGCCTTATTGAAGTCTTTCTGCCGACCTTATATCACGTTAAGTGTATGCACATAGATAAAATTAACTCAAAACTATATAATTAACTTAATTACCTATAGAATTTGCAGAACATACACGTCCCAGAGCGAATGGTTACGACAAGAACAAGAAAGGTCAGTCAACGAATGGAGAAACTAGCAACAAAAGTCCCGAAGAACAAACAGGTATAAACACCATCACTAATTTAAACCCTACTTAGCAACCAATCAGATAATTAATTAGCATTTGGGGCGTAATTATCTTTAGGCATAAATATTTGCAATGTAAAGGGCATAGGTAGGCATGTAGACATAACGTAGTGTAGGCCGCTTCCCGAGCTTGGTGGCCCGACGACCTCAAAAAGGTCTCTGGGTCGGACTGGATGCCGAAGAACCGAGTTCTGTAGCGCGTGTTGGGAGAGGCCTATGTTCAAAAGTGGACTGCGATAGGCTAGTTGATTGATTGAAAGGGCATAGTATGAACACCTAATTTGGTGTAGGTATATTGTTTTACACGTAATACAATTTTAAGATATCTTTACGAAATCATACACAATATTTTTTGGGGGACCTCTGACTTGTGGTCCCTAGGACCCTAGTGTGACAACCAATACACCACCGAGATCTAATATTGTTATTACTGCTTTAAAGCAAGAGGCTTAGGTCTGCGTGTATTTATTTTATATTTTTTTGGTTTTATTTATTTTTATATTTTATGTTTTTATTAACAGAGAGCAAGAAGCAAACTTTAAATCTAAAACCAGCTTCACAATTTTTTTGTTGTGATATCCAAAAATGCAGTGACAAATCTCAGCCTAAATAAAGATAGCATTCTATAGACCTTATTTATACATTTCAGAAAGCTGTAGTAGCCCAATGTACGCAAACGAATTACCGAATATAAATGATCATTGTAAAAGTACAAATGATAAGTATCCAGAGTTGAAAAAGGTTGTAACAAAATTAATATCACATAGCCAGGGTGAGAACGACTCTATATTTTTTTATATGGTAACAATTTTTAACTATAGTTTGTTATGCATGTGGGTTCCTAACTACTCGTAATAATAACTAATAGTACAGTCAAATAAGGCTTAAATAGGGGCAAACCTTTGTTTTGATGTTCTGATGACTGGTGAAAAAGTCTCATATGATCACGTGTCTGCGTCATAAGTTATTCAAGGTCAAAGGTCACGAAAGTTAGTTTTTTCCCATTATCTCGTTTTCTATGGGAAATACACATTTAACGTCATTATAAATATTGTAGATCATAAAATTGTCTACAAAAAATATCTGATCACTTTTCTCCTAAAAAGCATCGCTTTCGAGATATCGTGACTTTAGAGCGCAGGAAAGTCGTATTTTCGACTATATGCACATACTAGCTTTTTCCCGTGATTTCGCTCGCGTTTATAAATATTATGAAAAATAAGGCTTATTTCAATATATAGTAGCATATGCATGCTTGGTCTCAGCCTAATCGGTTTGAAATTGACAAAGTTACATACAAACTTCCATCCCCTATCTTATCCCTTTAGGGGTAGAATTTATCAAAATCCTTTCTTAGCGGATGCCTACGTTATATCATCTACCTGCATGCCAAAATTCAGCCAGATCTGTCCAGTGGTTTGGGCTGTGCGTTGATAGATAACTATGTCAGTCAGCTTTGAATTTTATATAAATAGAAGATTTCCGCACCACCTCTGAGGTAGATAAGGCCAATCTTGCACCAACATTAAATCAAATACAACAGTACCAGTAAGAATACTCCTACCACATAGTGATCTATCAACGCACAGCCCAAACCACTGGACAGATCTAGCTGAATTTTGGCATGCAGGTAGATGATATAACGTAGGCACCCGCTAAGAAAGGATTTTGATAAATTCTACCCCTAAAGGGATAAGATAGGGGATGGAAGTTTGTATGTAACCTTGTCAATTTCAAACCGATTAGGCTGAGACCAAGCATGCATATGCTACTATATATTGAAATAAGCCTTATTTTTCATAATATTTATAAACGCGAGCGAAATCACGGGAAATAGCTAGTGTGTGCATATAGTCGAAAATACGACTTTCCTGCGCTCTAAAGTCACGATATCTCGAAAGCGATGCTTTTTAGGAGAAAAGTGTTCAGATATTTTTTGTAGACAATTTTATGATCTACAATATTTATAATGACGTTAAATGCGTATTTCCCATAGAAAACGAGATAATGGGAAAAAACTGATTTTCGTGACTTTTGACCTTGAATAACTTATGACGCAGACACGTGATCATATGAGACTTTTCTACCAGTCATTAGTACACCAAAACAAAGGTTTATGCAAATTTACAGCTTATTCGCTTCCATTCCGAGGTTGAATGCTTATTTTACTGGAGTATAATTAAAATAATGTTCTTGCTCTCATTTATTTTAGATTTTTATGGTTTTGTTTTGCTTTCTAGTTACTGTAAGAGTTTCACTACTAATTTCTATTCTTATTTGTGTATTGCCGGGTTTTCTGTAAAGATTAGGGTTGTATGTAGACAGTTGTATATCGTCATGGTAACTAAGTAATGTAGTACCTATAGTACCTACTCGGTCAATTTCGGTTTACTACAAATCATAATTTATTTTAAGTTTTAAGTCTTTTTATAAAAGTCGATGTGCAATATTTACGACCGGGTACTGTACCTACATTACTAGGGGACAAAACTAAAATACCTAATTTAGAATAGTACAGTCACGAGCAATAATATGTATACCTACATTTTCACATTTTGTAAAACAGTTATCTAATGTTCTGCCAATCCAAAATTGAATTTTCGAAGATTACTTCAAAACTGAAGGGAACTTCTTCTAAATTACGAAATAATTTTGGTATTATAATGTCTAGATAAACGTGCAGATAGTTTAGAAAATTTGACAATGTGTACATATTATTGCTCGTGACTGTACCATTATCATAATACAGGATCCGCCATAAAACATGTTCTATAATTTTCATATTACGTTGACATAATATAAATTAGATTACCTATTTTAATATTTAATTTCCGGATTTATGCATCCAACAACGAAATCAAAGAAACGAGTATGATCGTTTGAAGAAGGCCTTTGTCTTACAATTGACCTCTCTTGGCTGATATGGGAATAGTGCAAACAGAACATAGATAAATTGATATGTCTATCAATTTAAATCGTAGGTGGAGCATCCAGGTAAACAAAAAATAATGTTCGGCTTTGTCATTCGAAGCCCCGATCACGTCTGGTCAGATTCTATAAGATCTCCAAGTCAAACAAGACAGTTAAGTTAGAAATAATACATATTTATGTTTTTAAAATATAACCATTGTTACTCTGATCCTCCGACAGGTGACGTGTCACGCGGGCGCAGTCGACGCGCGCCTCGACGTCACGAGCACACGTAGTGTGGCGTGACGTCACCACACAACACTACACCTCTGTTACTACTACATTATTATACTAATGGTGTAGCTGTTAATAATAACAGCATCCAAACGAATATAATTCGCATCGACCATTTTCTGCTGCGAAATTACTTATACCTATTTATGTACAGGCTACAGAAGTAGATTAAAACATTCAATATTACAAAAACATCTCAACACTGACGTGACGAGAAGAAAAAATAATAATTATATAATCATTAATAAACATTAAACACCAATTTTCAATTAATAGTTAAACACTCAAGCGACCTTGTAATATTGGATATGCTTAACCACTTTTGTAGTTGACTGTACCTGCTTAATTAATCTCAGTAAATCTAAAATGTCTTACCTAAAAGCTATTATTATGATGACAATAATAACTCAAGTCCTAGGAACGACTACGATGTCAAAGTCTGTGATTGCGATTGTTAAACTTTGTTTAAACTTGAGTGGATGATGATAATGACGGACTGAGGGTAGAACAAAATCACATTAGGTACCTACCCCGTGAATTGGGCGCAATCTTTTAAGGGTAATAGCAAGCTTGTAATGATCGTATTTTGAAACAATTGCTCCGATTGTGTGGAGAATGTAATTGTATAAGAGACGGTAAAGAGATTTGAGATCTGACAAAGCGATAGTCAAGCGAGATTACCGTTGCGTAATTTTTACCAAATAATAAATTGTCCGTGTGGTGACGGAGTAAGAATACAATATGTCACCACCCCATCTCATCCCGTGGGTGTCGTAGAAATCGACTAAGGGACTATCTGTGAATATTACCTTTACATAAAAAGAAGGAAAACTTGAAATTAAACCCTATACCAATTCGTTTGGCCAGCGTGGTATTAGTAGGCCAAGTATCCCTCCGTCACGGGAGGAGGCCCGTCCCTGCAGTGGGACATTAATGGGCTGTTATGATGAATAAATTGGTATTACTCAAGAGTATGAGTAATAGTCATTATTTATTAATAGTTCTTCCAACCACAATTTGTTACTATAGATGGAAGTGACTAAGAAAACAGGAAACTGTCCAAACGTTGTCCACTCAAGTCTAAATACACTAACAGACAAATGCATTACATTAATCGCGGCAGTGACAAAAAATATAGCATTCAAAACGTCAATGAGGTTTCAAAGAAACAAATGATACCACAAATAGTATAAGCTAGCGGACATCTTAAAATGGGACTATAAAACTATTGTCAACGATATTAAAACAATTTGGTACGAATCTTTTATATAAGTACCTAATGTAGTAGTAATAGAAAAAAAATGAAAATACATTGTTCTATTATAAACAGACTGCATTCAGAGGGACAACCTACAAATAATATTTATAATATAACTCCTTCTGTACGGTTTGTTAGTAATACGTAGTTAGTACTGACTCCTGTCACTGGACAAATCGATGACAAAAAGATTTAGAATTTGCTCAGTTGTGATTTTTAAAGTGCAATTTTGTACATACAATTTAACAGTAATAATTAGACATAGTGTTTATTTGGGCAAACGCTAAAAATGAAGCTTGATCATCTCTCTCTTTTATCACAAAGAATAAAAAGGACGGAAGATAATCAAGAATTAGCTGTTTATTTTTTATTGTTGTGAATTGACTTGGTTACTTATGGCTATGTTTAGCTCTCCCTATGTCTTGTATTTACAGACCTTTTTAAAATAGAGGGAGAACTAGGTATAGTCATAATGATGACAAGTCAAATCAAACATGTTTTGCCGTCGCTACATTGTACTTAAATTAATTACACAAGTAATGGGACGTCAATTTACCCCATCTTGGAGTTAATTTATTTTTATTTAAACATGTAAAACTGCCATTAGCTTATTATTTCCTTGAAACGGGATGCGCGATGTTATAGTACATAGATGAAACAAGAAACAATTGCGACTTGCGATTCATAGTACAATCAATTACAACCATTATAATTAGTAATGTTGAAAAAATACTGAATATCAACCTTCCATAAACCGCTGAACATAAAAAAGCGTGTATTTCAATGTGTTATTCAACTTTTGTACTTGGCTGTACCAACATGTGAAATTGTAAGACCTAACAGCATTAAACCAACAGGCGGCAACATGATAGATTCACTAGTAAATTCAGATATCTACAATAATTATACCTAATCGCCCTCACTACTTGCAGATATACAAGCTCTACTAACTTTAACGGTTGGTTTAATGCTTAAAACATAAGGGTTTAAACTTAATTCAATATATTTCCAGCGATTGTTTCTTGTTTCATAATAATTACAAAGACTTAAACATTTGTAAAAATATTTTTAGCGGAATTAGTGTTCTAGATAGAACAATCTGCGATTTTAATAATATTTGAACATTAGATAAACGAATACTGTTTTTTATAATTAGTAGGCAGTTTGTCCACACCATGTCCCGCATAACGCATGTCCTTAAGCTACATTTACGAGAGTCAAGTAAACATTATTAAATGCTATATTGTAGCCTTATCCGTATTAATCTAATTTATTAAATATTATTATTATGGAATATTATAATTATTGATTATAATAATATATTTATTGCAATTTTTTGATGTTTTATTTCTAGCTCACGCTCTAGGTTCCCACAATTTATTTAAGATCAACGCCGAAAAAATACCCTATGTCCACTAAAGCCCGATTTACACATCGACAAGTACAGTAGCGACTTAAGTAGTAAGTTGTTGATTAAGTAGATTTACTACTTGTCGATGTGTAAATCGGGCATAAGATCCATTTGCACGTTAACAACCAAACGGACATAAAGAACATCCTTACTGCAACTGCGAGGGAATCGAACCCGCGACCGAAGCTGTTATTATTATACTGCATGTAGAGTCAGCCTCAAAAGTCGCTAAACACATTTTGAGTTCTAAAAAATAGCTGAATACTAAAAATGTCATTGGTCAGTGACGCAACAAGAGTACAAAACGATCATGAAACGCTGAACACGAGTACTCCAAAAGTAGCTGACCACCAGTACCTATTTCAAAAGTAGCTGAACACTAGTACCTGTCTCAAAAGTAGCTGAACATTAGTATCATTTCAAAAGTAGCTGAACACGTAGCATTCCAATTATCATCATATTAACAGCCTATGTGTATCACTGCAAGTGTTTCAGTTACGTTCGTTCCTAAGGCGCCCGGTTCAAAATTAATCGAGGCACGCGTTCTGAAACGCGTGCCTGACTCGATTAATTTTTACCAATAAATCCGCAGTCAAGATGCTAATTATGTTTTTGTTTTCGACACAGTTAGTTGTTTAAAATCTATTACAGTTAGTTGTGATCAATGAATCAACTAACTTCAAGTTTTATATTTTACTAAGATTATTTATCTTCAAGGATTAGGAAAAAATTAAACACAACTTTGGTTAACTTAAAATGTAATCAAATTAAATTAATAATTAAATACAAAATTGACTAGATAGATATTTAAAAGTAATCATAAGTTAAAATTATTAACCTAATAATACATCGTTGGTATGCGAAATATCAAAAAACCTAGTCTCAAAGGAATATAACATTAATGTTGATAGTATAAAAACTAACAGTCTTAATAAACTTAACATAAATTATAAAATCACTTTAATATCACAAAATCATAATCTATAAACAAACTTAAAGCAATAGGTGTAAAACTTAAGCCTAAATAACAACCCAGTTTCAATTTTGGCAATCATTAGTTACATATTACATACTTGTATAATATAATATAATTATTAAAATACGTTTTTTTTTTAGTTTTGTATACATTCTTATTAAACATATACTTTTTATTTCATAAACATTTACTTATAATATCGATTATTTATTTTAAATGTCTTATTGACTATTATAACATCGTATACCTAATCAATTCCATTTATTTCTTTTTTTTTGTTTTTTATGTCGCGAGGACTTTTGCGAACATCAATTTAACAGACAAAAAGAACATCCAAACTCAGGACAATAGTTTGTGGATCGCACAAAGAATTGTCCTGCGTGGGAATCGAACCCGCGACCTCGTGGACGTCAGCCGCTACCGCGACAGCAGCGCCACCGAGGCAGTTACTATTAAAATGTACTTAAAATATTGACTATTATTAATTCATAACATCTTAAACATAGAGCTACATTTTTTTTCTATTTTCTTGTTGAGTATACAATATTAAAAATATATTATTTTATCGTATTCGGGTCCCTCCGGTACAGATGCTTTTGGGACCGGAGTTCTCAGAACGAACGCTTTCAGTTAGCTATTACATCTTGGTATAACATCGGAACACCGTATTCATTGCTATGTCGTCACATGGATCTCGTGAGTTTGTATTAAATAGACATTCAATAATACGATAACTCCCGCAATAGGGAGTATACCCTGTGTCACGGGGACATTTAAAACATCAATATAAGATACAAATACATCCAAACTCAGTACTATAATTTGTGAACACCACAAATAATTGTCCTCCGTGGGAATCGAACCCGCGACCTCGTGCACTTCAGCCCCTATTGTAACCGCCGCGCTACCGAGGCAGTTAAAACAGAAAATTCAAATAATAATTTTGAATCGATAAAATTATTACATATCCATTTTTAAGTACATTTCAAAAAATGGATGGTCTTTATTTAAGTTACTGGCATTCCCGAGGAACCACATGACTTCATCATTATCCGACATTATTTTGAACTCGAACATTAATAAACTTTTGTTGCAAATGTAACTTAACACGACATCATAAATTTCTTTGTCATTAATATTAGCCAACAGTCTAACAACATTCATGGGTAATTCATCACCCATAATTATTTTCTGTTCCATATACTGCAGTAATTGTAATAAGTATGCTTCAGATATGAACTCCTTTGAGAATCCTCCGTGGCAAGATAGAATGAAGAGTAGATGTTCAGTTTCAGGGACCTCATAGTTCGGTAGAGCATTAAAGATGTCTCGCAGCTGATCCTTTCTGAAATTTGAATTTAATTTATCAATGCCAAAACTGATAATGTGACACCTTTAAGGTAAGTTATCTAAAGAAGGTTATATTTAATTGAATTGAATCAATATTGTTACTGTAAATGATGATAAAAGTAATTATATTAAAATCAATACTCATTATTATGTCATTGTAGACACAGGCCTCCTGCAGTGAAACAATAAAACTTGATCTACTAGGTTTCTCCAGAGATTTAAGGTTTTCTCCACTACTTTTTCATAATTATATAATATTTATACACTGATATTTTATCAGGAATATATAATCACTACACAGCTATCTTTTACCAACCATGGTCAGAAAATAAAAGACATACAACTTCTAGCATGCACCACCGCGTCTTACAAATAGGACTAATTTCTGACTGCTGTCTGAGAAGTGATTGTTTAATGGTGGTGGAGGCAAGGTCAGTAAATAATGCTACGACGACAGTAACAAGGTTAATGATTACACCATGTTTAGTCTACACAATTAGGAACAATAAAGGCAACATGGAGTCATAAAGGAAAGTAATACATACTTTAGTTTGTCCTTCATCTGATGAGAATATCTGAGTACAGCATAAATAGCAGCTTCTTTAATTTCTTGGTTCTTACTGTTCATCAGTTTTATCAGCTTAGTTATAACTCCTTGAGAAGCTAAGATATTACAAGCTCGGTCCCCTGAGGCAGCAATGTTACCGAGTGCCCATGCGCAAGTTACCTAGAAATTATGAGAAAAAATATCAATAACTAGTATTCCTATTCAATTTTGTATTAATTATATTTTTTTTTTATATAATTCTCAATATTTAAGATAATTTATGTGAAATAATAATAACATTTCCAATTTTTATTTTATGTAAATACTTAAATTAACACAAGTAACTTAAATTCATTTATTAATATTTCCCTAGGTTTACCATTTAAATTTGTAAGTGCTGTGCACACCTATAAGTGGCAATTTCACTCTAGCTTTAAAGAAATTAACAATGTATTAAGCATGTATTGGTGAATGCGCCGTTGGTGTGCCATTAATAAATAAATAACTAGTACCTAGAATATTATCAGCCAAGAATACATTTTTAAACATTAAAAAAAGTGATTAATAAAGTTAATAAAATGTTTGTAATATAATTTGAATTAGCTCCATAATGGAAGTCTTTATTCAGAATCCACCCACTCTTATTCCGTTAGTAACCCAACCGAACCTCATTATTTTGTAAAGCAATTGAACATAATAATTTTGTGTAACCACATGTTTTATACCATGAGCAGATTGCTATTTACATGTCGTGGATTGATTTTACTTCCGTTCAAATCAAAGCGCCATATATCGATTCAATAAACAAATAAGTATCATGTGATAAATGTAAAAAAAAAATTGTAGGGTATACATTGATTTACAAAAAACCAAAGATACACACTCCACTTCCCAAAAACGTCTGCAACAAATAGGCGCATTGTGCGCTTTTTTTAAATTAGTATCGCGTTGTTCTACCGGCAAACGTCAATCATTAAATTTTATTGCTTTATGTGCATTACTTTTTAAATACAACTTTATGTCATGCGTGTAAGATTGAATTTGAAAAACAAATATGTTTACGATATTACTATACGTATTTTTTGCGTATGTTTAATTTGGTGACACTTTTGGCTGTTAGTTTTGTTTGAAAATGTGCATCTTGGGTTTTTTATAAATCAATGAGGGTATATGATTAATGTAAAAAAAAAATTGTAAACACAACTGAATTTTAAAAGAGTTGCCATAAGTTTCTTTGCCAGGTTTCTTCTCATTGGCCCTACCATTTGGAAACTGGAATTTATAGATCAACACAGACAGACAAGTAGATTCGAGTAGTAGATTGGTTTTATTTTTCTCCTTTAATTTACATTTGACAATACAACGCGGCTTTTCTTAGTGCTGTAGCGTTTGTCTGTGTCGATCTATAATTTTAAATGTAGCTTCAATTTTAAGTAAACGACGATTTCAAACAATTTGTAATAAATTTTATGAAATAAAGTATTTTGAAGTTTGAAGTTTGTGAACGGAAACGCAAGCGCCCTTCCGCTTGGACACGATCGTCGGTAGTGGGGATGCCGCGAGAACGGACGGGGAGACCGAGCGCTGGCTCAGTCTAGTTCGGAGAGCCGTGGCAGACGCCCAGTGCCAACGCGCGTGTTTGTTTCTATTCAAGTGATTGTAACCTTTACTTTAACTAAAGTCTGTTTAAATTGAAATCATAATTATTTTGTTATAGTGTGTGTCATGTTTCGTTTAGTTTAAATAGTGTCGAAATGTGGAGGAGACGTAATGCTTTGCACTTTGGCCGCCCGTGATGCGACATACATATGTGAATTTAATAAACAACTATTTTGCAATGGATATGTCTATTATATTAATTTATTTCTTAGTCGTTAAAGTACTATTTAATCTGAATTAATTTCTAAAATGGACTATGGCACAATAGACAATTGTAATTTAGCACAACCTTTAATTAAATTATTTTTCTTAAAACAAAGTATCAATCCAAGTTATTATACTATTCTTAAACTGACACAAAAATATAATTGAACACTTAATTAACTACTTACAGCAAACTCATTGTTCTGATTGTCAAGTCCAGGAATAAGGTAGTGAGCTGCAGCCTTAGCCAGTGATACTCCTGCCTTCTTGTTACCCAGTGCTATGTTACACAGGCTTCCTGCTGCTGCAACCTGTTTACTCGCATCTTTGGCTAGAAAAATATATTTATATGATGATATTAAATGATACTTTTATTATTAAATGATACATGTAACTGGAAGCCTTTGTGGTGTAGAAGAAGAGAAACAAATTCTCAATTAACCATATCAGAGCAATGTTTAATGCGGCGCATGTTGGGAGAGGCCTATGTCCAGTAGTAAACTGTGATAGGCTAGTTGATTGATTGAGCAGTTTCTCTTCAATCATGTTCCAATGCGGATTTTAAGAAGAAAATATGAGCTACCACCAGTGAGGGAGAGAAAGTACCTACAATTTTGACGGACCTCGGTGGCGCGACGGAAGCGCAAGCGGCTGCCGTGCAAGAGGTTGTGGGTTCGATCTCCACGCAGGACAATAATTTGTGAGATCCACAAATTATTGTCCTGGTCTGGGTGTTCTTTGTGTCCGTTAATTGATGTTTGTAAAAAGGTCCCCGCGACACAGGGCAAGATCCCTAGTGAGGGTGTTGTCTTAAAAAAAAAAACAAAAACAGAATTCTACCATGTTGGCCAAACAGATTGGTACAGTTTTGTGTCAAGAATCAAATGTAGGATATTTTCAACATCTAACAAAGGATATTATTAATAAGCCTGTGAACATGGTCCCATTTGTTTAATTGTAACGTCTTCCCTGATACTTTACATGTCTGGATGTTGTATGAATTTACAAAAAACGTAAAAGTATTTAAGAATGTTTACAAGGCCTTGACTAAATGGCATTGTGTGAATGTGTAAAAATAAACAAACAAAATATTTACATGACAACTCTCGCACTAAGCCCTTGAGAGCACCGGATGTGTTCAAAAATATGTTTATAGTACAGTCATCATCTAAAAATGCATTCTTCAAACATTGCAACTCGTCCAATGTAACAGGGGCTTTGGTTTTCAATTTATTTGCAATTTCTCTTATATCATCATTTTCATCACTGAAATAAATAAATGTTTATTGTACTAATATTGAAGATGAAGCTGAATAGGTTTTTATTTTTATTATTTTTTATTTACAACTTGAAGAAAAAGCCTGTCAATTTCGTAGACAAATTGTATCTACAAAATTGAAAATTTCTGACACAGTCACCTGTACTGTGAAAATTGTAAGTACTACAGATATTATGTAAATTTGTAACTACTGAGTGTATAATAAAGCAGTTTCTCCAAATGTAAAATTAATGCAATAATTTTGTAAAATTTGTAAGTATTATTAAATAGAAATTTGTAGATCTGTAGCCTGTTACCATTTACACTTTGTAAGTATTATTAAACAGGGCCCAGACGGACCACATGCCTGTTTGCCACTAACATATGGTAGCTTGGAATTCATAAATTTTGGTACACATCCTCAATGTATTTCGTATACTTAATTATACTTCAAGACTATCAAAGCTGCAGATAATATGCAGATGCAAAGTTATAAATATTATTAGGCTCATGTACTTACAAGGTATTTTATTTCCTAGTTTCAATATATTGAAATATATAAGTAATATGTACCTATTTTAGTATATGTAAAAAAAAAATTATGCCTAGTATACTTAGAGCAATATGTAAATTGAAATAGTTGAAAGATAAAAAGGATTTTTTACCTGCGAACAGAGCGGCTGTTGTCGGCTATATCTAACCGTTCTTGCAGCCTTCTTATAAATAATAACTCCCTACTTGTCTCCCGTATAAAATCAATTGCTGACCCTTCGTTTCCCATCATGTCCAGCTTAAAATAAGCGTTTATACAACTTTTTTAGTCTAAATTTTTTAAATCACCCCAAACAGGTGGTTCATTCAAATTCAAACCAATAAAATTCAATAAATCAATACTAGTAGAATGAAATGAAGTGACGCTGACGAACAGATCTGTTCTGTTCTGTTTTCCTCCTTATTAGGCTCTATCGTTAACCGATTATTCTGCCAACGTCAAGGTGTAGAGAATTTAAAGTATAAAAAGAGAATAATTAATTCCCGAGAGATGCGACGTATTTACGCTACCAGGTTTTAAAACCAGGGCTTTGCTTCAAAGTAGGGCGCCCTGGTACAGTCACGAGCAATAATATGTATACATTTTCACATTTTGTAAAACAGTTATCTAATGTTCTGCCAATCCAAAATTGAATTTTCGAAGATTACTTCAAAACTGAAGGGAACTTCTTCTAAATTACGAAATAATTTTGGTATTATAATGTCTAGATAAACGTGCAGATAGTTTAGAAAATTTGACAATGTGTACATATTATTGCTCGTGACTGTACAGACGAGGAATACTTCAAAGTATGAAAGTATTTTATTTTCCCGTAAATGAAATAGAATCTTATTTCTATACAAATAGGGTGCATAATTGTATGACGCAGATTTAAATACTTGAAAGTATTTTTGTATTGCATCCAATTTTAGTCCTTAATGTTCAATTATTAGAGTATGTTAAGATAATTTTTCTATGCAAGTTGTTTTATGCCGCGACGGCAAGTGTTATGAGCTGCCAGCCCCGAACGTACAGGGTGCGAGCTTGCGAGTTCAAAGGTTTTTGGTGTCTTGCTGAAGTACGAGTATTCTGATTCCGAACCAAGGAATACTAGTAAGAAATTATAGGAATATGTTTTATTATGAATGAATAGAAATTCAATAGTATTTGTTAATAAAAAGTAATTTGAACCGGGGACGGAGACACTCCCATACTGACAAATACTTTCAAGTATTTTTAAAACCTGGTTTTCACCCCTGGTTTTTTTCTATACTCGTACTTTAAAGCCCTGGTATTAAATTTTAGAAGTATGTCTCATCACTATCCCGGCCCAGTGACGACAGCAAAACTGACAGCTTAATTTTACAGTGACAGTGACAATGCCAAAATGATGCGAATGTCCACCACACTACCACAGTATATTAAGAACAGTAGTTTATCTTCGGCCGTGCGGCGAGTTATTAACCTACTCTTTCGTTGATGCGTAGGGTTGTCACTTTTATTTTTAGTTGAATATTATAGCAGCGCTAGATTTTTATTTAAATATAATACCAAAAAATCAATAAAATAAATAAATTTAATGTACCATTAGTTGTTTAATATACAAAATAAGTTGTTGTTGTTGTAAGCGCATTTAACCAAACAAAGAAATGAACAATTTCAATTATCAAATCAATAGATCACGATTATTCACGATTCATCCCATTACCAATTGCAATTTGGGACTATAATATTATAGCAAGATATTTCTGTTATTAGGTAATGTATTCTTTTTATATGGAGAGGTAGGTAGGCATTTCAAGTAAATAGTAGTTAAGTACTTATTTTTCTCGTTTAGTAGGAATTGTGAAGAAAGGTTTATTTTTATTACTCTACCCACGGCCCAAATGTATGAAGATGAACTACTGTTTATACTGTGACTGTGACACTACCGAACAAATAAAACGACATAGTTATCTAATATATTATTTTTGAATTCTCGACTCTAGAGAGTCGACTCAGAGTTTACTAAGAACGTACCTATGACATAAATTTGTTGGTACCGCGTTGTTTAGACAACATGACAATTAAAATATTTATTATTTTTATGCTGGTCATGTGTTCATTTGACGGGGTTGTCTTGTCATTGTCATTGTCAAGTCAAGTCTGGTCAAGTCTGTCAGTAATGTGGCGTCTGTTGTTATGTTTAAGCTATTTCGCTACCGGTAAACCACAGAGTAAACTAATATACGGTAAACTCGTTGTTTTAATCTTCGTTGTTTGTTAGTAGCTGAAACTCTGCTGGAAATACGTCGAGTAGAGCTCTAGTTCCTCCGTATTTTCCTTGTGTGTGAGTGTGTATTAGTTTGACGTTATTACGCCGCCACGTTTGAATTGTTGTTTTCATATTCTTTTGCCATAATGGATAAATCCGCACAAGTGACACGAAACTTTAAGAAGTGTGTTATTTGTAACAATAGACGCACTCCAGGGTCAAATGTGTTCTTGGCCCGAATACCACTTGAACCTGATAGGTATGTACCTACTGCGTCTCATTCAAACTTTAAAGAAAATGCCAAAGTAAATTGTTAATCCTAATTTTGTATCTCGTTGTAGGTGTCGCAAGTGGATTAAAGCTATTGGTCAAGAAGATCTTGCATACTTACCGATAGAGAAGCTTCATGATCTGAAGTTTGTATGCAATAACCATTTTGAAAAGGAAGTTTTTAACCCATCGGGAAACCGACTTTTACAACATGCAGTGCCAACTTTAAATTTACCTTTGAAGCCTTTTAAAGACGGACAGCTAAAGGATTTCCCAATGCATATTGGTCAATACCCGAGCCATCGTATGTATTTTTTCAGTTTATTAATATGATGTGTTTTTCTTAGTTTAGGTTTAAGTGTGTACACACCAGTGTGTTTTACTGAAATACACCTTTTAGACTCCTATTTACTAATATCATGTCACTAGTAGCTAGCGATGTGTAAGTAATGCGCTTGATATCACAAAGTAATATTACTCGGACGGGTAATATCACATTAAACATTACGCGACACACTTATGCATTACGCATCACATCACATCACATAGGTAATACATTACTCGATAGCTATTCGCTCATGGCTCTGGCACATCTTATGTCAGCGTAATGTAATGCTAGCTTGCAGTCTTCAAATGATTATTGCCCGAAATTGAAAATCTTAGAATCTTTCTCTCTCACTTACTTTGTATTATGTGTTTACAAATGTTCTTACGTATGGATTTTTACAGACAAAAATAATACTTTAGTTCTAAATAGTTTTTATAAATTGTAATATGCCCTAAAATAATAGAAATGAAATCCGATACATTATCCGCTGGCTTGCCCGTGCGAATTTTTTTATGGATCCCATTTTGCCCGTTTGCAAAAAACATATGTATCCTATCTTCCTATCCTATCTCCATTACGCGACACACTTATGCATTACGCATCACATCACATCACATAGGTAATACATTACTCGATAGCTATTCGCTCATGGCTCTGGCACATCTTATGTCGGCGTAATGTAATGCTAGCTTGCAGTCTTCAAATGATTATTGCCCGAAATTGAAAATCTTAGAATCTTTCTCTCTCACTTACTTTGTATTATGTGTTTACAAATGTTCTTACGTATGGATTTTTACAGACAAAAATAATACTTTAGTTCTAAATAGTTTTTATAAATTGTAATATGCCCTAAAATAATAGAAATGAAATCCGATACATTATTAAAAAAATGTAAAAAAAGTTATAAAAAATATTATAAAAAAACTTATTAAAAATAAATTAAAAAAACCACCAATAACTTGTAATTGTATAAAATGATAAATATAACTTATTACAAAATTAAATATGTATCACAATCAATATTATATGAATAGAATAGCGAATCGAACTCCTGTGATACATATCACATTTGTAATATCACAAAGTAATATTACGTTCCGCGTAATGTAATGTGATATGGCATTACAAAGTAATGTTTTGCGCATGTCTACTAGTAGTTAAATTAAACCAATACTAAAAGACATTTCATTGTATGTTTCAGAATATTCCTCCGAAAGTGTTCTGGTAGCCTCTCAAATCAAGGTCAATCAAGATGAGAATGTCACTCAGTCAATGTTGCCAGTTCCAACTTGTAGTTCACTTCATGACAATGAGGGTAATTGATACCTATGTACAAATATATATAAGAGAAAGAATGAGAGTGCTGTATCCAATGCTGTGTATTAATGGTTTAGCTTGAAAATAAATAAGGGTAGGTACCTATAATATTATGTCACTTATTATTATTTTTATTTTTTATTTTAATTATTAATTTTACTTAAGGGCAGGTAGGAGCATAACTAACACCTCCAATTCATTTTATTATAAATTGCGATGATTATAAATCATTTCAAAAAACTAGCTTCATTATGCCCTCCAAAATAGAATTTACTATTTTTAGAAGTGTATTGTATTATTGTCTCTGTTTAAATAAACAAACCACGAGTATCAATAGTTAAAAATGGCCACTTTTGACAATAACTCTGTTTGATTTTAAATGCATCAAAAGTTTTGCAGAAAAACAACCCAATCTACTTAGCAAGTGTTATAGTAATCTATATTACCTTAATACCTGATTGATCTTTCAGATTTATCAGCATTCACTTCACATGGTAGTGAGATTAATGTACAAAGCCTTAAGAGAATGAAAAAGAGTGCTGAACCCAAAGGTGTGTATTATTGGTTATATAAATATAATACTATACCCGTTCCAGCGTAAGTTTAGCTTTTTGACAGTTCACGTCCATGAAGTTTCGTAATATTTCCGCTTATTTTTCGAACAAATAATATTGTATTTCATGGACGTACCCAAGTTTTTTTCAGTTACCATGGTTACTTAGTGATGGACACTCATAACGATTACCACCATTATGAAACAAATTACAAATAATCGGTAGAAATAAATGCTATGAATAAACTTGAACTCTTCATAATACGTTTATAAATGTAATATGATATTTTAGATTAGCTATAACTCGCGAATGTGTCACGATAAATTATGCATTTTAAATAATACCTAAGCTAACTATAATTTTATCATTTTAAGCTATAGGCTAATTCATTTTGAAAGAAACAGTAATAAAATGATAATGTAAGTTGATGTAAGGATCCAAATGTGTAAAATAAAGTAACTTGAAAAATCAAAAAAATCGCAATCAAATCATTACAATTAGGGCATGCAATATCGAAAGGTTCTCAATTCCGGAACTGACTTTCGATACTGGAGGTCTAACTCCGGAATTCCGGAGCTAGTTCCGGAACTGGTAATTTTAGAATTTCTTTAAATTAAAAGAAGAGGCAGTTGTTTACTTCTAAATATTCACTAAGAATTTGAACATGGTTGGTAATTTATATCCCTTATTATTGTCATTTTAAGCCGTTAAATTAAGACAAGACTTAACTAACTCATTGTTCTTGTATTATTACATTTTGCCAGAGAATGAACTTTGTACTTGGTTACTTATTTGGCCAGCACAGAAAAACACTTTCATTCTCCACACTGGTTAGCAGAACACATAAAAAAATATTTGTAAGCTTCTGTCAGATACTCGCCATCGCGTACATTAGAAAATTAGTCGAGAGATCTAATTCTTTATAGAACTGCTATTGTGAAGTTCTAAAGACGATAAAAGATGCTATTACGGAAACCAACAAAAAGTCGGACGGAAAGAGCCGAGTGTGTAGAAAGAGTAGAAATGAGCTCGCTCCTACCTCGAAAACGGAGCGGAGCAAACACAATTTTAAAAACGCTGTTGGTGGAAACAAAAACCTATTTTATTTAAAAAAAGTACGTTCCGCGTTCTTATTTCTCTTTCGCGGTGGAAAACGTTAATGAGAACCAAAACAAACTTGTGTCTGATATCGAAATCATACTTAGTTTCGAATTGGGGTCGGCTAAATCTAGTCCGATTCAACCCCTCGAAGACACAGGTTGGCGCGTTTACCGCTAAAAAATCTCCATTCATCGAGGATATTCACTTCGAAAGCGCTCCTCTTGTTACCAAGCCGTCTATTAAAATCCTGGATGTCAGCATTTCGAGCGAAGTTCAGTTTCGCGATCATTTGGAGGTAAAGCTAAATTAGCTTCGCAAAAGCTGGGTGTGCTTGATAGAGAGGGTCAGTATTTTACGCCAAACCATCGCCTACAACTCTACAAGGCTCAGGTTTGGCCACATCTGGAATACTGTTCCCATCTCTGGGCTAGAGCACCCCAGTCAACTCCTTCGTCTAGTTTAATTAAATTTAGCTGTAATAGCGTTGCATTATGGCACAAGCAACATTACGATAACTCACTAGCCAAATAATGGAATGTAATGCAGGTATTATTTAATAATATCAAAAAATGATGAATACCGGAATTCCGATATTACTCCTCTCAATTCCGGAATTGAAAAATCAGTAAAATTGTCACGGAATTCCGGAGTTACGGAATTCCGGAACTCCGGAATTGCATGCCCTAATTACAATCGAATGGCATTACATTCGAGATACTGCTGAACGTCAAAGTCAAAGTCAAATCTTTTCACATAATATGATGAGATATAAAATGAAACGAAGCTTTACAAATTTCAGGTCTCAATGATAAAGAACAAAAATTGCTGCAGAGGTTGAAGGATAAGAAATTGACACTGAAAAATCTGGCAAAAACATCCCTTGATCTAAATAAAATAACATATTAAAAGATTTACCCCCGGTTTCTGAATGACTGGTCAAGTCAAAATCAACTGTCATTTTAGTTCCTGAAAATGATACTTTTGACACTTGATTATTTGATTTTGACTTGACCAGTCATTCAGAAACCGGGGGTTAGTAAATGATGTTCCAAAAAACCAAACCATGGCCTCTGGCTATTTTTAAACGTTCTCCTAAAGCCTATCGCTATCTAGAGTGGGCTATGTATACCTTTGGAACCTGGCATAAATAAACATTTAATTTTGAAATGTTCAGACATGCTGTCTGATTTGTCAGACCAAGATAAGTTTTGTTGTCTACTTTTTGATGAAATGGCTTTAAAGAAAAGATTAATATATAATGAAGGCAGTGACAAAATAAAAGGCTTTGAAGACTATGGAGATGAACGTAGTCCAAAAATTGCAGACCATGCTCTTGTGTTCATGGTGCAAGGGTTGTAAAAGAAATTTAAACTGCCTGTAGCATATTTTTTTGTACAAGGTACAATTTCATCAGCAAAACTAAGTGTTTTAAATAAAAATACAATAGTGTCACTTGAAGAAGTTGGCTTCAAAATTTTGTCAACAGTGTGTGATCAAGGCCCTACCAATGTAGGTGCACTAAAGTTATTAAAAAAATTTGGTGGTCAGTCTCCAGAAGACAACTTCTTTATATTTAATGAAGACAAAAAAGTTTTTATATTGTTCGATGTACCACATTTATTCAAGAATAAGAAGAATAAGAATCTGTTTATTTGCAGAAAAACACTGTTACAATCACAGAAATCTAAATAAAAGGAGAAGTGGTATGACGGGGTTTTCGTGCCAAAGCAATATGATTAGAACGATTATATAGCTAATAAAATTGATTTTTACAAAAAAAAAAAACCGACTTCAAAAACACAAATTGCACTAAAAAGTAAAAAATAATTAGTTGTATTTCGGTTTTACAACATTAAATCAGCCATTCCTTCTACTGAATTTTAATCTAAAGAATAGGTTATTTTAATTATTGTAAAAAGTATTGTTTAAGATATTTCTTGAAGAGTCTGTAAATATATTGATTTGTAGATTCTTTAAAAGATAATCAAATTATTACAAATAATGTAATATTATTGTTATTTTTGGAGTCGGTGTCAGCCACGATAGTTTATATACCTACCATTTTTTATTTCTGACTTAATATTTAAACAAACATTATGGCGTCATGTTACACACAGGCTAAAGACTAACAATTACTTAAAATTCGCATTAGAAAATGAAACGGCCGTTTTTGTTTTAAATGCAATATTTATCTAATTAAAAACCATTTAAAGTGATTCGAGTGTGTTAGAAAAGGCCATAAAGTTTTGTATAACTATATCATACTTATTGCGTTGGCTGACACCGACTCCAAAAATAACAATAATATTACATTATTTGTAATAATTTGATTATCTTTTAAAGAATCTACAAATCAATATATTTACAGACTCTTCAAGAAATATCTTAAACAATACTTTTTACAATAATTAAAATAACCTATTCTTTAGATTAAAATTCAGTAGAAGGAATGGCTGATTTAATGTTGTAAAACCGAAATACAACTAATTATTTTTTACTTTTTAGTGCAATTTGTGTTTTTGAAGTCGGTTTTTTTTTTTTTGTAAAAATCAATTTTATTTTCAAATTTTTAGTGAATACCAATTCTATAAATCCGTGTGGTGACGGAGTGAGAATGCATGTCACCACCTTATCTCAACCCATGGGTGTCGTAAAAACCAACTTAGGGACTATCCGTGAATATTATCTTTGAGAAATAAAAAGAAGGAAAACTTGAAATTAAACCCTATACCAATCCGTCTGGCCAGTGTGGTATTAGTAGGCTAAATATCCCTCCGTCAGTGGAGGAGGCCCGTCCCTGCAGAGGGACATTATTTTGTCTAAATATGGGTAGACCTACGAAACGCGCTGCTCATGAGACAGCGCTGATTGTATGAGACTGTAGAGGTGATAAAGAAAACGTGACGGTTATTTACAAGACTATTTACTTAATGACACAGAATGAAAGAGAATACAGAGTTATTAAGTTAGTTAAGTTCACAGCACTGAAGTTAAGTTAAGTTATACAAGAATAAAAAACAAGATGTAGATTAGCTAGACGTAGCTTAGACTACGAGTATATAGGAGTAGAAAACAAGATGTAAATTAGAATCTAGAGATCGAGTTAATTGCGTACGCATGAAGTGCGGGCGAACGTGCATTCGCCGTCGGTCTACGTCTCGCACTGTCGCTCGCTCGCGACTGAGCGGTAGCGGGCGGACCGGTCACCGTCGGGTCGCGGGGAGTGCAGCGCGGGCGCCGCTGCGGTATGTTCATTGGTGCGCGTCACAGGTCACAAGACTTGACGCGCCCGCCACGGGTTCGATTCGATGACAACCGAAGAAAGGAAGAAACGCCATTCTCGAAGTAGGAAATCTACCTCCAATGCCATTTCAAAAGAGACTAGTGAACAACGTAAGAATCAGCTTTCACAAAAAAGGACCTACATGAAAAACGTTTTAAATAGGGAGAACATCGAAAAGCGTAGCCACACCGTCTCTGCGTGGTTAATTAGTAATAAAAATTATTAATTTATTGTGCGACATGCACACTAAATTGATAATTTAAATAAATTGACATAAAAATAAATCAAATAAATACTTATAATAGTTATTATTATCAATTTGTTGTACCTAAAGAATAAGTTTAAAATAAATGAAATGCAATTCAAAAATTTGTTTATAGTCTATTTATAATCCGGTATTAATTCCTATTTTAAATTCAAATAAGAACTTCATTATTAAGTCTTAAACCATACCTTCAATTACAGTCATAATGTTAGTGTAAAGTTTTCATCAATACGAATAAAATAAGCCCAAACACTAGGTAGCTGCTATTTACTATTAAAAAGTTCCCTTGACCCTCAATCTTCTTCATCATTAGATTATGTTTGTGTACAGTTGTGTAAAGCTTTTATCAATGCGAATAAAATAAGCCCAAACACTAGGTAGCTGCTATATACCGTTAAAAAGTTTCCTCGACCCTCAGTCTTCTTCATCATCAGATGATGTTTGTGTCAAGTTTTGTAAAGTTTTCATCAATACGAATAAAATAAGCCCAAACACTAGGTAGCTGCTATATACCGTTGAGGAGTTGCCTCGACCCTCAATCTTCTTCATCATCAGATCATGTTTGTGTAAAGTTTTGTAAAGTATTCATCAATACAATTAAAATAAGCCCAAACACAAGGTAGCTGCTATATGCCGTTAAGGTGTTCCCTCGACTCTCTCTGGTCTCCAGGATCTGACCAGTTCAAATTCTTGACTATTTGGTAGTGACGTCAAAGATGCACATGTATGACAAGATTTTACACAATGCGTCTCTACAATTTTCAAGAGATGCCCTCTATTTCTCTGGGATCCCCTCATCCAGATCCAGATCTGGTGACAATGGGACCAAATGGGAAGCATACCAATACGAACAAAAAAAAAATTTTTCAAATCGGTCTAGCCGTTTTCGAGAAATCAGGTAACAAACACAAAAAAATAAAAAAAAAAAAAAAAATAAAAAAAAAACAAAAAAAAAAAATACACCCGAATTGAGAACCTCCTCCTTTTTGAAGTCGGTTGAAAATGGCTGTCACCTAGGTTTAGCTGTGTTTTGACAACGACCGGGATAACATATCGTCACTGGAAAGCCAATAATACTAAGGCGCCGGAATGCTATTTTACAGTATAGCGATTTAAAGTTTTTTTTTCGACAAAAGCAGGCATAACTTTTTTTCTAATTGATTAATCGAAAAACTGTAAAGGCAAAAAAATATTGTGAATTTATTATCTATACACTGATAACAAGTTCTTTAAAAAATATCTTGTTATTCAGGATATAGCTGTCGCTTTAGTATTTATTCTCTATGAGATTAGTAATCAAAAATTATTGATCTACACAATAGTTTATCAGTGCAATAATTAAAAAAACTTACAGCACAGATTCTTTCAAATGTATAAAATCAAATACTACTAACGTGCATAGCGAATTGAATATATCTTAGGGATTTATGACTGAACGTTATAACTTATCAAACATACCGTACGATAAAAGGACATTATAGTATTACAAATTAGTAATGTTGCCATGCCAAAAATACTAACGTAATAAAATATATTTTGAAATGAAAACTTTTTTACTTATCAGAAAAAAGCATTAGGTAAATGTTTACATTTGTTCTAAGTCAGTTCAAATTATAAATTCTCGTTTTGATAAGAAATTAGTAATGAACATACCGATCCTATTTTATTATCTATTATTAGTTTTAGGTAAATAGAAAAATAAAATAATTACAATTCGTAGATCGTTTTGTACAATGTTTAATGAAAAATATGAGACACATAATTAATTATTACAAATAAAAAAAAACAAATTTATTTAAAATTAATTAATAGTAGTATTCAATTTCAGCATTAGTTATTGTCTTCTACGTCTGTGTCTTGAAGAGTATCTTGAATGTTGACGGTAAAGGGGAAACTTTGATACTCCTGGTGAAAGAATTCGGGAATTATTTTTTGTGTGCAAAGTTTGGATAGGTCCTGGTATTTTTTCTTTGAGATAGGTAATTTAGCTGAATAAATGTTCTTGACTTGTAGGGTTTTGTTTTTAATTTGAATATCTTCTACTAAACCATCAGCTGCCATTGTATATTTCACGGAAATTTTATCGGTGACAGATTTTTTAAATGTAGCTATTCGCACCTGCAAATTAAAATAAATCAAATTGAATATTATAATACAAACCTGATATCAGTACTGTAATATTATAATTATTGAAAATTCAGAATCATAACTACCTTAGATATCTTTCCTACTAAATTTCCTTTAAAAAATTTATCTGAAAGAACATCCCAGCCATAAAAATCCTTGTGTGTTAATACTTCCACATGATAAGGCCTAGGGTTTTTTCTGGCTAAGGCAAAAACCGTGGGCCACTGTGAAGGTGCCCAAATAATTGTGTTGCATACGCTTTTCTCTATGACGGAATGCATAGAGTCTACCGGCATATAGGTATGACCCGGCAAGAGATAATTCATCTGGATGCTGTTAATATTGTTGCAATTTTGAAGACAGGTGTACATGCATGTAAGAACAACTTTGTTTTTATTTTGACCCGGGCAAGAATCACTATAAAAGAGAAGATGTTTGATAGACTCACGGCTGTCTACCATTTTGATATATCTTTCTAAGATGGTGCATACTTCGTTTGCACCACGTTTTCCTTCTGTCTCATTCCAAGAATAACAATAGCCTTCTCTTGTTCTAGATTCATAAAAAGTGAGATTATATACGGTTAATTTACGACTGTAATATAATAACATACTTTGGCCGTGTGGGGTATTCAAAACTTTTTGCAAATCAAATGATACGCAAAGTATGCTTTCATCTTGAATTTTCTGATGTGTTTGAAATCTTTCATAAGTTTCTTCTTTGTCTTTTAAATGTGATAAATATTCTTCCCCCTTTTCTCCTTTTTCTTTTTCAAAACGCACACATTTCATACATTTGTCTTTACGGGGTATATGAAAGCCAATATTAAACTCACGAAAAATCTTCTGGAAAACTTTTTCTCCTACCATCTCTTTATCTTCACGTCTCATAGTATCCTTGTAAATTTTATACAAATTACTGAGACTTTTATACTCTTGGGGCAGATAAAAACGTTTTGAATTTTTGCGGCAATAATGGGATGGTAAATAGGGTAAGCTTTTGATGTAATTTCTTATTTCTTCTATGGTTTGTTCTGATGTTTTGTTGGCTGGAATATGCTTCCCTCTTGTATCGTCTTTAGATGAGCCGTAAGCTGATGCAGTAATAATATTGTATAAAAACTTTTGCTTAATATCAAGTGTATTTAATAAAAACTTTAAGCACACTTTCTTTTTGCCTTCGCCTTCATTAATAAAATAATCAAATTTGTTTTGCCTACGGCTATGGTCATCTTGGGTACGCTTCCTAATAGTTGTCTTCTTTTTAGAATTACTCACCAACCAATCTTTACGGCGTTCATTACTGAGACTCCAATAGTGATCAAAAATTGCTTGTCTTTTCTCTGAGGTGATATTATAGCATTCATTGTGACAATTTTCTGGTGCACATGTATTATTCATCATTTTTTTTTCAGCTACAACTTTTCCAGACATAGAAGTATATTGTTTACCAGAATTTTTTAGATTGGTTCTCTGTTTATTCTTAGTAATCCTTCGCTCTTTCTTTTTTGGTTCTGCATTTTCTTTTGTATCATCTAATTTATTATCTTTCTGTTTTAACAGTTTTTTTTGTTTTTTATTTTCGTTTGAATGCAAAGTTGTATCAGTTTCAGTAGTTTCCGTTGAATCTTGCCAGGAACTAGAACTATAATAATACTCTTCATTATCTGATAAGAAATCAATGTGCTTATAAACTCTATTTTTGTTGAAATGTTTACTGCTTTTTGAAATATTTTCAATCTCCTCTGTAGCCTTATTTTCTTCTTCTACTTCTATAATATCAACAACTACAGATGTCTCAATCAACTCTACTGTTGAAGACCCCTCATCCCTAATTTCTTGAATGCAATCTGCTATTTCCATTATATGGTGCAGCTTCCTTCTTTTATATGGCTGATTTAAAGATAGTTCGAAAGGTTTAATTCCAATAGAAGTACTTGGTTGAGGATCATCTTCTTCAGAAGGTAAATTGTATACTTCACATGTATCCAGATCAAAAAATGTATCTCCATGTCCATGATCACTTACTTGTAAGGTTGATGTTGTCGGTTGAAGTGAAATACCAGGATTCGACAAGGTATCTATTTGAATGCTTACGGCTGCTGTGCCTAAAATGGCCTGTGTAGAATGCATGTCTTTGCTAGAAGACGTCTCTATGGGATGGATGGTGTAGTTAATGAATGGCTCTTCTTCTCTCTGACTATAGTCTCTTTCTTCTTGTTGATGTGTGAATGTTTCTGTTTGAGTGGAATCATTTATTTCTGTGATTGATGTGTCTGGAGGAAAGTTAGGCTTCAGATGATCTTTGCCAGGATGCAAAATAACTGTTGATTGGTGCATGTCTGTAATATACGAATATAATAATATAACTTAAATTCACTATACCTACGTAATGTAAGATGTATAACTTGTTTTACACATATTTTAACTGATTTGACACATATTTTTTTGTAAAACAACTGCTGCACTATGGTACTATGTGTGTTTGTGAAGTGTGAGGATTGAACTCATAACCTCGTGCATAATAGTCGTATACTAAGGCCACTGAACCACTGAGCCAATTAAAGTGCCTGTTATTGGCGTGAAAGACAACAAGTATGACAGGCAATTATAATAAAGATATTAGATTATTAATTAATAAAATTATAATTTGTTATAAATAAGTACTAAATATTACGAGTATCTTATGACAACGGCCATCTCATTCCAAACTACATAGTAGGCCTTGTATGGCAACCGGACACCTACCTACGAGTATGTACATTTAATATTGTTATTACCTACTAGTAGCATCCAGTGGTTTCATACGTATAGTTTAAGTTGCCGTGTGAACATCGGGCAAAATATATTAATACTCAGAAATAATGTAGCTTTCATTAGACGAAAGAATTATTAAAATCCATTAAAAATAAACTTATAAGTTAACAAGCTTACAATAAATCAAAACTACCTCAACACAGTACAAACACTCATGTTCATGCAAGAAGGATTTGTTTGGGGTGGGAATCGAACCCACGGCTTCTAGCTAAGCAATTAGGGTACCCAACTTCAAGGCAAATATAACCTAAATGTGTAGGTGGTGCCTCGGTGGCTCATTGCTTAGTGCAATTAATTATCATTTCTGAGGTCCTGGGTTCGATTCCTGGGTCGGAAAAAAATAGTATAGGTTTAGTACTAACTGAACTAGTAAAACAGCTTAAGCTTACCTGCTTCTGTTTGCTGGTTGGCCAAAATATTATATTCTTCCTCAAGTGGATGCCTTAATTTCGTTACGAAATTGTTATGTCCAGTATTTGAATTTATATCACTGTCGTCTTGAGCAAATATTTTGCGCACTACATGCGGTTTGGGCGAAAGGTCATTTGAATCCACGTGAGTGAATTTTTTAAAAAAAGCGCTCCTTCGGCTATTCATGTTTAAGTGTGAATCTGGAAATATTAGTAGGTGTTAGTAATTATTATTAGCGATAAGTAGGTATATATTAGCAATAGCAACCTATATAGGTACCACGGCTGGGTACAGGTGTCCTCTCTTCTATCAAAACAGCTGAGAGAGTAGGTTAGTAGTTAGTGATTTAACGAATTACATAGGATAGAAATATAATTTTGGTATTAAGATTGAAGAACAGCGTGGAACAGATTTTATTGTTTTTGAATTGTGCTTATTTTATTATTATAATAATATTTACGGGTATTAACGCGTATAGGTTTTTGGTAAACACTTTAAATTATTTACCTTGAGCCGTTATACGCGTTAATACCTCTAATATTATTATAATAATAAAATGAAACGCGAAAGTTTTAAAGTGCTTATTCTAATCAGCAAATCGCCATCACCAATAGTTAATAGTCATCCTTATAGCCTAAAGTTGAACATTTTAGGCTCAGCTACATAAAACGCCCGCAAATTTTACATTTATTAAGCAAGCAGGTAAGTAGGTTGGTAGGTAACCTACCTACTGTTATAAATAAAATTTTAAAATAATAAATAATTGCATAAAATAGAGCTAATTAGTTTTAGATAATATTTTAAAGGTTACTTACCTACTAATTTTTAATAATACGGTCGATTTACTCTGTGTTAGCACTGGTTGACACGCGTCACTCACTTGTAGTTGCGCGAGCGCGACTGAGGGCGCGGCGCGGTGCGGCGGCTGAGTTGCCTAAACTACCAGCCGCGGGCGCGCAGTATGAAATTATTTACACTAAGTGAATTGCAATTCATACCTATTTTAATTGTATAAGACTAAACTTAAAATTTTTAGAATTATTTTCATACATCTTACAACTGAACAGCCATTTAATATTTATTAACAAAAATAGTTCGATCTTAACAACATAACTTTTTGAAATTAACTTAGAGAAAATATTCTGAACACATACATAAATAATTAGTTCAGCAAAGCAAAAGTACTAAACGCGTTCGTTTCCCGTTCAAAGAGTAAACAAAAAATACTAACGTGCCACGATGCGTAAATTCTCCGTAAAGCAAATTTACTTATCTAACGTATCAACTAGAATTACGGCAAGCTAAAACTACTAAAGAGGTGTTTATTATTCATATCACAGTTTTTTTAATTGCTAAACAACGTTCATGTTATTGATTTCCGAAAAGGAAATTACTGAAATAACAAAAATTAAAAATTTACCATAATTTGTATTGTATTAGCATTTGATAAAAAGTTAGAATTCTTAAAAATACCCTACTTTTACACTGCTAAAGCGCCAAAAGTTTGCTCTGATTGTTATGAAACCTACACCAATCGATGCAGAATAAAATTTCCAATCCAACGATATATATAACTCATTTTGGCCAAAATGGCGCTTTAGTATTATTGGCTTTCCGGTGACGATATAAAATGCCGAGTGGTTCAGTGGTTGTCTGTAAAAATAAGAGCAATAAAAAAAACTTTATTAATAATGTAATCACTTACCATAATGTTAGTACATGTATTTTATTGTATTTACCTCTAAAATCATGAAAAAATAATCTTCGATGTCCTCACTATGTTATTTTCATGTTCGGACAATTAAGTACTATAATATTTTTGTAACATATACATTGCTTCTCTAATGTTGTCTAAACTAGTCATTCAATGAATATATGAAGTAATGAACTATTCGCTCAACGATATTACGTATGACCAGTGGTTGCTAACCGTGATCGCTCTAACAACCAAACGATAATGGGTCCGATTGCCTTTCTTTTCGCTCTTAAATAAGGATGCACTAAAATTTATAAAATAAGACCACGTCCTTATATAAAAGCTATTGCGGATGTCACAAAATAAGAACGTGACCTAAAAAACTACCAATTCCTTTTGTCTATGAAAACAACCTTAAATAAGAGTGTTTTTATATTAAGTTTGACATGTTTTACGTCAAAGTTTTTTAAAATTTATTTATGTAGGCTTTGTTGCTTAGCGACCACATCGCCGCCTGTATTACGTCAAAGTTAGTCTTACTTTCGTTCGTACTTATTTTACGTTTTTACTTGTGATATCTTTTAATTTGTTTTTATAACATGGAAACAGATTCACATCGAACGGATCAGAATTATCTCTGATATGCCGATATGTAAGCCTTCATTTGTCTGTAAACTAATAAGAAAAGACGCACTTTTTTATAAAGAACAAAGGCATCCAGTTAGGTAATTTTAACACATTTAAACCCTCTTACCGTTGATGTTCTTCATTTAACCTTCTTTGCACAATTATAACACTGATAGGAAACATTTTTGTTACTAAAAATCCAAGAAATACCTATATTTTAAATAAATTAAAATAAGCTCACACAAAATTTCGAGCGACTTTAATTAAGGCAGTTTTTATGCCGCTTCTACTTAAATAAGGTCACTCAAATGTCAAATAGGACGAAACGCAATCGGAATAAGAAAACTACTATCACTAATTAAGTTTAGGATGGCCCTATTTTAGTGTATGTTCTTATTTATAGGAAAGGTAATACCCATGTGTACTAAAAATTTAAGTTTACATTTAAGTTCATTTTGTTGTTCTTAATTAAAGTCAATTGAGAAACGCAATCGGACCCAGTGACGACTTGTTCATGACTACGACTATCTATCGTTTTCGATAAAAAGTCGTATATTGTAGGAAGGAAGTTAAATGAATTTTTTTTTTAAATGTTAAATTATATCAATGTAAGTATTACAATGTTGAAATAATATCCTTAATCAAAGGTGGAGTAAGTACTCTAGAACATAAAGGTTTAAAATATTGATTACAGTGGTTTTAAAAGTTTTTTTTAAACGCTCATCCATTTATTAGCACACACAATCATGCTTTTAACTGGTTTTATCAGATTTGCTTTAAATCAGTCTAAATGCTCATCTATAAATCCCTATATTCATGTTATTGATTTAATTTTATCTAGGCGCAATATTGCTATATTTATATATTATTATTATTTTGGCATGCTCAAAAAGTAATTATTATTTATATTTATAAGTATTTAATAAAATATAAGTCTTGTCTATCGATAAATTTTATTAATTATTTATCGACAAGGTCAACGCCTAGCATAAATGTAATATTTTTGAATGTAGTAGTTTTAAATTGTAGTAGTTCTTCTATCTAAATTTTTTGTAGTTTGTTTTATTTGTTTAAATATAGTAGCGCTGATTGGTTCGCTGTGACACCGTGTAAGGGAGATATTTCAAGGAAAAACGAGACAGAGTAATTGCGTTCATTGATATCTAGATGTAACTGAGAACAGTAGTCTATTCGTATATTCTATTGCTGTGTGTGGTAATAAAACTGGCGACATTAGGTTTCCATACAAAATGACATTCAGGGCACATCTCCTTTTTTCAGATATCTGTGGTTACAATGGTGTTATTAAATTAGTAGTATCAAGTCGATAAGAAATAATTTTTACAAGGCAAGCAAAATTGCATGGGAGAGAAAAAACTGGAAAGTGGAGTCATTTAATTGAAGCTGAGGAAAGAAATAGAAACTTTTTAGATTTTCCGAAATTGACCAAAAATATCGTCCATCCGACATATAAAATAAAAATGCGCGTAAAATATGCTGCCCACGCTTTGAGCAATACCATGTCAGCCATTTTACAGATGATGGCATGGAACCATGATACTGCTGCAAAAGAAATTGGCGAAACGGCAGATATAATTAAGGAACTTGACAAGTTATTTGATTTTTGTAATGGTCCATCTTCTCCTAAAGATGTAAAAATGGGTATTCGAGAGAATGTAAGTAAAAAAACCCGCCATGTCGAGATGTGGCAATATTTATTATCTAAAATTGAGACATTAAAGTTTGTTAAATCAAACAGTAAAGTACAGGCTACTCATGTATGATGCATACAAGGCTTTAAAATTTCTTTAAAGACCTTAGGCGATAATTTGGAGTGTCATGCAAAAAGAAGGCTTTAAATATTTAAATTTCCGTCAACATAATCAAGATTCTTTAGAGAATTTATTTGGAATGATACATCAACATAGTGCTACCAATAAAAACCCAACATGTACATACTGCGGCTTTAAAATCATCCATTTTGTAGGGATTATCAGCTCCGCATAGTCGGGGTTCCAATTGTGAGGTAGACACCAATACTTTTTTTCTCATTATGGAATAGGATGATGGTAATAAGGAATCTTAGCCACCAAAGGCCAAATAAATAAAATTACGTTAACATCAAACTGTTTATTCTTACAACTATACTCTTACTGCTAACGCTTTCATATAATATTTTGTAACATGCACAGAGAGGGCAAGACAGAAGTGACAATATTAAAACTAATAACAACCATAATATTTAGACGACTTAACATTTTATTTTAAACTAAGTAGATAAAATTGAATGATATGTATTTCAAAAGTTATCCTGCTAAGTTAAGTATCTGTGCACTTCGACTTAAAACATAGCTAAAATAAAAGTAAATCATACAATAAATTATTATTATCAAAGAGAAATAATTTGTAGAAATGGAAAGATACTTTTAGACTTAAAAACAATTGATATCTTTGCATAAAAATATGAATACTATAACATTGTTTTTGTCAATACTGTCCTGGCTCAAGGCTCTACCCTGTACATATTAGTTATATAGCTTATACTCGTGTTCTACAATAAATATCTTATATATAAAACGATATGCTTAACATTATTTAAATACTTTAAAGATTATATACAATAAACATCACTATTTGTCTTTTTCTTTATATTTACATCCAGGATATTTACATAGTTTAGACTTACTAATTTAATGAAAAAAGTTTATAACAAATTATATGTACAGATCCAATATTTCTTTATCTAGTTATATTAATATGAATAAGCGTATATTTTATTTACAACGAAAGCTTTCTAATAAATATGATACAAATATTAAAATTTTAAACAACTACTGGTTTTCGTTCTTTCAATTTACATGAGCAACTTTTCTTTTTAAAACTAGTGTTGTTATTTTTACTTGTGTACTCTATAAGAGACTTGGAAGAATGTCTCTGCTATAACGTGTCTGCTTTATCATTTGTTACAGAAGTGTAGCTAGATTTATCATTAGTATTCATTGATTTGATATTATTACAAAGAGGTTTCGTAGCTTCTATTTTCTCTTGTGGTGGATTTTCAGTCTCCTTTTTAGGTTGAATCATTTGGCCGTTGGTAAGCTTGAAGTCGGCAGGATCAGTCTGAGTCTCTTTGTCTGCGCTAGTTGCTTCTAGAATGAGAAATAATGTGGTAAGTTAAGTACGTTTCAAACAATTGTAGTAACTACTTAGATCTACTTTAATTCTATCTAAGTACCTAGGTACTTCTTACAATTTATCTCAATCTTGCTGGTTAAGGGTGAATGTTTATTTCAGTCGACAAATCAGAATTCTTAATAAATTTAAAACATAATTATCACCGTAAGAGCTCACAAAAGTCTTATTACTCCAGTAAAATAAGCATTTAACCTCGGAATGGAAGCGAATAAGCTGTAAATTTGCATAAACCTTTGTTTTGGTGTACTAATGACTGGTACAAAAGTCTCATATAATCACGTGTCTGCGTCACAAGTTATTCAAGGTCAAAGGTCACGAAAATCAGTTTTTTCCAATTATCTCGTATTCTATGGGAAATACGCCATTTACGTCATTATAAATATTGTAGATCATAAAATTGTCTACATTATTTTATATCATGAAGCGTTTTCGAGATATAGCTTAAAGAGTAGAGTGCACGCACCTGTACATAAAGAAATCATGTGAAATGCGGTGCTAGTTTGTATAGTTGAGATAATAGTTAACTATGAAAAATTGATATTTGGATAAAGATACAATTATTATTATTAATTTATAATATTTTTTTTTTATTTTTGTACGAATGCGCGCCCACCACTCGTTGCGCTATATCTCGAAAACGGTAGGTGATACGGAAAAATGTTTTAAACAAAAATTGTAGACCATTTTGTGATCTATAATATTTATAATGATGTAAATAGCGTATTTCCCATAGAAAACGAGATAATTGAAAAAAACTGATTTTCGTGACCTTTGACCTTGAATAACTTATGACGCAGACAGGTGATCATATTATGAGACTTCTTCAGCAGTCATTAGAACATCAAAACAAAGGATTACACGAATTTACAGCTTATTCGCTTCCGTTCCGAGGTTTGCCCCTATTTTAGCCTTATTGGACTGTACTATATTGCACACTACAAGTTCCCATTTTTAAACTTTCTCTTTAAACTGGACACTCATTGGAGTAACACCACCCAGTGACACCAGATTGTATTTTTACTCCAGAAATGTTAAAATATTTTTTGTTTACAATGTTGAACTTACTTTTAATATTATTGACAGGATGTTGTACGTGGGTGGGAGGAGGCTTCCGGCTGTACCTCACCGGCATTATACTCTGTCGAACGTTACGCTCCGGCCTTATCAGGATTATGTACAACTGGAAATTAAAAAAATAAAATTAATTATTTTAGAAACCTATTTAATAACTAGTTGTTTTCATCAATGGGTTAGGTTCTGGTTATTGTGATTAAGGTTTGGATGAAGAAGAAATTTTTACATGAAAAAATATCATTTTATTTTTAGAAACACCATTACGGCATTAAGCACATTTATGCAATAAGAACCCAAGACTATGAGCACTGCCAATATCTATAACGTATAATGTAATTGCTGCTTTTATTTTTAAGTGATAGAACAATACAATAATATAATCTAGAGATATTTTAGTACATAGGATCGTCGTATTCTTTAGATAGTTACCCCACTGAATGATATGTTTTCTATTTAACTTCATTAAAGTGAGAAACTGTATTATAGCACACACGCTATCATCTGAGTACCTACTCCAAAAAGAGATAGAAGATATTATATAAGAATAAAAGACCAGTAAGTGCAAGCGAGATAGATATAGATAAATGACATGGCTTTAAGACTCAGATGATAACGCGATATCTATAAAAGGCTCTTACCTTGGGGGAGAAGAGACAGACTAGCGTGACACTGGCGCTAAGTGAGATGGTGACGGCCATGCTTGTGACTCGTAGCGGCACGTGGCTCGCCGTGCCGAAGTACAGCGGCACAAACGCGAGCCAGATCACGCACGTTGTGTACATCGTGAACCCTGGAATATTACACAAAATTAGCACCAGCATTCATTAACCCAAGTAAAACACTAACCCCCTTACTCATAAACGCCACTTAAATTTTAGTCAATTGATTAGCTTAAATTCTTGCAGTTTTGTTTGGTATAAGGTTGGTTTTGCTAATAAAAATCTCGCAAAACAGTGATTAAATTTAAGAGGCGTTTATGAGTAAGGGGGTATATTATTATTAACGCCTGTTAAAAATTCGATAAAGAGAGATTCGCATGGAAAGGAATCTCAAAACAAATATTCACTATAGATATCGCGTTATCATCTATCATTTCTCTATATCTATCTCGCTGGCACTCACGGGTCTTCTATTCTTATGTAATATTTTCTATCTCTTTTTGGCGTACCTACTCAGAATATGATAACGTGTTTTCTATACTCCGTCTGACTAGCGCGATGCATGATTAGTATGTGAATTTACGAGGCTGTAGGACTTAACAGCCTGTACCTACATTTTTACTACCTAAATCAAAAATTTAATTGACAATCAGCATCACTTGATAGGTATGTGTTATGTCAAGCAGCAGAAGTTGTGTTATCACCTTCTGCCACTTTTTATACTTATGTAATTGTTGTAATTTGTCATAATAATATTCGTTTTATAATAATGTAGTCAATGTAATGTTACTATAATGTTTTTATAATGTGGGGAGACCCCTCACACGATGGACCGTCGACCTGATTAGGACGGTGGGAAGCCGATGGATGAGGGAGGCACAGGACCGCGCAGGGTGGAAACTTTTGGAGGAGGCCTATGTCCAACAGTGGGCGTCTATAGGCTGATATGATGATGATGAATGATGTAGTCAACTATGGTAAGTGACTTTTATTATATACATACGTATATTACTAGAAAGGTTATAAATTAATAGGTATAAATATAACCTTTATAAAAATTTTGTTAAACCAATTTTCTACTATCACCTACTCTACCACGAAAATATAAACATAGAAAGCTATCTAACCTCAAACATTTGCATACAACCCTTCACCGCCGAGTATTAATCAATAAATTTGTCTCGTTGATCTAATTACTGAGCTGACGGCAGAAACCAATACCTGGCGTTGAAGTACGATTGCTATGTCACAATGGCCAGGTATGTCAATAAGCGGTAAATTGTCTCGTTTACAATGGGACGCTGACAATAGATCTACTTATACGATATTATAATACAACAAACAAGGATGTTCCTACAGCAATACTGAGTTATTTATTTGGCGATAATTGTGTCGACTCAAACATCATATTTTCAGACAACTGAATCATGAAAATTTCGATATGGATTTTTTAATGTTAAGTTAGTTTCTAAAAATCCTAAGTCATGACCCTGTTTTAAAAAGGCATCCCGGTCACTCAAGTAATTAGCAAAAGTATAGTATCGTTTCGATATCAAAAACCTTTTACCTAATACTTATATATGCCTCAAATAAAGTTAGTGGTAGTTCCAATATCCGGAAAAATACTAATTAATACTACTAGATCACTATCGGATACTAAATGTGATATAATAATCAGTTTATTAAAACTATGAATAATATTCAGAATTTTGATTTTTATCAACGGAACAACACTAGAACTTAAGTCATCTGGTGATCATGTCAATATTCAAATAATTTACGATCTGCTGTTATTGCACCTTCATAGTTTATGGAATATCCATAGTTTATAGGCCGCCTTCAATGATAAGGTTTGAGTATTTCTTCTTGTTTTGATTGCGTTTGGAACAAAACGCCATCAAAATTAAATGGTTATAATTATCTTCTTACCCAATACTTAACTATGTCTTTTTTATGACTTTTTTGTTTTTGGCATGTTCTACCTTCTTGTAAAATGTATGATCCATTCTCTTGTACGCCCTATATTTTTTAAGGTCAACAGACTTTTTTAAAAGAACCATTGCTCAAACAAAACATAGTAACAAGTAGGCTAAGTACAGTCACGAGCAATAATATGTACACATTTTCAAATTTTCTAAACTATCTGCACGTTTATCTAGACATTACAATATCAAAATGAATTCGTAATTTAGAAGAGGTTCCGTACAGTTTTGAATTAATCTTCGAATTTTCAATTTTGGATTGGCAGAACTTTAGATAACTGGTTTACAAAATGCGAAAATGTGTACATATTATTGCTCGTGACTGTACCTACTGAAATTCTCACACTGTACAATCCTTTCAAGGAAGAACATCGTTTGTACGATGTTATCATCAGTTTAATGTGAGTCTCAGTCTCGGAGTCTGATTGGTCTCGTTACATCCGTCATTGTTTCATAAATTTATGCTCTCCGTGTATTGCAAGCGACAAGCTCGCGAGTGCGGAGAAATGCTTTCATTATACTGATCATGTCTATTTGTTATAATAATGTGTTTGTGTTGGTTTTGTACCTGTGTACCTATAGTGTTATTTTAGACATTTGGTGTTCCTTTGCTGGGATATGGGGAGATTCGGCTTAATTTATGCAAGTCGTATGGGTTATAAGCATAAGGTTTGTTTATAAATATAATTCGAAATTACTTTTTAGGTGTCTGGGTCCGACACAGAATCCCCAATGTAAACACCCCTTCTTATTTTGAGGATGATAAAAGTCGGTATTGAAAAGGCTACACAGTAGGTATCCATAGTACGTAACATTGTGGCTTAAATTAGAATGATATTATATTTTATATAATAATATATTTATAAGACAACAAACAAAATTTGGTACTAGTAGGCCAAGTATCCCTCCGTCACGGGAGGAGGCCCGTCCCTGCAATGGGACATTAATGGGCTGTTATGATGATAATGAAACAAAATTTAGTAGACGAGGGTTTCGAACGGTTACATAACACTATCTCCCTTACAACCACAGCTTATAGTGCGGTATAGTTTCAGTATGTCATCAGTACACACCTTCCATTCAGCTAAAATAAATTATAGCAGCTAAAAGAAAACACTTACCGATATGCTTGCTCTCATTAAACGCCTCAGGAATCTTCCTGGTAAGCACAGCATACACAGTGCACACGACAATCAACACGATGGGGTAGAAGAACGCGATCATGTAGGAAGCGTCCACGTACGAGTCGCAGACCAGCATGTTGTCTTCTCTGGTCGGGTAGTGGAACATGGCGCGGGCTGGCGCTACTATCATCCATACTACTACTATTAGCACCTGAAAATTAAACAGTTTATGTGTTAAGATAGCTGTATCTATTACAGATACCTGCGTATAAGTAGGTACTTCCGTGAATATTATCTTTACGAAATAAAAAGAAAGAAAACTTAAAATTAAGCCCTATACCAATACGTCTGGCCAGCGTGGTATTAGTAGGCCTAGTATCCCTCCGTCGCGGGAGGAGGCCCATCCCTGCAGTGGGACATTAATAGGCTGTTATGATGATGATGATAAGTACTTCTGCGAGGCATAAGGTTGCGGGTATAGTCTCTACCGGTGAAGGAGAAAGAATGTAATAAGTCATCTTTCATTTGGCATTAGAATTGAATACAAGTTATGGCATTAATTACATTTGTTAAAAAATATAACTTGACACAGCACTGTCTATCCAACCTAGTATTAGTAGGCAAAACTTTACCTCTAGTACGTTTATGTAGGTGTACCGAAGTTCATTAAAATTTTCTCCTAGTTCAGTTCATGCATTTACTCATCGAACACCATATTTTAGAATTTTAGAACAAAAAAAAGTTATAAGCACACTTACACAAATCCAACACACACAAACTTCCACCTTATTATTATCATCGTCAATATATTCTGCATAACCTTCATATCAGTCAAAAAGGTCAACTGCTAGCTACGAGTCGATATAAGCTTCCTCTAACTCATTCCACCGCGTGCGTCTTGTGTAACTTCATAACAGCCCATTAATGTTCGACTCCAGGGACGGGCCTCCTCCCGTGTCAGAGGGATACTTGGCCTACTAATACCACGTTGGCCAAACGGATTGGTATAGGGTTTAATTTCAAGTTTTCCTTCTTATTACCTATTACGTAAAGATAATATTCATGGATAGTCCCTTAGTCGGTTTTTACGACACCCATGGGATGAGATGGGGTGGTGACATATTGTATTCTTACTCCGTCACCACACTTCAGTAATTTACCTGAATAGATATAAGTCCAGCGCAGATAGCAAGCTGCGAACTTGGAGATATGAGGATAGGTCTCTTAGCTGAATGTTTGCTGGCATTGAAGATTCGGGATATCCTGTTGGTCTTCGTCAGAAGTGCCGCGTAGACTACAGTAAAGCAGAAACCAGTGCCAAATCTGATGAAATAAAATAACTATTAATATTGTCTTCTAGTCAAAGCCCCAAACATAAATGAATACCTAATTAAGTATACAATTATCATAGCCTAGAACATTCCACTGTACGTATAGTCCGCAAATCTAACTCTGAAATTAGTTAAAATCATGATAGACATAAATTAGCTAATTACCATAACGTCAAATACCTACTTTTATAACGGAACACTTATTAGGTGAAAACTGCTAAAATTGAAATAATATACGGCAACGAGATAATATTCCATGTTCCAAAATATCATAATGCCAGTAAACTTTTTGCTACCGTCTTGGTATTTTTTTTTGGAATAGGTATACTAAGGGCCAGGCCACACGGCGCGGCACCGCAGTGTGTCTTATAAGCATCCAGACTTACTTTTAAATATCATTTTTTACTATTTTTTTATTTTTCAAAACAAGTAAGTAGTTGTGTAAAACCTAAGCAAGTTTTCCAATAAGATAGAAGACAAACTGCAATGTTCCACGAAACAGCATAAAATAATACCTACATTATGAAGATAAACCTGAAGCTTAATCCCATAGGCAATTTAGTTGGTACATTACACTGTGTAGCACAAGCAATCATCAGATATTATCGTGATACACTCGCCGTTACATATTTTATGGCTACAGACACTTACAAAATTTATGTTAACGATGTCACGGTAATGTATTGTACTTACTTTTGTTTCATGGTGATATGATTTTAAAAATGTTGTCAAAAACTTTAAGCATTTTAAAAGTGCATAAACATCTAGCAATTATTTCTTTAATAAGTAGGTATATCTTTCTAAAATTAATTTTACACTTATCCTACGAATGAAAGAGATTAATAAAATCATTATTCAAAATGAAAAGGAATTACAGTTCTTACTTCTCAAGATAATTATAATATGGTTCTAATATTATATCGCCAGTCATTTTTATCAAAGGGGTTTCTTTATGTTCGAAAGGTTATTTTACCCTAAGTTTACCAAACTGAGCAGGTTAGCATCAGTTGGTTTGTTAAGTTATCCTTATCGACTAGATTTTGACTGTCGACAATCATCATAACAGCCCATTAATGCCCCACTGCAGGGACGGGCCTCCTCCCGTGACGGAGGGATACTTGGCCTACTTATACCACGCTGGCCAGACGGATTGGTATAGGGTTTAATTTCAAGTTTTCCTTCTTTTTACTTTGTAAAGATAATATCTACGGGTAGTCCCTTAGTCGGTTTTTACGACACCCATGGGATGAGATGGGGTGGTGACATATTGTATTCTTACTCCGTCACCACACGGACAATATTCCAGGATAAAATGCGATGGTTTAGGTATTACTCTTACGGCCGAATTCTCAAAAGTCATTTAAAAGTAAAGCGGCGCTTAAACTAGAAATACTCATAGAAATGTCTAGTTTAAGCGCCGCTTTACTTTTAAAATACGTTTGAGTATTCGGGCGTTAGTCCGTCTCAACATGGGCAATACACGACATAAAGGTCTTATTGTAAGCTCAGTATTCACAGTCAGCATAATAACTTGAGTACTCAGTACAATAGCTTATAGTTGTATGGCCTACGCCCGGGCTTTTACTGATGACATGTATAGACTGTAATATCACGCTATCGATGTACAGTATATTAGTTAAACCATGTTTAAAAATGCTTGAAAAGTAATAATTTTAAGAGCTCCAATGAATGCGGATGACACAAGGCTATTGAGAGCAATAAATAGGTATACTTAATAATAAAATGTACCTACCTGACATTCGTACCGATTTAGTAAGAGATGTAAACCTTATACATTAACTTACATTGCACGTCTTTTAAATCCCGAAAGCCCTAAAGTGCCAGTTAGTTTAAACACTTCGGAATAAAATAAAATACGTATCCAATTCTACATCGCTTAGAAACACCGACAATACACTCTATTAGAAAATTTCAAGCATAATGTCTATATTCCTTCAAGGCAGTTTATTTTCCAAAAATGTTTATCTAGTGAGTGAAATATGGGCTGTATTTTGTAGAATATAAGCGCTATAGTGCTATGAATATGGTGGACAGTGTTTGTTGAGAGTATGTTAAACGCAAACATCCAGCAGCATTTTGTAGATGAGGTTGTCATGTATACTGTGCGGCATTTTTAAAATTCAAATCACGTTACGTTTTTGATACTTTCATTTATAACATGTCAAGACGAGTAAGTAATAGATATGTTGGTATATTGGAAGAGAATAGGCAATATTAAAAGCCTGTTTTAAAAAGGTGTATTAGAATTACAGAACTATGGGATTTAACAACGTATGTCTCAGGGTTCCGACCGCGGTGAACCATGAACTTATTGTTAAGCACATAGCGATTCTTTATCACGTCCTTTAAAAATCTCTGTCACCACACGGATAAACTCATTTACCGTTTTCATTACACTAAACAAGTTTTTCGCGACATTCAAGCTAACTTCGATGTGGTTAAAACATAGAAATAAAAGTTATTACTTAACAAATGAGGCCTCTGAACTAGCGTTTTATTTTATTCTTTATGTAATTTAAGCTCATTTACTTCTCCAAAGACCTTAATAATCTCTTCGCTGGACAGTTCTCTACTGCAAAATCTCCCGATATCAATTATCTCAATTTTTTCAAACCACTTTTTGTGTAGTTACTTCTTTCACAAAATATAAATTTTAATGTATTAACACAATTAGAATATTTAAAACATCTATTCATTTCTTTTCAATTGATAACGGAGTAAAACATTATTACATTTCACTCTAGTGGAAGAGTCTTGACCGCTCTATAAGGACGTGATCACTTAAAATCCACATTAGTCAAAGACTTTCGCATTTAGACACTATGTTATAGTATTCACTATTAAGCAAAGTGGATATTAGTCGGGTCTAATATTGTGTTACGGTTGCTTAACATGTAAGGCCTTTGATATTTGGCAATTAAGTAAAGTGATATTTATACCGTTTAAAATACATGATCATTCAATGTAACTCATTAACTAAATAGCTATACTTAGATTAAGTTTTCAACTAATGTAAATCAGTCGTCAGGTGCTTAGGTAAAACAGATTCTAAAATAAACTAAGTAGTGACTATATCTATTGTATGGAGATAAGGAATTGTGTGTAATTGAGAATAAAATTCAGGCAGATTTTACAAATATAGTTAGGTAGGTGGGCCCACGATAACGGCTTAGTCTTAAACATTAACAAAACCAAATGTATGTATATACGTTCGCCATATTTGAAGTCTGTTGAAAGGCCGCCGCATATTGTGGGGCATAGCTATGAATGTCTTCATAGGGCGGATGTTGCTTTGTCCCACTGTGCATGTACGGCTATCGAGGTGGTGGGGGAGTACAAGTACTTGGGATTAGTAGTGGACAATAATTTCTCGTGGAAATCGCATATTACACAACTATGTGATAAGCTACGCTCAGTGCTCGTGAAATTCCACCACCTTAATTCGATACTAAGTAGGGCTACTATGTAGGTATATTGTGTACTTCGCGCTCGCAGACTCACTAATCTCTTATGGACTGGTTTGCTATGGGCGTACCTTTAAAACGTATCTTGATAAAATAAAATCACTACAAATAAGGTTCATGAAATTACTGGTTGACAAAAAGACAAAAGATCGATGTAAATGCAATGATTATGAAGAGTTGTTTTTGGAATGTAACATTTTACCAGTTCATGAGAGAGTAATGTTGTTGGTAGCGCTGGGACAACATGGTTGTGATGACTTCAAAGTGTTAGCAATGAATCCTAAACCTCGTATGGTGAAAGACTACCGGAGACTAGAGGTACCGGCATACACCAATTATTTTGGGCAAAGATGTAGCAAATGTTTATTACCATCCATAGTTAATCAACTGCCATTAGACATTAATGATAGCCTTTCTAAGACATCATACAGACAAAAAACAACAAAATTTATGTTAAACAAATTTGGGGAAAAAATTGGGGCAATAAAATGAAGTTCATGTAAGTAAAATAAAAAACAAAACCTTTTAAAATTTCAGTTTCTTTGTATCAGATGCTATCTTTATGTGTGTAAAATTTTTCTTATATATGCATGCTTGCAAAATGAAATATATAATAAAATAATATAAAATTAATTTTCACAAAAAAAAAGAACCGACTTCAAAGACAAAAATTGCACTAAAAAGTAATAAATAATTACTTGTATTTTGATTTTACAACAATAAATCAGCCATTATTTCTATTTAATTTTAATTTATAGAATAGGTTCTTTTCATTAAGTATTGTAAAAGTATTGTTAAGGATATTTCTTGAAGAGTCTGTAAATATATTTATTTGTAGATTGTTTAAAAGATAATCAAATTATTACAAATAATGTAATATTATTGTTATTTTTGGAGTCGGTGTCAGCCACGATCGTTATTATTAAGTATACCATTTTTTATTTCTGACTGAAAACTTAAACAAATATTATGGCGCCGTGTTATACACAGACTAATAATTACATAAAATTCACATTCGAAAATGAAACGGCCGTTTTCGTTTTAAATGCAATATTTATCTAATTAGAAACCATTTAAAGTGATGAGAGTGTGTTATACAAAACTTTATTGCCTATTCTAACGAACTTGTAGACAACATTTTGCATTATTGATCCTATTCGCGAATTATTTCTTTAAATCTAATCTATTTTAAGTTCTGGAAAGCTTTAATCAGTTATTAAATATAATATTAAAACGTTTAAATGTGATACTGGTATTTTAAAATATATTTATTTAAATATGATAAGAATAGTTGTTTAATATTTGTTTAATTTTTAAACTAATCCATACACAATCAACAAATATAATGTCGAAGTCATTTATAATCTGTAATTCATGGCCGTCATTCCGTTTGCTTAGGTATTATCGTACTTATTCCGTTGGCTGACACCGCCTCCAAAAATAACAATAATATTACATTATTTGTAATAATTTGATTATCTTTTAAACAATCTACAAATAAATATATTTACAGACTCTTCAAGAAATATCCTTAACAATACTTTTACAATACTTAATGAAAAGAACCTATTCTATAAATTAAAATTAAATAGAAATAATGGCTGATTTATTGTTGTAAAATCAAAATACAAGTAATTATTTATTACTTTTTAGTGCAATTTTTGTCTTTGAAGTCGGTTCTTTTTTTTTGTGAAAATTAATTTTATTTCTAAATTTTTAGTGAATTCCAATTCTATAAATCCGTGTGGTGACGGAGTGAAAACACAATATGTCACCACCTCATTTCATCCCATGGGTGTCGTAAAAACCGACTAAGGGACTATCCGTGAATATTAACTTTGAGATATAAAAAGAAGGAAAACTTAAAATTAAACCCTATACCAATCCGCCTGGCCAGCGTGGTATTAGTAGGCCAAGTATTTCTCCGTCACAGAAGGAGGCCCGTCCCTGCAGTGGGACATTACTTTGTCGGAATATGGGTAGACCTACGAAACGCGCTGCTTATATGAGACAGCGCCGATTGAATGAAACAAACGAAGAAAGGGATAAACGCCTTTTAATGTAGGAAATCTACCTCCAATGTCATTTCAAAAGAGACTAGTGAACAACGGAGGACCTACATGCAAAAAGTTTTAAATAGGGAGAACATCGAAAAGCGTAGCCACCGTCTCGGCATGGTTAATTGGTAATAATAATTAAGTTAATTTAAATTAAAATAAATCAAATAAATATAATAATTATTATTATCAATTTGTTATATCTAAAGAATAAGTTTAAAATAAATTAAATGCAATTCAACAATTTTGTCTATTTATAATCCGTTATTAATTCCTATTTTAATTTAAAATAAGAATTTCATTCAAGTCTTAAACCACACCTGCGATTACATTCATAATGTTAAGTTTTCATCAATACAATTAAAATAAGCCCAAACACAAGGTAGCTGCTGTATGCCGTTGAGGAGTTTCTTCGACCCTCAGTCGTCTTTATCATGAGATCATGTTTGTGTAAAGTTGTGTAAAGTTTTCATCAATACGAATAAAATAAGCCCAAACACTCGGTAACTGCTATATACCGTTGAGGAGTTGCCTCGACCCTCAATCTTCTTCATCATCAGATCATGTTTGTGTAAAGTTTTGTAAAGTCTTCATCAATACAATTAAAATAAGCCCAAACACAAGGTAGCTGCAATATGCCGTTGAGGTGTTCCCTCGACTCACTCTGGTCTCCAGGATCTGACCAGTTCTTACTCTTGACTATTTGGTAGTGACGTCAGAGATGCACATGTATGACAAGATTTTACACAATGCGTCCCTACAATTTTCAAGAGATGCCCTCGATTTCTCTGGGATCCCGTCATCCAGATCCAGATCTGGTGACAATGGGACCAAATGGGAAGCATACCCATACGAACAAAAAAAAAATTTTTCAAATCGGTCTAGCCGTTTTCGAGAAATCAGGTAACAAACACAAAAAATAAAAAAAAAAAAAATACAACCGAATTGAGAACCTCCTCTTTTTTGAAGTCGGTTGAAAATTGTGTGAAAATGTACAAGAATATGTTAGATAGATAAGTATAATATATAATGTATAAAGTGGGAGATACGTCTACCAACAAACTGCTGTGCAGTTTGGTAGAAGTAATTTAATGTAAATACCTGTAAAAAACCACGAATAAATACATTTTCATTTTTTTTCATTTTTCATATAAATCTGGTCAAATATATCCTTAATATTCATGGATTTTAACGATTCTCCAATAGATCACTTGTGAAAAGGTTTTTCTTTTGTAATGGAGTGTAACTTGAGCTACTTGTACCTATCATGCTTCTTTTAAAGCGGAGAGCTGTTCAGGGGGGTGCGTGCAGCGCCGTTTTCGCGCCACAATGCCTCTTAGTAACAGGTTTTCCTTCTTTATTTTGCTATGAGTTTCTTTGCCAGGTTTCTTCTCATTGGCTCTATGCATTTGGAAACTGGAATTTATGGATCAACACAGACAGACAAGTAGATTTGAGTAGTAGATAGGTTTTATTTTTTCTCCTCTAATTTACATTGGACAATACAACGCGGTTTTTTTAGTGCTGTGGCGTTTGTCTGTGTCGATCTATAATTTTAACTATAGCTTCAATTTCAAGTAAAGACGATTTCAAACAATTTGTGATAAATTTTATAAAATAAAGCATTTTGAAGTTTGAAGTTTATTTTTAATGGAATGTAACATAATTTTTTTAAGTGTATTTCTGTCTATTTCCTTTACAAAGAAGTTACATAAAAACCCGCTGTTTCTAAAACTCCAACGTATCCTTGTGACAACTCGGGGGAAGACTTTAATTAACTGTTTGTTTTATACGAGCTCTCACCGCGTAGGAAACATCTACGCTGTTAACGTTTTTAATTAGTTCTTAAGCAATACAATGTATACTGCTTCTAGAACTCAGACCTTGCTTTAAAAGTTCTTGTTTTAAAGTCAATTATTACTTATAATTTTGTAAGATATTTATTTATATTAATATGATTTTATAGGTTCTTTTTACGGGGACAATCTATGAGTATAAAAACATGGTGTCACAACCGTACATCATACCTCATGCATCATAAAAGCCTTCTAAGGAAATCAATTACTGATATTATCGCTCAAAAGTCTGGACATCGTAGCTAAGTTGGCCTACGTCGCTGGAGATCCTATCCACAGTGGAACATTGATTGGCTGTTGTTTTGTTTGTTAAGGATGATGTGCAGTCAATACCAATTAAACAGTTATATTCATGCACCCAAATGTATGACTATCAAAGTTACCTAGGGTGTGGCAAACAAACCAAAACCCTACGACATTGGTCGCAATTAAAATAAATGCTTTTGACATCTAACTTCGACGTTATGAATGTCTAATTCCTTTCATTTCAAAAGTAATATTTACATCAAAAGCAATGCGATTTTGTATTCAAATATTTCCGTCTATGGAAATATTTGAACAATTGCATCGTCGAAATTTATTAATTTCGTGAGAGCCTTTCAGAAACAGTCCGATACAAATTCCTTAGGAGTTATTTCAAAGTAATTTTGAAGGGATTTTTTCGCCTTTATTGTTTCTTTAGTAAACAAACGATACCCAATGTTAGTCCAACTTTCTTAATTAGAAAAATGTTTCATGTGAAATTACAGTTCCAAGTCTAAACTGCAGTTAGATCTAGGTTGGTCCAGGTCCTGGTGCAGTCGTTGAAACAGGTCCCAGGCCGGCTTGAACTATTCACGATACCAGTAGGTTAGCTACTTACCAAATGATAAAAACAATAACTTCGACATGATGAACATTTTGGTGACTAGGAACAACACCACAAAGAAAGATTGTTTGTGCGACCCAGAAATGATTGTCCTGAGCCCGGATGTGCTTTGTGATAACCTGATTTCAAAGATTTGAAAGAATGCAGAAAGACAATGAAAACAATGTGATGCTCGAGACATCGTTTCAAACCTGCGTCGTCTATGATGCGGTCCTGATGTTTAACTATTATAAATATCCCTTTTTTATAAGTATAAGTAAGTAAGTATAAACCTACCTTTGTATCGAGCATAGTATGTCAGTAGGTCTGAACACGAGCGCAAAGGTGACCAGGTAGCACATGAGGATCCCAGCCAGCAGTACATAGGAGAGCTCGCGACCACTCGCGCGGACCACTGGCGTTGAACTGTGGCGGAACCATACTCCACACACAAACCTACAGGAAATTGAGTTTTACACTTGATTACGACGATCGTAACTAACGGGAATTTTGGTCATCTGAATGTGTGAATGATAATTCAAAATAACTATCAATAATATAAATTATTCAATATCTATGAAGATTTGTTTTAGGCAGTTGGGTCATGAGTCTTATACAGAAGACACTTTGACACTAATTATTTGGAAAGATTTTAGCAACTTTGGACACCAAGCACACATCAGAGCAAAGCCTAAACTTAGAAAGCTCTTAAAAAGACACTTAATATGGCTAAGGAATACTAGAGATGCAAAATACCGATACCGTCTCTAAGCGCACAATATAAATAACTTTGAAAATGTTACCAGCCAGAATGCAAAGACTATTTTAGTGCTATTGTGTGGCTGCAATGGAAAGATATTATATAATTATTTGCTGTGTTGATTAGTGATTCAGCACATTTACATCTTTTACACATCAGAGACTAACATAAAACATTAACGATAGAGATATAATTTTGATCGTTGAACATCCATTGTTAACGAAGTAAAGCACTCTTGTATTAACATTTTCTAAATAACAAAGAAAAAATTCTCAAGGGAACTTAGTTTTGTAACAATATAAGTTTTATTAAGTCTGATCACGTTCCTCTTCTAAATTATATGGCTCAGTCTTTGCCTCTTTTACTTGATTATTTCCATCTATCATGAATACGAAATCAATAAGGTAAGATCAAAACTGATTCTAGTAACATAATTTTATGGCTGTTATATTTATTGTCACCCATTGATTTACAAAAAACCAAAGATACACACTCCACTTCCCAAAAACGTCCGCAACAAATAGGCGCATTGTGCACTTTTTTTAAATAAGTATCGCGTTGTTCTACCGGCAAACGTCAATCATTAAATATTATTGCTATAGGTGCATTACTTTTTAAATACAACTTTATGTCATGCGTGTAAAATTGAATTTGAAAAAAAAATATGTTTACGATATTACTATACGTATTTATTGCGTATGTTTAATTTGGTGACACTTTTGGCTGTTAGTTTTGTTTGAAAATGTGCATCTTGGGTTTTTTATAAATCAATGTTGTCACCTGATAAAATTTGAATTTAAAATGGTTACTTGAAATACGTTGACAGCTTTATAAAGTGGAGATTATTTTAAAAATTCACGTTGCCTCCTGTTTTATGTTTAAAACAATTGACGCGATGCTGTTAGATTTAATAGGTCAGATTTTTACCGTTGTTCAGTTTTACATTAGTATTATATACAGTAGTAGCAGAACCTGTGATCAGAACATTGTTCTACGTTATTTGTTTGTTTAGGTACGTTATAAAACCGTAATGTGATGATTATATTAAATGCAATTATTATTTGGGGCAACTATGGATGATGTGACCTCCTGAAATTAAAAGGGCAGATCCGAACTATGAGAGAGTAGATAAATCAATAGAATGTACGTGTGTAGCTTCTATTGAAAATAAATTAATTTGACTATCATTTAATGTAATCTTCATACAGAAAATACACTTCAAATGTGTATCCCACACAAGGGTTATTTACATCTCACGGTCAGGTAATTCCAAACATAATTTTACGTGTACGCAAAATAATAATACTTACGCAGTTATCAAAATTCCAACAGATGAGAAGGACATGGCGCCAATAGCCCACGCCGAATCTGGCTTCAAATAAGCTTCAGGTATGGGTCGACAGAAAGTTTTTGTAGGGTCCGGTAATGTACCCCGAGGGCACACTGTGCATTGAGTTTCTTCTATTGAGCGGATCTGTGTATATCAAGATTTTTTTTTAACTGCCTGTGCTTGAAGTGATGATTTTTTTTTCTTCTAAAAAAAGACAACTCCCGCACTAGTTATCATGCCCTGTGTCGCGGGGACTTTTACAAACATCAATTAACGGACACATAGAACACCTAGACTCAGAACAATAATTTGTGGATCTCACAAATTATTGTCCTGTGTGGGGATCGAACCCACAACTTCATGCGCGGCAGCCGCTGGCTCTACCGGCGCGCCACCGAGGTAGTCATTTTGTGGTCGGATTTTTGTGGTAAGAACTGTAGATCACCACAGGGAGAGGGTTCTTTGTAAGCGAGTGTTCTTGCGGTAGCCGCTTTTAAAAAAGTCTGTATGAAACTGCCAGACTCGGCGTGCGATTACAAAATGTTGTTCCCCGAAATCCTGTACCCCTACTACGCTCAAAGACACGCACTAGAGAACCGTCTATTGAATTATTAAACACACATTACATTCAAATAATATTGAAGTTAAGTAACCTTACTAACTTAAATTAATATTACAGCCATAATTTCGTTGATATCTACGAGTATTTTAATAATACTAGCAACCTTCCACGACATATTATATACTTTAGATGCTAGCAATACAACAACAGCTGTTTTTTTTCAATCTCACCTCGTACTGCGTGCAGTTGAAGCAGTGCCAGCAGCAACTCTCGCCCTCCACGTACTGCTTCGCCTGACCCAGTTCACATTCAGCGCTGCAAACTGATTCCGGTGGACGACGCTCACCCCATTTGAACTGAATATCTGTGATATGAAAATAGTTAAATATTTAGTCCTGAGATGACTTCATTGTTATTGTCCACAACTTGTTTAGAATTATCACGTGAACCCGTAACTATGGGTTTTTCTGATTACTATATAGGTATACGTTACAATATCATGTGAGATTAGTGGCAGCTAAATCAACTGATCAACAAGTTAAGGTCGATGTGAAACTAATAGATAAACTGGGCAGACGGTTTGTTGGTTTACTTTGCTTTGTGATGCATAAAATGAGATAGAGCAATATATATATGTTCTTATACAGTAAACAAACGATTAATAATGTTTGAGAGTATGTAATCTTCTATGAATTTGGACCACTAATAAAACAGAAGAATACTTCGCACTAATACCTCATGTTAAGCACAGTCAACTAAAAACATACATATTCCATTCAGATCTAAACCTCTGACCATAGCTTTACAATATTCGCCAATTACGCCATGGCTTTTTTTAATGCACATTTAAATCGTTTTATTTCCTTTTCAATTCGTCGCATTATACCAGTCGTAGTATAAATATAGTAAGTTTAAGTATAGTAAAGTTGCCATTACCGCTAAGTTTCAACTTGAGTTCCCCATCCAGATATTGTCCGATGTTCACCCAGCGGTAAGTTCCTTTCGAGACTTGTTTGAAGTGCAGAATGTTGTATCTCGCAGGACCATCGCCATTGTTGTCGAAGTGAAACTCGTCGTCACTTAGACCTAAACAAAGTTAAAGTTTTTTGTTAATTATTTATTTTGTAAAACAAGTGTCCAGTGTGTAACTTGAAGGTACTTATTTGGATTTTTTTTTAATTGAAAAAGAAACTCAAGGGAGAGTTTGAATCGTGATTTTAAATCTTATGTTTTGCCTTATGTCGAGCCAATTTGAGAGAAAATTTCAATAAGACTAACTACCAGATAACCATTTTTTTTAAATACTTTAATTTTAAGTTTATCTAACAGTAGTTGCTGAGAAAAACCACTTACAATCTTAAATGTTTATTTTTTCTTATCAGTTTTAAGCAATCGATATCTACATTGATTATTGTAATGATTTTCATTTTTGTGCTTTTTTTACATCATTATTTTATTCATTTACCATCACAAAAAGTTCTTTTTATAGTAACTAAATAGTTCAAACTGGGAGAAAATTGTACATTCAACGAATACTTTTGTATAAAAATAAATATGAACACAGAATAATGTCCATAGCAAAGAATCGTACAATAATGCGCTCCACTTTTCTAGAAAACAGCAAAAGCAAACGCTCTGTTGAGAAAAAGCTAAAAGTTTTATTTGTAACTATTTGCAGTCAACAATAGCAGACATTTTGTTCTCATGTTGCCACAATATCCGGTAGTTGTTTATTTGTACTCTGCACTACAAATCATAGAAATATCAAAGCCAAATGCTTTAAATGTAATTTTTCATTTTTACGTCGTGATAAATATATTCCAAAGCAGTTTGCGTTGATATTTTGATATTTGGCGTTGACGCTATGAAGTATTTTTTTTGCATACTTAATATAAAAAACGTAAACTACTAGCCAAACATTAATATTGTTGTGTACAACTGTATTTTATAATTTTGTTCTTTAAGTGATTTACTTGTAACAATCTCTGTGTTTCTCTTAGTTTTTTTGAAACGAAACTTTTTTATATAAATGGCTGTGACATACGGACGGACAGACAGACATTACGAATCTATAAGGGTTTAGTTTTTTGCCATTTGGCTACGGAACCTTAACTAAGATTTTCATTTCGTTGGTGTTCCTTTTTTACAACCTCTTAGAAAAAGCAATCGATCAATCAATAGCCTTTCATCGCAACCTTTCTTTTATTTTTCATTTAAAGAAAAATGCTTATATTTATTTTCCTATTCATAATTTATTCTATGCTTGTGCTCTGTGTGGTTATAGAAAGGCTTCTTTGTCCTCCATTACGAAAAAATACTTGTTGTTCTAATGGTCTTACCAGAAAATGTAACATTTCTCAAGTACTTCAATAGGTCTGCACCGCTCGGTGGTCGCATCATATCGCAGAGTCCTGCCCGACCCCCACATACTGCAGCGTGCATGTCCCTGTTGACAATAATAAAGCAATTTCAATGATCAAAGCAAAACAAATATGTTTATCTTTCTATAATAATACAAAGTGTCATAACCGTGTCACCCGTAAGTGGCATTTAAGCTGACCTTACCTAGAAGCAACTAGTTACAAAACAAGAATAAAAATTTACCACAAAACCTACGACTAGTCAGCGTGGTATTTGTTGGTCAAGTTTCTTTTAAGTTGAAGTGCTTCGCTTTCTTATAGTGGTATCTTTAACGTTACGTTACCAACATACCTTTAAATAAATAAAATAAAAAATAAAACGTTTATAATCCACACCAGAATGGCAGGGACTTTAAACCCATTAAAAAGAATCAGTCTCTCCGCGACCACGGCCCTTGCAAGTCAGCCGAAACGTCGGAGAAAAACCTAGGTATTTATCTTACTAGTATCTACCTAATTAGTATATACCGCGAGTAAGACCCGTATAAAATAGTATTATGTATACAAATCGCGATAATTTAAAATCTACCATTAAAAAGACTTTTACGTTAAAAATGATAATATTTAACATGAAAGTAGTCGAGCCTATACCCCATATCTGACAAAAGATGTCTGCTTCAGGATCTAGAGCTCCTCTTTACATTTGCGATCTCATGTATCCTTTCATACATCAAGCCCCTTTATCAGGTCTTTTCACCCCACCTCTAGCATTTCAATAACATAAAAAGTGCCCTATCTATTGCCATAGATATCTTATTTTAATTAAGCTTAAGGTATTAGTTCGTATTATGTGAATAGACAATCTAGTAGGGTTCTGTACCCTCTTAGCGGCTGTATGTAAAACGAGGGCGACTGTGCATTCAATACATTGGGGTCAACGCATAATGTGCACTTTTCAAGGCGCTCTGTGGAGCTAAGAGAAATAATCTGACGTTTCTTTGAGTTAGAATGGGTTGAGCTTTAGTTAGTTTACTTTTAAGCTGTAGGGTAAGATTGTAGGCTATATTTGAGTTTTAATAAAGAATATGACCGGCTGCCCTGACCTGTCCTTGCGTATTACAGCAATGACTTGACAAAGGTGGCAGGATTTTGGCTGGATGAGAATGCTTAAAGATTGCGCGTTGTAAAAATGTCAGGAAACGCTTATGTTCGGCAGTGGATGTCTTTACAGAATTAAAAATTTACTATTAGCCCAAGCGCGTACCACTGCAGGGGGTAGAGTAGTATCATAAAATTTTGTCGCTTTTTTTTCTATCAATTTTATTGATATCAACAAAAAGAGTTCCAAAAATACATCGGAAATGAGAAGCTTAATTAACCCATTTAGACCGATAAATATTTTTGTAAATATTTTCTAATTTTTCAACAAAAGCTTGCTAAAAGACACCTCAGAAACCTAAAAAAAATATTTAAAAAATTATCCGATAAAAGGGGGAGCATATGGGGGGCGTACCATATACGGTACAGTAGGTCTATAGGTATGCAAAAATACTTGATTTTTACCAATGACTCTTATTAGCTTTTTTGTGTGATACATAGTAAAAGATTCTATGTGAACTCAAATATTGCACTTGGACATTGCTTGTGACATTATCTACACCTGGTTCTGTTCTTCTGCTTAGCAGAATTATCTGCTCAGCCGTCATATCCCGAATCATCTGATTCGGGATATGACGGCTATTATTGATTGACGAGGGCAGACTAGGACCAGTTTTTCACGTAGCTTGTTGCTGTTGATGATTGTGTTTGCAATACTACGTCGAATGTTTAGCAAGTCCATATGCCTGCCATCATGTCTGTAAAACAACCAACCATTTTGGAAAGACAAATAAATGCAGTGAAGATTTAGAGGCATATTCCACTTTATACCACGAACGCTGGTTCGCAATAAACGTCAGCTGGAAGAAGCTTTTGCCCAAAATACGTATTTGTTTCAGTTGTTAGAAATTCAAACGTGTTCAGAAAAGAACACATAAGACCATTCTATCGGATTTCTTATAAGAGAAACATTATACATTGGTTGCAAAGTCGTAGTCGTTTAGGGCAAAAGTCTTGCCGTCTCCAGTTATACTTCATGACGCGTTTTTGCAATGGTTCTTGAGACTCACGAGGTTCTTCTGGCTCTTTAGAACGACTGAGAGGAGGCATTTCTGCTGGTGCTCGTAGTAAACGTGGTGGTAAATGTTTGGGGCATCCTTTTCACCAGAGTCATGATCAGACAAAGGCATGATCAGGCATTCGCAGTATCAGATAGAATCTTGCCCTTGATAATAAGCATCATAATCTTCCAGAATTGTAGCAATATCATGAAGGATCAACGGTCTAGAACTGTAAAATGCAAAGATCTGTCTAAGTATAGTTTGTTACATTTTGCTTGCATATAAACCTACTGTACCAAATACGGTACACCTAATTAAGGATTAAATAAATCTAACTCCAATAACCTAGGTCAACATTTTTTTAGTCATAGCACCTATTGTACTCTAAGCTATATAAAAATACCAATAAACAATGAACTTTATATAAAATAACGTAAAAATTGCCTTCTTGAAGACATTGTAAATAATTTCTTCCGTTTCTGCTAGCAAATGTCGATAAAAACACAAAATTACTTGCATTTAACTTATTTGTATCATAATAAGTTTAAAACTGTCTTTCTGAACTAAGTTATTTAACTTAATAAAATACGAATATCATCACACGAAAATCACAATAATTTTTCAAAGTTACTGTACCATATAGGGAACAGTATAGGTAAGGTACAGTACAGGTCTATATGGGTTAAATATAATCCCTTGTAACAAAACTTGTATTTATAATTTCTTCTTCTCGTCATCGTCAGTTGTTTAATGACGGGCTTCCTACGGCGAATAAGGGTAACTTGGAAACTTACTAGTATCACGCTGACTTGATGGAAAAGTATAAAGTTGGTTTTAAGTTATCCTACTCAAGGAATTTGTCTTGTAAATGTACTTACTATAATTTTTGTATATTCCGTATCCTCTTTTGCCGTATTGATGAAGACGATACGTTATGTCTGTCTTCTTAAATTAAAAAAATATTTTAAGCTAATTTATTATGGTAAAAATGTTTTGAGAGTACTTAAGGTTTTTGGATCCGATCCCTATTATGGGATCTAGTGAGAAGGTTATATTTGACTCCCATAGATTAGTCTACGTAATGAGAAGCAAGACACTGTTGCTCACACATTTATATTTTCTGCAAACTGTGTTAGCGAAAATTGGTCTTGGGGGTTCTTGAAGATTTTTATAAGAAAGCTTTGGAATGTTTAAAACTATAATTTAGGAAGCTTTGATTAAGCTTAAACTGAGTATATTACGCTAACAAAGTAAGTTAAATTAAAGTTCGTTAAAAGACAATGTACCCTTCTCAACATGAGATCGGGTCGGTAAGCACTTAATTCCAGTTTACCTTGTTAAATCATATTATACTTGAGGAGGCGATGACGTCACGTGATGCCGTGTGAAAGAGACCTCACAGGACGTGATTATGCCCCGGGATAGATCCCGCCTAATCCCATGCCGTAGATCTTGTAATTAAAACACTTATCTAAATTGCTTGAGTGAAGTGTTGCCCATTCCTGCGGAATGCTTTAGCCGATTTCAGCTTTTTTAAATTTTGCTTTATTTTTAAATTTATAATATCCGTTATTTAATGCACCATCATTTTTTACATGATACAAGCAAATCTGTTCTCGCTACTAAGCTGAATTAAACATGCTATTTACGGCAGAGAAAGAAAAATCGAAACAATATTTTACACCAATATTTATTACCCGATTTTTTTGAATCTATAGATGCAAATGCAACTTTGTAAACTATTTTGTTAATGCCAGTGGTCTATTTAAACAAACTAATTAATTTCAAAACTTAAAAATTCGGTTTTAGTGCGATTAGATACGACGCACTTGATACTTCAAATTTACAACGATTATTGTTTAGCCTTTGGTAGAATAAAAATAAGAATTTCAAAATCAGAGAAGTAGTTAAGCCACAATTAAACAGATATAATGTGATACGCGTGTGAAAATTAGCCATATTACTTTTAAAAACCATATTTGCAAATTGTTTCATAGCGTTTAAGAAGTTTTACAACCTGCTTGTTGGCACTCATACTCGTAAACTCAGTCTTTATTTTTAAGACGATCATCGATATTTCATTCCATTGTACCTCAGTAATGCAAAGCGTTTCTCAATATCGAGCTGTTTACTGCTACGATCAGACAAAGTCACGTTTCTGCCAAGCCAAAATGCCTTTAGAATTCCGTTTTCATTCAAATTCAAGAACCATTATAGCAGTCTATTGACAGAGGCCGTGAAACGAGACGAGTCCTTTTATATATTCGTTGTATGTCTCAGTGTAAAGATGTCGTATGAGAACTGATGTTTATACGAGCAGCTACTATTTTACTTCTTAAAACTAGACTTGGTGTAATGAGGAAGTTTTAAATTTTGATGGAGTGGTGATGCTCATATTTTTTTTTTGCACCGTGGATATTTTAATTCCTATTTATTGTATACTTGTAGCCTTGCAGATCAATTCTCGTAACATACTATTTAATCAACTTAATTTTAATTTAAATAATCCAAAAGTGGTATTCTGGTCCTCAAACATTTCGTTAAAAATAAAGTTAAATGATAAAATAAACGTCAAGTTTGACATTTCTTAATGGAAAAGATTACTTACATGAACTGTTACTTTAAAAATTACAATAATGCCTTTTTAAGCTTAGTTACAGTACGATTACATTACTTTACAAAAAATTAAATTATTATTGCATGGTGAATAAAATAAAATGAAATAAATTTTATTTCATTTATTTATTTAATTTAATTAATAAATAAAAATTAAGGAATGTAATTAGAATCTGGTATGTACTATTGCTAATATAGAATTTATTTTTAAGGTGTTATAAAAATTCAAAAAGCCACTCAGACAGCGACAACACCCCACTCTCCCCTAATGAAAGGGGAGTGAACTAAGAATGTGTCGTTCGCGATTGACCGAATCAAAAGATCTGGTTCGCTCGAGCTGTGTGACCGAACGGGTCACTTTCTTAAAAACTACTCGTTCGTTCGATTACAGTAAGTGGTTCGCTGTCTTCGCTCGGTGTGGCGCGCAGCTCGCGGTGCCTAGATGGCGGGCAGCTCGCGAACCGAGTTGGTGAATGAGCTAAAATCTATCGCATTTATTTAAATCTTCTCTTTCGTTAGAATTTTAATAAACTAATTTATGCCTACGTTATACATAAGATTCAATATTGGTCCTTGGTTAGGTATTAGTCATGCGCAAATCATGTCCTGGAGAAGATTGAACATGACATAGTTCTTTAGAAAGTCGGACCTAGTTCCAGGAAACATGTTCACGGAACTGTTTAGTTCCGTGGAATCAGTCACAATTTGCTAGTATATATTTCTGTTCATGTGCAGAAGAAACAGACATCTCTGATTGTTATCGTTCCATCGAAATGGTTCAATGTCCATATTGAACCATTCCGACTCGAGGGAACGGTAGTACGGTACCTACTCTTAACTTACATGCACAACTTATTAGGATTAAGCACTGCGACTTTGTTTAGGAAAAGAAATGTTTTATAATTTCAAAAAGCAGGTTAGTTTGTATTTTTTTTTTTTGTACAAAAAAAAAAAAAGTTCGTAGTAAAAGTAGATATTATATCTACCTTTTTAATCAAAAAGTAAGTTACTTTTTATTAAAAAAGTAGATTTAGTACCTACTTTTTCACTCACCATGTTCGATTCGTATAAATCGTTCTTTAACTAAAGCTTCGTTCCTCTACAAAGAGTGAACTACCTGAACATGTTAATTTTGACAATTTGGATTGAACGATATAGCTCCAGTTGAGGACATAGCTCCAGGAACTATTTCGGTCCGGAACTACGCATACCTATTAGGTATATTAATGCCGAATAAGATTGATTTGAATTTTTGAATTGGTTTTATTTAAACAACTGAAATAAGTAGGACTATTATTTTGGTTAGTAACTCAGTGACTTTTGACAAGAATTTAGTTATTTTAATATTGTTTGTTTATGTATAGTTATTTTATTATTGTAATACGACGAAATACGATCCATATTCAATAAGTTACTTTATTTTATTTTTATTATTAAATAACATTATTTTACCAATAATTTATTGTTTTTTTATTTCGTACTAAATGAGCACTAATAAATGAAATGCATACCTAAATAGTTATCTAAGAATATCCAACTGCACTGCATTAAACTGTACCTATATTATTATTAAGTCTATTTCGTTCGTGACCTATGATCATTGCCCACAGACAGATCTCAATACATAGTTTACTGTGACCGAACTGATTTTCGAATTTCTTTGATTTAATATATTGAACCGTTGAACCCATAGACTATAATGAACCAATAGATTGAACGGGTCGAACGAACCAGATCATTTTATTAACGGGTCAGTATTGATTCGGTTCTTTGAGATCGAACGAACGACACATTCTTAGAGTGAACGATCATCGAGGGCTGATGGTAGATCTACCATCGCCTGCCTCACGCTCAGGGTATCGCGCCACGCCTCATCAACGTGACTTGCGACCACTCACGTAGTGTGAAAGTCTCAGGAAGAGCTTACTATAGAAATGATCCTATGAAGTAAGGTCTTAACATAACACGGCGAATCGCGGAGGGTCATTCAGTCGCGGAGAATCTTAACACCGCAATACAGAAATTGACGTATCAACAGTGGCGCCATCTAGTTTTTACGACATTAAACTATCAGCTGTGTTGGATACACGGACACCACGTTGTGCTCAAGGTCAACGCCCTATTAACACACATCAAACTATAATTAGAACTTGATACAGACTGTTAGAGTGAACCGCGGGCTAACTTCTTCTTTAGCCTTGCGATGTTATAAAATTTAAGGGACATTTTATAACACAGTTGTGCTGGTTACAACATTGTGCCACATATAAAATGTGCCATTCAGTATTAATCATTCTATTTATCTTGATATGCGAATTATAGTGTTTAGTTATATTAGAAAGTGAGATAACTTTCAGTCACGCAGAGCATGATATCCAGTGTAGGATAACTATAAAAGAAACAAGATAAGTTTTTTCTCAGTAACTTCCTTATTTCCAATAAATGGCCATCAGAATTGAAAAGAAAGATAAGTAATACAAAGACAGAAAACAAAAAAACCACACGTTTCGGTTAAAAGGCGTCATCTCAATACACCAAAAGTTTTCCATCAGTACTTTACTCCATTCTCTTTAATTTAATAGCCACTAATGTACAGACACTGGGACCTCCATAAAAGCCTTGTGTGACAAAAGATAACAACTTCTAATGTTGTTTCGCTCTTTCCTTTTGCTTATAATGTTGTTTTTTTTTTCTGTAAGGAACTTGTGGAGTGTCGTGTTACGAAGTTAAGGTTTTGTTCTTTTGGTGTGTTTCAGATGGACGTGAGTTTTGGTAAGTAGTAATAGATTTACGGTACCCTTTTGAAGAATTAGCCATTATTTTGGTACATTAAAGGGTGGAAGGTGAAGAATTCGTTGACTGGTTTTTACAAATTTGCACGTGTATCAATTACAGCCGCTTAATCGTTAATATGACAAATATTTTTATAAACATTGCTGCAAAGTACATAATGATTGTTTCATGGAATATTTTATTTATAAAATCCTCTTTTCTTCAAAAATCGTGCGATAGCATAGTCTCATCAGCATAAACGATCATGACACTCGCAAACTCTCATGTAGTAAAAACCAACTTATCAATCCATATAATATTTTATACCATAATTATTAGAAAGAGCACCGGTAGTAATACCAAACTAATATTATTATTACCTATCTAAACATACATTTCATATTAAAAGAGAACCCTACTTTAATGCACGGAGTCGATAATGTCGATGTGTGAGTGGCAGCTATTCCGGACTAGAGTGCATCTTTTGTTCCCAATCGGACCCTTTTTTATCAAACATGGACCTTTTCTTGTCAAGTCCGCCTTTACAGGAGAAAAGCTTTTTATACTGAAGAAGGGCAGACAAGTAACCTAGTTAGTTCATGATAAATAATGTGTGGATTTTTTGTAACATCTGGCATTTATATACCTATTGATTTTTATCGTTGTTGGGACAGAAAAACTTAAACTGTGGAACATGGTTACGTAAAACCACGTACCTACTCTGTAAGGGCCAGGCCACACGGCGCGGCACCGCACCGCACCGCATTACTCCTGCGGTATGGCGCCGGAGCGGTGCCGGACGTACCGTATGGCATACCATACATTTTTATATGTAGGAAACCGTTGCGACACGGCTCAGGTGCGCCGCGTCGGAGCCGCACCGCACCGTGTGGCCTGGCCCTAAGCTTTCACAATTTTAGATGTAATGGGTTATGTTTGAAGAGTTTAGTTCAGGTTAAGTTATTGCTTAGCTTGGTCATATCAGATATGATGTAATCCGCAGGAAGAACAGGGCTACGGATCGTCTGGTTCATGTATCTGCGTGGTTTCGAGGGGCATATAAAGTGCAGAACTGACGGCCATCAAGGCATAAAGATTGCCGACGTTCTTTTACTCGTTTCAGTTTTTTCACATAAAGTATTTTCACGACTACGCCTACAAAAACTTATCAGCTTGCTTTTAAAAACTCTAAAAGCAAAAATTCCCTACAGGCTGTGCGCCGAATAATCTCTAGGGAAGCCGTTGCAATCAACGAGTACAACGTAAATAAAGTGTTCATTTTCAGCTGTGTACGACCAAATGTGAGTATGTTGCTATTTTCTTTTGTAGAAACTCTTAAAATACCTACATAAAATAAGTATATATTGCGTTGATCATAAAATCTTTTTTAACTTATTTTAACGACGACGGGTCTTTTAAAAAAAGATATTTACCTATCCATTTATTGACAATTAAGACAGTCCCAGGATGATGTTATAAGGTAGTGACGTTATGTCGTGTTCTTACTACGTCACAAAACCGATAAACCTTAATTATTATTACTTATGGATGGCAGAATAGAAAAAAAATCAATACCGAAGGAGGAAGGAGATGGCGCGATGACTTTAAAAGAATTGTCAATTTTTTGTCTTGACTTTACTAACACCAATCTAACGGAGTCAGCTTCCATGCTAGTACAAACAATTTATCCATGATCTGCTTGGGATTCGAGACCGCGACTTGGTGCACAGCAACCGCATACCGCTACCTACTTACCTTTACAGTTTTCTTTTTTAACTTCTTTTAAATAACAATTTCTTTTAAATTACCTCAACATAATATACCTTAATAGGTAGAATTTCCGCAATATCATTTAGATTTCATAAAAAGGAAAAAGCTCGTCGAATGATTTAAGCTTTTCTGTTACACTTCTTATACACACAGAGTAAAAACAGTTTTTAATTAGTTTGCTCAATTCAAACGAGTAAGTTTGAACGATAAAGCTTGGACAGGTTGTCAGCCAACCGCAATCAGGAAAGTGTTCAAACAGTTGAAAAATTGATCCGGGAGAGAATCGACGGATATCTATATGTATGTATATGTAGGTACAGATTGGTGGGAACTGGGTATTGGATCGGCACGATGTAAACTTATACACACAAGCTTTGTTCTAGATTAATGGCGCACTTATTCGCTGTGGTAGAATAAAGTAATGGCCCTTATTATATGGAGCTATTAAATGTATTAAAGCCTACTTTACGAGTACTCTTTAAAATAAAAAGCTAATGTATACTCGGTTTTAATGAATACAATCTCGTACACAATACCGTACGACCGCTGCCATTTTATTTACAAAATAAATGCTCTTTTATTAAATTCCACAAAACTTTGAGAAAAAGAATTTTGCTTCTCTCCAATTATTAAAATAACGTAAAGAAAATACTGGATTTCTAAGTAGCAGAGTCCCTACACATTATTATATAATGTAATGGTTGTATTTTTCATATCAAAGCACAATACAGATTATAATTTTTCACTTTCAGGTCATAATAATTATACCGTTAAATGGTAGCTATCAATAATAGCTGCTAGGTAGTATAGGGTTTTAGTTTGTCATCCAATAAACTACATAAAAAATCAGTAATAAAATTAGTCGTCATAACAGCCCATTAATGTCCAATTGCAGGGACGGGCCTCTTCCCGGGACGGAGGGATACTTGGTCTACTAATACTACGTTGACCAGACGGATTGGTACACGGTTTAATTTCAAGTTTTCCTTCTTTTTATTTCGTAAAGATAATATTCACAAATAGTCTCTTAGTCAGTTTTTACGCCACCCATGGGATGAGATGGGGTGGTGACATATTGTATTCTTACTCCGTCACCACATGAAAAATTTATATTAGGTATATAAAAACAGATAAAACTTACCGTATAGAGTAAGCGAAGGCCATGACAGCATCAGAAACAAACTGCAGTTGTCTCTCGAACTCCGTGTTATTGTCTGTGAGCCTCTCCAGCCCTGAACAAGCTCTGGAGTAGTGGATGTTGTAGGGAGTGCGAGGGCTTCCAGGGTATCGGCATTGAAAGTGGTCTTCCCAAAACTCTGTGGACACAAGGAATTAAAGTTGTGTGAAAAACGATATCAGTCGAGAATGTTCTGAACTGTGTTTGGTGGAAATCGGTTCAGGTCTTCAAGGTCGTTTTTAGTTGTGATAGGAATGTTACACGCTCAGTTTACTTGCAAGCCTTGGAATCTGACATTTGTAACACTAATGTCTTTTGGAACTACTGAGCTGGTCTGCTGTTACGGCTCAAAGATAGGAGACGTACTCTTGACTGCCTTTAAGTAAACCCATCGAGTTTGGGCTAGTTAGAATTGTCTTAACTAGTTCTCTTTATGTTTCTTTTTATCGATCAGGGGTTTTTTTTTAAATTTTTAACTTGATCTTGTAAATACTAGAGAACTGACAATCCAAGTACATTTTTTACATCATTTTGTACATAAACATATCAACATCAAACAAACAGGCATGTTTATACACACAAAGATTTAATTCGTGCGAAGTTGAAACAGAACTATTTGACTATTTGACTAGATTGAATTACTTATTAATATTTAAAGCAACTTTTATAACTTCACACAAGGACATTGAAGACAGTAAAGAGAAAATAAACAGTAAGCAACGCTTGAATGAAGATATTTTTTACAATTTTTTGTGGGTCACGTAACTTCGCTTCGGAAGAGATGTACACTCTATACAAAAAATACTTTGGGGTTTTAATTAAAACTTTACTGAGCCGATCCTACAAAATTCTAATAAAAAATATATATTATTTTCTTTAGTGTTGTTTTTCGTTTGCGCCTTGTACTCTACAAGGCTGGATTACACAGTAAAACAATTATAGCAAAACTCGATTTACAGAATGTAACATTACTCTTCTTACTTTTTAATATATAATGCGGTAAACAGAAAAATATATTGATATCATACTAACACTACATACGAAAAAAAAGTTACGTTATGTTACGTGACAAGTATTGTAGGGACTTTTTAAGTATTCATTTTCTGGACACAGAGACTTCGATCGCTATCGCATAAACGATATCTTGATCTAATGCTAATCCACTATCTAAAGAAACTGAGAACCTAATGGCTGTTTAATAAGAAAATATTTTCCAATAAAATAAAAGCGACAAAATCCTATTGAATAGAGAACTGCGTCCTTCGAACTTTATGGAGTTATCAATAAATCTAGCGCTCTGCAAATCCATTAGAGTCCACTTGCAGTTTCTAAGCGCCTTAACCAATTACGGCTTCCTAGATTATACTTATTGGTACGTTGTTTAAGATTTCTACAAACGTTTTGTATGATATCTGTCTGTGACAAGGGTTAGGTTTGGTTTGATAGATATAAGCAATATTATTATCTACTTGCCGACCCGACTTTTTTAAACATATTTCATTACTGCTCCACTCCTATTAGTCATAGCGTGATACTATATAGCCTATGACACTCCCCGATAAATGGACTATTCAATACGGAAAGAATTTTTAAAATCGGTTCCATAGATCCAGGGACTACCCCCTACAACGTCACAAACACACAAACTTTACCTCTTTATAATATTAGTATAGATTTGTATTATGAGACTTTTAAGAAAATAACCATATCTTATGTTTTATTGCACGAATGAACCTCCTTTATTGGAAACTAGTCGACGAATTGGCTTAGAATTTTTTCACAAGTTTTTCTTTTCATGTTCCTTTTACTTAACTGGTTTTCGTTAGTCGGTTTTTAGAATACCCGTCAACTAAAATGCAGTAGTAACACCATGTTATCTGACTCCTGCAACACGTCAAGAGAACATAAAAACACCTTTTTTTTTAAAGGATTTTCAGACAAAAACTTACATATTTTTTCCTCAATAAAGCATCCGAAGCTCGTTCTAAATCATTGAACGAAAATTTTCAGATCACAAAACTTTTCCCCTTCTTCACGAGTTTGAAGAATTGTGTACTCGTGTAATAATTGCTATAAATTATGAAGCCATTAGAATCACGTTATTAAAACTAACTTGTCTATATAACAAAGATAAAGTTTCTAACTTAACTTTAACTAACGTACTTAAAATTGAGTTTTGAGTTATATTTTAATTTATATTTGAAGATCACGTTTGACTTTCGCAAACAATTGTGTTTTAAATTAAATAGGTATATCTTTAAAACTTTTTGGGTTAAAGTTTTGCCTGTCTTTCGATAACCTTTTATAGTTTTGTAGCAGGTTGGTTTTCAGGTAAAAGTTTTTAGATAATCGAAATTTTGAGGTTTGTCTTAAGTTGTTGAGTTTGTGTAGAATTAATTAAATATCACAGCTTTATTACAATAACCATGCATGATTTCGGCTAATACAAAAAATGTTCAGTAACTGCTTCTGCTTCTATTGACGTGTTAGTAAAGTGTGGAACAGTCTTTTGGTACATGTGTTACCTCTTTCCAATAACATCCGGTCCTTAAAGTGTAGCATTTACCCAGACCAGTATAATTATGACGACGACGTCATGCAATTATTTCCGAATTAAAAAAATCACATATTATTAAAAAAAACCTATTGGAGTAAGCTCTGCATATTTTCTGACTAAATGGTGTTGTATCAATGTCTACTACTCACTGTCCTATTCTTTGTAACTGAAGGAGTAAAATCGTATCGTAAAAAAAGACTAACGATTTTGTATTACAACTACGCCCAATAAGTTAAGCCTTCCGTTTCGGAAACTACGTTAACGTATTTTAATGTGATCAGCTCTGTCAAATCAAATCTTAAGATGCTCCCACATTGCCGTTAAAAATGTTTCGCAAGACAAACTGCGAGCGAATACCAGATTTAAAAGCTCTTGTAACATGTAACAGTTCTTAACAAAATGTAACAATCGACCACATTTATTTGTTAGTAAATGTTAACAAATATAATTATTCTAACAGCAATGTAGGAGCACCATTTCTTAAATGATAGTTGTCAATAATTTTGACACTTGATTATTTGATTTTTTAAATGATCAGTTATTCGGAAAATGTTTAATTTGTTCTTGTAAGTACTAGAGAATTGACAAGCCATGTATATTTTTTATATCATTTTGTACATACATTTATCAACATCAAATCAAATTGGCATGTTTACGAGTATACACATAAAGATTTAATTCGTGCGAAAATGAAATAGAGGCTTTTATGAATGAAAGAATAAATTATTTACTTATTAATATTTAAAACAACTAGGGGGGTTAGTTAAGATATTTAAAGGGTCAAAATATGCCAAAAAGTAAACTAGCTTGTATTTTAATCTTTTATCGTAGTCAGCATAAACAATGTGTCCTAAAACAAAATTTATATTCTATCCTGTAGCCTGTACCGCGTTAGTTCTGTGTAAAATTTACTATCTCAGAACAACCTCAAGCGTGATAAGAATAATGCGTTTATTATGCTAATCTAGTACAAGCAAAATGATATCTCTATTTTCAGACTAAACTGTTACAAATTATTGCTACTTTTTGTATAAATTTTAAGTAAATTCTACGTTACATGTTTTCTTGAAATGACAAAACTTGTTACTTTTAACGAGTTAGAAAAAGTCGTTGAAGACCTATTTAAATTCTTACTCATATAAAGATAGCAGATAAGCTTAAGATGTCTGAAGAATACAAAATTGTATGTGGCTTTATCTTAAATATACCAAATTCTGGTTATTTTATTCTTACTAGGGGTTTCCGCGTGATACGCAATTGCCGTTTCTGAAGCACGTAACCTTTAATATTACGTCCCTACGTAAAGGAGAAAAAGCTTGACACAAAACAATATAATAATCAGTCTGATCAGCGCAGTACTAGCCATACGACACGGCACTGGTACAGTTACAAGCTACTTAAATAAATGAACATGAAATATAACTAACTACAGATACTTACCCACAAACCAAGGATTCCTCTTATTATTCTTAACATTCAACCCAAGAAAGTATTCTTTAAATCCATTGACGTCATTGGCTTGAGGTTGTACACTGATCGTGCCTTCCACAGCTCGTTCGTTGCCGTCAGATACCAGTGATCGGGCGCTCCATCCGTCAGAGCCGACCCAACTGAAGGAGTGAGTTGCGTTGGCTCGTTCAACAGCTCTCATTACTCCAGCCACTTCTTGATCAGAACCGAAGAGTATGGCTCCTGTTAAAGAAAAGTTAAAGTTAATATTGTACAAAGAGCAGTACGAGACCGGACAACGAAATGAAAGTAAAACGGACTTAAAGAACGTACATGCTCTAGATAATTGAAATTTGGGTGACCTACAATTAATGATTTTGGGATTAACCTAGGAGCGCGCATGGTAGGATTGAGAAATTTGGGAAACGAAAATGAAGGGCCATCCCTGCAATGAGACACTAACGTGCTGTTACGATAAAAATGCTCTTGATTATAAAGAATTCAATAAAACATCATAAGTACGCAAACACTCATACGAATATGTATACAAACTAATTTATAACATCTCAGGTGTCGAAATAATCCGAAGTATACTTTATTGAAGACGTAAGCCTCTCAAGGTATTTCGTAAGGTGTCACGTTATCTATCTCATATTCACATATTAAGGATTAAGGAATTACGTAGTTTGCTGTTTCTGTATCATAAGATTAATTTGTGTCTATTATTAGTTCAAGTCTCATTGGAGGGATATAGCTTTAGTGGAGAATTAGAATTAGAATGGACACCTTGGCCTATTAACACCACGGTGGCTGTAATATTATAACAAGATTTTCTTTTTTCTTCTGTTAAGTTTTTGTAGAAACTAGCAAACTTTTTTTATGTACAGGGTAGTACTAGGAGCACTGTGATAAGTGAAGGATTAGAGAGTCTACAGTGGGTCATAAATGAGCTGTTATCAAGACCCTATCAAACTTCAACGAGAAAGTAAAACATAGCTGTAGTATCGTAGGTTCTTTAGTAAAAAAAATACAACAAAGATATGAATATACAAAGAATTTCACAGCATCATTATTACCCCATTTCTTTTTTAATACACGAACGACAATATCATTAAACAGTCAGAAAGAATCTAAATGTCTTTATTCCTTTTTAGCCTGCAACATAAAGAGATAGGTCTCCAAGACATACATAATAAATGCTAAGTGCGGAAAGCTTTGAGAGACGACAGACAAAACCATATATTACGCGTAAGGTACCGACGCATCTACTAAGTACTAAGAATGAAAAGAAAATATACAATAACGATACAAATCCTCCTATCGCCGTTTATATTTAAGAGCATATTTTTATAATCAACTGTGAAATGACGAATGAAGGAAATAAATATACGGAATATTCTTTGGATAGAATAAAATTGTACAAAATATTGCGATGATGTGAAAACGTTTTTGCTTTTATACTTAAAAAGTGATCTAAATAAATTGTGTCTATTAATAGTTCTCGTTTCATTGCAGGGACTTCTTCAGTGGTTGACAAAAATTTTAATTATGTTCCTAATTTTCATTAATTGTTTGTTATCAGTGTACTTCAATTAATAAATAACGGTGATATTTCGGTTTTCAACTATTAAATAGATATGAATATATTTTGAGAAACAACCATCATTGTGCCAAATCAACAAGTGGTTAAGTTTACAAAGCAAACTTAGACAATAAAAGATAAAGTGCTATTTAAATAATAAATAGCAGACTAGACAGAATGTTTCTGGCTCAGTGCCCAGCCTCAACATTGAATGAGTTTCTACTTTGATTAACAATGAATTTATGTTCGACGATACTGATATAAATGGGCTAAGGATTTAACATGTTATGGCTGTTTAAAATTTATATTATCGCTGTTATTATGATTTATTATGAATACTTTTTTCATCAAGACTTTTGTTTAGCTATAAGTAAATTCATAGACAGGTTCAAATTATTATTTTATAATGACAAATACTATACTTTGACGATGAGATAATAACAGCCAGTTACAATCATTAATTTAGTCATTCAACCTAAAGAATTAAAAAAAAAGAGACTCTTGTAATCATTATCAAATTAGGCAAATAACATCTGTAAAAATCGACGTCATGCTAAATGTTTCTATCGCCTCCTATCTTTCTTGTGCCTTTCTCATTATAGGGCTCATCTTCGACCTTTAAGATGTCATCTCTTCTATTGAGCGGTTTTCTGCATTATAAAATGTAAGCTTTTAAGATGTAATACTTCTAAAGGGTAAAGGTTAATGTAAGGTTGCAAACAATGGAGCTTTTTGTATTGGAGCAAAAAGCCTCGAAAGATTTACATGAAGCTAAGATTACTGACCGTTTGTTGCTGTTATGTTAGGTAAATTTGAAATATTTCCTTATTCATACAAGATCACATGATGGTAAAAATAATATTTATGGTAGAGGACTTGACTAAAAAAACTTGTGCTTTCGAAATAATGCGTAATTTTAAAATTGAAATGAAATTTTAAATGATAGTTCTTATGAAAAATAGGTATCATTTTATAGATAGGGAAGGATAATATTTTATACTTCTGTATCTGTACTGTATCGTTCTATTCAGTTTTGTATCAATATCTTTGTTACACTTGAGAGAAGATAGAGTGCCTAATGTTTAAATGTATCGTTTTCATTGAACTTATTTAAGCTTTCTTCAAAACTAAAAAAATTAATGTGTCTGAATGAGTATTTTGACTCTTTATCTCTTGTAAAGAGTTTCAAAGTTGTATTGAATTTAAGTCATGAATACAAAAAGGTAATTATTTTTAGGTACTTAGTTATTTAAGTAAAAAAAATACGTTTCGTGACTTTTCTTAGATAAAAAGTGAAGATATAGAATATTTATTTTACATTTTTAAACTTTTAGTAAAAAGCAAAACAGATGTTTTTGGCAAACGTATTTACAAAAAAAAAGTATTTAAATATGTTTATAAGCTGTCTAGTACCCATAGTACAAACTCTGCTTAGTTTGGGACTAGATGGCGTTGTGTGAAAGTGTGAGGAATATTTAAACTGTGCGTTAGCTAGTTTGCGGTACTAAACACAACTATAATTAACCAATAATTAAATAACTAAGTTAATTGGCGTTACTTAGAGCTTTAGCTAACAGAATAACTTAATTATTAATCAATTGCATTTATAGATCAAAGACATATTTTGTTTGTGCAGCCATACAGACAAATTGATAGAGGAATCCCTGTATTAATTATTATTGGGAGATATCAATTCACACAACGCCAGGTCCAATTAATTAGAGTTTGGGCTTCTAGAGCACAATAAGACATATTTATATGACACGTTCCTAGTGCAGTGTACCATATATGGTTCACGGGCATTGTTTTACTATTGTCTCGGCGGCACTGTGAAAGGGTTAAAAGGTCACATAAGATTGCCTGATGTAGAGATGAGACCTATGGACGGCAGTGGTCTATTGGTAGCTTAGGTAATTTCTTTTATGAAAATTCATTAATAATCATTATACAGTTAACGGCTAAGGTAAATTCCCTTGACCATAAATAAAAAGGTTTGTATTGAAGAATGATCGATACCTCGTGACTAAAGGAATGGCAAAAATTCTTCTATAACTATTTAGGTTTTTCTAGGATTTAGATTTAACGAATGTCCTGCTCAGTTAGTGTTGTTGATCTAGATCACAAGGTTTTAAGAAAGTTAAGTCATTTGTCTTATAAAAGTGGTGTTTCAATTATAAAATTTCTTAGAAATTAAAAAAATAACCAGCTAAATAAAAAAGCACATAATAGTGGGATTTAATTATTAAAGGTAGATAAATAATCGAAATCTTCGACACTCGATTTTTACAACCTTATTAAGTTGTTAAAGGTAAACATGGGACAAACAATTGAACAAGATAGTCCCAACTTCAAAGATGAGTGTATTCGTAGATTGATGACGGGTGACAATGGTCTTAGGTAAAGGTAGTCACGTACTTAAGGCACTTAAATACGTGACAGACTCTTAACTGCAAACCTCTAAGGTGAAATGTGTGAAATTAAATTAGTGTCATGGATTTTTTTTGAGAGTATAAAAATGTCAAACGTACTAAAATGCCTTCTAATTGATTTATAGTGTATACTGTCAGTATTATGACATCTGAAATAGGTGTTTAAACTTGAGTATCCCCTTAAGCTTATCGATTTATTAAGGAAGCTTTGAATAAAAAGAGTTTTATGGCAAAAAATTAGAACATTTAGAGGCAACAGGTGTTTCCTTTCCCGACGTGGCGTAAATTTTTATCAGTTAATACTTCTATACATAACCCCTAAAAATGTAAATTTTAATTTTGTGTCTCGAAAAAGATCCTTGCGGTTCCTGATTGATTTTTGATCCTTCGTTTTTAGATAATAATTCATAACATACCGTCAAATATGTAAGGATCATATGCCTACTTCATTCAGTTCTACATGAAAACAACACCTGTTTTAATCCCATCCAATCTATCCCAACGAGGCTGCCCGCCCATCCACACAGAACAAAATTGGCGGAGCTAATGGTAATCATTTCTTATCGACGCTAACCAATAGATTCAATTTCAGTAACCGCTTTAGCGAAAAATTGTTTTACGCGACGCAGCTGGCTATCTGTTCTGTGCACAACCACAATTTATCACATTGACAATAGCTGTGTGGTGAGCTAGATAAAATACAGTTTATGTCCCCCTTCTGCTCATCTTTCGTACAATTGGATATCACTTTCGGCTAAGAATAAGTACCCATTTGTTGAAAACATTGTATTTTGGTCTAGGAATTCTTTTTGCGCGTGTGGTGTATGATATGATTTTTGTTTACTAAATCAAACAATAACAGTATACAGTATTTGCTTTCATAATGTGCAAATTATGAATCGTACTTACTAGGTACCTTAAACTGTGACTACGGTAAGTCAGGATTTGTGTGACCTCGGCAAATAAGAAGATGGAGTCTTTCTTTAAGGGCAATTAAAGTTAGTTTTGTGTTTACCCTTGGGGTGAGCCGTTCAAGGACTTTTATTACTTTCATATCAGCCTATGGACGTCCACTGCTAAACATAAGGCCTCCTCCAAAAGTTTCCACTCTTCGCGGTCTTGTGCCTCCCTCATCCTTCGGCTGTGTTCTCCCCACCCTGCGCCTTTATTATTTACTCGTAGTATAAATATAAACACTTGCTTTACTGGTTTAAAGATTCACACGTGCGTGAAATAATTACATTAACAAGCAAAGGTCTAATGCTACCTAGAGGTGGTCTGAAATAAGGTTAAGTGGCTATTAGTCCTCTTGTAAAGTTCGATCAAAAATGTTTAATTTACAAGCTTATTAAAATAAAGTGGTCTACAAGTTATACTTAAATCCACAAAAAACTGAAGAAATTTAATCTACAAAATTGTGTTTAGTTTTTAGAAGGTAATGTAAATAAATTAATTATTGAACTTATTGCTCTGTTTTTTAATAAATTGGTGTAAAACTTAGCCTACTCATACTGCACAAGAAAGACGGATTAGTATAGGGTTTCATGTTAAAGTTTTCTCTCTATTTGTTGTGGTAGAGATAATAATCATCATCATCATATCAGCAGATCGACGTCCACTGCTGGACATTGGCCTCCTCCAAGTATTGCCACCTCGTGCAGTCCTGTGCCTCCCTCATCCATCGGCAAGAGACAATAATACCTAACAACTTTTATTTAGTCGGATTTCACGACACTCACAAGATGAAATGTGGTGACGACACCATGTATTCTTACTACATATTATATAGAGAGTACATAATATTCACTAAAGTAAAATACAACGATATAATAATATGACTTATCAAGTGCCTATAATTTGCAAAGCTTTTACCTAGATGGCGTTGTGCGTTAAATAGTACTTAGTCTCATCTGTTCGACTAACTATTATAATCCATTACCTAGTTCATATTCCTGTTTAATTTATTGTGAGTAACAAATAATCCGTATCATGCTCATTTATATTATATTCAAGTAACGCGAACACCAAATAATATGAATTTGCTTTGTTAGACGGTAAATATATTTGAAGCTTAGGAATGAATAATTAGTGAAGTTACAGCTGAAGTGTAATTAGTGGATGGTGTTATACGAACGTTTATATATACACACTATTTTGATCAGTAAATGTAAGTGTGTGTGTATAGAAGAAATGTAATGCAGTGTTTGTGTTTCTAATTTCACATTCTAGTGAGGCAATTACCTGAGTTTATAATTATGTAAATTTTGACAATCCATTTTGAAGAACATAAATATCTAATAAATATACGTGAAATTGTTGGATATGACTCTATATGCTGCTATGTTTGATAGTATTATATACGGGGAGACCCGTGTAGAATAGTATTAAGCAGAATAGTATTATGTACCTATACAAATTATTATAGTTTAAAATCTATTGCTGCTATGCTATATCATAACAGAGGTTTCATACTAGCCTACTACTTAACATTTTTATTGGCAAAACAAGGTCAAAAACTTAATGCTGAACTCGATACTAACGCGAAAATTCTGCGAAGTATTTCCAGGCCTAGTTGATCTCCATACATAATATACATTACATATCTAAAAGAGAAGTAATATACTACTTTTATATTCGTCCGAAAAACTATCAAAGTGTATAACTAAAACTGGCAAACTTGCAAAACTACTCGAATTATTATCTATCAAACAAATCAAATAAAACACTTTCATCATTTTTCTACTAACAAAAAAAAACTAACAACTTGTTTAACATTGGTTTTCTAAACGAACTCTTCTACAAAATGCTGATGAAAAATAAATATAAGGTAAAGAGTGAACATAGTATTGTCAAGGGAATCCTTCGCCTTATCGTTATGAGGACATTAGGACGGTTTATGGAAGACGTTCAGACTCTATATTGTATTATTATGGCCTTCTTTGATTTATTATGCTTTGAGAAAATATCAAATAAGGTTTGTATGAGGTTGATAAAGTTCTAGTGATAGTTAATTGAAAAGTAATAATGTTTAAACGTAAGGAAATTATCTGAATTATGATTTGAAGATTTATCCGAAAAGAAAACCCAGTAGTGGGTGGCCTAGTGGTCATGGCGCTGCACGCGTGTAGTTTAAAGACACGGGTTCGAGTCCTACATCGAGTACCAATGTTTTCCATTGTCTTTCTTCTTTTCGGATTATTCTAGTTATACCTAAGATTTATAGGAAAAATATTATATATGTAATTGAAGATTTATGACTTATAGGTACTCCTCTTTTTGGTTGACGTGCTTTGAGGTAGTATATATTTCGATTGTTTTGATAAGGTCCTATTTTGATGATGTCGTAAGAGTAAATTAAGAAGCCATATTTTGCGGCCTAGATATGCTTCTGGCCTAAAAGGTTCGACTGGACGAAATTTAGTTTAAGTCCCTGTATTTGTCTTCGTTCTTTTTTAAGACGATAGTTTTATCTTAATAAATAGGTCACCGTGTGGTGATTGGGGTAAGAATACAATATGCCCCCACGTAAAAGCCGACTAAAGGACTATCCGTGAATATTATCTTTACGAAGTAAAAAGAAGGAAAACTTGAAATAAAACCCTATACATACCGCCTGGCCAGCGTAGTATTAGTAGGCCAAGTATCCCTCCGTCACGGGAGGAGACCCGTCCCTGCAGTGGGCTATTAATGGGCTGTTATGATGATGATGAAATAGGTAATACTTAAAACTGATTGATTGATTGACTTAAAACTCTTACCTCGGGCTCTAGGTTTAGTAAGCAGCTTCGACACGATGTCGTCATACGCATTCTCATGGGCCACTCCAGAGTCCTTAACCAACTTTTCTTTCACAGCTATGCAGATATTAGACTTGGCTAGTAGAAATTCCAGTTCTTCAAATGCCTGTAGACAAATACACTAGAATAAATATAAACTCTTAGTTTAAGGTCTATTGAGCGTACTTCCTTTTTAAAGGTCGGCAACGCATCTGTGATTCCTCTGATGTTGCGGGTGTCCATGGGCGGCGGTGATCACTTACCATCAGGTGACCTGGGGGCTCGTTTGCCTCCCATTATATAAAATAATAAAAAAAAATAAGACTTGAACAAGTCAAGTACGAACTTTATTCAGTTCCCACAGGAGTTCTCAGGTTTCTTATACGTCATAGTACACAGAGCACTGGTCTTTTGAAATAAGATACTGACTGAGATTCTACAAACTAAAAAGGGTTTCTGTAAAATAAAATACAAGCCTCTTGATGCAGCTTTACATATCGATAATCTTGCGTTCAGGAATAATTTGTGTTAATTACAGTGTTTAAATATACGATATAATTGTTATGTAGCTTGCTAGTAAAGTTGTAAATGTAGGTACCTAATATTAATACCTGCTCTTAACATGTTAAGAATGTAATTTGTGTCGAATGCGAAATAAGAAAAATAATTAATTATTCTTGACTAGTATACATTAGTTACTGTGCCTAAATATATAAAAAACAACAGAACCCTCATCACTTTGCTATATGACCAGACTCGTTTACCATTTTATTGTAATTTCAGATTACGTTTGCCTTTTCTCATAAATTCAAATAAGTCATAAAACATCATAATAATGTGTGTGCAAATCTAAGTTCTACTCTTATTTCCTCAACAAATTTACATTCAGTTCCGTCTTTAGCATAAAGACAAATGGCGGTAAGATCGTGTTCACAAAACTTCTTACCAGACAAGTAGACGAGATTTAATGTAAAATTATTCGTATACGAGAAAAGTTTCTAGAAATATCTCCGTGAGAAATCAAAAGAACAAAAAAAAAACAAAACTTCTACTAAGGATCATGCTATCTGTTATGGGGACTTTTACAAACGTCTGTTTAACGAATACAAAGAATCTAGTCTAGAAGGTCTAGATTCAGGGCAATATTGTAGCGAGTACCTACGCTTCACCAACAGACAGGCAAGTACGGCGCCACGACTAAACGCAGCATAGGATCACGCCACTTCGACGATGTCCTACGTCATATCCTATGATGAGACGGCGACGACAACAACAAGTCTCGTCCGACCGGTTTATGTCGCGCCTACCGCAACATGGCCGTCACACGTCTATTGTCCGTGCAGCGCACACGCAATATGGCCGCTATAATTCTATTGTCTAACACTATAAACGTTCACGCCCCAATGGTCAAGACAGTAACGTTTTTGCAAATTAACCAAAAGTGCCAGGCGTGACCGTTTATTATTATTAATTAAGTTTTTATATAAATACCAGTTTTGTTTGTAAATAAATTCATTACGCTATTATACCTCTTCACTGCTTTCTTCGCTGTTTTTATTATCATCATCGTCTATCAGTACCTACCTACTTCTTGGCTTACACGCATATTTTGTAAGTGTACAGAAACACTTCACTGGTGACCCCGACGTGATGCAGAACCAAGAAAATGATGTACTGCTGGGAGAAACCTTCCGTGTTGGAGTAAGGACTCCTCCTTTCAACCCAAACGACCCTGAATTGTGGTTTGCACAGCTGGAAGGCCAATTTGTGCTGTCAAACATCAGCGCTGATGCCACGAAATTTTATTACGTGCTAGCGCAGCTGGAGCCGCAGCACGCAGCAGAAGTACGCGATCTAGTCGTATCTCCACCTACCTCCGCCAAGTACGAGACCCTGAAGGCAGAACTGGTTCGGCGATTGTCAGCATCAAAAGAGCGTAAGCTAAAGCAGTTGCTCATGCATGAAGAGATGGGGGACAGAAAGCCGTCACAATTTCTCCGGCACCTGCAACAACTGGCTGGTGTCAACGTACCTGAAGACTTCATCCGTACCATCTGGGCTAGTCGGCTGCCCACCCACCTTCAAACATGCACTGCCGCACAACAGGGGAAACTAACGCTGGAAGACCTGGCTGAACTAGCAGATCGTGTCTATGATGTCGTTCCAGTGACCATGCCAGTAGCTAGTCAAGTAGCTAGTACGGCCACACCAGTTTCTACTACAGATGCCATCGAAGCACTGACGCGAACAGTAGCCGAACTCAGCCGAAGAATGGAAGCCATGACGATGGACCAGTCAAGACGTAACCGCTCGCACTCCAGAGCAAGAGGCCCGAGATACCGTTCCCGTTCCCGTTCACGCGCACGGCCGAATGATCACCCGCATTGCTGGTACCACTTTAAGTTTGGCGCACAAGCGCGTCGTTGTACCTCGCCTTGCAACTTTAAGGCGGAAAACTCCACAGGCAGCCATTAGCGGCGGTGAACGACTGCCTTGCAATTACGAGCCGCCTGTTCATTACGGATCGCAGAGTCAAGATACAATATCTAATCGATACGGGTTCAGACCTGTGTGTCTTCCCACGATCCGCTGTCCGGGAGCCACGCACGAAGACCAAGTATGAACTGTTCGCTGCAAACGGAACTATCATAGCTACATACGGCGACTTGCCTCTAACACTTGACCTGGGGCTACGACGAACATTTTCATGGCGTTTTGTCGTAGCTGACGTCTCCAAGCCCATAATTGGCGTCGACTTCCTTGGCTATTACAACCTGTTAGTCGATTGCCGAAACCAGCGACTAATTGATGGCATCACTTCACTAATAGTCGCTGTACCAAATCAAACATCATCCGAGGCAATTTCGTCAGTCCGCACTACCACTGACGTCTCCATCTTCCATCGCTTGCTGAGGGAGTACCCTGATGTCACTCGTCCTGCTGGAAAGACTGCCGTTGTGAAGCACTCCACAGTACATTATATTCGTACAACGCCTGGACCCCCTGTAACTAACCGTCCACGCCGCCTAGACCCCGAGCGCCTGAAGATCGCAAAGCAGGAGTTTGAGGAGATGCTGCAGAACGGTACAGCCCGAAGATCCGACAGCCCATGGTCTTCACCACTACACCTGGCGCGCAAGAAAAACGACGGTTGGCGTCCTTGCGGGGATTACAGAGCACTGAATGCACGAACAATACCCGATAGGTACCCCGTGCGACACCTGCAAGACTTTACCCACCAACTAGCAGGGAGCACAGTCTTCACGACCGTCGATTTAATTAAGGCGTACCACCAAATACCGCTATTTGAAGCCGACATACCCAAAACGGCGATTACCACACCCTTCGGCCTTTACGAATTCCCGTCCATGACGTTCGGACTTCGAAATGCCGCACAAACATTCCAACGCTTCATGGACGAGGTTCTCCGAGGCATGGACTTTTGTTTCGGGTACTTGGATGACATCCTGGTTCATAGCGCCGACGAAGAAATCCACCAAGAGCACCTGAAACAACTATTTAAAAGACTAACTGACTACGGTGTCTTGATTAACACAAACAAGTGTGTTTTTGGTCGGTCTGAGGTAAACTTCCTAGGGTTCAAGGTTTCAGCAGCTGGAATCCAACCCCTGGAAACAAAGGTCCAGGCTATCCAAGAGTTTCCACCTCCTAAGACCATCAAAGAACTCAGACGATTCCTCGGTATGCTCAATTTTTACCGTCGTCTGTTACCAAACGCGGCAGCAATACAGGCTCCTCTCAACAAATTACTTGCCGGCCCAAAGCAAAAAGGTTCTCAGAAGATTGAGTTAACGGCTGAACTTCAGAAAACTTTCAACAGCTGCAAGAACAGTCTGACCGAGGCTACATTATTGGTACATCCTGACCCACAAGCAGAGTTAGCAATCCACACTGACGCGTCGGATTCTGCGATTGGAGCAGTTCTGCAGCAACGCCGTGACAACGAGTGGAAACCATTGGCGTTTTTCTCAAAGAAGCTGAGCCCAAGCCAACAAAAATACAGCCCTTACGACCGTGAACTGTTGGCCATCTACGAAGCAATACGATACTTCCGATTCATGGTCGAAGCACGAACATTCATGGTCATGACGGACCACAAACCCTTGACGTTCGCATTCGCTGGTAACCACAAATCTAGCTCACCACGCCAGTTTCGTTACCTCGATTTCATCAGCCAGTTTACAACGGACATCAGGTACATCGCCGGCACAGAAAACGTTGTCGCTGACGCACTCTCACGCGTTAGCGAGATAGTCTTGCCGCTTAGTTACCAGTCTTTGGCTGAAGAGCAAAACACAGATGAAGAACTCCGGAAGCTGCTGAAAACTGACTCAGCGCTCAAAATAGAGAAGAGGAGAACACCTGAGTCGAACTTAGAGGTCTACTGCGATGTGTCTACAGCAAGCCCACGGCCATACATAACCCCATCGTTTCGGAAGCAAGTGTTCGATACTCTACACAGCCTTAGCCATCCTGGAGTAAAGGCAACCGTGAAGCTAATAACGCAACGGTTCGTTTGGCCAGGCATCAGACTAGACTGCAGACAATGGGTCAAAGAATGTCAACAGTGCCAGCGCTCTAAAATCTCCAGACATACAACAGCGCCTCTAGCTACATTCCAACCACCTTCAGCACGCTTCCGACATATCCACCTGGACCTGATTGGGCCCTTACCCTTATGTTCTGGCAACCGATACTGCCTCACGATAGTCGACCGCTTTACTCGTTGGCCTGAGGCGTATCCTCTCCAAGACATGACTGCTGAAACCTGCGTTAAGACTCTCGTTGCTGAGTGGATTTCGAGGTTTGGCTGCCCAGAACACATAACCACAGACCGCGGCAGGCAATTTCTGTCAAACACTTTTAAGGAGCTAGCCGCGCTGATTGGCGCGAATCACCACACCACGACCTCGTACCACCCAGCAGCAAACGGCCTCGTCGAGAGAATGCACCGACAACTGAAGTCAGCCATCACCTGCCATGCATCATCAAACTGGGTGGAGGTCTTGCCGTGGGTTCTCCTTGGCATACGCAGTGCGTGGAAGGAGGATCTAGCAACATCCGCGGCAGAACTTGTCTACGGCGAACCACTTCGTTTACCTGGACAGTTCTTCTCCTCTGCTCCTGACACCGAGATAGACGTGACAACCCTGGCTGCCAGACTACGCGCTCACGTTAGCAACCTTACTCCACAACCGACTAGCTGGCATGGCAGCAACAGTAGAACATTCTACATACCCAAGGACCTAGCAACGACGACACATGTCTTTGTTCGACAAGGTCCAGTAAGGAGACCACTGCAAGCACCATATGCTGGCCCCTACAAGGTTTTGCAACATGACCAGAAGACTTTTGATGTGGACATCCAAGGAAAGACACAGCGTATCACCATTGATCGCCTTAAACCAGCCTACGTTGCGAGGGAGACCCCACAGAGTAGTCTGCAACAAAAGTCCAGCGAAGACCAGGCCAGCCCCAGAAAAACCAAGAGTGGTCGCACTGTCAGGTTCCCCGACTACTATCGACCGTAGTCACGGTCTCACCGGGGGAGTAGTGTAGCGAGTACCTACGCTTCACCAACAGACAGGCAAGTACGGCGCCACGACTAAACGCAGCATAGGATCACGCCACTTCGACGATGTCCTACGTCATATCCTATGATGAGACGGCGACGACAACAACAAGTCTCGTCCGACCGGTTTATGTCGCGCCTACCGCAACATGGCCGTCACACGTCTATTGTCCGTGCAGCGCACACGCAATATGGCCGCTATAATTCTATTGTCTAACACTATAAACGTTCACGCCCCAATGGTCAAGACAGTAACGTTTTTGCAAATTAACCAAAAGTGCCAGGCGTGACCGTTTATTATTATTAATTAAGTTTTTATATAAATACCAGTTTTGTTTGTAAATAAATTCATTACGCTATTATACCTCTTCACTGCTTTCTTCGCTGTTTTTATTATCATCATCGTCTATCAGTACCTACCTACTTCTTGGCTTACACGCATATTTTGTAAGTGTACAGAAACACTTCAATATCTTTTGTCTGCCGGGACAGCTCGAGTAATGCAAGTCTGCTTCCGCTGACCTGGCCTTTAATGGGTGAGTGAAGAACATCGTAGGTATTAGTAGGAACACCGTACTTTCATCTTTTTGTGACTCCGATACACCTGCCCTCAAAGGTGGTGGTTAAAAGGTGGGTGGACGTCCTCTAAAAGGTCTTACTTTAAAAAAGGTAATATTTTGTACCTAGGTCGCACAATAAAATGTCTTTCTTGAGATTCAAACCCGCGCTCTAATAAACGACAGTGCACACAATGTCGTCTATGTCCTATACCAGAGGATCAAGGCATCTTAATTTATTTTATAAAAATATATTATAGGAAATTGAAATAGAATAGAATTCAAAGTAAACAGTAGAGTCTAGTTTGTAGGAACTACGCCCCGTTACTCAACGGATATTCACAAAATTAAATGGAATTTATACAGTGAAGAATGTTAGCTTAACTAGTTACCCAGTTACATACATTATCTCAGAGTTCCTTATCGTATGCATTACCATAATATTTTAACACATTATAGTATAACATTGGAAATATTTTATGCATTAGAAATGAGTAGTGGAAAGGAGGAAAATCACCAAATTTATGGAGATACATTATTTTTATTATAAGTATGAAGTATAAATGACTATTTCGGCGATACGTTGGCATTGCTCTCAATCAATATTATGTTGTCGAATCAATTATACAGGTTGATTCACCTTAACGCGTATATTTTATGGCTAAATTTGTACAGCCGTATTATTTTTTTAGCCCAAAATAAATATCAAAGCTTTAGTTTCTCTACTCTTAAATGTAATATTTATAATAGAATAGGTATATCAAAATATTATTACAGTTTAGTGTTATAATGCCAAACTAAAATACCAGGTGTGCCAAAATACATTAGAATTAGCAATGAGAAAAGAAGGGCTGCCAAAGACGCCAGCATTGTAATATTTTGAGCGAAGCTTACCTTACCTAAATTCAATGACATGCTAAGTGATTAAAATATTAACTACCTATTCGTTGTATAACAGAAATCAGACTTGAAAAAAGTTTTCCAAGAAACAAAATAACTTCACCAACATACGAGTACAACCTGCGTAGATGCAATCAAAGGCTAAAGTTCACCCACATAAAATGTTTTTTCAACCATTTACTGCTACTAAACTAGCAACCTTAGGAGGTTATTTTAACAAAGGAGCCCCTGGGACATGACCGGATTAACCTGTACCTAGTAATGGACATTCCCTGTGTTATTTATTTACCTGAGGAGACTTAACAACAACGTTATAAAAGATACAGTATTGTTTGCCGGATTAAAAGGCTTTATTTTTTCAATTCACCCGTGAAGAAAACAATAAAAAATGTAACGGAGGATAAAATAAATTGTACTTTTACTTTCATTTTTAATGTGAAAGTGAGTAGCTGAAAATGTTTTGAGCGTGTTAGACAGCACTGTTAGTTCTTGTTTGTTAATTGTATCTGTTTTCATATTTGGATTAAGACTATGAAATTATATTTAAAAAATAAATAAATCTTTGTGTTGTGAAGGAGTAATAAGGCAGTGTCGCCATCTCTAATGTACCCAAGGGTGTCGGGAAAGTAAGGGAAATAGCATTGATGTTATCTGTAATTAGTTATACCCATTAGTCTGGCCAAAGCGGTATACCTGGGACTTCTTATACCACTTTCTAACTGATTGGTATAGCGTGTTTTGTCGGCATTTGCAAAATTATTTTCGTTCTCTAAACGTACTACGCCATCGTGATGACATCTGGTGAAATATTAATCTGCATAACGAATAAAAGTATTGCAAATAATCGTTGCATGGTACCTAATTAGCAATCGTAATAGCCTTTGTTTCGGCCAATATATTGCTCTAATGTTTTCACAGACAGCCATCGTAATTTCCACTTAATGATTCTAACCTAGCCGAGCTACAGTACCACAAATTAAACAGCTGCCAACGTGCTGCATTCATATTCATGACTCGAGTCAATAGGGGCAGAGTATAATGGCTAATGTTTTTGACAAATAGTACCAATTGGTTCAAGTAATAAGTTCAGGTTTTAGGTAATAGAATGAGAGGAACTATTCTGTATCATAACGTTTTATTAGGTTACTTATTTACTGTTTCGATTAAAATATTGTGTGGGTTGTGGTTACCTAGTTTATAAGAGAACCACGCCAAAGGGGGCGAACCATTTCAGTTCCTATGAGAGAATTGGTTTTAACATAAATAATATGTACGAAAATATAATTTTCTAGGAAATAATTATGGTGGTTATTTGCGCGACTAGACGACGTCGTGTTTATGTTTTTGAGTTTATTTTTTATAATTTAGCGCTTAACGGCGCTTGGACACGCTAAGAAAATTTGCCGTGTCTACGCCAGACAAGACAAATCTTCGTGTAGACGTCAAGAATTTTGTCTTTTTCGTACACGAAAACTTTTCTTGTCTTCCGCAGACAAGACAGTTCGGAACGTGTACACGCTAGGATTTTTTTCGTACAGTCGTCAGACGGGCGTAGGGCGCGCAAGTAATAACAAGTGTGATAATCAGTGTGAGTTTCCTTTAGTAAAAATGTTAACTAGAAAGCAAACAAGTATGATACCCTACTACACCGCTCCCCGCCCCTCCGCAACAACGTTCGCCGTGTCTTGTCTTGCGCAGACAAGAAAATTTTCTTATGCATCGCCGGCGCTGTGTACACAGGTCGTGCATAGAAACGACACGAATTCTTGCGTAGGCCCGGCGATTTTTCTTACCGTGTACAAGCGCCGTAAGAATGGTAACTAAAATAAAAAAAAATAAGGACTAACTTAATATCAAAAGGACCATTGTGCTGTGCAGTAGACATTTATGCAACACTTTCAATAATGTAACATTTGTTATTTAAAAGATTGTTACCTTGATTCCATAGCTGGACTCTTCATAGATGATAGATACATAGCTCCACTCGAGCTTCTTCACAATCTCTACCATTGCGCGTACTTGGTGGTGGTCTGATGGTATAGTTCGGGTGAAATATTCAAATCTTGCCTTATTTGATAGTTCTGGCGAGGTTGAGAAGAACGATACCTGTATGGATAGAAAATAATTTCACGGTATTAGATTTATTTTATTTATTTTTTTATCAAGGTCTTAGATGTGTACTACAAGGTGCTTTAAAGATAGTATAAAATAAAAACCCTATTCAATTTATTGGCTATACGAGTACTTCACCGGGTAATATACGCCAATTTGGAGATAGTTTGTTTTTATCAACAAAAAGTAAAACTTATAACATTGGAACATAATACATTCTGCATGCAAATGTGTAAACATATTAAACAATTTCAATAAACGTAGCACATGGCGTTTCGTAGTCTCTGCCGGTAGATATTCAGCATTATGTTAGGTTTTCAATACATTCGAGATAGGCTCTTCATATTTCCTGCATGCTTTTTTGTGCAAGTACTTATAGTAATTGTAGGGATTTATCATTGATGGAGTTTAAGGTAGTATACTCGACAAACTTAAATAACACCTAATATAATATTATTATTAAACTTTACCGTTTTTAACTAAAATATTCTTTAGGAACGTTTCTAATAATATAACAATAGCGTAAAACTGATAACAATATAATTCTCTGTGTGGTGACGGAGTAAGAATACAATATGTCACCACCCCATCTCATCCCACGAGTGTCGTAAAAACCGATTATGGGACTATCCGTGAATATTATCTTTACGAAATAAAAAGACGGAAAACTTGAAATTAAACCCTATATCAATTCCTCTGGGCTGCGTCGTATTAGTAGGCCAAGTACCCTTCCGTCACGGGAGGAGGCCCGTCCTTGCAGTGGGACATTAATGGGTTGTTATGATAACAATAAAATCACAACTGAGTGTAAACATACCTGGGGTATTTTAAAGAGCCTCAATAAGTTAGCAACTTGCACAGACGTAACGCTCGAGGCAGCTCCTACTACGCCTGATATCACTTTACGAACAGCTGTGGCGTTGCACGCGTACTCCGCGTCGTCGATATTGCTTATTGAACCTGATTAGAAAATAGCCACATTAGATTTACTTTATCTACTAAAAACACAAGAAATTTTTTCGTTCGTTAATAAAAAATATACCAGCACTATCCATGTGGTATGGAATTTAAAATATACTTATTTTAATGTTACCAGACTATTTAAAGTCAAAGAGCACCCTAGGTCTTGACAAAAGGCATCGAGATTATTTTAAAGCAAATGTAAGGAAAACTAAAGTGCCTTGATTCTCTGTGTAAGAATTGTGTATCACTATGCCACTTTCTTTTTGGAATGTTTAAGGAAATGATTCCTTTTTAGTATTTAATAAACTAACTAACTAAATTAATTAAACTATTAAAAAACAAAAACGTTGAGCGTAATAGGCTATGTTATACGTATCAGTAATTTAATAAAGAGGTCACGTTTGTCAGTTACTCACCTTTAATAAAATCCACAGCCATCTCCAGCCCATAAGTATCTTTATCACAATCATCAAGTATATGAGCTCCTACTGTCACACCAGGAATCAGTCGCAACTCATTATTTATATAATCCAAGGTATACAACATCGTCTCCAACGCTTGGACTCCACCTTGTGGCATAACAGGACCACATGTCATGCTGTCCGATCTCTCATGGACCATCATCAAACCTCCAAGCACTAAATCTCCTTCGATGACAGCTTCTCGTTTGATTGGCCAATGAGATTGATGTTTCTTATCTTTCATTTCCCCAACTTGATCATTAGACATATTAACCCAGTCACTCTTAGTTTCATGTTTTGTATAATACTCATCATCTACAAAAGGCATACTATCTCTGATATTCAATATTGGAAAGATTTCATCAGATTTGTCGTCAAATAATGTAGGATCATAGATTACTGGGTTTGGCTTATGTTTGTGTCTATGATGATGTTTATTTCTTTTATGGAAGACTGAGTCATCAATGTTTAATGAGTCTACGGAATGTTTCATTTCTGTGATATGAATGGTGATGATGAGTAGACAGGCCGCCAACCACCGCTGACCGGGACGCATGTTAGTGATGTGTAGATCATGCCATTATTGTAGAACAGTATGTCCATGTTGATCGATGCGAGATCATTTTAATCTGTAACAATAGAAAGAAGATATTACAAGAATGCTTGTTACTTATTCGCGATCAAAAAGTAGTGTTGCAATAGATTTAATTTCGTGTAATAGTAATAAACACATAATTTATATTGCTTCAAACCTCGACAAAATATGGTGTCACAGTAGTGTGAGGAAATCAAATATCATCCGCAGACAAATTTAGATAAGATTTGGTAGGTACGGATATAAATTAGAGCTTGGGAACACAATAGCTTTCAGGAGAATTCATATCAAGATGGATTGCACTGCGGAAAACAACAACCCTATCAGAATCTCTTCCAATTTATCTGCATTGATTTAAATCACATCAAATAATCACATTAAACCTGATGAAAAGCGGAAATACTGTAAGTCTAAAAATGACGTCACAATTTCGCCATCAGTTTGAGTTTTGGTCAAATGATTGTTCATACTGCGATTGAAAGACCGCATCATCAAACGAGGGAGTAATCACAAGTTTGCCGCGGGCAAAATCTAATAATATGCTTTATCATTAGTTTGTGGAACAACCCTCAAACATTTTGGAGGATTTGAGTATGACATCGAAGACAAGTGGTCAAATAAGCAATAGTTCTGTATTTTTAATTCCGCGTAATTGGTGACCTCGTTGTTACCGATTATCCAGAACGCATGGCGATGTAGTTCTATACTTTGTATGCCACAATTTGGCATAGAGTACCTAAATATTATTATTATATCATTTTACGCATTATGTACCTATTTTTAATTTTTACTAACGTTTACAATTATATTAATTTATTTACTGAAATTATTCTTGAACTAATGGCCGAGAAAGGCCTGTATCCTGCAGTGGAGGTCAGGATTAGATGATATAAGAGATTGAAATGTGGTGAGGCATTTTCAATTATCTTAAGGTAGCAGATGGACTTAAGTGATACCTGCCCCTATGAACAGACGCTTGGCTGCCAGAGTGCCAGAGCACAGCCAAGCGTCTGCCCACTCTAACTAGAAATTGTTAAGTCATTACACAGTACAATCACTAACTACTTTACCCTTCCACCTAAACACAGATTTTTTACACTACATTATGACTATTTATAGGCGTCCTTTAAGACTTATTCCTTTAGACATCTATGATAAATCACTACACACAAAACAAAGACACTCCATCTGTTTCTTTGCCCCTGAACTAACGAGCTCGGACGGTACTATTATTATTGTTATTTCAATAATATGTTAACTTGATACGTATACGGTTGGTTTCACTTGCATGTGTCGACCCTCGTCACGCCTCTGTTTATTTATTATGACGTTCAGTACGTCGTGTGCGGTGTGTTGGAATAAGGCTACGGTTCAATAGGTTCTGCTTGATGTTTGACCTTATGGTGTCAGAAATTATCTGGAAAAAACAGCTTGATGTGATTTTCATAAATATTTAAATGTCTTCAGAGTAATTTTTCATTAGATTCATTATTTTAACAGCCCATTTTTGTCTTTATCCTTATTTGTTACACGCTGGCTAGAACGTAAGTTATAGGGTTACAACAAATTTGCCTTCTTACCTACGTTTTTGTCGAGATACTTAATAATATCTGTGAACTTTAGTTGACATTTTCAACACCATAGAAATGAGCTGGGTGACACTATAATAATTATATTTTTACTCCGACACCTAAGCCCAAGCCTTAAAAGCTATATTTGTGTTAACAGTATCCTGCTTGAACCTCAAATCTAACCTTGCACACAAGTTAAAAGATTTAAAACCTACATCGCTACCCAAACTTCGTAGAAAGATAAATTTTCTATTTCTATCCAAACAGCGATGTGAAACGGCTTTAATAGAAAATTGAAACACCACGCACGTTTTCCGGCTTAGAAATAAATCTTAGAATAACCTTACCTCTGAGTAGAGTACATTTTTCATTTTAATTTTCATGAATACGACATTTTGTGCAAATATTCTTATAGTTTTTTATCATAAAATTATAAGATTTTCATTTTAAATTAAGGTAAGTAAATAGTATGTTGAAAACTAAGAATACTAATTGTTTAACAATCTACTTCCATAACTTCAGAGTTTAATAAAAAAGTACTCTAGGTCACTTCTTAAATATATAATAATGTTTGTGTAATGAAAATTTCACTGTGGACCGAGATGACTTAGTGAGGACGGCGGGAAACCGATGGATGAGAGAGGCACAGGACCACACAAAGTAGCAACAGTTGCATAGGAGGCCTATACCCAGCAGGGGACATCGATTGCCTGATACGACGATGTTGATAACTTCAAATTGACTTATATTCTGCAAGTACACATTATTGCATTTGTATAATATTTTAATAGTTATGTGATAATACGTAACTATGTTTCTAAACTTATCTTTGCACCTTACAAAGGTTGAAAATTTGGAATAGTAAAGGCTTGTAGCTACTTGTACCTCTTCCTATACCATTATTTTAATATGCATTACAGGTTGTAGTTACTTAGTAACGTAGCTCAGGTTTTGCGCGTGTTTAGTACTAATGCTGAATCATTAAAAATATTTAAGTAACGGATATCGAGAACATTGTTTGTGGACAATTATTTTGTCATTCATACTTGTACTATTAGTGAATTTTGCAAGCGTGAATGCCTTTTCTATGCCTTACAAGTTTTAATCTTAAAGAGAAAGTGATATTTTCTACAAAATATCTAAATTATATCGAATCCATGGAATTTTATATAATATATTTATATGACAGAATAAAGATGAAAGTGAATGCGCAAGGGATCTATTTTAAAATCAAACTTAATACAAATTGTAAGAAGACTTAAATCTTTTCAAAAGTTTGCGAGCAGCGGATGAGACGATGGGATATTCTAGGGCGTCAAATTTAAAATGAAAACAAACCAATTTGTTAAGAGGCCTTACAAATTTGAAATCAGTTTACGTTCACAAATTAAATTTAGACCTTTGAATTAAGTAAATTTGAGATTCGACTAGTTACTCCTGATTCAGTATAAATAGGTAGTCATCGGAGATAGCGGTGATGTTTTGTAAATATTGAATTACTTGATGGAGCAAAACTTAAGCATTTCTTTCAAAAATATATTGTATAATATCAAAGATTATTCATCAACATCATAATCAGCTATCTACAGCTGGACATTTATCTCGTCTGTCTTGATAACCATAATCTACGACCTCTATGGCGTAGTGGTTTTACAACATGACTGCTACGCAGAGGTCTGGGGTTCGATTCCAGCTTAATGCAAATCTTTGTGTGCATGAACATGATTGTTTGCATTGGTCTGGATGTTTTCTATGTATATAATATGTATGTATTTACAAAAAAAAGTATTTAAGTTTGTTTATCCGTTGTCCTTGTCTAGTATCCATAGCACAAGCTCTTCTTAGTTTGGGACTATACGGCGTTGTGTGAATGTGTGAAAAAAAAATCTTATGACATTGTTTCTTCCTCATGAGCCTACTACTACTAACTACTACCACGCTAGTCCAACGGATTGTTATAAAATTTTATAACAAGTTTTTCTAATTTTTTTGCATAGAAAATATATGCAAACTTTTCGCACGCATGTGTATCGAAAAACCTGTAGTGTCATGTTAAACTTTGGTTACCACATTTCAAAAAAGTTCATTATGGCTGAGAAAATGAGTAGGTATGTTAATTGCATCATTATGTTTTGTTATATTTAAGTATGAAGAAGTGTTTGAGCAATATTATAACTAATTAATCATTATGACAACAACAGACATCGCCGTAACGACAGCTTGTTACAAAATGTTATAATTAACTGTACGTGAGTGCTATCATTGCTTTTGTTTGACTTGCCTATTACGACTTAATTTACAAACATATTATTTCTTAGTATATACAGTTTTGAAGCTAGCTAATTATCAAGGTTAAGAGACTGTGCTGATGACCTATTTTAACTTAGATTGACAAAGTAAGCTATTTCTAGCTTCTTGATTAAAAAAACCTGTTTTAATAAGACTATACACCTAACTGTTGGATTCTACAAGATGATACCGACGGATACAGATGCAATGAAACCTATAAATGAAGAATGACTAGATTACTTTAAGTGATACCTTTGATTCCACCAGATCAAAACTACTGTACATAGTAAGGCATAATAATATACTTCTAGAAACAATTTCTTTTTATTTCTTTGATAAATATGGCTCATACACACAGTTATTATACCGATCGCTGCGTTAGCGAGGCAGTCGAAATTTCAATATTTTTTTATACAAAAATTAATATCAGTTACGAATAGCTTAGGGTTACGTACAAAAGTTTTATTCATCTTGAACCCTGACACTAAGCAAAATAATTTAGCAAAGTAAAACGCGGCCTTAGTTTTACTTAGCAAAGAGAAATGCGTTTTATTGCGGAACCACCGACTTTCAAGATGTGCGTAGTAACTTTGTTAAGTACTTCCTGTACCTTATTGGGTCTGTACGAGACTTTATGGCTGAGTCGTGCTAGTTTTAAAAGTTCTCTATATGTTGCTTTGTTTGTACCATATGTTCAATAAGGTGGTATGTCGCTTTAGCAAGAAGTCCTCCTGGTTAGTATCACCGCTGAGCGCGTTCAAGTACCCTTTAACTAGTAGTAGTGTGAAAATGTAACAGTGTTTAGGTGGTATAACAGCAGGGGTTCTGTAGTTAATTAAATTTACTTAATATTAGCTAGGGAGTGTTCTTGTATTGCACGCGTTCATAAGTGGAAGGTCAAGTGCTAATTTAAAAAAAATGTCACAAATAACTTGAATACATCTTTATTCTTATTTGATCGCCTTATTAAATAAAATGTTGATAATAAAATATAAATTAACTGAAAATATTAGCATTTGAACCTTGAAACATGACTCGAACCTACTCATGGCTTTCGGTTTATTTAATTTACCTATAGAATTCTCCGTGTGGTGACGAAGTAAGAATACAATATGTCACCACCCCATCTCATCCTATGGGTGTCGTAAAAACCGACTACGGGGCTATCCGTGAATATTATCTTTACGAAATAAAAAGAAGGACAACTCCGTCTGGCCAGCGTGGTATTAGTACCTAGGTCAAGTATTCCTTTTGTCACGGGAGGAGGCCCGTCCCTGCAGTGGGGTATTAATGGACTGTTATAATAGAATTAGCTTTAATAAAATAGTATTGAAAATAAGTTTATATTCCTTTACTGAAATACCATTGGATTCGATAAAACGGGCTACTTGAACGGAATGTCGGAATAATGTCCTTTGAGAAATATTTTGTTGCAGTTTGGAATTTGTATAATATGGCCGGCTATTGCGAACTAACTTTTCTCCGTTATTATATGTATAAAATTCCTGAATTGTATTTGTAATAAAGATGCTATTATAAAGCAGTGCTGTTACATAACATTCTTCACACATTCACACAACGCTATCTAGTTCCAAACTAAGCAGAGCTTGTACTATGGATACTAGATAACGGATAAACATACTTAAATACTTTTTTTTTGTAAATACTTACCTACATATTATACTAATAACATGCTTTATGTTTAGAATTACATGTGTAATTATTATAGTTATTTCAATGCAGAAACAGGCGTCCTTCATTTATACTTACATAAAAGTAAACTTGGCTTACTTGGCCACATTAGCCAGCTCTATGTTCAGGATTTTCATCAATTCAAGAAATCAATGATTGATATACCGCGCTTAAAAAAATCAGCAGTCATCATTTTGGGTTGATTTTCATATCTAAATGTATTTTTTAAATCATCGACGACCTCTGTGGCGCAGTCGGTATATTAAATGTATTTACAAAAAAAAAAGTTTATGAGTATGTTTATCCGTTGTATAGTACATATACTACAAGCTTTGATTAATTTGGGACTAGGTGACGATGTGTGAATGTGTGAAGAATATTTATTTATTATTATTATTTATCTGCCTCTATGAACAAAAAAATATATTTTACTTGCTACTCTAACGCTTTTAGAGGTTATTAAATATTACTTATGTAAAATTCGTTGATTAGGGCCAGCGTCGAATAACAACATCAATATGCTGATTTTCGAAAATAAGTTTAATAAAGGGGCGAATAAGTAATTCATTTTTCAACAAAGTTTAATGAAACTTTCAGTGTCAGCTGTTGATGTCATCAAGAATTCAATTATTTCTGGAATCTTCATGTAAAACCGACGTGCTGCCTAAATCTTGAATGTTTTCATTATGGTTGTTTTTCACTTAACATTTTAGTCTCTACAGAATTTTGTTTTCAGAGAATGAAACGTATGGATTCTAACTGCTATGTTGTTTGAATTAGAAAAGGTAAATGTTATGGTAAGTATAATTGCCATAAACGACTTTGTGAATTTATAAATTGGCAAAAATTTCTTTACGGTTATTAACGGACTATTTATTTGCCGACATTGTCTCTTTGTAAACTGTCAACTTATGTAATAAGTTGATTGTTTCATGAAATATTTGCATTTATACCTACATACACACCTTATTTCGAGCTTAGAATTTAATTATTTAATATCTAAATACTGAAAAATGTTTACTTCTATAACATTATTAATAACTTTTACAAAAACGTAACAAATAATTTCACAACATACACACACCCTTACAGCTAACGAAGCGGTAAGGCTCAGGAAAGCTCTCCCGTCCGGTTAAATGATAAACACGAGTTGCTAAGTACCGAGAGAGAAGTTTGCCGCTAAGTGACTTTTTGTTTTTAACGTCCCTACCTATTAGTGGTAACCGCCTACCAACACTTTTAAATACCTGCTACTTAAGCAAGTTAGAAGTGTTTACTTTCTAAAAATAGCTTTGAAAACTCTGCAGTCATGGGATAGTTTGAGTGTTTGGGTTTGATAACGAAGGTGATATTTTTTATTAGTCAAAAATTAGACTAAGAACGGTGATTACTGTAGAGCAACTTGCAATAATTACACCATAATTTCTGATTATTCATAGCCCATCATATTATTAACGTTACTTCTTTTAGACCTATATCGTTGTTTTTTTAATATGAATTGAATAAATAGAATTATTATCTAAGTAACATGTACATAATTAATTATAATTAGGATGTAATGAGTGATCATGTATCAGAAGACATAGCTTATCGACTGGTGTCACTAGAAGAACAGCGCGGTCCTTATTAATGTAAATACATACTAAATTAAATGCTTTCCGAAGCCTGAAGACGCTTGAATGGAATCTAATAAGCGGCCAACAGTAACTATCATAAGACTATTGACGTATTATCCTTTATCGATCGTTCGTTGCAACTAACTTTGAAAACCTCGTGCTTTTTTGTGTTCTTTAACTATGTATATCTTTATAACTATTCTTAAAAAGGCTACAATATTAATAGATCGCGGTCCATTTCTTATGCAGTTTAACGATACTAATTCTATTGTATTTCTGACATTAATATGTAGGCTCTGATGCGTATCTTTTAACAAGTTTGTAGACTAAAAGAGGTTTTAGATAATTCTGTTTAAATTTACATTCAATCTACATGAACCCAAACCGTTTTTTAAGCAATAAATGAAACCAAGTGTTTACTAACTTTTGTAATAAAAGTTTCTTTGAATAAATTTATTCATAGCTCCAAATATACAAGCGGCTTAACCAAATGATTAATCGTCAATATTAAAAGTACGCCCTGAATAATTTATGATAAAAGTCACAAAATTCACATCTGTTCATTTTTAATCACTCCTCAAAAAAACGATTTAAACTCAAAAATACGGCGTTCATTTTAGGTGTAAGCGAATCGTAACATTTAGGTGTAGGCGTAGGCAGTAGTAATTAATCATGGCCGTATTTTGCCAAAACACAGGGACGACGGCGACGGTGTGAAAGGCGTGTTTTGAAGCTCGGCTTTTTTTCGTGAGATTCGTAATGACGTAGGTATGTGTAGGTTGTACTCCGCGGTGTAATGGTTGTTGTTTAATTACTTTTTATCGCGTAAACGACCTGCTCGGGTCCCCGGGGTCACTTTTCAATGTATTTGCGGAAATGCTACATTTGAGCGGATTTCCAACCGTGAATTTTTATGATCTGACATAACAACGTAATGTATGTGTGTAAGTATAAAAGCACGTGTAATGAAAATAATGTGCAGTGTGTCAAGCTTATAGATAAAATATGTGCCATTGGTTACAACGATTTATTTAGTAAGAAGTAAATATATAGTTACTAGATTAAGGAGCTTTTTTTCAGTTTATCAACACTTAATTCACAACTGTAAGGCAGTAACAGTTGAAGCGGACTTGGCTTTCCACATTCGATGGCAAGACATGAATTGGTAAAGACTTATTTCTATCAATGTTTATTTTATTTATATGACATTTCTTGACAAACTCTGCTCTATGCCGTGCGGTTCCCGGTTAGTATAGGACTGCCCCACATCCTCCCGTGGGTGCCGTAAGAGGCGACTAAGGGATACCAAAAACCGGTGCACACCACCTAGCACCTCGGGTCAACCTCCTGGTGGGGAGTAAACCACCAACAACAGCATTCCCAAGAAGGGTTGGCGTCAGGCAGGCGGCCGGCCGTAAAATATACCCAAAACTTTTTGCAGCATGTGGAAGAAGAAGACATGCTGCGCCGACCCCAAAAGAAAGAAAAAAATTGGGATAAGGGCAGGGGAATTATGGTTCTCGGCAAACTCTGCAATGAAACTAAGTGCACATAAATGAGTAACTTTTATCAATCAGATAATTTTGCAATTTTTAAAGGATAAGTCTCCGTCACTTTGTATACAATAGCTAGGAAAGTATCAAGTCATTCTGAAGATAGCGCAGTTAAGAGTCTTTATTTTTGACTGAACACGGAAAACGCTCAAGCGCTTTATAAGCTTGACAGATGACTCAGCAGATATAACAGAAAAGCGGTTAAAAGACAGGATCACGTTGGACAACGGGAAGTCTTTGTGGGAATACAACATTTTGGTTAAAACTAGAGAAAAGCCTTAATAAGTAGCCTTTAGGAATGGTCGAATGCATCGGTTGTTGGCCGTTATAGGTTGCTCAAAAGCTGTTGGGTGTTCATTACGAAAATTGTAATAATATGTTATCTATAAGGCGTTCACCTAAAAGGGTAGGTAAGAGCCCACGACTCCTTCTCATCTTAAAATAACATTTTTTACTCTTGAAGGTAAGTTGTAGAAGGGGTTACCTTACCACTAAACGAACTAACATTTTCACACGACTCTTTGGAGGTAAATTTCTGCATCATCCTAAGGTTGACTGGTAGAAAATGCCTTTGGCATTAAGTCCGCCTTCGTGCATGATTTTGTACATAAGTTTTAAATAAATAAATAAATAAATTAAGCAGGCCGTTTACCAGTCCTCCACATTTAGACTCAAAGTAACATGTTAATGTTAAAAATACCATGTCTTTTCTTAGTCTGTCATAAATGTTTCCTTCAGTCGTAAATTTTCCTCCTCCGAACCAACTGTTTCACGTTTTCATACAATTTGTCTGCCATTACACTAAAAGCTATCGTAATGTGGGCGTATACTGTCAGTGACCTCCTTAGGGAAATCATTGAGGTGAAGATACTTTCAATACTTAACGATTAAGTGTTTTTTTAGAAAGCGAAGACAATAGAAACGTAGTACTGACATAATTGATTGATGATATCAAATGTGTTTTTTATATTTCTCATTGGTAAACAAATAGTTAAGCAATACTAAGGTTAGAGGACTTACAGCCAGCCGTATTTAGTATAGTTCAGTGATTTAAGTGTTACTTCGTTCCAATGATCCGTGTGGCGAAAGATTGAGAATACTAAAGTAGATAAAAACTACGTAAAATAATTCCCACAGGGAGATGTAGGTACTTGTTGTCACTGAAGTATAGAAACACTGAAGAGTTTGTGAGCCAAGGTGATTTCAACATCATCATCATTATAACAGCCCATTCTCCCGTGACAAAGGGATACTTAGCCTACTAATACCACGCTGGCCAGACGGATTGGTATAGGGTTTTATTTCAAGTTTTCCTTCTTTTTATTTCGTAAAGATAAAATTCACGGATAGTCCCTTAGTCGGTTTTTACGACACCCATGGGCTGAGATGGGGTGGTGACATATAGTATTCTTACTCCGTCACCACACGGATATTAGCATGGATATTTTTAACTTGCATCTCAATGCAGAACGAGTTCAAACTATCCATCCCATCCATCCGACCCCCGGTGCCCAATATATTTTACATAATAATATCTCTATTGAATATTTATATATTTTGATGGTTTGTATTATGTGACTTGATTTTTTACAATCATCTATTTAACGAACACAACGATTTTTCAGGCTCGTGAAAAAACATTTGTGGCACGCAATACAATTTTCCCGCTTGAGATTTGAACCTATGAACTGTTGTAGTCCCTAAGGCAAACAACACACGTCACTTTATGCCGACTTTGCTTTACATGTCGTTGTAAGAGAACGTGAGAGGAATATTATATTAGGTACATTATTATAACACACCCTTCACACGGTGGATCGACTACCTTGTTAGGACGGTGAAAACCGATGGGTATGGCAGACCCAGAAACACACAAGGTGGCAATATTTGGAGCAGGCTTATATCCAACAGTGGACTGTAATTCATCATCGTCATCATCATAACAGCCCATTAATGTCCTCACTGCAGGGGCGGGCCTCCTCCTGTGACGGAGGGATACTTATGACCAACTACTACCACGCTGGCCAAACAGATTGGTATAGGGTTTAATTTCAAGTTTTCCTTCTTTTTATTACGAGACGATAATATTCACGGATAGTCCCTTAGTCGGTTTTTACGACACCCATGGGATGAGATGGGGTGGTGACACACTGTATTCTTACTCCGTCACCACACTGTAATTGCCAATACTAAAAAGCTTGTACTTATTCTTATTCATATATTATGATTGAAATTTACACCCTTTCGCATATTTATACAATTCATGAGTACAGCGTACCAAGGAGCAATTGTAACTAGCAATATCATAATTGAGTTATAACCAAATACATTTACTTTGCGCGAGTGTTCATACTTAACACAATACATTGTTCAAACAACGAACATTTATTACCTTACACGTGAAACAGTTTCATATTATATAATAATATAAGTATAATACGAGTATAATATTGTATTATACAATTGTTTAAGATTTAATATTATGTCGTATTGTATTTTATTACTCAAACTGTGCTTCAATAATCTTTACAGCTTTCATAAGACTTTGATTGCGCGGTTATGAAATATGGTTAATGGGTTAACGTTACTGATGAACATTACAAATTAAAGCTATTTATTGTAGTAGCACAGAGGTAAAGGTATCCACGTAAATTAAAAATCGAAATAATGTCAATGAGCATAATAATATTATAGATAAAGAAGGAAAACTTGAAACAAACTCTATACCAACCCACATGACCAGCTAGGCAGCAGAGATTTGTCTCTAGACTGTGACATTTTAGCCATAGCAAGATCAGCTTATACTCAAACATATTTATATTAAATTTATTGAAGGAATACACACCATGTTCCTGTAATTTTATAAATTAATTTTTAATGTGTATTGCCTTTGTAGGAGACCCATGTAATAAATAAATAAACTTTAATAACAATATTTAACTTTTTAAAACAAACTTCAGTCGTTAAAAATGATTCTTGATTTTAGTACATAAATATTGCTTAAATATCAGGCTTAAGTTTATTCAGCAATAAGATTTAATCAGCCCATTGCGTTATAGTGAAGATAGAATTCAATTAATCACGAGTTTTATTGAGTTTTATACTTGCAAATGATTAGTTATATTTGAGATTAAACTTTAATGACTTCATTGAAAAGGCAATGCAAATTGAGTCTGAAGATAAGTACTTATGATCTGATATTTTAATAACTGTTATAAATTTATTCTTCATTGATTGCATACTTTAGATTTCATATTTCATTAGGAATAGGTTTGTGCGATTGAACAGAAATATGGATCACCTATGTGAGCATTAAGAGGGTACAAGTACACGGTGTTGAATTACAATCATAAGCGCCGATTACACTACCCTACATGACATAGGACACTACATCTTGCAGGGCACTTACATGTTGTCTAGTGTAATCACATGTAGGCTGTTAGGACACTACATATCGGAGATTGGCGAGTCCCGACCGCCATACATCATGTAGTCTCCTACAAGATGTAGTGCACTACATGTAAGGTAGTGTAATCGGCGCTATAGTCTAGGTTAACAAAAATGTCCTGAGCCTCGACAGTCAATAAGTGCGTATATCTATATGCATGAAAAATTCCAGTACAAGTTGTAGGTATTTTGTAGCCACTAAAATCTTAATATTTTATCATTGGTTCGACAGATTTTTCATGCAGTGCGTATTGCCAGTAATGAGAGAAACAAGTGAACACTAACAATTACCATAGTTACGCATTAAGTATCAACAGAACGATATTTAACTAGATTGCAATCAGCCAATACCAATAAAGAAATGTTAAACCATTTTTATTTAAATAACCAAATCGTTTTATCAAAATGCCATTTCATCAATAGTTACCAAAACTTGATTTAACAAATGTTGCTGATTTCAGTATAATCGTCCGGATTTAATAATATTTTATGTAGACAACGAATATAATATTAAATCTATCGAATGTTGCGATTCAGCAGTTAAACTAATGCGCACAGTCCATTTGATTGTGAACGGTTTTGGATAATCTGTTTAATATACGATATTAGGGTATGCCATATTATTGTTGATATAGTGAAATCGACAAACACTGATGTTATGTAAGCATTTCCCTGTTGATGTAAGCATTTCAACTATACATTATAGTAGCCTTCTCCTGGTAATATCTTATTATACCGATTATGCGTAACTGAATTTATCAGCAATATAGCATTACACCTCTTGACGACCTCTGTGGCGTAGTGGTTATTTAACATGACTGCTACGCAGAGGTCTCGGGTTCGTTTCCCGCTCAATGCAAATCTTTGTGTGTATGAACATGATTGTTTGCATTGGTCTGGGTGTTTTCTATGTATAATTGGTATGTATGTATTTACAAAAAAAAGTATTTAAGTATGTTTATCCGTTGTCTAGTACCCATAGTACAAGCTGTGCTTAGTTTGGGGCATACATGGAAATACGTACATATTATACATAGAAACTCTCAGACCAATGCAAGCAATCATGTTCATGCACACAAAGATTTGCATTGAGCGGGAATCGAACCCGAGACCTCTGCGTAGCAGTCATGTTATATAACCACTACGCCAAACAGGTCGTCGTAATTGAAGATAAGAGTAGTAGTATGATATAGTAAAGATATAAATCTGTGACCATTTCCATTATCCCCAACTCTTGTACTATAATATTTTTATCCCAACTTCCCTGTGATTTGCTTCCCTCAATTAGTATTACACCATCTATCAAAGTTAAGGTTGACCAATCCATCTTACGTAACAGGAAGTACGAGTCCATTTCCAATATACGCAAGATCGAGTGCACGGGCCTGTTGTGTTAATGATATTATTTTAATTAAGACGCTGCTTTGAAAATTTTCGAGTTGAATTCGGCCGTGGCCAGAGGGGCGCGCCCCTCGGCGCGCGAATGAGACGGATATACTCTCGCTCACGCGCCGCCGCGCCGTGTGCGCCGTCGTCGTCCCACGGCGCGCTCTGTGCCATAGTACAAATATATACAGTATTTCAACTTCATAGAAACGGACGAAACGTGAGTTTATACCTACACGCTCACGATCGCGGAGGGAACAGTCGCTACTGTGCCGCAGTAACGAGCGGACTGTGTGTTATAAATTGAAACTAAATATATTATTCAATGTCAATTTCAAACAAACATGGCTGATATAAATACCTACCTTACTAAATGACTTAGGTATTTAATATTATAATATAGTATTTTTTTTATCACGAAAACGGTTTGTTGTACTTAGGTCAATAATAATGAAAATTTAGCCCCCCTTTATGTAATCCCCCATGCGTGTCTTTCACTTTGATCTAGGTAAATTTAAGCAATGACATCGATGTCATTTTTTGAATGGATTGGTCACCCATCCATAAAGTGACCTCGATGCCTTTATTTTGACGTTAGAATAGATCTAATAGACCTGTTTAAAGTTTGGTTTTGGTTATCGATAAATTCAATTTCAAACAAACATGGCCAATATAATAAATACAGTACCCGGCCGTAAATATTACACATCGACTTTTTCTCTGACGCTCTACGAAGCCGAAATTGACCGATTGTATTTTTCTATAGGTTGATATGCAATATAAACGGCCCGGTACTGTACCTACTTTACTGAATGACTTGTTAAGTACCTTCTTAATATTATAATTTAGTATTTTATTTATATCACAAACATGGTGGATATAAATACAAACATATACATGTTTCTTTAAATTAAATGTATCAATCATAAAACAACACGTTTTTTACAGAACACTTCCTATTTATTTAAATATAAAATAGAAAAAAAAAAGTATTAATATACAATTACAAAACTAAATGGAAACACAAAGTAGATCGCATGTTTACTATTGTTTATGTACCGCGCACCCATTTATAATAAATATTTGGCCCAGTTTGACTACTGGTTATACTGTGACGTCAGTCCGCGGTAGGTAACAGAAAATTCTGTTACAGAAAAACCTATCTACCGGTCTATTATGTTTATACATGTAGCCCCTATTTTTTTTTAATTTACACCCGCGCAAGGTATTATGAAGGCACAAAGCGCATCCAGATTCAGGACAATGATTTGGGGATCACAAAAATAATTTGACCGCCTCGGGGTAGCGGTCGCAGTGCACGAGGTCGCGAGTTTGAATCTCACGCAAAACAATAGAACTTTAAAAAAAATACAATAGCCCCACTATGTATTGTCCTGTGTCGCGGGGTATTTACAAACATTTACTTAGCTGACTCAAAGAACATCCAGACTCAGGACAATAATTAGTGGATGGAACAAATAAAATTGTCTTACGTGAGATTTGAACTCTAGGTGATTTTCCACCAGAGGGGCGAAACGAGGCAAAAATTGAAATCTTTATGTAAAAATGAACCGTATTGCTTAGGAAATAGAGTATATATTAACTTTGTAATAAAAACACTCGCTTCTCGCGATAGGCCTATTGTTGTTTGTTGCTACTTTTTGTTTGTGTAAAAATGAACCGTATTTTTTCGTAAATAGAGTTCAAAATACATTAACAAGAAACACGCATGTCGCGATGTCAATTTTTGGTGGAAAGAGTTCGGTGCGATTTCAATTCTCGTCTCGTCTCGCCCTTGTGGTGGACTCTTCATGCTGACTTACGATTACCGATTACTGCGCCCGCCACTGCCTAAGGCAGACGTACACGACTACAGGCAGAGTTTTTTTGTGTGATCCACAAACAACGGTCCTGAGTCTGGACGTTCTTTGTGTTCGTTTGTTTCATGTTTGTAAACGTTCCCGCAGTGGAGTGCATGAGAGTTCAAATCTCACGTAAGACAATTTTTTTTGTGATCCACAAACAACTGTCCTGAGTCTGGACGTTCTTTGTGTTCGTTTGTTTCATGTTTGTAAACGTTCCCGCGGTGGAATGCATGAGTTCAAATCTCACGTAAGAAAATTTTTTGTGTGATCCACAAACAACTGTCCTGAGTCTGGACGTTCTTTGTGTTCGTTTATTTCATGTTTGTAAACGTTCCCGCGGTGGAGTGCATGAGAGTTCAAATATCACGTAAGAAAATTTTTTGTGTGATCCACAAACAACTGTCCTGAGTCTGGACGTTCTTTGTGTTCGTTTGTTTCATGTTTGTAAACGTTCCCGCGGTGGAGTGCATGAGAGTTCAAATCTCACGTAAGACAATTTTTTTGTGTGATCCACAAACAACTGTCCTGAGTCTGGACGTTCTTTGTGTTCGTTTGTTTCATGTTTGTAAAAGTTTCCGCGAAAGTAAAAAGTATTATTTAGATCTTATCAGTAAGTACCTACCTACCTAAGCTTGCAAATAAAATAGGTGAGTAATATTATTTCTTAGATTTTTTCAGTTTCACACAACTCCTAGGTACTGTCGCGGAGACTTTTACAAAGAACATCCGAACTCAGGACAGTAATTTGTGAATCGCTCAAACAACTTTTTTGGTTGGATTCGAGCCCGCGACCTCGTGCACGCAAGCCACTACCGCGACCGGCCCGCACTGCCCGCGCCACTGAGGCCATTTCAATTACGTGATCTTGACGAAAACGGTTATAAAACTTATTACACTTGAGCATATAGTCTAAAATCGCTTATATAAACAAACGCTTGCATTATCAAAAGGGTCAACAGTAACTAGGTACTTGGTTGAGTTATGGCGAACTTTACCTAAGTTTTATAAAAGACATAACTACAAAAATATTTTACGAACCAATGTTATCGAAATAACTATTATAAAATAATACTATTATTTACTTATAAAAGAGAACAAAGTATTAATAAAAACTTAGGTATATATTTTAAACCTAACCTATATATTTTACCTACGATTAAAAATTACGCGATAAAATTTAGTACGAACGGTGAGTCGACATGCACAGGTCCGGCGTCGAAGAGGGCCATCGCCCGACTGAATTGTCGACCGTACTCATTCTGTATCGATCGTTAACTAATCGGTATAAGGTCTGAAATTGCGATGCGCCCGCAACGATCCGGAGCGCTTAGAAATTGCTAAAATCTTATTTGATTCATTAAAAATTATTGGTTGTAGTTATGTAATGATATTCTACAGTAATACTAATATTGATGTTACGAATGTATTTGAGTAATTCCTAAGCATAATGATAGTGTACTTTCCGTGTTATATGTAAAAAACTGTTTTTGTAGAGGTGTTTTCAAAAATAAATATGATCGAGCCAAAATCAAGCTATCGCGTTTTGGTAATTACAAAAACCCAGTTAAAGGTATCAATTTACCTATATTAAAATTCTAGATCAATAGGTCTTTTCATAGTCCTGTAGTAGTTGATGAAAGATAGTGCATTTTATCAATGTATCATCTTAACGAATAGTATAATATTATATTTGTACTGTCCGCGTGGTGACGGAGTAAGAATACAATATGTCACTACCCCATCTCATCCCATGGGCGTCGTAAAAAGCTACTAAGGGACTTACTGTAAATATTATCTTTACGAAGTAAAAAGAAGGAAAACTTGAAATTAAACTCTAGACCAATCCGTCTGGCCAGCGTGGTATTAGTAAGCCAAGTATCCCTGCCCGTCCCTGCAGTGGGACATTAATGGGCTGTTATGATATTATATTTATACTTGATTTAAAGAAATTATGTATTTTTTTATTTTATTGCCAATGCTATACAAGGCAGATAAATTGGTTAAGTTTTAGATGAATTACGTTAGTCGTTGCTTATTTCCTATTTGTTACAGTAACTTTACAGCGTTATTTGTACTTGTTATTACCCTTTCTAGGAAACAGTTTTTGATCTATCATTGATAAGGAAGAACGGGCACACAACAAATTTTACAAACTTGATTATCATTCCCAAAAGCTGTAAAGTACTAATAGCATTATCATGTATCTCGACCCACGTTTCCCAAAGGACATAACAAATAACAACATTAGTCGAATTTAAATCAAAATGTAAAGGACTCGAAATAAAATAACTTCATTAAATTCGGGGTCTACAAAACATTGAACAATTTCACGTCCCAAACATAATTTGGGATGCAAGGGTTAAGGCACCAATAACAGCGAAGCAATAATCGTCGCGGTTATATGATTCAAAGCGTACATTTTGAATAATATTTTATTGCTTTGGGTAAAAATATTCAAAGTAGCTTTGTAAAGTTTTATCAGTATTTTATCGCGTGGAACAGAACGGTCGACGGATGAGGAAATCATAAATTTAAGGATTAAAACAATGCTGAGTAATGCTTAGCTTGTTAGTACTCAAGATAGCAGGTGTGTTAGCTAGATGGATAAAGTAGGTAGCTTCTTTAATTGCTTTACTTTACTAACTAATATTTCGTTTTCGGAATGAGTTCTAATTATTGCTTAAATTAAGAGAATTTTTTTTTTGTTTCTTGGTCTGCAAAACTGAGTACAATTTTGAAGTTGGTTTACATAAACAGAGCCTTACTATCTAGCAGTTAATTGCACCCAATAATATGCAAATACATCATGCGCATGCTTTAGAAATTAAAATGTAAAACACATTAAACAATTATTAAATTAAACTAAAAATTAACAATGAGCTGGTCTGTATCAAATCCTGATAAAACACAGCTCCAGATCCTTCTTGGCAGAGTCGATAGAACCATAAAACAAGCCTATTTCGTTGCGAATGGCATCGCACGAACTTAACATGCGGTAGATACGCAATGCTGAGCGGTATTTGTTTTGTAGTAAGTAAGTACGTAAATTCACGCCTTGTTTTTCGTTATTAATGGTCATCATTTTATCCATCATATCAAAAGATAATTAAGACGGTTTGGCTTACTAAACACACAACTCGTAATGTTTCCCTTTCTTATAGCTTCTTTATTATGCGTAGTCTAAAAATAGCGCAGTTTTTTCCTAATTGACCATCTGACCTAATTAATGTCATCCACTCGGCTATAGTTGACTGGACACCTTGAAATTAGGCCAACATTCCTGTTATCAGGCAACACCCATCTTCCCCTCCCTGAAACTATATAGCTTTGTGTCATACGATATATCACTGTTGGGTAGAACTTGTGATATTCAAGTACCTCTATACATTGATTCTCCAGAAATAGCGTTTATCGGGTTGGAGTTTACGATTCTCTGAGAAAGGATTTCAAGGAAATAAATAATAACTTCAATTTTCAATTATATAAAGTTATACATTGCATGTTGACGCCATGATTATGAGAATAGAAACTTATAGAATACTACATGTTTAAAGGTTAAACATCAGTAAGTAATTACACGAATTTTCAGTTCTGCCCGCGTCGGATGACATTATTTCTACTAATAGTATAAAGGCAAAAGTTTGCAAGCAGTGATGGATGTTTGTTACTCTTTCACGTAAGAAATACAAAGTGGTTTTTAATGAAATTTTACAATAACCACTCGTCTGGCACGACGCCTGATATTGGCGCCAAAAAAAAACGTCCATCTGGCCAAACGCCTGAAATTGGCGTTTTGACAAGGTCAAAACATCGTATCACTTTCTTGCCATTTAGAAAATATTTCTTATTTGTTCTAGTCCTTACGCATTACAAATCGTCTATGCATGATATTTCTAGTCCTCTCATATAAAAATCATTTAATCTATGGAACAAAAGCTATGACAGATTTATTTTTGAATCTGTCAGTCATTTGTTTACGTTAAGCGAGTCGTGTTACGCGTTATATAAACATTGAAGTTTAAATTGTATTTGTGCTTTGTTTGTAATTGTGAGTGGTGTTATGTGAAGTCTAATAAGTGTTCATTGTTATTGTGTTACAACAATGTAATAAAACATTCGTATGTGGTTTATTTTTCATAACACGGAAGAGCTATTTTTTTGCAAGGTATGATTTTTGCAAGGTAAAGTTCATATTTTTTTATTTATTATCAAGAATCTTATTAGATTTATACAAAATTCCATTTAGAATGGGAGATAATCGGCTTATAAGAATCTTATTGGACTTATACTAAATTCCAATTAGATTTAAAGAAAATCTGCTTTTTCAAACATTGGTCAGTGAAAAAACCCGGCCTGGCAAAACGGCTGAAATAGGTTGGCCAGATGTGCAATTTTCCGCCATTTTGTCTTGCCAGACGAGTGGATAATATAGCTTACACATCAGAATAACACGTTGGCTTCTATTCATAAAGATATTGTTAAATGCTACTTGAAATACTAATCCTATGCAGACGAAGGCACGGGAACCAGCTGATAAAACTAATAAAATCAGTACTTATCGACCTCTGTGGCGTAGTGGTTATATAACATGACTGCTACGCAGAGGTCTCGGGTTCGATTCCCGCTCAATGCAAATCTTTGTGTGCATGAACATGATTGTTTGCATTGGTGTGGGTGTTATCTATGTTTAATATGTATGTATTTACAAAAAAGTAATTATGTATGTATATCCGTTGTCTAGTACCCATAGTACAAGCTCTGCTTAGTTTAAGACTAGATGGTGTTGTGTTTAAGTGTGAGGAATATTTATTATTTATATTTATTACATTACTTAAACTAATCTTGCCAGGTGGCATACATTGTGATAGTTTCTTGACTACAGTCGACTAAGGCGCCGTTATCTCCCCTTGCACGCATAAACACGGATGATAGATGATGCTCAACCGTTTACTGCATAATATAACCGTGGCTATGATTCATGAGAGCGACGTTCATCTTTCTAACACATCATCACAGCTTATGCGTTATTATTACATTGCAATCTGTTGTGTTTATTGGCCTCTTTATAATATTAAGCACGTTTGAATGAGGTGATTGGTTAAATAAATCGTCTGTTTTGTGACTTCCCCCTCTTACTCATAAACGCCTCTTATATTTTAGTCAATTGATTAGGTTAAATACTTACGGTTTTGTTTGGTATAAGGTTGGTTTTCCTAATAAAGATTTCGCTAAACAGTGATTAAAAAGAGGCGTTTATGTGTAAGGGGGTATATTTTTATTCTATGTTTTTTTGTTTTTGAATCTTGACTTATGGATTGTATTCGCTTTTTTCATCATGTTTGTTAATATTAAATTGCCGCCACCAATCAAACAAGAAGCGGGTTTAGTTTAAAATAGTCTCTAAGTAACCTGTATACAGTACAGCTTGGTGTAATCTGACTAATTCGCCTGACCACTGTTTCTCACCATCAAAGAAAAAGTTCTGTCCCGAGAAAGATCTAGAAAGAAAATAAGATGACTAACTTTGAAGGCAGAGGAGTTACGCGAGGTCTAAGAACATTAAGTAGTATTACATACATACATACCTACATAAACTCGACGACCGAACGCCACTTGTCACGATCTTTAAGTAGTATTATTTTTGTGATTAACTGAACCAGAATTTTAGAAAAGCTTAATATGTTTTTAAATTGCTCGATTAGCCTATCCTTTATTACTCCCTAAAAGCTATTTAGTCATTTTAAATTAAGTTTTAATGTGATCAAAGCAAAAATCTCCAATTTCATAGTCTACTTAACTATTAGATGGGCTGAGTGAATAGAGGTTATCCATTAAAGGGAATACATTGTTCAAAACGAAACTAATCGGCTGGGCCTGACAGAGTAATTAAAGCATCCAATCACGTGGCTATAATGAGAACTGATATCCTATTAAAGACTATATTACGTTCTAATATGAATTAAATTCAAGTGGAAAATATATTTAGAAGATTATATGAGTACGTTACTTCAAAGTAAAGTGATGTAAAGGAATTCTATAGTTAAATTTTTCATAGGAACCTGTTGTAGAGAAACTTGACTTATAGATAGTTATGGGTTTTGTGTCAAGCTTTGATTTTTGCTAGTCTTATTACTGTTAGAAATACCATGGTGATCTTATTCCAAAATGCTGGGGTATATTATCTTTATACCTTCACTAGCTAACCCGTGCCCACTTCGTTGGGCGGCGATAAAAACGCGTCCATTCTTTTAAACATATTTTATTACTGCTCCACTCCTATTAGTCATAGCGTAATACTATATGACAATATACTATACAATAAATGGACTATTCAACACAGAAAGAATTTTAAAAACGGTTCATTAGATCCAGAGATTACCCCCTACAACGTCACAAACACACAAACTTTACCTCTTTATAATATTCGTAGGTATAGATTAGTTTAGATTACTTGAGAAGGCCCATAACTAACTAGCATAGATCTAATCCCCATTTCAAACCTTATAAGTAAGTTACTTTTCAAAATAAAATGTAACCAATTACAATTTTTCAGATTATTTCAACGAATTTGCATTACACTTTTGATTTCTTATACTGATAAAAGTTGTATACAAAAACGAATTACGAAGATGCGACTCCACTTAATGATTTATAATGGCAACCCATATAATAATAAATTCCCGTATGTGGTAGGCTTTCAGAACTACTTACAGAATGTCGACGTGTTTTTCTTTAGAAGTAAGTTAAAGTAGTTTTGAAGGTTTAATTAAACTTCTTTGATCCAATTCTCGGTCCCTTCGTAGTCGTTTTTTGTTTTGTTGTCTTCTTATTACTGTGGGTTTGTATATCTACCAAAAAAATCTTGAACTATGTGTCATTATTGTCACGGAAAGTTTTATTTTTATTTGTTACTTTTTTTTTAGGTGCAGATATAAATTATATTGTAATAAATTTTGAAAGAAAAAATGAACCAGTAAGTACCTATATATTTTTGGCCCCTATGTCACCCGGCAAAAGAATTTATGTATATTTGGTTAAAAATAAATACACAATGGCGTAAGCCTTCTGACACGGAAATAGGCAGCTAATATAAAGAAATAAATCGGCCTTTGAGTTCAATCGGATTGAGATGTTTTTAACTTCTTTATTTTCTTCAAGTCTTGTAAGAACAGTACTTACTATATATTTATATACGGTAACTCGCTACTGTACTTTACTATAAGCAGTAGTGTGCCATACATAATATTATGGTACAGTGTCTAGGCGTAAAATGATGCAATGTAACTTTGAACATTACGTAAAACACTTGTTTTTTCTGTACCTTTTAGGAATAATTGTGAGGCTTATCATCAGGTGAGAGTTCTTTCTTTCGTAAAAAACAAGTTTATTTTTGTTTAAAACAGAAGTCTTAATTACAATTTACTACAATAAAAAATATCTTTCAGGAAACACTATAATATCCTGTGCCTGTTTCTTACAAGAAGCATACATACACGTTAGTCAGGACTTAAATGTAATGAAAGATGTCTATTTTAATATACCTTAGCCGATTCGATTTATTTTTATTACACACATTTTTTATGCGCATTTAACGTCAAACACATAAATAACTAAGTTCCATGAAAAAAGAATTTATACAAAAATGACTCTGCGTATTAATATTTACGGAAATATTTCGTAACAAACACGACTATCAAAATGGTAGTCAATTTATTACAGAATTGTTCCACAGTTTGCAAATTAACGATATTTTTTACACTGAACGAATACCCTATCATGAGAATGAAAAATATTCTATCAAATAAATTAGGATAATGATGTCCCTTTCAAAAAGTTTTACCTATAAGTAAGGGACAAAGCAATGAAACGACCGCAATCGTGTAAGTTAAATATTAACTATTATCAGGTTTATTAAGTTTTTGTCTTTAGTCCCTTGTTTATAACTTTATTGTCGTAAAAGGCGACTTAGGGATTAAAAGTCTTTATTATTTGCAGCACATATATTATTCTGATGCTTAAGCTAAATTACTGTAATGTTTCATCAAAATCCGTTCAGTAGTTTTTGCGTGAAAGAGTAACAAACATTCATCAATCCACCCATCCCCACAAACTTTCGCATTTATAATATTAGTAGGAGTAAAAAAAGTAAACTTAAACCATGTAGCAACATTTTAGTTCTCGCTATGCAATGTCAACTCGCTCTATAAAGTACGTGCTCAAGCTACGTTTTCCCCTCTCACAATATTAGTATAACTCGACTATGTAAGGAAGATATTTCCTATGCATAGAGTTATTCAGAAATCCACGCTTAGTTAAAATGGTTTCCTTAAGAGACAACAAAGAGATTGTATGATGTTCCTGTCGAAATATTTACTATGTCATTCAGAGAAAACGCTCAATAAGAAAATATTGTATTACTAGCTGATGCCCCCGGCTTCACCCTCGTTGTATAAGTAGCTTAGATATTATTTTACATCCAAAACTACTTATATTTCAAATTTCATTAAAATCCATTTAGTAGTTTTTGCGTGAAAGAGTAACAAACATCCATCCATCCATACATCAACTTTCGTAAGTATTTATAATATTAACGTAGGATTAAGTTGTCTATTAAACAGGGGAACACCCTAAAAACGACTTACAAGGATTTACTTGGTGACAACCTTCAGAAAGGGCAAGTACGTAGCTCTCTAAAACGACAGCGACATGGGATGAGATGGGGTGGTGACATATTGTATTCTTACTCCGTCACCACACGGATTACTCTGCTTTTGGCCATGGGATTAAGGTAAGATTATGTATGTATGTAAATTTAATATTTATACAGTATACACCCTTAATTATGAATAGTAATATCTATTCTATATAAAAAGAAGGAACAAAACCTGAAGTTATCTATCTTTCCAGTATTAGTAGAACAAACATTTTCTCTATTACTGTAGGTATGGGATCTCTCCTTGAAATGAGTCATAAAAGGCGTGTCAAGATGATAATTTAATCTCACACATTCGATAATTCTCGGCATGTATAAAGTCAAAGTCAAAGTCAAAATAGCTTTAATCAAGATAAATACAATTCTCATTATATATTTTAAAAGTCTAGCAAACCTTACCACCGCCTCCAAAGGTATAAGAAATCTCTTCCTCTCATCATTGCTGTAAGAAAACGTCGTCTCACAGTTATATTGCGTACCTGCCGATGTGTATCTCGTACTAATCGATATTCTATTGAACTGGAATTGCGCCAAAATGTAAAATAAATCGATCATGCCTGTTGTAACAGCACCCTCCGGCGTTTTTTTTCTTATTGCTTTGGAAGACAAGTAGAAGGATAAGATTCAGCTCACAATCAGTATGATATAACGTGGGTACGTTTATAATAAACGTGCATAAAATAAATTATATTATTTTACTAATCAAATTTATATTCTATTTTTATAATAGCTGGTCAAAGGTTACCTCTCTGACTTCCAAGCCACCCTGCTTTCCACCAAACCAGCCCTCTTTTACCAAAGAATAAATAATATATAATAAAATAAATAATTATTATAATTTTAGACTACACATCAGCTATGCATTGGATAGCGAGTGAATCCAAGCAAGATTATTTGTATGACCCATAAATGCTTATGTTTTGCCTGAATTTTCTTTGTGTCCGTTACATTGATGTTTGCAAAATTTCTTGCGACCCAGGACATAATCCTCTTGTCCGAAATTAACCATAACAATTAATAGTTTTTGCTATCATAACACGTATAACACTACAATACAATATTAGTTACTACATAGTATTTGGCTATGTTTTATTTCATATCTTTCCATTAAAAAGTAAAACTCGGAATCAAATTTCAGGTTGATTTTATTATCATGAAAAAGTAAAGGTTTACAACATAAAATACAACAGGAGGTTTTCATTTGTTTGTTGTTTTTGTATTTGTCTTCAAATCGATTCGGATTAACCTTTTTTTGTTTGAATATGGTTGGATATTCACTTTGGTCCAGTTTTGTCAACGGTAGATAATTACGGGTTGCCTCAACAATTCAGCAGGCTGATTGCATTGTGCTATTGCTTTTGCCAGAACATGCATTATTTTACATTCGAAACAAAACAATCGCGCGATTTGTACATTTTTCTAAATATGTCCTTTATTGTTGGAGTAGTGTAAGGTATAAAAAGCCTTAACAACCATTTAAAAAAAAAGTATTTAAGTATGTTTATTCGTTGTCTAGTACCCATAGTACAAGCTCTGCTTAGTTTGGGACTTCCTAAGTAGATAGCGTTGTGTGAAAGTGTGAGGAATATTTATTTATTTTGTACTTAAATAGTTTTACGTAAACTTAAAGTAAAAACAGCTGGTTATTATGTAAAACCACTTTTGTAAAGCTGTTTGAGTCCTGTCATGGTCCAGAATTATCCCTTACATTCGGATGTTCATTTTAATGTTTGTTTATATCAATTTATGCAGGCATGAAACATAAATGTGTCTACATTGTGAATTAAAATAAACGGTATTTATATGAACCCTTTTTAACTTTGTAAATATACGGGTTAAAGTTCGTGAAAAACAAGTTTAAAAGTGATGTACATTTAACTATAATGGCGCTGTGATGTTCGTGAATATTTATTTTCTTTATATTTATAATTATAACTCTGCTGTACGTGTGTATGTCATTGAACTCCTCCTTAACGGCTTGACTGATTTAAATGAATTTTTCTGTATGCGTTTGAGTGGCGCCCTGGATGGTTTAAATTCACAAATCAGCCCGGCAGATGGCGCTGAATATCATACTCAGGACAACGTCTGTCTGATCCGCTAGTTTATTTATAATTTATTACACGGCTACTACACAGAGGTCTCGGGTTCGATTCAGTATTCATTTATTTATTCAAAGTAGTACAATAATATTGTATCTTTTTAACGTCATCTAACACTATTTAATCTAAGTTTATAAAATTTCAAGTATTCCCGCTCAATGCAAATCTTTGTATGCATGAACATGATTGTTTGCATTGGTCTGAGTTTTTTCTATGTATATTAAGTATGTATTTACAAAAAAATTATTAAAGTATTTAAGTATGTTTATCCGTTGTCTAGCACCCATAGTACAAGCTTTGCTTAGTTTGGGACTAGGTGGCGCTGAGTAAAAACAAAAAAAAATAAAAAAACCAAATGAAAAATTATATTGCCAGTATTTTTTAAAGTGCCCGCGAATGGAACGCGCTCTTTCCTAATTCAGTCCCGTATATTTATCGTAGGTAATGTTTACCGGTTGTTGATACGAGTAGGAGTTGTGTTTTTGTGAATATGCAAACAACTGTACAGGGGTGTTTCAACTGAATATTTATCTTTCAATGTCCAAAATATTACGTATTCATCAAAGTCACATTTTGTTTTGTTCAATGATATTTGAATTTTAAAAAGAGATTTTTGTTAAAAATACTGATTTTAGATATCTATGAGTTTCGTTTTTGATTTAAAAATTGAAAATGTTTACTAAGTGATTGATGGATTCTGTTGTTGGAATATTTATATTACTTATCAATTGATAAATTATTTTTCATTTTGGTAACTTGAGTTATAATTTGTGAAGTTAATCCATTTATATTTTATTTATTTAGATGTAAACTGATTTTTGGCTTTACTGAGCGAGTGTTATATTCGTAGTTCAGTTTTTTTTTGTTTCAAATAAATCAAAATAGCTGTAACAGTCGTTGATGCGGTTTTTTTTTCTTATTTTATGTTTTACAATTAATCTTAATTTTTAAACATAGCATACTTAAAATTTAAAGATGCATGTAAACTATATGTACAGTTTCAAGTTCGGATAGAGTTTCCAACAAAAAACATTGAGCAGAATTATTTAGAATCCATTAGACGATTCAACTTTCAAGATTCTCTTTACCTACTCATATCCAATTACAGTTTAAACTTTGTGCTATAGAATCGCTTAATTGATCCGTATGGTATAACTACGTATGGTTTTGAAGTAGTGACGTACTTAGAATACACAGTGTCAACTTATCTACTTATCTAGTAGAAAAAGCCAAGTGAGGGGAAACTTAACACATGTTTGAGAAAACAAAAGAAGGAATACTTTACCTTTGGTCTACTGATATTTTGTTGATGTATTTGACTACCGCCGGCCGTGGCGCGACGGTCACGGAAGCGGTTGCCATGCACATGGTGGCGGGTTTAATTCCTAGGCCGGACAATGCTTTGTGTGTTCCACGAATTATTATCCTGAGTCTGTATGTTATTTGTGTGTGTTACATTGATGTTTGTATAATTCCTCGCGACACATTATTTTACATTCGAAACAAAACAATTGCGCAAATTGTACATTTTTCTAAAAAAAATCTATATTGTTGAAGAAGTGTAAGGTATAAAAAGCCTTAAAAACTCCAGCCATGATCTCTAGCGCGTTAGCAGTATTGAAAAAAAAAATTAAAAGTAAAATAGATTGTCTAGCATTATACTCTTGATTAATCCTTTGTCGCAACTGACGGATGACATCCTTTAGAGATCCTCAACTCACCACCTATAACATTTCGAAAGGTTAGCCTCTTAAACCTTCAAATTTCCCTTCAATATAAGCATAAACCTGCCTAATATACGTCTTATTATATTCGAAGAGGTTTCGGAGGGCGATAATAATTTGAAAGTAAAATAGGTCGGTTGTGAAATACGGGGTTACGTAAATTTCATGCTCAACGTGTGACATTTTGATGAAGCCTTGTTAGGTAAAGGATCGCTTATTGATCTTCATCATAACAGCCCATTGGAGGGACGGGCCCACTGCAGGGCCTCCTCCCGTGACGGAGGGTGACTTGGCCTACTAATACCACGCTGGCAAGACGGATTGGTATAGGCTTTAATTTTAAGTTTTCCTTCTTTTTATTTCGTAAAGATAGTAGTTACGGTTATTCCCTTAGTCGGTTTTTACGACACCCATGGGATGAGATGGAGTGGTGAAATATTGTATTCTTCCGTCACAATACGGATACGCTTATTGATATTGTGAGCCAATCCAAACAATCGCATCGTATCCTAGTTTTTATGAGAAAAGGGGTTTATTTTGTCCACTGACTTAGTGTTTGTTTAAGCGACTCCTGCACAAAAGGGGTTAAAGTTTTAAACCGGTTTATTTTTGCGTGAGCTGCAAAATGTTCTATCATATTGTTTAGTCTGGACATTTTAGTGATTAAGCTGGATATCAGTGACTGTTTATTTATTTCTAATAAAATAATCGATCTAAGGGCCAGGCCACACGGTGCGGTGCGGCTCCGACGCGGCGCACCTGAGCCGTGTCGCAACGGTTTCCTACATATAAAAATGTATGGTATGCCATACGGTACGTCCGGCACCGCTCCGGCGCCATACCGCAGGAGTAATGCGGTGCGGTGCGGTGCCGCGCCGTGTGGCCTGGCCCTTATGTTAAGCTGCTACTTTCGTTTAGGGAGTAGTTAACTGAATTTTCATAAATAATTTTGTGGAGGTCGCGGTGACGTAACAGCACCACGCCTCCAACGAAAAGGGAGGATCCTCCAACCAGGCGAAGGTGATCGCGCCTGGCGGGCCAACTGCCCAACAGTTGTTCGTTGGACGTTGTATATATGCGGAATCGCTGTGCGAATGTTGATATCGCGATTCAGGATGTAGTGTAGGTGTTCGCTTGAGTTGTCTGTAGATGACGCTACACCACTCCCCCCGGGAGACCGGAGGTCGAACTTGCTGATGTGACTTCTTGTGGAGCTGATGCCAAAGTCCCAGTGAGTCGGAACTGAAATGCCGGTCCAGTGAGTCGGACTGCGGTGTCCACCTTCCCCATTTTCCCCAGTGAGTCGGGGTGTGTCCAGTGAGTCGGATGATGGGTGATGAGGTCGCAGGCTTCCCCAGGCTTGTCATGACGGCGAGCATATGGAGTAGTCCTGTTCAGACCGAAGGTGCTGGTGCGCTCCGAGAAGGTTGGTTTCATCACGTCGGGGTCACCACTGTGGAGGTCGCGGTGACGTAACAGCACCACGCCTACAACGAAAAGGGAGGATCCTCCAACCAGGCGAAGGTGATCGCGCCTGGCGGGCCAACTGCCCAACAGTTGTTCGTTGGACGTTGTATATATGCGGAATCGCTGTGCGAATGTTGATATCGCGATTCAGGATGTAGTGTAGGTGTTCGCTTGAGTTGTCGGTAGATGACGCTACAATTTTCTACTACTAAGTAACTTACCTAATGGGCTGTACCGGTATACTATCTAACTAATCAACTGAGAAGTAAGACAACATACAAAGATGATTGGGTCTCAAACCATATCCTGCACAACTGTAATGGTAAACAATCGAGAATCATCGAGGTAATTGAAACAATCGCAATTAACATCCCTGCATCGCGCATCGCTAATTAGAAAACACAATGTAATTCGAAAAGCATTCATGGCAATAACTCCTTAGTGAATAAACTTATTTAAATAAACAATTTTGTTTATTCATATTACTATGATCTACAAGGGCAAACTTCTGAAAGGTTAAGCTGCGTTGATTCACACCGTCCCGAGACGAACAAACAAAGTATTATGTTTGTTAAATTTAAGCTTGTAGGTACTCACAACGTTAGCCGCATGAACATCTTTTAATCCGTTAAGACGTTTAGTAAGACACAATAAATCCGAATTGTAAACACATTTATCAGAATTTAAGAGATTTAAGCCTAAGACTGAATAATTTTGTTAGTTGTTTGTTTTGGCTGTTGTTTTGTACGATTTAATATGACAAGACTGTTTATTATTGCAATATGAACTTAAAAAAGTATAAAAAATGCCATATTCTTCGAGTTGTTCGACAAAGTTGTCTAAGAGAAACTCGTTGTAAGGTTTTCGGTAAAGACTCTTTCCTAAACTTCGACAAACAAAAAATTACGACAATTTAGATAGTAGGTATATATTTATAATAAATATGATAATTGACTTACTTATAACTACATTAACTGATAATCCTACTAATATTATAAATGCAAAAGTTTGTGAGGATGGATGGATGGATGGATGTTTGTTACTCTTTTTCGCAAAAACTACTGTATGTATTTTGATGAAATTTGGGATATTAATAGTTTAGGGTGTAAAATAAAATTTAAGCTACCTATACAAGGCGGGTGAAGCCGCGGGCATCAGCTAGTATTATGTAAAAGTAAGTTAGTATTCTCTCACAGCGAAACCGTTGACGTTAGTAACGTAGTTAACGTCGTTGACGTTATCGAAACTAAGACAAATATATTCCGTCGTTAATCCCGGGAAAGACGTAGATACGACTTCTTTCCTCGCCAAGGACACAGATCTAGATTTACTTAATGCTGTATATATTTCAGGACATTTTTTTTCACACATATAATTTTGTTTCGTTAATATTCGTACCTTTGAAAATGATTAGTTCATGTCGTCCATCTTAAAGCTATTCAACTTTGTGATATAATTAAATTGAGATTATCTTGACTCAGTTCCTATCCATCCATGAAAGAAGTTGAGTAATTAAGGTTTTGTTTTTCAAGAACAGATGGGATGGGATGGGAAACCCCATAGGGTTTTGTGTCACATATATTCTTTCTTAGAGATATTAAATTACTATTATGTAAAATTCCTAAGTGGGCTTGTATGACAAAGAAGCAGCTCTCAGGATAACAAATCCAGGTTTCTTTTGCTGTAAAACTTAACTCATTCAAAAACTAGAAAATTTTAAGTTAAGAAATATAAAATAGAAACTATGAAGATCAAAGTACTTACTATGTTAGAGGACCCGTAGTAACAACCCTGCTGGGACCAAAATTAGTCATGCAAAGTAAGTCGGTTTTGTAAACTATCGTTTCTTGAACCAAATATCTTGCAAATTTCTTGGACAGACAAACTACTGAACTCGTTTAACTTCATGAATTCATTGTCTTGAATTAAAAATTACAATCCATTTATAATGGAGAATAAAAGTAGCGTGTGTGACTCACTTTATAAATGTGGATGAGGCCCAAGCTGTTTGCCAGGATCGTGACAAGTGGCGTTCTGTCGTCTCTGCCTACCCCGGACGGGATAAGGCGTGAAATTATGTATGTATGTATGTACGTAAAAGTAACGTTTTTATTAGTAGATGTACAATTTATTGAATTTACTTAACCTATTGGTAACTCCAATTAGATCAACTGTTTTACCATCATCACAACAATACAGGCATGGTTATGTGAATCTCTCAATAATAAAGTCTTGTTTTGTGATGAACCATTTATTGATAAACAAACAAAATTAAATAGACTCAGGTTTCGAATAGATTTTCTCTAGGTAGGTACGATCCGTCGACTGAAAGATAAATAACTCTAATTTCTTAAAATTGATTAATTTTGACAATATATATTTAAAAACAAATTTAAGTGTTCTTACTCGTTTATCTATACTAATATTATAAAGAGGTAAAGTTAGTGTGTTTGTGTGCTTGCGTGTTTGTGACGTTGTAGGGGGTAAACTCTGGATCTACTAAACCGATTTTAAAAATTCTTTCTGTGTTGAATAGTCCATTTATCGGGGAGTGTCATAGATTATAGTATCACGCTATGACTAATAGAAGTGGAGCAGTCATGAAATATGTTTAAAAAACGGACGCGGTTTTTCGCCACCCAACGAAGTGGGTACGGGTCAGATAGTCACATTTAAAACAGTAAAGTAAATGTTAAAGATGTCACGTGCAGATAAATCTTATTAAATAATATATTATTATAGATACTTATCATTTCTTTACGGCTGTTATGATATTATGTACGATAATCGTATAACATAAAGAGCTATAAACTGACTCGTAAACTGCATCTGTACCATTTTATGTCGTGTGCTGTAGAACTATGAGTAGCTTTTATCATGATTGTCACTTTTGATATGTGATAATAAACTATAAGGTGCTGTGTCAAACTAAGTACCTAGTAAGTCTATTCTGAAACTGAAACGTATATAGATATAGCTTCTTAAATAAAGAATAAATTTCGTAAAAACGGGTTTAATTATTATCATTTTTAAAACAATGCAGTAATTCCTTAACAAATTAGGTACAATAAGTTATTAAAGACTTTAAACTCGCTGCACTGTTTGCAGTATAGGTACCTGAATAGACAAGCTTGTGACGAGATTTTAACACAGAAAGTGCGTCGGTGGTGAGGTAATCGTGGGTTTGATTCAGAAATTACAAATTGTTTGTCTGATCTACAAATTATTGTCCGAGTTCAAACCTAATCTACGTGTTAGTTATCAAATCTGTTTTAATACTTATTATGATATGTAATCAAAGATCCTACGACTTATTGCATGACCCCAAGACCAAGAGACTCCTGGTCTTGGGGTCATGCAATAAGCCATTATTAAGCCAATAAGCCATGGCCAAGAGTAGGCTTTAAAAAATCAAATAAAACACAAGGACAACACCGATTACTAATGTTACCAACAAACAAACTATCATCTTACAATGTATGTACATTGTAATTAGCCGGATAGGGTTAGGGTCGTTTGAAACCGATATTTGTTGGGATATGTCGATGGTATATAGGATAAAGGATAACCGGACTCAAAGTTCTCTACTAAATCTAACGTGATTAATTAATTAACTAAGTTGAGTCGTCGTTTTAGATAAGAAGAGGTTATACCACTTGAAATAGTTTTATCAGTCCTTAAGTCATTTCATACTATTTCAGAAGCAAAGTGAGTTTCTTACTAACATACATAACACTTTTTTTAGTAGGTAGATACTGTATCTACAAAACTTTTTTTTTAATGTGTAAAATGATTAAATAAATGCTTGTTCCATATATTTTTAGTACTTTATCTACCCTTAATTTTACAATAATAGAAGGTTATCTAAAACCAGGTCAGATTAACGGAAACAGAACCCAATTTCTCCTGTAAAATAGATTTGTGACTCATAAATTTCATTAAAACAAAATAATATAAGTACATAAACCAATTTTACATTCATCTCAACAACTTCTAAGTAATATCAAAAGTTACAATGGTGTTTTAATCTCTGTGAGAAATCGCTAATGAATTTGACGTAACTCAGTTTTGGAACTGCTAATACTTTTGTTGTTCATTGTATACAGGCCTTTTAGGGATCTCTTATTCATTTTGTATACTTAAGAAATCTAGATTAATACTAATCTAGATGGAAATAACTTTATACGGAAAGACAAGAACGGTATTTTCATGAGGATTTGTGTTGGTTCTGAGTTTTATATTATTCGGAAACTTAATTGACACTTTTATATACTTTATCGGAAACTTGATAAACACTCTTATATCTATTTATTTAAGCCCTTTTTTTAATATTATTTTTACGGCCCTTAAAAGCCTGCCAGTTCATGGAAGGACGGGCTTTTAAAAGTAAAAGATGGAAAGTAGAGACAAATAATGGTTTAAATAAAAGATATTGAACAATAGCATAACTAAATTTTTATTTAAAAGCTTTCGAATACATTCAATACTTTAATAAAGTGAAGGAATATTTTATCTTAAAAGGCTAACTGTTTGTAGAAGTATCAGACCTATTCCTTAATTGATTAACAATTTTTTACCATTAAACAAGACAAAAGAAATGAATTGTTATCTTGTATCTATTCTATTAAATAATACTAGGTAATAATACTAGATACTTAATAAAACGTTTTTAACACAATTGCTCAACATTATTAAAAACTAATCAAGTTTGAAGAATTTCAGTAAAAATCTAGATAAAGATCGATGCCTTAATTATCTCTTATTTAAATCATTATCAGTTGTATCCCCGAATAAAGAGAGAATATCCCAAACTAGCTTTAGCAAATAGTGTAACACTAAAGTTTTTATTTTAGTTTGGGTATAAGTTCTAAATACAAGACTAAAGTAATAAATTTTCTTCAAAACCCTGTCTTTTACCACTTTTTGCTCTATGAAAAGCTTAAATACTAGATATATTTCTTAGCTCTCAAAGGATACAGAAACTAAGTAAAGTTTTTGGTAACAATAACAAAAAATAAAATCCTTCAAAACACTATTTCTTATCTAAGAATAAAACCGTAGGTGTACAAAGGCTTACAAGAAAATTAACCCTAGACCTAAGCGTAGAAACACGCCTAAGCCAGCCCATCAATATTGTTTCCGGTCACCAAAATGAATCAGAGCAATGTCTTTGTTCGGTATCTAACTTTGTATCGCTATACACACCTAATCCTTTAGTTCAATATTGGCTCCAAATATTTCTGGCCTAACTAGATAAGAATTTTCCGGCTACCCGACACAAATTGCCAATAACGCTTAAGTTGTTAGACACCCTAACAGGGATATTTAGCTTCGGGGATATACATAAGGACCCCTATTCCGGCAAACATTGAAGGTATTTCAGGAGGTCTTGTATAGTACAGAATAATGGAAAATATCTTTCAGAGGGTTACTTAAACGATGTTTATGTTTAGGTAATAACAACCTGATTACAATAACTGAACTTAAATATTAAAATAAGGGATTTTCGAATGGCCATACTTAGATTTTACGGGCTGTTCGACCTTTAAAAGAATTATGTAAAATACAAGTAGCAAGTTAAATAGGTATAATAAAACAGCCATTTTAGTTTATATTTTATGCTTAGTCACGTTAGACTTTTGAGCATATCTTTTACCTTACCTACCTTAAGGTTTATACATTAAGGTAGAACGTTTCTAGAAGAAAACCCGCAGTCAAGGCCTAGTAATATTGGACTAACATTATTTTAATAAATGTTTTTCTATCTTACTTTTTATTACTATTATAGACATCCTTTTTCATGAAATAAATGTTTTAAATAAGCAAAAATCACTATACACGCCATGAAGGTACACACCTTCATTCTAGTGATGCTGCCTTTTAAGGGTGTAAAATTGAGTTTTAGCTCTTATTTCAGACTGATCGAACAGGTGGGTAAAGGATTTTAAACCCATGGAACTTTTTTTAATAATAATATTATTGATTAAGTATGAATTTATAAGTCAGCATGGGAGTCCGTCCTCCGTCTCTGGAGGAAGCCCGTTCCTGCAGTGGGACATTAATGGGCTGTTATGATTTCTGAAAGTTTTGTTTAACAGTAATAAAAATAAAAAAATTAGACAAAAGTTTAGCCTATTTACCTAAAAATAAGGATTATTAGGAGCAAAAACTTCAAATTAGCTTTTACAGCAATTGCAAATTTTTAGTAAAGAGTTAACAGTTTTGCTTCCCTTGTAATTCACTCTTAATGTTTCCAAGTTTTTGATGTACCTTATTGTATAACCCTTTTATACGAAAACTCTTTAAACGTGCCAAATATTTTATGAGTCTTAGGGTGGTTATTAAGATAATTAGTGGGGCCGGAAAGGATACCTTGAAAACGTAGATTTTAGAAAAGGATTCTGACAAAAGTAGATATCTATTACGGGATCCTGCCGTTTGGCAAAAAAACGTTTTGTCAAATTTCACTTCCCAAAAAACTAATCGCAAAGTTTCATTTCCCAAAAAAATGCTTAGCAAATTTACATTTCGCATTTTATTCACTTGGTCAAATATTCATTTGGCAAATTTTTACTTGGTCAAATTTTATTTAGTCAAATATACAATAAGCAAATGCTTTATTTTGTCAAAAAATATTCCTTAAGGAATTTCGTTTAAATTTTAATATGGGTGAAAAATTTAGGTCAGATTAGAACTGCTAGAAAAGTAAGTTAGGTTAGGTTTGAACTGTGACCCCAACAGAGCGCGAGCCGAGCGAGCGAAGCGAGCGTGCCGCGGCAGCGGCCGGCGAAGCGCCAGAATTAATTTTTATTGTCAGTGCAAATTAGACCAAGTTTTTAATGGAGTGAATTTAGACTCAGTAAATCATAATGATGTATTTTGGAATAAATAGAATAGAATATTTATTTATTTGGCAAATACAGGTATAAAAGACATTAAAGATATTAAAAATAAACATAAGTTCAGCTATATTTTACCTAGGTAGGCATGCAAAATCTTACATAATTATTATAATTACAAAAATAAATAAAAAAGTTATTTTGCAAAAGTTTTTTTTAAATGTACAGAACCAAAGTCAATTAAAACAAGAAGTAGAATAAATGAATAAATAAAACAAAATCTAATAATGGAAACTAATACTAACATACTAAACTAATACATTCTTTATTGTAAAAACTTTTTATCTGTAAGGAATTCGAAATATTAATATATTTGCCAAACCATATTTGGTAAAATGAAACATTGCTATGTAATTATTTGCTAAAGAAGAATTTGCTACAAATAGTTTTGCTATCTGTAAAATTGCGAAAAGATGGTTTTGCCAAATATTTTTTTGGGAAATGATAATTTGGGAAACATACTTTGGTAAGTGTCACTTTGGGAAACGTTTTTTGCCAAACGTCAGTAATCCATCTATTACATTATGGTGTTTAAATATGAGGGCACGTGTTAAGACAATTAACTGTGAAATATTGTGATAAATTTGAAAGTGTCAGCCCTAAAGTTACTTTCTTAGTACTCGTATGACATAAAATACGACTAAGATTAAACTCGATTTCTGATCATAACTATGACATCAATCATTTGTCATTGTTAAAATCTTTTCTTTTTGCGAAGCATAATCTTATTAAATAACAGGAACAGGCATGCTGAAAGATAGCCAGAGAGGTTGATAAATCCTTTCTTTGTATCCAGTGGCGATTCTTAATGTTTTTCTAATCTTTGGTCGCTTTTATCTACAGAATGATAAAAAATAGTGACATTTAGTATTGTTACCCCCGGTTTCCGAATGACTGATCAAGTAAAAATCAACAAATCAAGTGTCAAAACTGTCATTTTAGTTCTTGAAAATGACAGTTTTGATTAATTTATGGTTAGTTCATCAGTACATAAACAACAGACTTTAAAAACAATTCTAAAACAAAACTTAACAACCCTAAGGTAAAAGCTCCTAATACGGCGGTAGTCAAAATCGCGTCCTATTACGGAGGTATTTCTATTTTCGTGTTTTATTCAGGTTTTATTCAGTTAACGTACAACAAAACGAAAACAGTTTATTCTACATCTATTACTTCATGATTTACCTGACGTTTGCAAGTATAGAACATAGATAACTAATCAAAATCAATCAATCTGTGTAACGGCATCGACGTGAAAGGGATTTCCATACAAACGCTAAACAACAAAATTAGGTACACTAATATTTAGAAACTAATTTTTTCGTATTAATAATCCGTTTAAGATGGTTTATTTCTTATTCATAGCATTTTCTTACTATTATACTTACTATTTCAATAGCTTGTTTTATATTTGTAACTCGTTTTATATCCAAAAAATAAGAAATAAAATAGCGCCGTAATACGACACGAATTTTATAGATTCGTCCTAATACGGTGGTATAACTCCGTAATAGGAAAAATACTGGGCATGTTTAATTGCTTGTAACTTTCAATTTATTTACTTATTGAACTTGTTTCAAGGTTTTTTGCAATAATTATTAATCTCATAAACTAAAAACCATATTCTGCGGTATGTGTTCGTAGTTAGAAATCGAATTAAATACGAAAATTGTTGAGTACTAAATGTGGATTTCTTAGAAAGGGTAAAAATAGGAAGGTGTATTTTAACTTATCATAAATCATTTATTTTGTATAACTGTTGACTACTGTTTACACATATGAGCCAAAAAACTGTTATAGTTTCATTAAACATTTACACTGTTCCATTTATCGAAGTTTTGATAGGTCCGAATTAGGATTATTAAAAACAGGAGTAGTTTTCCTATTGCGGTGGTAATTATTTCCAAGTAAGTCTGTGTTAGGATCTATGATTTCCTATTACGGCCCTATTCATAGAACATAAAATTACATGTTTTAGGGTACCGTGATTATTGATTTTGAGAATAGAATTGTTATGTGATACGTAACTTTTTTTGTTTTGTATAAAACCAAAAGCGATAAAAACTTTTAAATATACATATTCTTTTTATGTAAAGTTATGCAATCTATGTAATTCTATATTTCTGTTTTTATTTTACTAAGCATAAAAAGAAAAGTTAACCTTATTTTAATAACACAAAACTCTTTTAGAACGTGTATTTCTATCTATACTTATTACTTATATATAATATTATAAAGAGGTAAAGTTTGTGACGTTGTAGGAGGTAATCTCTGGATCTAATAAACCGATTTTAAAAATTATTTCTGTGTTGAATAGAACATTTATCGGGGAGTGTCATATGCTATATAGTATCACGCTATGACTAATAGGAGTGGAGCAGTAATGAAATATGTTTAAAAAAGTGACGCGTTATTTTCCCCGCCTAACGAAGTGGGCACGGGTTAGCTAGTAAAAAACAATTTCATTAAAAAAGATACAAATCAATGGTCAATGAATACCAAAAATACAACTTACTTTACTAATATATTTAAATTATTTGATAAATAATATTTGTACGGAACTTGGATGAATATAATTTCTGACCCTCCGTATTAGGAATCGTCTACCGCAGTAATAGGCTCTGACGAAAAAAATACCTCCGAATTAGGGAAAATCGACCCGACTATTTAAATCTTTTTTAAAAAATAACTAATATCATTAAAAGAAACAAACTCGACAGTAATACAAAATATAAATTCCACTTTTGACGATGACATTTTTTTGCACAGTTAAAAATATTTACAAATGCTTATTTTTGTTTCTTACTTTGAAATGTTGCGAAATACCTCCGTAATAGGAGCTTTTACCTTATAAGTTTTATACCCTAAATTATCTCAACTGTCTTTCATTGTCGTCTTTAAAATTTCATGATCGCTTCTCGAACAAAAAAGCTATTAAAAGTTTATTCCTCACACAGTGGCTTTAAATGTTATTAAAAAGTAGACCTTTTTGTTCTAAGCCATAATCACTCATCTAAGCACATACGAGTATGACCCGAGTAACAAAACGACCCTTCATAAACCCATTTGCGGTTCCCCACAGGAATACTTAATATTTTTCTTTCATCTACATCAAAATTAACCCTTAATTAGCTTTAATAAAAACTTTACTTTGTTTTAATTTATCTTCACTTTGTTTACTTAATTTGTTTTGTTATAACGGGCTTCCTGTAGGAATAGAAAGGAGTTGGGTTAATTAAACCACGTTGGTCAGACGGATTGGCTTATGTGAAGTTCATATCATTGTACATTATCGTTATACATCATTATACATTATTTTGTTCTCGTAACCTGTCAACCTGTATACCTTGTCGTCTTTTATAACATGTGATTAGGATCGATCGTAACACTGTCTATCTTACTACGTCACCAAACAATATGCTTATCATTTGAGGATCGCAAAAATCCTCGTCCTGCATACCGAGACCATTATTATGATTTTTTACATCTTCTTTTATTTTTTAAGTTTCGCCCTAATGGAGATTTCATTTAGTCACATTTATGTATAAAACGATGCTATGAGTGAATAATAATAAGTATAATTACTGTGGATTAAAAGAGCAAACAAAAACTACAAACATAATATTTACTTACCCCAAAATATACTTTTTGAAAGTGTATTATCCGTCAACGCCACCAGTCGTGACTAACATATTATTTCTCGTAAAATCCCTAACATTTAACAAAAACATATTTAATTATCGTTCAAATTAATATACCTTCGTGTTGGCGAACAGAAAACTTTTCATTGTGAAGCTGTAACACTTTCGGGATAATTGCCTCTTGCCATTTAATTCATTTACGTAACTATTGGCCGCTTGTGCCTTTTATTTTAATATTACTTCGGCCCACACGTGTAAAGGGGTAATGTTTTATAGTTAATTGAAAATGCCATCCATGTTAATTAATGTTCCTTGATTTACTTTGCAAAAAATATGTTACGAGAATGAATTTTAATGAGAACGTTTTAGTTTTTCGAAAGTAATCTTTAAGAGTACACGGCAAAGGTTGATTTTGCGGGTAGGTGTCCCTAAAAATATGAAAAACGTGAGAGTTTGGATGTGGTCCCTTCTAACCCTTAAATGACACTTGGCAGTTCAAGCCTTTAAAATTAGTAGAAGTGGGACGGACCTTTCTCTTTAGAGATGCGTGGGACAAGTTTGTTCAGTTCTTTATGCTCTACAATGACTTTTAGGGTAGATAACTGGTCGACTCTTTGCTTGCATGCTCTTCATGGTAAAGCACTTTCGAAAAGCAAGAATCAGTGTAGTTCTTGCTAAGTTATTAATTTGTTTTAAGCATTTTGTTCAAGATATATTAATAGTAATTGTTCTACGACCCTGAGACCTTGAGCCTTTTTTCAATTTATTGGCAAAGAATTTAAATCTTATATTAATAAACAAAATAACAGGCAAATATAATACAACTTATTATTATAAAATGATACAGATAACCTACAGAGCAATGCTAAAGCTAGTTTCCAACGTTAAGATATTCTTCAGAGAATATCAAACAATAAGAAAATAATAGAGTAAAACCTCTAACTTTAACTGGAAAAAGTAAAGTTCATTTGTTTAGACGTGTCTCTTTCTCTGCGGTTAAAATATTCCCGACTAAGATAAAACTGTTTTTGGAAACTTCAATGTGGAAATATGAAAACAAAGATAATAGAAACTGTCACGAAACTAAAATAATATGATATTCATATATTGCTTTTAGTAAGCATAAGTTTGAAACAATAAAGTAGTGAATTTATCTAGGAAATATATTTATCAACGATGGTATAATAATTGATGAAGTTGTGGACAAAGAGTACCTGCGGGAAAAAAGGTGAATGGTGTGTAGGAAAAAAGGCCTGCACGCTATTGTTGCCAACCAATGTCTCTCAAAGGCGGCTTATGTTAATGCTGCGACGGGTATACATTATGACCGTGTTGGTGCCCATATTATTCTGTTGACACCGAACCTTCTCCATTCTTTGACTTGATATACTCGTAGATATTATATCGAGTTTGGTTTTTCTTGCAATGATTACTGTCCCGTAATACAAAAGGGGTGGTGGCAGTTTTTATTTTTAGTCAGTTACTAAACGGACAACGTGGATTAAAAAAAAACATTTTAGTGCAACAGCAGTAGCCCCGCATAACCCTAAGATCACGTACATCAGTCGCGTAAAAATAAACATTGCCCATTGTTTAATCCATAAACGTGCCCTACTTAATCTCGGTATTATCCTATCTGCGTCCACTGCTCGAATAACACTAATCGCAATGCTTAACTGATTACATGAACCTTGCTTTCCATCTGATTGACATTTAATACCGGATTAAAGACATCGTCTAAACTGATAGGGTGATTCGATTTTATCACAATTGTTTACGATCTCGCTGTAATCGATTTTCATTCCGATTTTACATTTAAGAAAAAGCGAGCTCTTTTTTGTGAGAATTCTAAGACATATTTTTTAAGGCGCTATCGTTGTTAATATCCTTTCAAATCGGATGTAAAGTACCTATATACCGCGTTAAGCGCGATCTGAGAGAGAATTTAGGGTTAAAATTTCAACTTATTGCGTGTTAAATCGAGCTGGAGAGTTTGAATGCCCTTTAACTAGGTTCATTTTCGTACGATATTGTCGTGAGGGTTTTATCTCTTCATTCGTTGGTTTAAATAGTTTGTGACGTTGTAACGTATAACTGTGTAGCGATGAACTAGTATTTTTGTTAAGCATGTTTTTTTGTCGAGGGATAATTTTGTTTTTTTTTGTAAAGTTGTTGTAAACAATTTTGTGTAAAGATGTCAGATTTTTTTAAAAATAAGATAAGATAAAGATAAAGATCATTTTATTCACAAGAAATGCGGTACATAGAGCTGGTGAAGTAATAAAGTCCAACACATTCTACCATAACAATGGTGCGTGAACATAGTAAATAAACTTAAAAAAATTAAAAACATAGTACAATATTTATACTTATTCTAGATGTTATTTAACAAATTATATCATTTAATTATTTTATTGAAATTAATAACAACATGTACTTATTATATTATATTTGTTAATGTATGTATAAAATGTTAAAATGTCAATATGTTAAAGTCAAAATGGTAAAGTGTCAGATTGTAAAATGTTAATACGTAAAGTGCCATTATTGTATATATTATTATAACTTAAATAATTACATTGTTATTCTTACATGTCATAATTTCTAAAAAAATATCTTACATTAATTAATTACATTGTTTTCCTTGAATGTCATAAATTCATATAAGGAATAAAAACATTTGTCAGTCAACCACAGTGTTACTTTACTTTTAAATAAATTAATTGGCAATTCCTTAAAAACATTTGGTAATTTATTATAAACATCTATTGCCCTCACATAAGCATTCTTTTCATATATGTCTAAACGACACCTAGGACGATCGAGTTTATATTTATGTCTAGTATTTCTAGATATTACGTCTGAATGCAATGGAAAATATTGTGGATGACACCTGACAAAAACACAGAGCTCCCTTATGTACATGCAAGCCAGTGGCAGGATACGCAACTTTTTGAATATTGGTTTACAGCTGTCCATAAACCAAGCACCAGTAATTGCTCTCAGACATTTCTTTTGAACGAGAAATGCTTTCTCTACTTCAACAGATCCTCCCCATACAATGAGACCATATGAGAGAACCGAACTTACATAGCCGTGATATGCGCTCAGAGCAGCTTCTGTCGATACGGTTTGTCGTAGCCGTTTAATAGCAAATACGAAACGTTCTAATCTACTGCAGACGGATTCTATATGCGCCTTCCAGTTGCAATGTTTATCAAATAATACTCCCAGAAATTTTGTCGTATCTACTTCTTCTATTTTATCTGCTTTAATGTTTATGTCTAATGTAATGTTTTGTCTTCTGTAATTTTGAAACTGAATTATTTGCGTTTTAGTAACATTAATTTTTAAGTTGTTATCGTTTAACCAGTTGATTGTTTTATCAAGTGTTATATTTATGTCTCTTTCGTATGTGTCTTTGCCTTCACATTTGATAATTAGGGTTGTGTCATCGGCAAATAGGATAGTTTTATGATGCGTGATGTTTGGAAGGTCATTGATATACATAAGGAAGAGAAATGGCCCCAAAACACTTCCCTGTGGTACCCCAAATTTGTTTAATTGAAAGTCAGATCTACATGTCAATTTAGTATTATTTTCTATTTTAGTTACTTCAACGCATTGAAATCGGTTTTTTAGATAACTGCTGATCCATTTATTGGCTATACCTCTTATGCCATATTTTTCTAATTTATAAAGTAGTAAATTATGATCAACATAATCAAACGCTTTGCTCATATCCAGAAATATAGCCGTAATAGGTACCCCCTTATTGACAGTTTCTGTAATATTTTTAACTAATTCAAAGCAAGCCAATGAAGTAGAACTGTCTTTACGAAAACCGAATTGTTCCTGTTTTAATATTTTTTGACTGCTAACGAAATCATTCAGTCTACTTAGCATAACTTTTTCAAAAATCTTTGAAAATACTGGTATGAGTGTAATTGGTCGGTAGTTGTTCATGTCTCCCTCTTCTCCTTTTTTATGTAAAGGTTTAACAATGGATTGTTTAAGATCATTAGGAAAATTACCTTCTTGGAGAGACATATTTACTATGAAACTCAACGGCTCACAAATGTATTTGGCGCTTAGTTTAATTATTTTTGTGTTAATATCATCAATTCCTACAGAATTAGTATTATTGAGATTATTAATAATTTTATATATTTCCATTGGGTATGTCGGGCTTATAAATATTGTGTTAGAATTACTTATGTCCATAGTTTTATTTATATTGTCATGTTTATATTTAAAGTCGTTTGCATTAGTCAAATTAATAAAAAAAGTATTAAATAAATTGCTAATTTCATCTGTACTTGTGTATTCCTGATTATTATATAATATTTTCTGTATATATGTCTTGCTATTCTCATTTCCAGTATTTTGATTTATTATTTCCCAAACTGCTTTGCATTTGTTTTTCTGTGTATGTATGTATTTATGATTTTCTAACTGTCTCGACTTGTATATGCATTTCTTGAGCATTTTTGAGTAGCGTTGGTAGTGTTTAACATTTTGCTTTTTACCGTTGTTTAACTGTTTACCTTTTAAGTAAAGAATACGTTTGCGTATGCTACTCTTTCTAATACCTTTAGTCAACCATGTACTTTTATTTTATAATACAACTTTTATAATACAATTGTCAGATCACGATATTATTCAAACTAGGCCTCATTCAGAGCAGCACGGGCACCAATAACATTCAGCCTCATTCATATCTGAATCGTACGAAGTCTTGCATTTAATATTCTACAACTCTTGCCTTGTGATATTGTATTGGATATGATATGATAATATGTAAATTGGTTATTTGCTTTTATGTCTTCCGCATTGCAAAGTGTGAAGTTTCTTCTTTTTTCTTAAAATTTCGTCGTTTTGCAAGGTTAGGCTCTGTCTGCTGGTTGATACATCTATATTAATTATAATGAAAAAGCTCGTATCAAAAATATAATAATTTTATCAAAAAATTACAGAAAAAAGCTATAACAAATTGCTAGTTAACCGAAGGGTCGAATGGGTTTTACGTTGTGGAAACACAACCTTGATAGATTATTTACGGTACACAGGTAGTATGTGAAGGGTGAAAATCCATAAGTACAAATAAGTAGTAGTTCTTAGTAGGAGTTACATGTTTTTACATTCATTTCATTTCGTTTAATTCTCTTCTCACATTATAATACAAAGCCATCTTTTTTTTATAAAGTCATGGCAATATGACCTTATAAAACCTGCTGGAAAGCGAATACCGAAAAGAAAGTATCTAGAATAAATAAAAAAAAAATGACATCTGCATATTTATAGCCCTGAACTATAATTATTACTATAATTGCTTAGTAAGAGGTCAAAGAACACTTATTTCTTTGAAAGAAGTTTTTTTTTATAAATTACTAATCTTTTACGAGGTCATGACTTGTGGCAGTGATCTAAAGTAAGGTATAATAACCCATTTAGACCTGAAACAATTTTTTTCTAAATTTCAGTAATTATTTTAGGTTATGGTCAATAGGTTACTATAGTCTTTATCAGACAGGAAAGGTACGGTGACATTTGATCTTTTCCATGTTACTTAATTTACTTTTGTAGAATTTAAAAATAAAAGCTATCAATTTATGAATCCGAACTGATAAAAAAATAAAAATATTATTTAGACGTTTATATATAATTAAATTATATGAAATATTTGTTTTATATTTCATCTTCAACCCTAATATGTAAAATATAAACATATAAATTTTAAAATCGTATGCGCGACTCGGAACGAATTTCAATAGAGATTGACACAATAAAATTGTTAAAATCGAATGGTTTTTTATAAAATTGATTAAATCGATTTTTTTTTTATAATCATAGAAATTAATATAATAATTTCAGTTGTCTTATAACTCAATATTAGTTTTTACGAGGATAGGCCGCAAGTTTTTTAATAGGCGGGATTCGTACGTCATAGCGATAAAATCTTGATGATGTCATTATTAAAAGAGGCCTGTGACCTGTGACCACGTAACTGCCGATGATTGGAAAAAACAAAAATCTAATACTTCATGACTGTGAGAGGAAGAGACATCAAATTAGACAATTCAGTAGATTTTCACTTATTATGTCATGTAAGTGACGAATCAAGTAATTCATCAAGCTGTTCATCAGATGAATCACGCATTGATTTGGCATAATTAATAAGTATTTAAAAAAAGATTAGTTTCTTATTTTGTACCCATAATCGATTTATTCTTGTTTGTAAATTATATCGGTTAGATATAGAATCGGTATTTTTAAAAATGATTTTAGTGTTACTACATCTCTAGTAATGACAAATACTAAACGTCACCGTACCCATAAGATCTGAAAAATTGTATATAGTTCCAATTTCTATAAGATTTTCATAAATTTAAGAGCTTTCAAACATATCGCTCCATTCACATCGCTTAATCCACCTACGAAATATTACTTAAGTATAATACAGTATTGAAATTACACGTGTATACTGTATAGGACTTAACAACTAGTGGGCTATGGTAACGAGCGCAGTGAATAGGTACGCTCAGCTTTATATTCGTAATGCACTGAGCTTTCTACATCTCGTACGTAAAAGGCAATTGTGAGCTTCGATTCAGACGTTGCTTATAGTGTAGACTACGTGATGTGGGTTTAATATTATGACAAGGTTTACCAGCTATCGTCGTAACAGCCCATTAATGTCCTACTGCAGGGACAGGCCTCCTCCTGTGACGGAGGGATACTTGGCCAACCTATACCACGCTAGCCAAACGGATTTGTATAGGGTTTAATTTCAAGTTTTCCTTCTTATTATTTCGTAAAGATAATATTCACGGATAGTCTCTTAGTCGGTTTTTACGACACCCATGGGATGAGATGGGGTAGTGACATATTGTATTCTAACTCCGTCACCACACGGAATTCCAGCTTTGTGTTGATTTAAATTGATTAAAAACTTAACTTCCACACTTAGAGCGCGAGCTCTCTCTGTTTCTGTGGGAACTAAATATGAATAACACAAAAAATAAGTCCAAGAAAATCATTTGTGGATCACATAAACAATTTTTTTGCGTGGGATTTGAACCTGCTATCTTGTGAATGGCAGCCGCAAACACGACTGATTAGCCACCATGGTAATTACCTACCGTGGAGACTCAATCTACTGAACTTTTTCCTTATTCTCTTGCATCTAAAGCTTAAAAAGCGCTTAGCATCTTTACTGCAAGTTGTAAAAAAACATGACGAACAAAAGCCTACTGTACTAAACAACTTAATCCCAGAAGTCGTGATTCAATTACCACAAATAATTCTTTAACAAACTCCGCTCAATTTAAAAACGCTTTTCCTTTTTAACAATAGGAGAGGCCTTTGGTATTTTTGTGAAAAGGAAACGTATCATGGCCATTAAGCTTTCCCAAGAGAGGCCACAGTTTTAACAACCGCTATATCGTGGAAGTATTTCAAAAGTTGTTGAAAAGAAATCAGTTGTACTTAGTTCTCTTTATGCTAGTATGTATGGATATCTAGTACATAGCGATCTGAACGACTAAGGTAATGTAAATACTGGAGTTAAAGGTCAGTGTTTTGTATTTCTTATTAAATACCAGTGGATCACAGAACATCCTAGTTGAGAACAACTTTCACTAACGTTAACAATAAATGGATACTACTTACATCCAATTATTGTTAACGTTAATCGAATACCCATCGCCTTGCAACAGTTTTTGAATTTATTTACATAAGTATGATTCAGACAAACTAAGCTTTATAGATCATTTTTGTACTTCAATGGAATGATAGAAAAATAGGAAGAAGTAAATTTCTTGTTTAAAATTATACCGTTTTAGATAATAATGTACCGATGGGCTCCTGTTCGTGTAATATTATAAATTATGTGAGATTATACCTCACAACTTGGGACGGACTAGATGAATTTGAATAAATGGGATGTATATCGATTTGTCAAAGTCGTCCCCTGTCATACTCAGTAATTTGTTATGGTACACCATCTTAGCCGGTAATAATATTTGTAAATTTAGTTCAAAATGGAGGCTTTGTTTCAGCCCACGTTAGAAATTCATAAAGACAATTTCCAACGGAAGCGAGAAAAACCTTGGTACAGTCGCACAACGAAATTGTTCTCAATAACCATCTACATATTAATACATAGATTTCGTTGAGATTGTTGTACGTTCTGAGCCTTCGTATTATTTTTCCGGAGCCTTTGCCTTTACGATCAGATTTAGCATAAAGTTTTTTTTTATGTAACGTATGTTATAAATCAGATTTTGTTGGTTTTATTTTTTAAATTCAGCTTTTTACAAAAAATATATTGAAAGAAAACTGCAATGTAACGACTCAATTTCTATATAATATGTTAATTCCTAAATCAAAAACGATAAATTTATTAAATTAAAATTTCAGTTTTCATAATTTCATTCACGCTGGCACAAAGTTAGGTACTTATTTTAAAATAAATAAAACCGGTCAAGTGCGAGTCTGACTCGCGCACCGAGGGTTCCGTACAAACCTATTTGCCAAATTGTGATAACGTCACGATTTATCTGTCAAAAATTCAATGACGTCACGACACAACTGTCAAAAAATGTTTTCCCGCCAAAATTCTGTGACGTTACAGCTAATCTGTCAAAAATTCTATGACGTCACGTCCCATCTGTAAAAAGTGACAGCTGTCAAAATTCTATGACGTCACTGGTCACGTGAATCAGCTTTCCCGCCAAAATTCTAAGAAATCAAAATATAATGTGAGGGAAGTAAAAATTTAGAGTTTTCGGAATTTTCCCATTACATGTACTACAAGACCTTGCTCCATGCCAAATTTCAAGTTTGTAGGTAGACTGGAAGTACCCTGTAGGTTTTTGCCCTTACCCCTCTAAATTTTGCGACAAAAACGGCTATATCTCTTGATTGCGTTGGATCACTTTGAATTTTTTACAGCACTAAGAGGCAACAAGCCTTAGTGTTTAGTGAAAATTTTAGCTTGATAACTTCACGCGTTCCTGAGATAAATGGTCTTGACAGACAGACGGACAGACGGACAACAAAGTGATCCTATAATGGTTCCGTTTTTTCAAAACTGGTACGGAACCCTAAAAAGAACTCACACAAAAATTTTCATTTATAACACTAGTACTTACTTTGGTCCTTTATAAATGACATTAAGATCACGTAAAACAAAGACTGTTGTAGATCTTTGTTTTCTCGACCAACACAAATAGTGACCACTAATATAAAATACATTAGAATTTCCACATAAAATAGACCAAATGTTACCGAGGCTGTAACTCAAATATTTCATTACGAAGACACCTTGCCGTAACAAATTAGAACTTTAACAGAGGACAGACGTTTGAATAGAGTGTACTGTTTTCCTCGAAGTAAGGTGATTACAAAATAAACAAGCTCTGTAAATAGAACTAAGTAAATGGAGTAATTTATCGAATACACGTGCAAAGAAGATTTTTCCTAATTTACTTGTACGGTTTCGTTTGACAAAGCATTAATGTGGTTTTTGGGCTCGAAAATACATTACAGAGTGGGTGTTGAATACAAGTAAGAGTTTTGAAGATTATTTTGTAGCCAAAAGTGTTTGTTTTTCAAATAAAAATGTCTAAAGTTTTTATTTTAGCTGTTTTGATCGGTAAGCATTACGAGTACAAGCTCTTCACAGTGTCGTGCGCATTTTGCTTGTAATTGATTCAGCTACGGTTATTTTGCGGTATAAATTAAAGTGGTTTTGAGAAATAATAACTAGACTTTTAGAATATTGGTGTACTTATATTTCGTTTTTATTTTTAGACGACAAAACACTTAAAACATTTGCAGTTTCTATGTACTTCCTAAGAATATCAAAATGTGCATCTTGATCAATAACTCATTGTAACAAAATTAAGTCAGGCAATCACTTTGTGCTAACTTTGGCAATGAGTAGTATCAGATTGGCTTGATCCCAATAGTTTTGGTATTAAATTAAGGATTACAGTGGAGATTGAATGTTGGCGTCCAATTTAGCTGATGGTAGCCCGATATCGTTTAGTAAAGCAATCTTGTGGCTGGTCGCCAATAACTTGCTGTCACTTGGTCTAAGGTCATAAGTCTGACTTAGCTTTTTAGAAATACTCGTATAAGAATAAGGATAACTCTGATTTAAACTTAAACATTTACCCCCTTACTCATAAACGCCCCTTAGATTTAATCACTGTTTAGAGAAATTTATCTAAGTAAAATTGAATGAGTTTAAGCTAATAAATTGACTAAAATTTAAAAGGCGTTTATAAGTAAGGGAGTTAGTTGAGTATAAGTTCGTTTTGATCGCATCATACATAGATAGACTTTATTGAAGGTATAACAGTGCACATTCATTTTTCTAAAGAGCTCTGCTTGTAATGTGATTTCTATGCTCTGTTTATGTACTTATGTGAAAATTATCTCAGTAGGTAACATTAATCTACCTTCTGGGGATTTTTTCATTTATGACTAAATTTAGGAAGTAAAAAACTTTTGGCCTTGTTTCATTTCTTATTTCTAGTTTTCCTCTAGTATTTTTATAAAAGTATTCAAATAAAAAATATATACGATATCTTATAAGTTTTATAGGTACCTAGGTACTTTTATATAGCTTAACTTTTATTTGGGACGTGGACCGCGGTCGTTGGTTGACACTTCAAAGCAATGAAATTACGAACAAATTTCTCTAAAAGCAAAACGAAAGGTGAACCTAAAATATTTGGAGAGTGTGAACAGTATTGGGGGAAAATTTTCAATAATTTGGCTTGGGAAAATATTACGGTAATCTTCGTAGTACCTTTATATTTTAACAGTTATTTACTATTACTTATTTACTATTTACATTAATTCTCCGTGTGGTGACGGAGTAAGAATACAATATGTCACCACCCCATCTCATCCCATGGGTGTCGTAAAAAAATTTTTACGACACCCAGGGGAATTAAAAAGAAGGAAAACTTGAAATTAAACCCTATACCAATTAGTCTGGCCAGCGTGGTATTAGTAGGCCAAGTAACCCTCCGTCACGGGAGGAGGCCCGTCCCTGCAGTAGGATATTAATGGGCTGTTATGATGATTTACATTACTTAATTTAAAAGGTTCAATACACACAGAAGGTTATGTATTAGAAAGGTGACGAATGGTATCGAGGAGAAGGGATTTGGATAAAGACCTATGTATGTCAGTGTGAGAGATTTGGCTTGAATGTTGATCATTAAATTATCTAATAGCCGATAAGAGATTGAGCCGTAAGACAATGATATTGGAAGATAACATTTTAAAGCACTACCATTTTTTACCTTAATAAACAAGACTGCTATTATTACTGTGTCCTTATATCAAAATGCATGAAACAAAGTACGTCTAAACTCAAGAAATTTAAAAGGGATCGTAAAAATATTCGTTTTGCATGTGATTTAAAACGGTAATCTCTTCGCTAAATGCGAAATGCGTTAATCGCTAAATGCGTCACCAGTTAGTGCTAAATCATGTGATAACGTCAGCTTAAAAAGGTTTTCGTGTTCTCTACTAAACCTTACTTTGTATTTAACCCAGTTTTAATTGTATACAATTACTGAATCACAAACTACAGTTTTATGTTAGCGACGTATCATTTTGTTGATGCCTGCCATGATGTAATTGTAGCACTTTATATTGCTAAACACGCTAATAAGTGTTGCAGCTAATGAAATGGCTTTTAACCACGAAATTAGTCAAATAGGTGGTCAGTTTGACTATTTAGGAATATAATTTTGGTCATTGCATAGTGTAAATATTGTGCTAATTAATTTACATCAAATTGCAATTTACAATTTGTAACTGAATATAATGGTAATCAGTATTATCGCACTGTGTCAACAAATCTCCTCCATTTGACGACCTCTGTGGCGTAGTTGATACCTATATATTTATATTTTATTTATTTATAAATTTTTTTTATAGTAGGAAAACAAAATAAACTTTCTCCCACTCCTTCCTGATTTCCTTCTTCCATTAGGGTGTTCTTAAGAAAAGAAACAGCTTTTCAAATCTTCTTAGTCAGTCATCAGTTAGTAAATCTGAGGACCATTAGGAAACGCCAATTCGTTATACCTGATAGCCGACAGTACCTATTTTCCTAAATAAATAAAATTGCAATGAAAATCCGATGCATTAAGTTTATAATTACTCTAATCAGAACACTATTAGACGAGTAAAAACTCTTCGTTGTAGTCGAAGCTTATAACTTACTCTGTAATTAACCCTGCAACTAAAGTCGTAGGTAAGCTTTGGAAAACAACACCGATACGATATTATGCAGGTATACTGTAAGTTTGCCAAGTGAAATGAGACTTTAACATCCGAATCTGCAGTCATATTTCTTTTTAATGTAATACCTTGTTCTCTCGGGCCAGGTAGAATGTAATTTTATTTAAAGTACTTAATGGACATACAGTTAAATATATTCTTCACACATTCACACAACGCCATCCAGTCCCAAACTAAGCAAAGCTTGTACTATGGGTACTAGACAACGGATAAACATACTAAAATACTTTTTTTTTTGGAAATACATAAGTACATTATACATAGAAAACACCCAGACCAATGCAAACAATCACGTTCATGCACACAAAGATTTTCATTAAGCGGGAATCGAACCCGAGACCTCTGCATAGCAGTCATGTTATATAACCACTACGCCACAGAGGTCGTCAAACAGTTCTTACATTTAAGTGCAAGAAAGAGACAAACATAATGTTAATTACTTTTGTCTCCTTCTTGCACCTATGTTGGCGTTTTCTACTCTTTATTTAATTCTATGTGGTTTGCATTATTTACGATGTTACGGTTGGTTCTTGCGTGTTTCATAAATGTGTACTCATAAAGGAAATTGTACCTTTATAAAAATGTTAATGTACATTCACAAATTAAGATTTTTGCTTTTATTCTATTTAGATTAGGGTGCGCCGGTTGGTAATTACCGCACTTGGAAAATCATGACCAAGAATTGTTGGCTCGTTTTACAGTTGAAATTTCGGAGATTAGTTGAATTGTTAAATCTTTTTATAGTGCAAACGTGAAATTAATATTGTTTGGCTGAGCAAAAAATAATTGGTGCATAATACTAGTTATTAAAATAAAAAGGTAAGTAGGGTAAGTATAAATAAGAACTCGTTAGTAGAACAAAGAACAATTATATGAACAATACTGCTACATGCAAATCGTAGATTATTCTATGTCTTAGTTATAATAAAAACAAAAGGTACTTATCCAATTTGCAATGCAAGGGTAAACAAATTATAAACAAATAAAAAATCGCCAACAAAAAATTTAATGCAGTTTCTCAAAGTTTCTAATTTCTTGGACAATGACATTTAAGTGCAATTATTGTTCAATCTCAAAAGTAATACTAAATTTTTACAACATATCAGCTTAAAAGCAAAGTGTGATATCCGTCACGAAAATTCCCTAAATTTCAATTGAATCCATTCAGATTTTGATTCCTCTTCAAACACTCCTGCTTTTCAGGCGAGATGATCGACATAGGGAGACGGACGGCTCGCTAAAAATGAATGAGCTGCCATTCGCAAGCCCGCTCATTTCGTTCTACCCTCCTCTCGGTCGAATGAAAAAAAATATTCAGACAGATTCCATCGATATTGAATCTGCATGCAATCCACCTCTTTTGTTGTTTTTACTCATTTTATTACGTTCGTTTGCTGCATCTGTCAATAGGTGAATATGGGAATAAAGGGTCAGAAATCTCGTAACTCCTGTATTACATACAATACGGGAAACGAAACTAGTCTATGAAGCCCAAAGTTTCATTCATTCTTTATGATATGAAATTTTTTTCTTCATCAGCCCTGTTATTTCAGTACCGCCTGATGAGCTTGAAGTCACGATTTAAAATCTCAAGTAATTACCATTGTTTGCAAACCTAAAAGAATAGTCCTTCTATGATATTTAATTAGTGGACACATTTACAACATTTCTTGTGCTACATATTCAGTTAAATCTATTATAATCTATATAAGAAAATCTAATGGCAATCTATAACAAAGAACTTTTTCAAAAAGACAAAAAGACCTCATAAAGCATCAAGGCTTGTTGCCGCGTGAACTTTTACCGACAAAGACATTACACCAACCACAAATGAGGACGCTGCACTACCGGCAGTAAAAAGATGAAAACACTTTTAACCGCTGCCTGGTACGAAAAAGAAGAAGTTTGTTTCAAAAAGGAGCTATAACACTGACTGATACAAACAATACAACATACACACTCTTAAGGTACAAAGAAACTGCCCCACCTTTGCACATACCTTACCCTATTTTCTTAATGGCGTAAATATAGCGAAACGTATGTTTATCTTATCGTGCTACAGTCTCATAATAATTTATCTTGTTTTCTTACCGTTCCCGGAACGTTTACATTTGATCCGTTTTCTTTGAGATAATCTGCCTTTAAAACAACATTTCGCTTTATTTTGGCACAAACTTAAAGTGATTTACAGAAATGTAACAAGCAAACCAATAGAGAGTTGCTTTTTATTAGTATTTTTTTTCAAAAAACTTTGTTTTGCGTTTGATTAACTGGGTCATAGCAATTTGTTTGACACTAACAGATTGCTATGACCCAGAGTTGAAAACTTAAAATGATAGATTTAAAAACTTGCCAGACCTTCAAGGAGAAATAAATATTGTATTCCTAATTCAAAATGAAAACTATTGGGACCAACGGCAGTTTATCTTTGTCAACATTTTATTTCTAGCTATTTTCTAACAAATACTGTGGCTGCTCTGGGACAACTTAAAGAAACTGGATCTATAAACGATTTTAGATCGCGCTGGATTATCTTAACTCTGTCTTATTTGTTGAACTTAGTCAGCACAATAAGTATTTCTATAATATACCTAACAGATTGGTCGATCTGTGCATCTTCGTCTGTGTCTATAGAAATACTTCTCGATGGAGTTACAATTAGAACCAAAAGTAGATGCGGTAGAAATATAAAAAAAATGACAACGCAATAAGACGTGGAGTATGTAGATTGAACCACGCGGGTGATTCAATGGCTCAATAAAGGTGACAATAGGCTGGCTGATGTAATGAGTCTTAACTGAAGTCTTGTCAGTTTTATCTAAGATCTGCTACAGTTCTCCATATTCCGAATTTCAATTAGTATGTCGTAATAAAAAGGTTACAGTTTGATTTTAACTAAGAATTTGTGGAGCCAAAGTTATATAGAGAATACATTTTGGAAATTTACGAATGATCCGAACCCGTTGGGAACAATAAAGATTATTGTTTACTATTGTATATTCAAGGGTTTTATAGATTTGCTTTAGGCGAGGCAAAGGGTCAATATTGCGATAAATCGAGCGGTAGCGATGAGGCTACTCCATTTTACATCTCGTGACGTATGTAAATTAACTATTTCATTTAATAATATACTTTTATATTTCTTGAATCGCCTATGAATGTTATTGCCTTCACCACAATAACGACGTCTGTGCCTTATTTTCCTTAGTCGTCAGCTTTATTTTAGAAGGTCTTGTTTAGGATGAGTTGTTGTCGATTTTTCGACGCATTTATTGCTCTCTCGAGCTGCACTTATTTTGATAAACACAAAGAAATTAGTAGATCAGCTAAGCTTGATCTGACGGCCATTGCGAGACTTTATCCTATACCCGAATGACTTGACTATCAGTTCCCGCTTGATATAAATCTTAGTGTATAAACATTAATGTTTGAATTGGCCTTGGTATTCTATATGAATAAATACATAATAACATAGCTTGACATGGCATTATGTGAATATTATATTAATTATTACTAATATTAATGAACTTCATATATGAATAAGTATAGTAATATAATTAATGAATATGTAGTAATCTCACTTTTGTGTAAGATGAATCGAATATGTAAACGAAAGTGTTATAAGTGGTTCACATTGTCTCGTTGATGAAACTAAGATGGCTCCCATTAATAACAAGCCAGCTGTGTCGGAGGCTAATGGACGCCTGACCTCATTTGGTTAAGATATTTAAAAGTATTTTAAATAGTCCTACTTTATGACAGTTTCTGAATAAATACTCAAGTACTTAGAACATGAAAACAAATTGCTTTTGTTATGTTGACAAAGTCTATGGTGTAGTCGTACCATTATTTATTCCTGCTACGCATAGTTCTCGCGATCGATTTCCGCTCAGTGCAATTTTTTGGGCGCGTGAGTAAAATGTTTGCATTGACCTGAATGGTTTCTGTGTATGGTGTTTAAAAGTAGTATGTAAGTATGTTTATCCATTAATTGTATGCAAATTACCCCATACTACAAACTTCGATTAGTTTGGGATTAGATGGCGATATATGAGTAAGTAAGGAATATTATTGTAATTATTTGAAACTCTCTCTATAGCACTCATACCTGCATAAGGGTTACATAACATAACTCGCTCACTCAATCTTTTGTTTGCATTGAAATACGCTTTGAAATGCTTTTCATGCCGTAGATTGCTAGTAGCTTGCCGGTTTTAAAATTATTTATATCAAAATTGACTAACATATTCCCGAGCTCAAGCTATTATTTTTATAAAAAAATACTTGTAACCCTCTATCTTTTGAATCTAAAGAGGTTTGCAGCCTTTCCCAGGATGAACCTAGGATCATGCTTGGTGCCTTTAGCAAAAATGTCTATTTGGGAACACTGGTTTATAAGTTGGAATTAGTTAAATTAAAATATAATTGAATCTAATTAAACTGAAACATATTTATAATTAGTGCAGTCAGTTTTCAAATACAGATGGAAAAGTTTATTAAACATAAATGTTCTATTTAATCCACGTATTTAATAAATTTTATTATAATGAAATTCAATACTATTGCAACAATTTAATTACTTTTTACTGACTGAACTGCACAACACCAGTTCTGTAATAGACAATTATTTCAATTAAGTTTTTGATATAAATAGGTATTTTACCTAATAATATTTGTGTTTATTTAAATTTTACGCTCTTAACTTACGAGTACTTCATGTGTAAAGTACTTCAAGTGAACATAAATGCTAATACTCGTATCTTTACCAATAATTGAGAGTTTTCAAAAATTCAAAATAAGAGTTCCTTGTAAAATAGACACTACTTTCTTACACCTTGTTTTAGGTCTGCGTCCGAATTTTCGACCGAGGATGGACAGGTTGTAGCACTAAGTTTAAAACCTATTCAGTGGGTCTCCTTTCATATCTGTATTTAACAAAATAATTTATTTTTATAGTTATGCCTCTAAAAAACCCTACTCTACATAGCTTAACTTTAGTACATAAAACGCCGAATAACAAAATAATAACTAGATTTCAGGAGCATTTTACCTCACATTACCCAAAAGTCTAAGTACTTTCATAACTGAGAAATAAAAAGGCAGATTTTTCTTATATTCAAATGAAACCATTATGATAATGAAGATCACATAACCGAAAGGAATAACGTACGAAGATATCACTAATGTCTCGTGTTATATCGATCATACGTAGGTATCGATATCATACATCGGAATGGTAATATTTAAATGAGAGACTTTATTCGATAATAATTTGGGGAATATCGATTTATTTTTTTATTTTTATTAGGTTTTGTTTATTATTTTTGTAATAGTTGTCTGTTATTTGCGTGTGGTGATGGACCTCATTCCTAGAATATGATAAATGCCGACAAGGGATAAGCTTATAAATAAAATCTCTCAAAAATTATGTGTCCATCTCCTTTATCCATCCGTAGAACCAGTAGGCCAACTTCCCTCCATCCCTGAAGTAAGCGCAATCGTAGAGTAATACTATGAGAAGACAGAGCAGAATATAATTACTGGTATACCTTATCGTAATCAAATGAAACACATTATGTATAAGTTAATTTGGTGAAACAAAGTCACGGATAGAAATTATTTAGTAAGTACAATGTATAATGTTTAGGATTGATTTTATTTTAAAAACTATGATGTCTTTATGGCGAAGGACTAATAATACATAATATCAACACCCGTTCAGTTTCATTATTAATTATGTAATACTGTATTATTATAAATTACATTGTTATAATTAGTATTTATAAATGATTGTAAATATAAGTATGTATGCCTGTTGCTTGGTACCCATAGTACAAGCTCTGCTTAGTTTGGGACCAGTCAACATACCTTACCCATAATATGGGTATTTAGTCTGAACGGCCCAAAGTGAATGGCCCGCGGGCCATTCGACCGTAAACAATAATCGTCTACGTTCCAATGGACCGGTGATAAAAAAACTAACAAATTTATCCAAAGGGACAGTCGCATACAGCATTCATTAACATCGAGGATGTTAATTTATTTGATTAAAATATGACTGATTTGAAGGTATTGTAAGACTTTTTAGTTTAAAAGTTAATAACTACCATTTTTTAATATAAGGCTTTATTAAAATAAGGCTGATTTTTCAAAATGTTGTCATTCTTTGATTCATTTTTTATGCTTATTTTTTTCAAAATAAAGACTTTTATTCAAAATTATATATTAGCCAAATGAATCTTTTGTAAACATTCTAAAGTACAGATAGCGCGCGAGTTGAATGCAGTCGGGGTCTGAGGTAAAGGGCGAGCATCTCCCCCCGCTATCCGCACGCCCCACCTCACGCGCCTGCAGAGACTACTCTGCAGGCGCGTGAGGTGGGGCGTGCCATCCTTGTCAACTATCGTACGTTTACCGTGTTATTGTGTTAATATAGTAATACTGAAGTTCCCGTGTTATTTTTTTATTCCGTTTTGTGAAATGATTATTAAAACATGTGATAATTATGATATTGTATTTTTTTCCACCATGTAAACCTTAGAGTACTAAATAAAATTAAACTTATAAAATTGTTTAAATATTTCGACATGAATGTCAATCAATAATTATAATTAGGTCACAGCACTACCGCATTCCTAAGCTCTGCATTCAACTCGCGCGTTATCTGTACCTGTTGTTGATTGTTTTTTTTAAAGAATTTCATATAAATCTGAAACATTTAAAATCTTTTAGTTTAACTTTTGAACCCGAATGTACATGACAATTTTTATGACAATGAATTTATTTACAAAATTTTATCGTAATCGTATGTAATATTTTAGTTTATTTTATTTATGAATAAATTTGATTTGAAAATGAATTTTAATGATTGTACAAAATTATAGCACAAATAAATATTCAATAAGCAATATATCCGCAAGACTTTTCATCACTCACGAAAGTAGTCTCGTAGTAAAACACCATTTACCATATTAAGTTTGTACAGCACGTCGAGATAAATTCACAGCCTGCAGTGTAAACACGATGTTGCATAATATTGTAGGATGATGAAAATGTATTTTCAAACAAAGAGATGAACATATTACCATAAAATGTTGTTTGTTAAGCATAATGTATCTACCGTTATGAATATGAAAAGTAGCGTAATATGTTTGCCTGTTATTGACTGGCATAAACACACATAGAACACAGAAATACTGGCCTTTATAAGGCTTGGACAGAGACATGTGGAAGACAGGAGGAGTCATCGTACTTATACTTCATTTGTTTATTCATGATAAGCACCGCGCGCGATGTTGTGGTTTCGAATCTCACGGATGTTAATTATATGTCATCATCTTAACACCCCTTTAATGTTCCACTGCAGGGACGGGCGGTAGGAGGCACTCCCGTGACGGAGGTATAATTGGCATACTAATACCACGGATTGGTATAGGGGTTAATTTTAAGTTTTTCTTCTTTTTCTTAATTATATGTGCGACCCTCAAATTATTATTTGGACCTTCACTGTACTATATTATGGGCGTTAATTTCAAGCCTGTGGAACTTCTCGCGACAACATGGCAGCCCTAGTGCGAGATCTGTCTTTAAAAAAAGACAACTTTGGCAGTAGGATCAATTCCACATCAAATCCCTATCTTCTAGGAATGAGATTTGGATCAGTGACCTCGTGACCTAAGACCTACCATAAGGCCTTAAGGTTTACGCTATTTCATTTGTAATAAAGTTACAATATTATACAGCGGCGTAATTCAAGTTACATAGTATTTGCATAACAACACTGTGTATGAAATAATGCAAAGCCTTAAGCTTTAAGATAACACTTAAATACAGGGAGTCATTACGTTGCTACAGTAATAATATTGCTTATTCTGCTATTAAAATATACCGTATTATATGTGAAATAGGTTAATCAAAGTATAACAGTAGATAATTGTTTAAACAGACGGGAAAACTTTTTGTTTGTTGAATAGAATAGTTACCGGCTCGGTAACTATTAGGTACATATTTGGTATAGAAATAGAATTAAAATCTATCTCTATACTAATTTTACTAGCGACCTTATAAATGTGCGTAGGTATTCAAGACTGAATGATATAAGAATTGATTGTTAGTGTAAGGTTTCTCTCAAGTTTTCCCACATTTTACCGGAGTTTCAATCTGCTCAGTTCTACTCGTTATGACAATTTTTACTCTTAAACTCGAAATAGAAAATATTGGTCACATCATTTATTCTCAATTCGTTACAAGTAACATCATCTACTAAAGCCTTCATAAGTCTTCATCAAAAATCGTATACAATTTGGAATATCGATAAGCATTGTCACCAGATTCACATTAACATACTTATACGAAAAAATATCTAAGCTCTTTTATTATTGGAGGATGAAACGAGAAAATCTTACAATAACGAGATATTGAGTTTTCATGACATGTCTAGTATTTTAGAGTAAGAGCTTAGATTATGTATATATCAGAACTTGTTCTTTAAATTAAAAAAAAACTCTTTAAGTCGCGGGGACTGTTACAAAGATGCATTTGAACTAATAGAAATACTGTCAACGCTCAGGGAAATAATTTTTGGTTTACACAAACTGTTTGCTATATCCCAATATGAAAATTAAGTTCTGCAGCCGTATACTAGAACCATCAGATCTCCGTGGCTGTTAAATAAATAAAATTATCACAATATTATTAGTGAAGAAAACACTGAGTGTTCTAGAGTATCGGAATTTAATTATATTATCATCTTAACATCATTGTCTAAATTGAGAATGACAACATCACATGTTATCTTTAAATAAATGGGAAGCTAAGGGTAAGGCTATTTGAGGACAAAGTTAAAACAAAGATCTACAAAAACAGGGGCTCAACTTTTTGTGAAAATTGTGGGTATTTCTAAATTAATGTTGTATTCTAATAATGATATCGCTACGGGTAGAGTAAAAACCTTTTCCCAAAAAGCTAATGAATGATTTTGGTTTTTGATAAACAACCAACAAAAAATGTAACTCAATCTTTAAATATAAATAGACGGTTAAAGAGCTTATTATGGACCCTTTAGAACCTTTTGGCGTATCATAAGATATATTTCCTGCTCTATATTAAACGAAGCAATAACAAAATACATGAAAATTTATAACGTAGTTGTCGAAGAAATCCGCTTCGGGATTCGAATTCAAGCCCAAACGTGCAATCACAAATTTTCCAGATTCTCGTATTTATAAAACGACTGTGAAGATTTTTACAAAAAATAACAAGTTCTGTAATTTTTTGATTCACAATAGTATGAATGTGTTAGTTTAACATCTATAAATCTTTTCAACAGTTGTATTTCTATGAAAACCAATTGTAAGGACAAGCCTTTTTAATAAGCTAAATTATACGACCTTCTAATATACGCACCAAGCTGCTTAAGATGTTATACCTTTCTGCTTTTTGTAATATGTTTAACGTATTTTGGTAATCACTGTTTATTTTGGCATAAGTACGTTATCAGTCTTTCATTCTAACCACACTGACCAGACGAATTGCTATAGGGTTTGTTCTGGATTGTCCCTTTGTTGCTAAGATATCACATTTAAAACTACTCAGGTAGCTTTTAACCCTGATGTTATTGTAGAATGACTGGGTCTTTTATTGGTTACCATGAACCCAATAACTATATTATTAATTCTGTGTAACATATATTATGTTACGAACTGTGCAATTCTGTGCATATTCTAACCTGCACATTACGTTCAGCACACCGATAAAATATTGTGCAAAATAAATCGATAGCACAACATAGATGCATTATCAGCGATGCAATGTAAAATTCCATTTAGCAGAGTACATAAACAAGGTGCTCTAGTGATATATACTCTGTGCAAATTTGCACAATGTTAGTACACTAACTCTACTGTAGTAGACTTTTATTGCTTCAGAACAATATAAATATGTTGGCGCGTTTTATACGTTATAGACAGTGTTAAAAGAATGTATGGCAATTATATTTATTTCTTCTGTTGTGTTAGGAAAGGAATAAACGAAAATGTAGAAGTGTATATTATTTTAAATGTAGGTAATCATCGCACTCCATAGAAAAATAGCAACAAATCATGAGGTAAGGCTAAATGATATGACCTATTGGAGAACTATCAACACAATAATACACGATACAAGGATGTTTGGTTCTATATCTTCTCACTGGGTAATGAAATTATGAAGCCTGTGGGCAGGAGGACGCCCGGGTTTCATATACGACCTTATTTATGTATACCTTTTCATCTATCTATTCATCACACCAAGAAAAAATGGGTCACAAAAAAGAGATATCTAATGAAACGTAAAAATCATTATTTACAAAATTATTTTAGTTAAGATTTTGAAGAAGTTTTTATAAATCTAGAAAAATATTTCTTAAACGAAACACCGCAACCAATTTGTAGAGCAAAAAATATATTCTTCAGTATAAGCATTAGCAACAAAGCGTAATTCGTAAATCGTTGATACTAGCCGCACCATAAAACTGTCAGTTTCAATTGCATGGAAGTGCCTTAACCAGGACAGAGTGCTTGATTCACAAACTGTTTGCGTCAGCTATTATACAAGATTAGTAGGTTTGTTAGATAGGCATTGTAGGCAGCAAGAATTAGAAGATAATGTTGTATTGTAAAATAGTATAAAGTAAATTGTTTGAGCAATCCATAAATTGTTATCCTGAGTCTGGTTGTTCTTTGTGCCTGTTGAAATTAACACTTGTAAAGTCCCCGCAACACAGGGCATGTATTCTAGTGCGGTAGCTGTCTTATCATCAAAATCAAAAGAAAAACCATTAAAAGTTATAGTCAATGAAATAGTAGAAATTGACACCAAACCCGAAATCATTCTGTAGAGCAACGTGGTCCCTATAGGCTGGTGGCTGTGTGTGGCTGGAGAGGACCTATTCTAGCAGTGCAAAATTTGATGGCTGGTAAGAAGAATGGTCTATCCATTCTTCTTACCAGGATCTATCTATCAAAGGAATATTTATGTTTATATCTCTAATAAGAAGAAAACCTGTTGTCTGCTAAAATCCGCATATAAGCTTGTCTGTCTTTGAGTCTTTAGGTTTGAAGAACAGGACGAATTATTATTTGCGGGAAATTGAATATCCTTTACCTTGGTTTTCCTGGTTATTGTGTATACATATTATTATAATAAACATTTTTGTAAGAAAACGACTATGTTGTACCACTTGAAACAGATACTTGAAAACAAACGGTATTCTTTAATATTCGATACAGGCTATATTCATAATAATAATGTTTTATACGAATTATTTATTTTCCGTTTGATGTGAGATGTTTTTTTTACGTATATTACCAAATTGTACCTAAATTGCCATTTATGTTTCTTTTATTATATTTGTAATGTAATATAAACTCAAGTAACAGAGTGATAGAGTATGATTTCAAATGCAGCAATAATTCTGAGGCAGATTTTTCATAAAGATAAAGAAATGTTCTAGTTTTTGGCTGCTACGCAGAGGTTACTGATTCGATTCCTGTTAGTTAAAAATCTTTGTGTGCATGAACGTTCCAACGTTAAAAACAAATCAGACTCTTCTATTATAATAAAAAAATATTCGTATTTATCTGAAGTCACAGGGCATTACCTACTTTATGTTTTTTTACTTTTTACTCTGCTATGTTTTATTCATTCTACCTGCACGTTTATTCAATTCGACCTTCGTTCACATATCTCATTTATTTTTCCACGGCGACCCCCCACTTAACCGCATAATTTGCTTGAAGAGGGATTCACACAAGAGACCTAGCTGCCAGTCAGACCTCAACCAAAGAGCATATCCATTATGCGGGAAAGGTGCCGAGTAATAATTGCTTTTAGTAATAACTTTGCCTAAAAAGACATTTAAGGGCAAATATTCTTTACAGTGGGTAATTTTTAATATGATAAGACATAGGGATTAGTGACGGAGTAGGAATATTAATTTTGATTCCACATTTTACGCTCAGCTGAAGATACTGTACATGCTGCAAAAAAAAAACAAGTCTAAATAGACTCCAATTTAGATTTAAAGCTGTCATTCTTAAATTTTTCATATGTTTTAATTAATGAAATATAGCGATATTAATTATTACAATCACGATAAGTCAAAAACATTTTATCATCATAATAATGTCAGTCAACAATAGTCAAAGAATTCCTGCGGGTCGAAATGAGAGAGTAAAACGAATTTTGTATTAAAATCAGCTAGCTGAACTAATGATTTTCGAGAAATAAAACAATTAATTGTACTTAATTTAATATTTCCGGTAAACGTTTAAAAGTCTCATACTACGGCAACTTTTAGGCTCTACTCTGAAATGAACGCCAAAAACAAACACGAGAACTTTTAGAAGTAAACGATAATTTTCGGAACAGTAAAACGATGTGAGCTTACAACTTTGAAATAACAGCGCAGTTGAAGTAAAAGAAATACAAGAGTAATTTCGAAAATGATTATACAGCTTATCTTTCATTTTATCTACCATCAGGCAGATAAAATCTATTTACCAAACAATCAAATAACTGCCTCCCTGGCAGCGGCTGCAGAGCAAGAGGACGTGGATTCAAATCCCACACAGGACAAAATATTTGTGTCATCATCATCATATCAATCATTCTACGTCCACTGCTGGACATAGGCCTCCTCCAAGTATTGCCACCTCGTGCGGTCTTGTGCCAATTGTTTGTGTGATTCAAAATTATTGTCCTGAATCTAAATGATTTTCGTCTACGTTAATTTCATGTCAGTAAAAGTCTCTGTGACACTGGGTTCGGATCCTATAGTGCGGGAGTTGTTTTTATACAAAGCAAAATCTAAAATCCGTGTGGTGACGGAGTAAGAATACAACATGTCACCACCCCATGTCATCCGATGAGTGTCGTAGAAATCGACTAAGGGACTATCTGTGAATGTTACCTTTACTCAGAAAGAAGGAAAGCTTGAAATTAAACCCTTTACCAATCCGTCTGGCCAGAGTGGTATTAGTAGGTCAAGTATCCCTCCGTTACGAGAGGAGGCCCTGCAGTGGGACATTAATAAACTTGTATGATGAAAAATCTAAAAAGCAAATCTACATTTTCTTTCAAGTCCTAGTTTAGTAAGCTTTTTGATGATAATTCCAAATTGTCTGAAGGATTTCGCAACCCCGATGAGCAATAAAAAGGATAAGGCGAACTTAAACGTAACACTAAGTTACTCCGGGAGCCAGGCTTGTGTAATAGGCTTGGACCGGTATTGCCACGCTAAATTATGAGGGTTGTCGTTCTCGGAAATAGAGGGTAAGGTCATGTTTTAGGGAAAGGAATTTGAAATCGATACTTGCGATATTAGAAATCGGGGCTGTTATGTTTATATTATAACCAAACCATGCATGTTTTGTTTGTAAAAATATCTTTAGAATATTAATTATTCTTCTACATATTCTCCGTGTAAGAATACAATATGTCACCACCTTTCTTATTTTAAAACTTAATATACTTACGAGTATGTATTAGACCTTTAGAGCTTCTGTTTTCGAACTTAAAGGAAGATTCACAACTAAAGCATGACAAATATCTTATCAATGTGAACCTTTAGTTTTTTTGTGTAAACATAAAACATATATGATTATTATTATAGAAAAGTTGTTAAAATATACTTAACAAGCTGACCCGTGCCCACTTCGTTTGGCGGCGAAAAAAACGCGTCCCTTTTTTAATCATATTATTTCATTACTGCTCCATTCCTATTAGTCATAGCGTGATACTATATAGCCTATAAATGGACTATTAAACAAATAAATAATTTTTAAAATCGGTTCATTAGATCCAGAGATTACCCTCTACAACGTTACAAACACACAAACTTTACCTCTTTATAATATTAGTATAGAGGTATAGATTAGTATAATACAAAATAGTCATTTGTTATTACTAATTTATCTTAAGTTGTTGTCTATTACGTGATACAAATATCTGTGTTCTTTCTAGTGTTTTGCTGTGAATTAATTTATTTTATATGTTTTTCAGTCGAATACACGAGAAATAAATAACTAAAACTTAAACCTAAATAATTGATTATAAATCGTACTAACAATATTGGTAATGAAAGTCATTACTTAATTACTAAGTACCTGTGTAATGGCGTCCCAGCTAAACAGCGTTCAGAACCAAAAGGTCCTAACGTCCACTAACGTATATACTCATACTAATTAACACAAACATTGGGAGGGAGCTTATTCATCAATCAAAACAGCCTCATTATTCACAGTTTAGCGTCCGCTCCTGGCTGGCTGGCGGTGTAATGGTAATGTATGGCTGACTTTTTTGTCATTTCCTGTTGGTACGATTTCCCTGGTATTTTCCTTTTAGACATTTATGAATGATTCGGTTAAGACGCTACTTTGACAATTTTCGAGTTGAATTCGGCCGTGGCCAGAGGGGCGCGCCCCTCGGCGCGCGAATGAGACGGATATACTCGCTCACGCGCCGCCGCGCCGTGTGCGCCGTCGTCGTCCCGCCGGCCCTCAAGGACACGTTATCGCTCTGTGCCATAGTACAAATATATACAGTATTTCAACTTCATAGAAACGGACGACGAAACGTGAGTTTATACCTACACGCTCACGATCGCTGAGGGAACAGTCGCTACTGTGCCGCAGTAACGAGCGGACTGTGTGTTATAATTTGAAACTAAATATATTATTCATATGTCAATTTCAAACAAACATGGCTGATATAAATACCTACCTTACTAAATGACTTAGGTATTTAATATTATAATAGTATTTTGTGTATATCACGAAAACGGTTTGTTGTACTTAGGTCAATAATAATGAAAATTTAGCCCCCCTTTATGTAATCCCCCATGCGTGTCTTTCACTTTGATCTAGGTAAATTTAAGCAATGACATCGATGTCATTTTTTGAATGGATTGGTGAAGTGACCTCGATGCCTTTATTTTGACGTTAAATAGATCTAATAGACCTGTTTAAAGTTTGGTTTTGGTTATCGATAAATTCAATTTCAAACAAACATGGCCAATATAATAAACACAGTACCCGGCCGTAAATATTACACATCGACTTTTTCTCTGACGCTCTACGAAGCCGAAATTGACCGATTGTATTTTTCTATAGGTTGATATGCAATATAAACGGCCCGGTACTGTACCTACTTTACCGAATGACTTGTTAAGTACCTTCTTAATATTATAATTTAGTATTTTATTTATATCACAAACATGGTGGATATAAATACAAACATATACATGTTTCTTTAAATTAAATGTATCAATCATAAAACAACACGTTTTTTACAGAACACTTGTTATTTATTTAAATATAAAATAGAAAAATAAAAAGTATTAATTTACAATTACAAAACTAAATGGAAACACAAAGTAGATCGCATGTTTACTATTGTTTACGTACCGCGCACCCGTAGGCATTTATAATAAATATTCGGCCCAGTTTGACTACTGGTTATACTGTGACGTCAGTCCGCGGTAGGTTACAGAAAATTCTGTTACAGAAAAACCTACTATCTACCGGTCTATTATGTATGTATATACATGTAGCCCCTATTTTTTTTTTAATTTACACCCGCGCAAGGTATTATGAAGGCACAAAACACATCCAGATTTAGAACAATAATTTGGGGATCACAAAAATAATTTGACCGCCTCGGGGTATCGGTCGCAGTGCACGAGGTCGCGGGTTTGAATCTCACGCAAAATAATAGAACTTTAAAAAAAATACAATAGCCCCACTATGTATTGTCCTGTGTCGCGGGGTATTTACAAACATTTACTTAGCTGACACAAAGAACATCCAGACTCAGGACAATAATTTGTGGATCGCACAAATAAAATTGTCTTACGTGAGATTTGAACTCTAGGTGATTTTCCACCTGAGGGGCGAGACGAGGCAAAATTTGAAATCTTTATGTAAAAATGAACCGTATTGCTTAGGAAATAGAGTATATATTAACTTTGTAACAAAAACACTCGCTTCTCGCGATAGGCCTATTGTTGTTTGTTGCTACTTTTTGTTTGTGTAAAAATGAACCGTATTATTTCTCATGTAGAGTTCAAAATACATTAACAAGAAACACGCATGTCGCGATGTCAATTTTTGGTGGAAACAGTTCGGTGTGATTTTAATTCTCGTCTCGTCTCGCCCTTTTGGTGGACTCTTCATGCTGACTTACGATTACCGATTACTGCGCCCGCCACTGCCTAAGGTAGACAGTTTTTTTGTGTGATCCACAAACAACAGTCCTGAGTCTGAACGTTCTTTATGTTCGTTTGTTTCATGTTTGTAAACGTTCCCGCGGTGGAGTGCGTGAGAGTTCAAATCTCACGTAAGAAAATTTTTTGTGTGATCCACAAACAACTGTCCTGAGTCTGGACGTTCTTTGTGTTCGTTTGTTTCATGTTTGTAAACGTTCCCGCAGTGGACTGCATGAGAGTTCAAATCTCACGTAAGAATTTTTTTTGTGTGATCCACAAACAACTGTCCTGAGTCTGGACGTTCTTTGTGTTCGTTTGTTTCATGTTTGTAAACGTTCCCGCGGTGGAGTGCGTGAGAGTTCAAATCTCACGTAATAAAATTTTTTGTGTGATCCACAAACAACTGTCCTGAGTCTGGACGTTCTTTGTGTTCGTTTGTTTCATGTTTGTAAACGTTCCCGCAGTGGACTGCATGAGAGTTCAAATCTCACGTAAGATAATTTTTTTGTGTGATCCACAAACAACTGTCCTGAGTCTGGACGTTCTTTGTGTTCGTTTGTTTCATGTTTGTAAACGTTCCCGCGGTGGAGTGCATGAGAGTTCAAATCTCACGTAAGATAATTTTTTTGTGTGATCCACAAACAACTGTCCTGAGTCTGGACGTTCTTTGTGTTCGTTTGTTTCATGTTTGTAAAAGTTCCCGCGAAAGTAAAAAGTATTATTTAGATCTTATCAGTAAGTACCTACCTACCTAAGCTTGCAAAATAAATAGGTACGTAATATTATAGTACGTTTCAATTACGTGATCTTGACGAAAACGGTTATAAAACTTATAACACTTGAGCATATAGTCTAAAATCGCTTATATAAACAAACGCTTGCATTATCAAAAGGGTCAACAGTAACTAGGTACTTAGTTGAGTTATGGCGAACTTTACCTAAGTTTTATAAAAGACATAACTACAAAAATATTTTACGATACAATGTTATCGAAATAACTATTATAAAATAATACTATTATTTACTGATAAAAGAGAACAAAGTATTAATAAAAACTTAGGTATAAATATTTTAAACCTAACCTATATATTTTACCTACGATATAAAATTACGCGATAAAATTCAGTACGAACGGTGAGTCGACATGCACAGGTCCGGCGTCGAAGAGGGCCATCGCCCGACTGAATCGTCGACCGTACTCATTCTGTATCGATCGTTAACTTATCGGTATAAGGTCTGAAATTGCGATGCGCCCGCAACGATCCGGAGCGCTTAGAAATTGCTAAAATCTTATTTGATTCATTAAAAATTATTGGTTGTAGTTATGTAATGATATTCTACAGTAATACTAATATTGATGTTACGAATGTATTTGAGTAATTCCTAAGCATAATGATAGTGTACTTTCCGTGTAATATGTAAAAAACTGTTTTTGTAGAGGTGTTTTCAAAAATAAATATGATCGAGCCAAAATCAAGCTATCGCGTTTTGGTAATTACAAAAACCTAGTTAAAGGTATCAATTTACCTATATTAAAATTCTAGATCAATAGGTCTTTTCATATTCCTGTAGTAGTTGATGAAAGATAGTGCATTTTATCAATGTATCATCTTAAATGTTATTTGTAATATGTGTACCTATGTAAAAAAAATATAAAAATAAACATGATATCTACTCGTATGTTAAGGAAATTATTTTTAGGTAATCAGGGAGCAGAATTATTAGTAAGATCAGAGTTTTGCTGAAAAGTAAGAATGAGATCAGAGTTTTGCTAAAAATTATGAATGCAATTCTTAAAAGGAAAAACATTAAGAGGAGTCATTTCCTGTACATAATGTAAAGGAATACTACTTACTGTAAATGTTTCCCCAATTCGACATAATTAGAAGCAAGTTTAGTAATATCTTTTCAGACGTAATTAATTTCACAAAAATCCATATGCATAGGTATGTCTGTAATAAATGTAATTGATGCTCGTGGAACCTTATTAAATGTTATCAGTCATTAAGAAAAAAGGAGGTACTTATAGTCTATTTTTTTATCTCAGATACTAAAATGACATTTCATGTGTTGCCTGTTTTTTACAACTAATAAATAGTGATGCGGTACAGCCGGTACTTACCGATAAAAATATAGGTTAGTACCGCCGATTACGGTAAATAGAGACTATAGGCTGTTTTTTAATCTCGAATACTAAAATATCATTACTGTTACCTTTTTTTGTGCAATTTATGTATGGTGATGTACCACCACTATCAACAGTTAACGATAAATTTAAATTTTATACAGTTTTTTGGAAGTAATAATATAAAATGTGCAAATTCTAATTTTAAACTCAGGTAAGTAAATGAAACAAAATTTATTTTTGGTACATAATTTATTTTTATTTGGCTGTAAGTACAATTAATCTTTGAGTCTGCATAATAAAATAATAATAATCTTGTTTCATAATAAAATTAATATATAATTCATAATTAAACATCAATTCTTTTATAGAAACGAATCACCATCCCTGGACAAGGTTATTCTTGTACTGATATTTATATGGTTTTCATTCTTTATTCGTTAAAACTAGAATAAAATGAAACTATTACTTGAAGACATAATTACTTTAACCAACTCTTTGTTTTCAGATACTGCAAGTTGTAAACAAAGACCCTGAATTTCCATCCTTTTCTAGAAGCACATTATAAGTATAAAATATTAAAACACCTGCAATTTAAATATATGACCAGAAAACGACGTAGCGCGTTAATCGACCGAAAAGATATCATTTTATGGCGTCAACAATATCTTCGAAAAATTAAAGAATTTAGAAGAGAAGGACGCATCATATACTATCAAGATGAAACGTGGATTAATGAAGGTATGTTTGGTTATTGTCTGGTCAACCATGTTTGTAATTATTTAATTTACATACCTAATAATTACCCAATAATTTCATAATAAAATTAAATTCCTATAGTCATTTTAGGTCATACTGAGAATAAACACTGGGTGGATAACACTATTCAGTCATCGCGTCAGGCGTTCCTAGAAGGCCTAACTACCGGATTGAAAGGGCCTACAGGAAAAGGAAGGCGACTGGTGGTCTCCCATATAGGAAGTGAGGAGGGTTTTCTGGATGACGGTGCTTTAATATTTGAAGCGAAAAAAGGCTTAGAGGATTACCACAAAGAAATGAATTCCGAACAATACGAAAAGTGGTTAAAAAATATTTTTCTAAAATTAAAAGAGAATGCAGTTCTTGTTATAGATAATGCACCGTACCACACCGGGAAACTGGAGGCGTTACCTACTTTAAATTGGCGTAAAGAGCAAATACAAAATTGGCTACAATAAAAAAATATTCAATATGACGAAACAATGTTGAAATGTGAATTAATCCAAATTTCCAAAAAGCACAAAAAAGTCTATGAGACGTATGTTGTAGATGAGATGGCTGCTGCACAGGGTGTAACTATTTTGCGACTGCCGCCTTACCACTGTGAGCTCAATCCAATAGAATTAGTAAAGAAAACATTAGTTAGGTCGTCGTAATTATACAGGGTGTTTGGTACATCGTTTGCCAAATTAAAGTAGCTGATAGAAGCGGTCATTACCAGTCTTTCCTCACTCCCCTAGCTGGTTTTAACCTCAACATATTTTAGATATCGATGTAAAGCTATTTTTAAAAGAAAAACCCAATATTTACCATGAACACTTAAATTTTAAAAAAAAATTGTTCCGTGAGTCCTCATAATTATGTTTTGTTTTAAAGTTTAATACTAGGAGCATCAAATAAATTCATAATAGCTCACCAAAAACGTCAACTTTTTGTTTATTGACTTATTATAAGAATAGAGACAGGTAAAATTTAAAGATATGATCAACTTCACAGTACAATAAAAAAATAAATAAAAGAGAGAAAGTTCTTCCATTTTCTGAATAAATGCCTTACTTTATCCTCTTTCCATTGGTATACAACATCCTATAAAATAGTAAATAGTTTTTCTACAAAACATGTGTAATAAATAATTCAAAGTAAAGAAAACACGTTTGATGAATAAGCACAGGTAAATTTACTAGCTATAATTGCTATAATTGATTCATTCTAGCGTACTTAGGTACCTAGTTACTTTAGCTTTTTTTGTCACTGCAGTGGGTCTACCTTATCACATTAGAGTTAATTTTAATATAATAAAAAAAAAAAGTCATCATTTACTATAGCGTCAATAATTACTTCGAATTATTTATTTATTTGTTAAGCACACCAACAGTATGTATGTTTATGTATTACACATGTTTTGTAGAAAAACTATTTACTATTTTATAGGATGTTGTATACCAATGGAAAGAGGATAAAGTACCTACCTCTTCTATCAGCAACTTCTACTATTTGTTTTTATAAATATCTAACAACTATTTGCTAATACATGAGAACTGATATTATGTCAAAGTATCGTCATGATTTAGCTGATGTTTTGTTGTGCGATATTGACCCTAATAGTTTTATGAAATGCAACTAACATTAACTCTAGAGGTGATAAAGGCATTTTTTCTCGACTATACTAACAACCGTAAATATTTTACAATAATTACAAAACGAATCGAAACACAGGGACAGCACTGTTTCTTAAAAGCTGGCTATATTAGTTTTACGTTTGACATTAGTAGTTGTCATTTTAGTGTCCGAGATAAAAAAATAGACTTTAGTTAAAAGAACTAATAAGAACAGGCACGATTCATATTTCACATTCATAAGTGTCACAACTGTGTCTTATATGAAGAAATTTTTGATTTTAGTTTTTATTAGAAAACAAAATCCCTTTCATATATGAATCAAACTTCGTTTTAGAACCTTTATATAATTATTCACGAGAGTTTTCGTTGAATTTAAATATGATTGGTAACCAACCAAGCGTGTAACACATCTTCTTTTTGTGGCATCCAAATAGCTCGTGTACACTATATCTTGTTTACGAACCCCGTGACCTATTTCCTTGATAGATAAACATTTACACCTACGAGTATACTCCACCTACCTGTTTATTTAATCAACCGTATATTTATGTAATTTTCCCCTTAACAGTCAGTAAAAGCCACAAGTAGGTAACTGGCTAAAATAACAATAAAAAAGTGAGGCTCTGTGTATACTTCTAACCCTTTACTTTTAAAACGTACACATTAACCTACACTGGGTTATTTATAGCAAATGTTGTGTGAAGCCATTCGTTGTTTACGTAAAGATAAAACTTAAAATAAAATTGTTTACGAGAAGTTCTAACCGTTATGAAAGAGATGCGACAAAATACGACGTTGCTTTTTTACAAGATGGTGTGGACGGGCAATGATTATAAATTGTCAAAACCTCGTTTTCGTTTTGATATAAATTCATCTTAGGGATATTCAATCCATGTGGTGACGGAGTAAGAATACAGTAGGTCACCACCCCATATCATCACATAGGTGTCGTAAAAACCGATTAACCTTACAACCGAATTACCTTTACAAAATACAAATTGAAATTAAACCCTATACCAATCCGTTTGGCCAGCGTGGTATTAGTTGGCCAAGTATCCCTCCGTCACGAGAGGAGGCCCGTCCCTGCAGTGGGACATTAATGGACTGTTATGATGATATTCAATGTAGACGTAGAAGTTTATGAAATACAAGGAAAGTTGTAAATAAGCCCTATACTTAATTGTGTGGTCAGTAATAGTAGCTTAAGTTTTTCTTTATTAACTACTGGCTGAGCCGTGCCCACTTCGTTAGGCGGCAAAAAAACGCGTCACTTTTTTAAACATATTTCATTACTGCTCCACTCCTATTAGTCATAGCGTGATACTATATAGCTTATGACACTCCCCGATAAATGGACTATTCAACACAGAAAGAGTTTTTAAAATCGGTTCAGTAGATCCAGAGATTACCCCCTACAACGTCACAAACACACAAACTTTACCTCTTTATAATATTAGTATAGAAGAAAGACTACAGAAGGTTAAAGATAGAAGGAGTATATTATGATATGTTTGTGGATGATCTTACCGTAACTATACACTTGTTTATAAAGTTCATGTTGCATGTGTTAATCTTGATGACATACTCAAAATATAAATGTAAATTGTATTACCATACCAGTGCCAAACGTACCTGGAATAAACAAATGATTTGATTAGTTTACATTACTTGAAGATAATAACTGGATAGAAAAGAAAAACGAGAAGAATGAAAACAATTGTAACAGTCTCTATACAAGTTAAAAAGAAAGAATCGTCACAGACTATTTTGAGACTAATGCACAACTACTTGATAAAAACTTACACCCTGTACAAAGCTGGTTAGTCAGTCAGCAACTACTCGACTATAATTACTTTCGCTCGCGTTAAATTCGGGGTAGCACTGTTCCCCTTTCCTGGACACAGAAGAAAAAAACAGTAGCCTATGTTACTCTCCATCCCTTTAACTACCTCCACTTAAAAAATCACGTCACCCCGTAGCTCCATTTTGCCGTGAAAGAAAGACAAACAGACACACTTTCTCATATATAATAAATATTAGTATGGATCTTTTGTACTTAGATCGCACAGATTATTATCTTGCACGGTATATGTCCGTGTGGTGACGGAGTAAGAATACAATATGTCACCACCCCATCTCATCCCAAGGGACTATCCGTCAATATTATCTTTACGAAATAAAAAGAAAGAAAACTTGAAATTAAACTCTATACCAATCCGTCTGGCCAGCGTGGTATTAGTAGGCCAAGTATCCCTCCGTCATGGGAGGAGGCCCGTCCCTGCAGTAGGAAATTTATGAACTATTATGATGATGGTATTTGAACCCACCACCTCTAACACGCCAGCCTACTCCATCTTTGCTACCACAATAAAAACACTATAACAGACAAAAGTAGTGATACTCCTTCCTGTCATACACAATTACATTGTCTCAGTAATTGTTTAGTAGTATCGCAGTAATGTGGTTTGTCGACAATTTGCTCCGTCATATGCGGTAATGCATCTTGGAGAAGTTACTACTATTGAACGTGATCCTCTTAGGTAGAGAACTAAATTGGGTTAACTGTACCGTAAGCTATAGCTATATTTGTTGTATGTGCTGTGGTAATTTAATAAAGAGATTTTATATAATACAGCTTTTTTAGGTGTTGATAGTCTTTTAGGCTACTTTAACTACTCAAGAAACAATAAGTACATAATAAATAGAAAATAGAGAAATTTTCGAATAATTTTTATGAGTTAGTAAAAGTAATAACTTATGTAAGTGGCAATAAGATAAAATGTAGTAATACAAAAGTTATTACATACTAAAGTTAACTGTTTCTATACCTAACCATGCACCACTTACTATTATTATGTTTTATATCCATACTAGCGACCCGCCCCTGCTCCGCACGGGGACCTACTACAGAATATCTTTAAACAACGTTTAAGTACAGTTTAATTAGACGATTACATTAATCTCTAAATTTATATGGGTTTCTTTTGCATGTGTTATACATAATATAAACGTTCCGCTTGAATCACTCTATCTATTAACGAAAACACATCAAAATTCGTTGCGTAGTTTTAAAGATTTAAGCATACAAAGGGACATAGAGACAGAGAAAGCGACTTTGGTTTATACTAAGTATGTAGTGATAAACTAAAATATTATTTATGTGAAGCCATTTTATGTTATATCTACATTAAACAAAAATGTATACGATATTTTGGGCGGAGTAGTTTTGGTAAAATAATTAAAATATAACAAAAAGAGAAAGACAAATTACTATTACGTGTCTACTCACAATCAAATAAAACTTAATACAATTATTATTACGCCGAGTATTTTATGTTTTTGTGGCGTTTATTGCCGAATAGAAATAATTACGTAAGCACATACATAGTGTTCTAAGGTAATTGCTCCTTCTCTTTATGTGGGTTAAAATACGATAAACTCTTTGCAAGAGTTCAAATAGGTACTCGGTACTTAACCGTATTTTTGTTCTGCAATTCAACTAACTTCCAGCGTAAGTTTAGCTTTTTGACAGTTCACGTCCATGAAGTTTCGTAATACTTCTGCTTATTTTTCAAACAAATAATATTGTATTTCATGGACGTACCCATGTTTTTTTCAGTTACCATGGTTACTTAGTGATGGACACTCATAACGATTACCACCATTATGAAATAAATTACAAAAATCGGTAGAAATGAATACTATGAATAAACCTGAACTCTTTATAATACGCTTATAAAATGTAATATGATATTTTAGAATAACTATAACCCGCGAATGTGTCACGATAAATTATGTATTTTAAATAATACCTAAGCTAACTATAATTTTATAATTTTAAGCTATAGGCTAATTCACTTAACATACATAAAGAAAGAAACAGTAATAAAATGATAATGTAAGTTGATGTAAGGATCCAAATGTGTAAGTTAAAGCAATTTAAAAAAATCGAAAAATCGCGAAATCGCTTACAATCGAATGACATTACATTCGAGATACAGCTGAACGTCACTAACATCAACCTGTCAAATTTTGTTAAATATATTGGAAAGGGTTATAACTATTAAACGGGTGTCATATGTCATTTCGAACGTCACTGTTGCGACACACGCTGTTGCGAATTAATTTTCACTGCCTCATAAGTTCGAAAGCTTATGGACTCGAATAAAGTAGACGCGAAAGACGCTGTTTTGAAAAACATTTTTACTGCCTCATACGTTCGAATGCTTGTGATTTTGATTAATTTCTACTAATATTATAAAGAGGTAATGATTGTTTCTCCGAGTGGTTACGGAGTAAGAATACAATAATGTAAGAGTACCACTAATCCCATGGGTGTCGTAAAAACCGATTATGGGACTGTCCGTGAATATTATCTTTACGAAATAAAAAGAAGGAATATTTAAAATTAACCCTATACCAATCCACCTGGCCAGCGTGGTATTAGTAGTCCAAGTATACCTCCGTCACGGGAGGAAGCGCGTTCCTACAGTGGGACATTTATGGGATGTTATGATGATGAAAGTTTGTGTATTTGCGACGTTGTAATCTGTGGATCTAATAAACCGATTTTAAAATTATATCTGTGTTGAATAGTCCATTTCTAAGTCTATGATAATAAAATACTTATGTAAAAAACGGAACGCGTTTTTCGCCGCCCAACGAAGTGGGCACAGGACAGCAACTTAGTCATAAAGTGTACAGAAAAGTATTCAAGCCCTTATTAAATAAAAATAACAAATTAATAAACAATAATGATTAATACATTTTTAAATTAATAATAAATAATTCATTTCATTTCAATCTACATTTTTAACTGTTTTATTGTGGGACATAATATCTCTGATTAGATTACATTTACCATATCGAGTAGTCACAGGACGAAAAAAACTATTGACGCTCATTTTTCTATTATTCGCATCACACTTTACGACGTTGAAATAAGATATTACAAAACCAAAGATATCAAAACTAAAGAGAAATTGCACGTATGTCATATTCTAGGCAAACCTCTGTTTTATACATACACAGCCATAAAATATACGGATAAATAGTGCTTTCAGTAAAAAGATTGGTATGTATATTCATGTACGATGTTATAACAAACAACAATAAACGTAAAAGAATATTTTTTTGTACGCTTTATGACTAATTAATCAAAATCACAAGCATTCGAACGTATGAGGCAGTAAAAATGTTTTTCGAAACAGCTTCTTTCGCGTCTACTTTATTCGAGTCCATAAGCTTTCGAACTTATGAGGCAGTGAAAATTAATTCGCAACAGCGTGTGTCGCAACAGTGACGTTCGAAATGACATATGACACCCCTATTAAACATATCCTTATACACCAATCTTTGCAAGCAGTGGCAAGCAAGCGAGTAACATCAAGGTAGATTAAGCGGTCACAAACGTTTTTCAAATAAAGAGGATTTGTTTTAATCGTAAAAACGTTCTTGAAATTTGGCTCATACTTAATTAATACTTAAATAAAAATACTTTCACTAACAAGCCTTGTGTCATATTTCAAAACTATGATGCTCATTCACCGATAATACGGTATCAATTTCGAACTTATCCTTGTTGAGATTGATGATCGAAAGGGAGTTTTATGGTTCGCCATAGCTGCTACGTTATGTTTTTGGGAACGGTTTTCATTGGCGTTATTTATTTCAACGAAGCCGTGTGTGTGAAGCTTTATTAAGGAAAGCCAACTATATTAAGGAAAGTTGATGGCTTTCGATATCTTATACATAAATAGGTAATGGAAATGTTTATAAAAAATTCATAATTATTAAGTTTTCGTATTATTTTGGTGATCAAGAAACAATCTTGCAAAACCGCTATTTAAAAATTACTTAAAATAATGAAAAAGCAATTTTGTTTATCATGCTTACTGTCTTAATCGTGTTTTAGTCTTTTCTTAACATTGTTAGGAAACATTCTAGATTTCATTCAAAGTAATCACAAAATAATAAGACCATTAAATCGAGTTACGAAAACCAAGGGACATTTATTTATTAGCCGAGGGCTAGGGTCGACGCTAAAATGATTAATATCACAAGACTTATGTTCAGAAAAAAAGATAAAGAATCCCTTTTCGAACATTATGATGAAAATAATTTGGCGTCTAAAAATATTGGACATAGAAATTACTTTGAAACATTATAAATTATTATATTAATTGATGTCTTGTTATTCTTGGAAGTTATAGCTCTGAAAAGTTGTGTTTTTTGTAATTATTTAATATGTCGGACACCGAATCACAAGCTAAGGTACCTAAGGAGCAGAATAGTTAAATATAAACGTTTGTTTGGTAGAGACTTTAAAATACGTACCAATAACTCATATTGCGAGTCTGTAGTTACAAAGGAAGCTAGTGTAGCTGTCACATATTTCAAAACTAGAATGCAATTATTTTTATTTTCCAATTTCTCATAACTTTAAATTGCACCTGATTTCTTTTTTCTCTTCACGATTTACTGTGGACGTCTTGAATGAACCTATATAATTTCACGATGTAATTGTTTCGATATATTTGCGCATGATGGGTGCTTCACATATTTAGAGGACTTTGGTTGTATTTTTATTATTGATCACTTTGGGAGTTACTTTAAATTTGAATATGTTAGATGTCACTTTTTATGGGTGTTTCTCCGAAATTCGATTCTTTGTCTGATTCATATGGGATAATTTTTTTTTCACATTTTGGCTTATAAAACATGTTTATGTCAAAGATGATAACCTAATATACAATGTCTGAAAAAGGCACACTTTTTTAAGAAATGGTTTTCGAGATAATTAACTTTAAATTTTTTGAGGTCATATAAATCAGAATTAGGAACAAAAGTGATAATAATAATAATAAATAATAAATTTCTTTATTGTCAGTAATTTGAGGTACAAACATACAGTTACACAACTTAGAAAACATCCAAAAAGTCTAAATAGTTGCAACGTTGACATTTGTACTAGTGAAATTAACACTGTATCACAAATGTCAACGCCTTCCATACGATAAAACTAATAAATGTTTATATTAACATATCGTTGGTGTACACATTTTATATTATCAAAATTAAGTAAAAAATAAAGTAAAAATAAACAGAAAAACTAGCGCCTTCATGACAGTGAGCGTTTATGTATGCATTGGTGTGTGTGTGTGTGTAGATGTGTATAATGTTGTGTGTGGAGAGACGTAAGTGTGATGTGGAAGTGTGTGTGTGGAGTGTGCATGGCTGTGTTTAAATAAATGTGTGTATTGTCAGTTTACTGTTGCGTTTATAGTAGAGTTTCCGTCCGGCCATAATCCAAAGTTTTTAGCCAGGCTATTAAAGCCAATTTAAACTTTTCCTTCGGTAGGGGATGTATATAAACCAGTTTATTAATACGGTTGTACAATCTAGAGCTAAGAATATATGAGCAGCGACCAGCAAGAGCTGTTCTGTGAGGTGTTGATTCACAAATGATGTCCTTCCTACGCTTGTTGTTTGCTACGAATGGTACCACTGCATGCTTACGGATTAGTAAGTGTAGCACAAAAAGCTGTCGTACAGTTAGGACCGAAAAATCCTGGTAAAGTTTTATTGAGGGGTACCTAAACGGTTTGTGTAGTAAAACTTTGAGGACAGCCCTTTGCGATCTCTCCACTTTTAGCATGTGAACGGAACATGCATTTCCCCAGACTGAGATGCAATAGCTCAGAATAGATTGCACCAGACTAAAATAAACTAGTTTAAGAATTTTTATATCCGCCGAGGACCTAAGCTTTTTTAAGACATACAATAATTTTCTTGTACGAGATGAAAGATTTTCAATGTGCTTGTCCCAACGAAGGTAGGAGTCCACAATGACGCCGAGGTATTTGATGCTATGTGTGTGTTCTAATGATAGGCAGTTACATTTGGTTTGTATTTGGTCACAGCTGTGACCTTTTAGTTGTAAGTTGTTTCTAGGTTGTGAGGAGGAGTTACAGGAAAAAGTTATGAATTTAGTTTTGTCGACATTCAGTGTGAGAAGACTGGTAGCTAGCCAAGAAATAACAATTGAAAGGGCGTTTTCAGCGTGAAGATACGTTTCATTCCAGCTTTTACCATGGGCAATTAGCACAGTGTCATCGGCATAAGTTATAATTTTGCAAAAAGGTATACTAAGTTGGCTAAGGCCATTTACATATAAAATAAAAAGTGTTGGACCTAGGACACTGCCTTGTGGCACGCTGTAGGAGAGTGATTCTTCATCACTAATATACTGTCCAATCTTCACACACTGGGAATGACCACTCAAGTAACTCCTGAATAACTCCAGGGTGGTTCCTCTTATGCCTATAGATTCCATCCTGTCCAACAGTAGTGGGACAGAGACGCTGTCAAAAGCCTTGGAGAGGTCTAGGAATATGGCTAACGCCTTTGACTTATTATCAATTAATTTGACAACTGTATCTGTTAAGTCGTGAATGGCATCCTCCGTTGATTTCCCTTTAGCAAATCCGTATTGATTACCCGATATGATCTTCAATTTGTCCAAATAATTTGTAAGTCTTTTATTTAAACACTTTTCAAAAACTTTTGATACAGCTGTCAACACTGAGATTGGTCTATAATTGACAGTTTCGTCTTTAGTCCCACCCTTGTAGACAGGATGAACTACTGCCTTTTTAAAAACTGAAGGGAAAATGCCTGACGATATGGAGAGATTAAAAATATGTCTAAGAGGTGGAATTAGGTGTTGGCGAGAAGACTTTAAAACAGTCGCGGGAATGTTGTCCCAACCCGTCGCACAATTGTCTTTTAGGCCTAAAATTGTGAATTCAAGTTCAGACTCAGTAATATCCCAAATAGCTATTGAATTTGTGAGCGACACAGACTTGGGTAGAGGATTCATTTGGTTGCTTTAAGTTTTTAAAATATTGGCGGCTAATGTTTGTCCAATATTACAGAAATAACGATTTACAATATTTGTAGCTTCCTTTGGGTCAGGGTGTAGATTGAGTAAACTGTTTGAGTTTGAATTCTGTTTACATGTGTCAGTGATAGTCTTAATTGCGTCCCACGTGGCCTTTGTGTTACCTCTAGCCATTTCAATTTGATTTTTGTTATAACTTATTTTGAGTTTATGTAATAGGTTATTGCAAAAGTTGCGATATCGTTTGTAAGTGGTTTCAATTATGATATTATCAGGGCACTTCTTGTACTGTTTATGTAAAGCATCTCTATTTTTAATACATTTAAAGAGGCCAGGGGTGATCCAAGGCTTAATAATTTTATTTTTATGTGAAATTTTCACCTGCTTGGTGTGAGTTTTGATGATATTTGATATATGTGTAATAAATGACGTAGCTGCTGTGTTTGGGTCGTTTAGTTTAAAAATGTAAGCGAAGTCAGAATTTTGGAGGTCAGATAAAGCCGATGGTAAGTCAATTCGATTTACGTATTGTGTTCGTTTCTCAGTCGCGTTACTAGAGTTAAGGCATAAAAGTGTGGGTAGATGGTCAGTGATATGTGCGTCCAAGTGATATGTGCGTCCAGGATCAAGGATACCGCTTTATTTGGTGTACGCAAAATAATGTGGTCCAAGCATGCGTTGCCACGTGTTGGCAAAAGATGGGCTGGAAGCAAACCGTATGACGAGCACAAGTTAAGATATTCCTCACACTGATTCCCCATCCGTCCCGATGTTATATCAATATTAATGTCGCCAACAATAGCTACAGTTTTGTAAGCTCGTAAGGAATTTAGTGTGTTACTGAGACTGGTTAGAAATTTATCAAGGTTGCTGTATGAGGGGGAGCGGTATATGGCTATTATTGCAACATCACCACCCTTGCACAGCAGACAATTTGCGTCCTCAAAGACAGGTTTTTCAACACAATGAAAGTGAAACAAGTGAAATTCTAGTTATAAAAATCAGTCATTTATTTATTAAAATCACAGTTGATAATCACAATGATTATCACCATACCTAAATCTAGTTATTAGAGGCATTGAAAACTTGACAATATCAATCATTATTCGTGCCGCCATATTAACAATATGTGTGAAATTCTGATTAATATAGTATTTTTACCGTATGAATCAGGCACATATAAATCAAAATTTTGCCTTTTAACATCGGTAAATCACTACACGTATACAATTAAGGATTGCTATTTATACATAGGTTTTTAGTCCCCAATTGAATTATATTTCCAACAGATTCAAGTTTGAAAACCATTTAAGTTAATTATAACAGCCAACATAGTAATCAGAAACACAGGTGAACCAAAGTAATATGAATCAGATATTTATATTTATATCTCCGCAACAACACGAACCAGCCACATGTAACGTCGTGACCACGTCAGCAGAGTCCCTGGCTACCACCAGCACTAGAAGGAATCTCCTGATGTTTCGTACTTAGCTAGGTACGTTCGAGTAAAGCGCGCGAATATGAATCAGACTTTTGTGCCGGACACTCACAATTTATTTTTTTATTAAAAAACTATCACAAATATTGGTACCATTTTTTTGTGTAAAGAAACAACTAATATTCTATCGTAATACACACATCAAAAAAGTCTAAGCAACATGCATGATATTACAAATTTACCATTTATATTAATTAATTTCTAAGTATTTACTCACTCAAAGTGTATAGGTAAGTAAACTTTTTTGTTATTGATGACATACTGGCTGGTTGTAAAAAAAAAATTTCGATTATGTTTTGTTTTTTTTCATAAAATTCAAATGACTGCGAATTTGTTTGAATTTGAGTGCATGTTAATTGCTACGTTTTAGTCTTGATTTTATAATTTTACCAACCATTTAAATACAGTTGGCGACAAAATTGAATTGTTAGATATTCTTTACGTCATGGAGCGACGTCATTTGACGGCAGATGAAATGCAAAGAGCTGTAGGGATGTTGCAAGCGGGAAGTAATCAATCTCAGGTATCTCGACATTTTGGTATTCATAGAAGTGTTATTTGTCGTCTTTGGCAGCGCTACAATAATACAGGGGAACCCGCTGAACAGCATCCAGGCCGTAAAAGGAGTATAACCACTCGGCAAGACCGGTACATACAACTGACTGCAAGACGCCAGCCGATGTTAACCGCTCGAGAGATAAGTTTGAGGCTACAAAATTCAAGTGGTGTTGATGTAAGTCCCCAAACTGTGCGAAATCGACTGCATGAGTACGGCCTACGAGCTCGACGCCCTATCAGGTGCCCACCGATACGTCACGGGAATCGCGCTCGTCGAAATGAATGGTGTAGAGAACGCATAACATGGACCCAGGAACAATGGGATAAAATTATGTTTTCCGATGAGTCGCGATTCGGGTTTAGGCCTGATACAAGAAGGGTGCGAGTGTACCGTCGACCCGGAAATACTGAAAGACTCAGGTGCGTTCAGGAAGTTCATCCATACAGCGGCTCAACAGTTATGGTATGGGCGGGTATTATGAAGAACAGGCGAACTGAGCTCGTTTTTGTAAATGGAAACATGAACGCTGAAAATTACGTTGAGGATATTCTCAGACCTTATGTCCATCCATTTGCACAAACCTTTGGCTCCGATTTTACGTTAATGCATGACAATGCGCGTTCACATACAGCTCGGCGAACCAGTGAATACTTGGCAACGGAGAACATCCAGGTATAGCCCTGGCCTGCACAATCGCCAGACCTCAACCCCATCGAGCACGCATGGGACATGCTCCAGAGACGTGTTTTGAAGGACTTGGACGGAGTGACAACAACCCAACAGCTGAAGGATTTGCTACAATTCCATTGGGAGCGAATACCGCAAGATGACATAAACAGTCTCATTAATTCAATGAATAATCGTTGCCGACAAGTTCTGAATAGCAGAGGAGGCCATACTTTGTATTAAATTGTCCTATTCTTTCACAATAAATTCATTTTCTTAAGAAATTTCAATTTGTAAAAAAAAAGTTTAGTTTCTTATGTACCTGTATATTCTAATATTGTTAATTTCTGTTATTAAAAGAACTTATAAAGAAAACAGCTGTTATTTTTACATCATAGAACCCTAAAAATATTATTTTAAAAATAAAATACAACGTTATAATTAAAATAAATGGTAAAATTAATTAATATAAATGGTAAATTTGTAATATCATGCATGTTGCTTAGACTTTTTTGATGTGTGTATTTATAACGCACATCGATTCATTAATGAGTCAATATCAAACGGGCAAATTTTTCGTGTCTTCGTTGAGAATCTAGGTGTAAAATAATATTTCAGTGCTGATATTTTTTTGTAATCAACTACAAAACTATATCTATTCAGGGCCATGATTCAATTTTGTTATAAATATGTAAATAATTTAAAAAAAAATAAAGTGTCTTAAAATTTCTAGTTAGGTGGCTTGTCCCAACTCCATATTCTTATACAATTTCATTCGCTACGGTTACAATTCATGTTACTTTACTAAATACGCAATGATATATGTTAATATATAAAATCAAAAATTTAAAAACATTTAAGATGTATTAATGTATCTATTATAGATACACGAAATACCTAATCAAAGTTTGTCTCAAGAAAAATTAAAATTTTGGTGGCATTTATTCAACTGACAATACCACGAGTTTTGTACGACATATAAATATGCGTATAGCGTTTTATTGTGTCGAGTGTCTCAGTTGTGGGCCCGCGTTTGCATGTAGCAGTTATGTGTATAAGTGTTGTGATTTCCCGCTAAAAAGGTAACTATCTACCTTGGTGGCATGGGGGACAAGATTTTTCAAATTATTGGTGGATCGATTTTTTATTCAATTTGTTGTTTTATGGATAAATAACTAAGTCTATAGATACACTTTGAGATAATGTTTAAGTTAACTACACTCACTTAGTGGTAACCTGAACCCCCTACTGTTTCTGATTATTTGTATGTCTGGTTTCAATATTGGTGGTTCAATTTTGGTGGTTTTGGTGGTATTTTCATGGCACCAAAATTGAAAACGAGCCATCAAAATTGACACATTGTAAGCGCCTACGTACGTATGACGGGGGGAAGCCGATGGATGAGGGAGGTACAAGACCGCGCAGGGTGGAAACGTTTGGAGGAGGCCTATGTCCAGCAGTGGGCGTCTATAGGATGTTATGATGAAGCACCTACGTATTATACTAGTTTTGTACTGTCGCGTGCGTAACATTAATGGAGAAAAATTATTTCATAGTTATGTTCACTCCATAAATGTTACAATAGTAACTTTCTGAGCCAGCTTTTGATGACTTGTGATGCTATGTTAAAACTGCACAACATACTTACATTTTTTTAGTAAGTATGTCAAAACGGAGCATTCGGTTCTCCGTTTTGACATACTTACTGAGAGAGACTGCTTAAAAAGAGAATGCCAGATATAAAGAGAAAAGCAAGAATTAAAAACAATCCTGAGGAAGCAGAAGCTCTAAGAAAAAAAGAAAGGGAAAGATGCCAAAAAAAGCAAGAAGGTAAACTTGTTTTACAGCGACAAAATGTCGGAACGAGATCCTTCAGCTTTACAAAGAAATAAATAAAATATACCAAAATGAATATTACCAAAGAAAAATCATTGAAAAGACTGGTAGAAGAAGAATCAAATGCATCAACTCAGCACGTACATACTAGCTGCAGACCACAGCAAGACTCAGGTAATGTTCGAGCTGACTATGACTCTCTTCAAGCTGCAGTTATGTAACAAGGTCTGTCCAATGTGATGAAGAGAGTATAAATCAACATGCTACTGTTACTAGATGCTAACGGTCTAGAAAATTACCAACAATCACAAGTAGTTCAAATCTACATCTTCGCACGAGCAGTCCCGTTCAAATTCTGGAACAATCACGCCCTACTTCGCCATATGTTAGCTGTATTAGTGTTTTGCCTGTCCCTATTATGTGCCTAGATAGTCCAAATTCAGATGCATCATCAGTTACTTGAGTAGATTTTAAACGTGAATTTAAGAATAAATTTAGACGATACCAAGAAGGTAAAGCTAAGGAGCTAAATTTATTACGACTTAGAATAACAGAACTAAGAAGAGATTGTACTTACAGGAAACACGTTTAAAGATTACAAAATGTTAGTAAGCTATTAAAAAATAGATAATCAAATGACAGATAATATAATTGATAAGACTATGAAATCACTGAAAAGGACTGGCTTACTCCTAATTCGTTAAAACCTTTTCATGGTTCCACCATGAACGTGCACGAAGGTATTTGGTCCAAAAATTTCAAGAATCCAGTGACATTACGTTTTCTGTCTTGTGTCGAGCCTCAGCGCTTATAGAGCTTCACTGAATGCCTTCATGGTACGCATTTGGATTTTTACAGGTTACCAAGCATTGACAATGTAGATGCCGAAATTCAACCCTCTGATTGCGAAGATGCCATTTCTATGACTCCGACTATTAATTTGCTTAGGCCACGAACAGAGACAGCTAGGCACTCTCAATAAGGCTTATTACGTAAAATTATATTTTAAGAGTAAATACTGATTGTAAAACGAATTCATTTCGTTTGGTGATTTCGTTAAATTGTAATGCATAATTTGAAAAAGTTATTTTTATTTAAACTAGTTATTGGATTTAAGGGATTATTTTTGTTATTAATGTTTTAGTTTTTTTAAATAGTATAATTGTTTAACAATTGTTTTCAAAATATTGTAATTTTTCTGATCATTTTAAATGTTATTTGATTCCAAGTGATTGATGATTGTGATAATTTGATTTAAAAAATAGTTATTCCTGGTTATTGACGTAATATTGAAAACCAATAAATATTTTAATTATGTAAAATCATGTGTTATTTTATCCTTTATGAGTCGAAATGGTAAAAATTCAATTTTGGTGTTGTTAATTTTCAAATTCAGTGGGCATTTCCATTTTGGTGTATCAATTTCAATTAGTCACTACAGACTTTAAACTTAAATATCTTAAAAACCTATCGAGATATAGAAGGCCCTCTTACAGTAACTTATATAGTAGACTTTCCTTTTTCATATTACGTGATTATTTTTCATGAAAACTGAAAAATAAAAATTGCCACCAAAATTGACAAAAAATTAAACTTTTTGATATTCACCCTAATAAGAAAAAATGTTACTGTTACTAACGTTCAAGAAACTGGGGTACGGACACACCATATTAATCAGAAGAACGCTTTTTAATATTTTTTTTAAAATATATAATAAACTACTGTATTATTAAAAAACAATAACGTGTGCAAGATAGGTAATTGTCTAAACTATGTTTAAAAAATAATTGCAGTTTGGTTGGTCTGTTAGTTACAAAGAAAAACCTCCAGACATCGAAAATGTTGGGCTCGAAGAATCACCCTTATATAGAACTGACTGTACTAGAAATAAGGGGCGAGATCGTAGCACATCTATTTTTAAGTAATTTACAAATACGGGTTGCCCTGGTCTTTCTTTCCTCCCTCTTTCATTTTTCCTGACTACTTCAACTGCACTTTTCACAAAAGTAGGTTTTGTTGTTTACTCTATCACATGGCCCATATTTATAACATTATAATATTCATTGAGTGGTAGAGTCACGCTGTTTAGAACATAAATAGGTTAAATCGACCGGGGCAGTAACACCCTTTCTCAGAAAACTCTTTTTGAAATGAAATGAAAAAATACTTATTCATATTCATATAAATACTTTTAGACACGTTAGTGACATTTATGAACATGTGCATTGTGACGTAGTGGGTTGGTATAGGGAGTTTTATAGTGATCACATATGCACGTCTAACTTAACGGCTAAGTTTACTGAGGTTTCGGAACTTTACCGTTTTTCTTGGGAAACGTAAAGAGAATGTGAAAGTGCAGGGGAAACAAGGTAGGCCGCAGACTGACTATGTCCTGGCATTGCTGAAGTTTTTAAACTGCGCTTACTACTTTTCATCAGCCATGGGTTGCTTACTCGTCTGCTGCATTAAGGCAATAAAACACAATGAAACCTTAGTTTTTTTCTGCTGTAGGAACAAGTATACAGGGTGGCTCATTCAAATGGGTCAGTATGGGAAAGTCTTAAACTATAAGTCATACAAAGATTTGTTCTTATGAACCATGTCACCGATTTTGATAAAAAGACAAACTGCATTCATACATTTGAAAAAGATACTGCACCCAGTTGGGAATCGAACCCGGTTGTTTTGCAAAAATAAAATTTTACTTTTTCTATTTAAATATCGATTCTTTAGGTCTTAAGCAGTAAATGTTTCTTAGAAACATTATGTCTAAAGTTAATAAAATGCATTGTTTTCATATACTTTAATTTATCATAGTACGTGTTCGAAGTGGCTACGTTTAGGTAACGATCTTGTTAGGTAAATTACATTTTGTATTTTCATGTGGTGAGTTTGCGTTAAATTTGACTTTTTGACTGACCTAAAAGGTCTTCAAGGTTATCATATGTAGTTTGTTTTGCACACTTCATCCTTAACGTAACCCAACAAGAAATAGTCTAGAGGCGTTAAGTGGGGCGACCTCGAACAACAGTGGCCACATCGAACACCTACTATCATAAATTAAACTATGTGAAAACAATGCATTTTATTCATTTAAGACATAATGTTTCATAGAGATATTTACTGCTTAAGACCTACAGAATCGATATTTAAATAGAAAAAGTATAAGTTTTACTTTTGCAAAACAACCGGGTTCGATTTCCGACTGGGTGCAGTATCTTTTTCAAATGTATGAATGCAGTTTTTCTTTTTATCAAAATCGGTGACATGGTTCCTAAGAACAAATCTCCGTATGACTTATAGTTTAAGACTTTCCCGTACTGACCCATTTGAATGAGCCACCCTGTATACTAGAGTACAAAAGCTTGAGTTTCTTGACATCGGATATTGACGGTGAGATATGCACGCCTTTCTGATGTCAACTTAAAATGCAGGACTATCGTGATTTTAACTAATTAAATTACCGTACTAAATGAATTTTAAATCATTTAATACGGATTATCAATGTTTATTGCACAATATCCAAACATTTTGATTTTATTTTACAAAGCATAACAGCCCAATAATGTGCCACTGCAGGGACGGGCCTCCTCCCATGACGGAGAGATACTTGGCCTACTAATACCACGTTAGCCAGACGGATTGGCATAGGGTTTAATTTCAAGTTTTCTTTCTTTTTATTTTGTAAAGATAATAATCACGGATAGTCCCTTAGTCGGTTTTTACGATACCCAATGGATGAGATAGGTTGGTGATATATTGTATTCTTACTCCGTCACCACACGGAGAAATATATTATTTTACTGAAAAAAGCAACATTCTTGTTAATGTTTTATATTTACAGAATTATTTTAACTTGCAAAAAAAACGAGCTACGTTATGGCCAATAAAATAAAAAAGTTAATTTTAAAACTTAAAATTAGAAATAGAAACTACTAGGCAAGTTTTTTATTAAAGTCTTCTTTGCTTATTTTCTTAGTTATTTAGCGGTTGAATAGCTTTTATGAAACTCACGAGATGACAATCCGTTACACCCTTTTAGGTTTTTATTATTTTACGTTGAAACTAATTTTACATTAAAGCAGCAATTGCGTATGCGGCTGTCGTGCGGACACTAGTTCAAATCCAACGTAAGACAAATCATTTGTAGAATTCTGTCGTGCAAGCGGACACTAGTTCAAATCCAACGCAAGGCAAATTATTTGTGTGATTGAATTTTTTTTTGTTTCTCATGTCATTGTAGTCTTCGTGATCTTTGTGCCCGTTAAACTGATGGTATAGAAGTCCCCGCGACACACTACTGGAGAAGTTGTTTTATTCCATACCAGCTGACTCGTGCCCACTTTGTTGGGCGGCGAAAAAAACGCGTTCCTTTTTTAAACATTTAATAACTCCTATTAGTAATAGCGTGATACTATATAGCTTATAATACTCCCCGATAAATGGACTATTCAACACAGATTTTTAAATAATCAGTTCATTAGATCCAGAGATTAGTCCTTACAACGTCACAAACTCACAAAACTTTTCTTTTTATAATATTAGTATAGATGTCATTCCTCGATATTATGGAATATTCAACACAATTTTTTTATTATATAATCGGTTCATTAGATCCAGTTATTACCCCCTACAACGTCACAAACTCACAAACTTTACCTCTTTATAATATTAGTAAAGAAGTAACATACATAACAAATACCTACATAAGACAACCAGGTTATGGTTATCATCTAAAATAATACAAAGCCCTATTGCGTTTTACGAACTATATAAAGGAAAATAAACAAAGACCTTTCCCTTTAATAAACTACCTTTAGGCCAAAACTTCCAATATCAGCCTATCTAATCTAAAATAGGTGCGCAGATGATAAAATCCAAGTCATAAACTGCTATCGGTATACAGAAAGACAAAAGATATTTATATGTATTGAATTGAACTTTACGAGGCTTTAGTATCAGATGAATGGTGTGGCAAACGTGCCCTGATATTGACACCTGGGGGTTTTATAGCATGAAATAAATACGAGACATTCTGAAGTCAATATTTTCGTTAATGGCTTTGTCGAAAACAATATTGTGGTCTTTTCATAGTTGAGTTGAAGATATGGGTTATCGAAGTCAGATTATAGGTATGGTTCTTTTATGAGTGGATGGTAACATTTCTTAGTAGTGTTCTTCATATGAAATGCCTCATTACAGTCTAACAGCATTTTATATGGCGACGACTTAGGGTTGTATTGGGAGTAGCGTTTGTCTTTTAATTAGTTCTTACAACACAAACATTTAAAAGCACCTACTGCCCAGGAATTTATCTATAGATAATAATATTGAGAATGATGTCTCTTAATCCTTTAATGAGCATCCTCTTCTCGACATAGGTAGGTGTCCTTGAAATATTTTCACCCTCTAAGTGTGTGTCTCTTTTAGCGCTCAATTGTTAACTGCTCTGACCATACATAAAAACGAACCCGCTTCTTTTGACATGCCTTTCTGGAACCTTTCTGTCCAAATGACCGTCTGTTTTGCGAGCTTTGACTGATGTTGAAAGAACCATTGATAAAAGTATTAAATACTTCATATTTTGAAGCATTTTTGTTATAATTGCCGTATATTTTGACATTATTACCAATAGAATTCAAATCCTCACCAGTCTTGACATCAAAGCTATTCTAATACGCATCACGGGGTAGACATCGATATCCTTTGTGTGTGCGTGTGTGTGTGTATTCAGTATGAGTCTCTGATGTTCGGTATGCATTGTGTGGTATCTTCTATTCATGTGAGACATAAAAGGAACTTTGTGGTAAAAAGGACCTTTTATTTTTGAGAATGCTACGTAAAAGATATAATGGTGCGTAAGCATTACGTTTTTTCTTTTTTATATAAACTTAATTAGGCTTTCTGATTTCAGTACTCATTGGTTTGCTTTCATATTCTGAGTTGAAGGGTATTTAAATTCTTAATGCCATTGATATAAGAATTATTTCTGTGCTTAAAGCTAAACACGAGCCTTTGAAAAACAGCGAACACAGATAGTTGCAATGTCTGATTCATAAAATTAAAGCTGATTTAGCAACATCGAAGAGGTAATTCCATTGATGGGTTACGGATAAGAAGTATTTCATTTGAGGTCTTATTGCTTCATGCAAAACGTCAAGAACTCAATCCGGGCTGTCGTCGTGGTTACATATTACGGAAGTCCTTATTTCAGTATAATAGTTTAATTCCTATGAATATATGAATGTACAGTGACACCTAATAAAGCACACAATGTACAAAATAAGTCTCAAAGAGAACACACTTCAATCTGAAAATAATAGTCTCAGTATTGTAAATCTTATACCCTTCAAAAATAGTGTTGGTGTCCAACATGGTACCAATAAATTTAGTTGGTCTCCTTGCCATAAAATACAGTTACAAAATTGCACTGATTGGTTTCCAACCTAGTTTCAAAGGTCCGTAGTAGTACATCGGCTATTTGGTTTAGGTTGTTTCGGAATATATGGACACTTCCCTAGTGACTTTATTGAGCTGTATATTGAGGTTGGGAACTTTTACCCTTTTACACATTAGAAGTTCATATAACTAGTTCTTATATTAGTATAAGAAAGGATGAGATTTAACTTTCTATTTTTACTAAGTCTGTCTTTAGAAGCGTTATAAATAAATTGCTGAGGAGCTTAATTAAATAACGAAGTATGACACTTTATATAAAAAAGTTTACTTGTAAAGTTTCTAAAGAGCGATAAAGTTTAAATTGGGTCTATTAGTTAGAATTTGTTAATAGAATAAAGAAGAAAAATCTTATAGATAAACGAGTGAGCTAATTTTTAATTTAAAAGTTATCATGGGTGAAATACAATATGAAATTCTATAATATAAACGTGCAATGTTTATTATAAGATTTATACACGTGCAACCAATTCTATAAAAGTTACTACAATACCCAAATATTATTCCAGGAAAATCTAAATACAGTAATATTTACTATATTTAGATCTAAATTTAGTAATAAATACCTACTATATTTAGATTTTTATTATAGAAGCTATTATAGCTTCCCACATAATACTAATTAATTAGATAAGAATGTACCGTGTACCGAGCAAGGGCTTCAAAATAATGATATTGATAAATTTAAACCCTTATTCGTTTATGTATGAGCTCGCTGTGAGAAGGAAATTACTTCATCAAAACAATTCCTACTTTATGAAAGGATTCCAGCCGTAAGGGATCGCTGTTATTAATAACGTTTTGACTGCCTCGTTGGACGCAACTAGCCTGTACAAGGTCGCGGGTTAGATTCCCACGCAGGACAATATTTTTAATTCTTTCTGTGATCCACAAATTATAGTCAGGACACCGAAACATGTTGGGAAAGGGAATGTTGTCCAAAGGGAAGAGGCCTTTGGCCAGCTGCAGTAGGATAATAAAAACTAATCATCATCATCATAACAGCAAAGTAATGTCCCACTGCAGGGACGGGCCTCCTCCCGGGACGGAGGGATACTTGGCCTACTAATACCACGCGCTGGCCAAACGGATTGGTATAGGGTTTAATTACAAGTTTTCCTTTTTTTTTATTACGTAAAGATAATATTCACGGATAGTCCCTTAGTCGGTTTTTACGACACTCATGGGATGAGATGGGGTAGTGACATACTTATTGTATTTTTACTCCGTCACCACATGGAAAACTAGAGATAATACTTGCTAAATTTTTTCTTAGTCATCTTTTACGACAACTTTAGACCTTAGATTGAGATGGGGTGATATTTTGTATTCTTTATCCCTTACCTGATGATATTTTCCATTTTTTGAAAGCTTCTGAACTAGAATTTATAGATCATACATAATAATATAATTGTGATATAAGTAAATTTAAATGAACTATCCCTTTGTAAGGTCACAGAGAGTTCCTTGTTACAGGGTGTGTCAATTTGTAAGTAGGCCAGTATATGGGCGAGGCGTTCTTGTAGTAGGGGAAGCCTTAACTTTGCTTTATAAAAAGGTGTGGTAGGCTTTATTGTTTGCTATTATTTAATAATATATGTCAAGCCGAGTTTTGTAAACATAGAGTTGTAGAATATAATTGTGTTTTGTTATTTTATAACCTATTTTGGTTTTTAGTATCGTATCTTTTTATTCCGTGTAACTCAAAAGTAAAAAAAAATATGGTTTTTAGGTATTGTTAATTTTTATTCGAGACCTTAAAAGAGGGGTTGATCAATTCAGATGTGTTTTATTATGTTATAGTTCAGTTGTTATTATTTGAGTACTACAAAAAGAGATAGAAGATATGATATAAAAATACTAGACCCGTAAGTGCAAGCGAGATAGATGTATAGAGAAATGATATGGCTTTAAGACTCAGATGAAAACTGACGCAATATCTGATATCTATAGTTTCTAGTGGAAACCACCCAAAAAATTTTTTTGAGCTAAAATAAATCCGTTTATTTTTTTAATAAATGTCTCGGTACTCCCAAAACAAAATCACAGTCAAAGTTTTAATTCTCCCATAAAATATTCCAATCATCATAAAAACTTCATTTTAGATGTTTTCATTATTTCAAGATTCCTTTTTAAAGTAGAGTTCTGAAGAACAATAAAACAAATCGCTTTTTTAATTTGCTAACATTGACTTTGAACCTTAATCAACGTCAAAGGCTCATTCTTAAAGTGACTTTATGTCTAATCAAAGAAACCTCCAAATAAACAACGGAAGACAAGATCGGCTGTTAGTTAAAAACTTATTTCCGCAAACAAAAACAAACTTTATTTTCGCGCACGAAAGTTCAAATTAAAGTAAACGTCAACATGAGATAAACCTTTTTAATAACCTTTTAATTTAATAAGTAATTAAGAGAAAACTTACGGCTTTATCGATAACAGAAAGTTAATTAATAAGCTTATTTTTATTACATTATCTCGCAACTTTTACTTTTGGGCGAATAATTATTTTATTCTAATTCTATTTTCACTCAGATGCAGTAACTTTACATTTTAGACCTTAAGTTATTACTGATATGATTGTATTTAGCATGAACGTTTTCGAATAGATATAGGGTATCTTTTGTGATGAATTGTTTCAGTCGGAATGTCATAGTTTTAATTGTTAGGATAATACGAGAGGGTTCGTTTGATTGACGTTTGTGTTAAATGTGGGAATATTGTATAAGCCACAATGTGGGTTTTGAGACATAGATTTACTGCTTTATGTTACTATTGTAGAGAGTTGTGTCTTATCTATGTAAGTGCTGTATAACTTTACTAGCAGACATATTTCTTAATAGCATCAATACAGACTAAAAGACTGAAAGTGTAGTGCTATATTGCGACCAAATTTGCTTTAGTTAAACCTATGACAAGATATATAAGCATTAATGTTAAGTGTAATTTGACGACCTCTGTGGCGTAGTGGTTAAATAACATAACTGCTACGCAGAGGTCTCGGGTTCGATTCCCGCTCAATGCAAATCTTTGTGTGCATGAACATGATTGTTTGCATTGGTCTGGGTGTTTTCCATGTTCCAAAAAAAAGAAGTATTTAAGTATGTTTATCCGTTGCCTAGTACCCATAGTACAAGGTCTGCTTTGTTTGGGACTAGATGGCGTTGTGGTAATGTGTGAGGAAATAAATAAATAACTAATTTGCGTGTACTTAATACAGTTACATTGTAGCGACACGGCAAGTCATTTCATTTGTATTTTTACACGGCCATTAAAGTTTTTACTAAAACTTTTTCCCAAAACACGAACTTGTAAAACAAGGAATTACAAAGTAATAAATTATTAATGGTGTTGTAAAACATATTATGATAATGCTTGATTATAATCTTATTAATTAATGCATTAATACCGCGCCACGCTATTTCGTTTACCTTAGCGTGATGGCATTAGGGAAACGTGACACATTTTGGAGTCATAAACTAATTATGTAGTTTTTGTATAAGAGATTTATACACCTCATCATAACAACCCATTTATGTTCCACTGCAGGAACGGATCTCCTCCTGTGACGGAGGGATACTTGGTTTACTAATACCACGCTTGCCAGACGGAATGGTATAGGGTTTAATTTCAAGTTTTCCTTCTTTTTATTTCGTAAAGAAAATATTCACGGATAGTCCCTTAGTCGGTTTTTACGATACCCTTGGAATGAGATGGGGTGGTGACATATTGTATTCTTACTCCGTCACCACACGGATACACCTACTAGCCATGTAATACTACAGATTTTCAGTTTTGCCCCTTGTACACAACGTTGGCGGTCCACCTCGAATGACACTTTTTTTTTTGAAGGGGTGTTTATAATTATGAAACTTCGTGAGTATTTCTATCAGACTTCTACTAACCTAAACCCCCTGGTGTTTCGTCTGAAGGGGCCACGGGCTCATGACACTTTAGATCAATGATTTTATCTTAATGTGTAGTTGGAAGACAGACTTTGATTAGTGAGAAAGCAATCTCACTTTCTCTAATATTGTACTATCAACTAATCCAGCGCTCGATCGCGATTAACCCGAAATAGCTCGAATCAAAGTTTTGTAATGGTACACCTCCCACGTTGCCGACTGTACATTATATTATAACACCAAACTGTACCTTCTATTTTTATTTTCATGTAAATGTTCATGACGATCTAGATGCCTGGGCTTAATAACCGGCCAGAGATTGCAAAAGGTTTGTAGGTATGGAACCTAGATTTAATTAAGATAAATAAAGGAAGGATAATAATATTATTCTAGGTATTATTACATACATTCTAAAGCGGTAAATATAGACATAGGTACCTAAGTGAAATCACAGGGTAAAGGTGTATATTTCTCGATGTTTAAACCAGAAGAGATAGCAAACACTTGATCAAAAAAAAAATCTTCAGGCTATTTGTGTACACAGTAAGTAAAAGTTGATACCGTATAATATTAATAAGTGATTTCTTATCACTAATGTTTTCAATTACAATATTGTGTTTTACCTGTGTAATTGGTACACATTTAAACATTTCGTGTATTAATTATCTTGTACCTACCCTTATTTTTTGAGGATAATGATAATGTAAAAACTTACTGTAGTTCTTTGATACGTAGAAAACCTTTAATTTTTATTGTCCCACAGCAGACATGGGCCTCTTTTAGTAATGATAGGCAACTTGAAGTAAGGCAATGCTAATGTCATGCCAGGATTGCTAAAGGGTCAATAGCCTTTACAATCCTAATAGGTTAATTGTAATAAAACACTTCATATATTCCTTTGACTCATGTTAGGATCATTTTGAAGGATGTTAATAGATAGATTGATAATTCCTGTTCACTTTGGTGGTCCTATTTCACGAAACCGCTTCAAAGTGAATATTTGGAACAGGTGGTGGCTAAAACCGTTACTTTAGAATGTGTTTGTACAAATAAGCTGTCTTTATAAGTGAATATTGACATGTAGATATTATTTATGTGAGCATTTTTAGTGTTAATATTTAATTTAATTTAATAATTTAGTGTCTATAATTCTTCTTCTGTGTGTATGCAATGGTTGTGTTTGTGTTTTGTGAGTATGCTTCTTCTGTGTATTAATTTAATGTATGGGTATAATTTGCCTGAAATAAAGATATTTTATTTTATTTTATTTATTTATTTTATTTATTAGACGTGTTACAAAGGTAGATAATATTGCATATTATTATAATGAAAATCCAAAACAATATAAAAGAAAACAATAAATAATTAATTCACTAAAAAAATCATTTGATAGGAAACCTAAAATGGTTTTCTATGTGTAATAAAGACAAGCTTTACTTAGTAAATTAAAAATGAAAAATAAACATATTTCTGATTCAAATTTAATTTTAATACCGTCTATTAAACATATTTCTTTGAATCTGTTTCCCAAAAGACGTAGACTTTATAGTTTTAAATACAGTGCAAGAACCGACAAACGACCCAAGCAAAATTTAAGTAAGCCTCTGAGTATTATCGGATATGGTTACAGACTCATTAAAACTCAGGAAATCTACTTCGTTTAAAGCCTCCCTTGCCTTAGGGCATTCTCGCAACTTTAGCAATTTTGTCACGGCGACAGTCGCTAAAAATAGCTCAATTTTAAGTTTCAAACTGCTTTATTTAATTCTAAAACATTAAAAACGTAATAGAAGGTAATAAAACCACTGTTTGTTGTAATAACTTTATATTTTGTGCGGTGTATTTTGATTGATAAAGTGCGAAACACTATCCCCCGATTCCGAATGACTGATCAAGTAAAAATCAACTAATCAAGTGTCAAAACTATCATTTTCCGCAACTAAAATGACAGTTTTGACACTTGATTAGTTGATTTTTACAACTAATCAAGTGTCGTAAGAATACATTGCGAGTTGAAATAATTGATAATCGAAGAGGATTCAGAAATGTATGCTAAGGTGGGTTAGACATGCATGTATAAATGTAGGCGAAGCCGGTTTCTAAGAAAAGCATTACTTAGCCCTCAATCAGTAGACCGCACTCGAAACTGCTTGGATGACGAAATGTAAGGAGGCAAAGAAAAGCATATATAGGAACAAACTGTTATATTTGTATATAAATAATACATACAATGAAACATTTTAAGTAAAATGCGAACATGACCGATGAGTCAATAGAACAAATTAATATAACAAATACACGACAATCAAATTCTAATTGTGTGTTCATGTTTGGAAAGTTCTGAAACTGTATTATTGGTTTATCATTGATTTTGCTTCGTACATGCGTATGTGTTTTATTTAAACCTATTAGTTTTTTTAACTAAAATGTAATTTTAAAATTCAATTTTATTTGCCTTATTAGTAAATGAGCAAATTGAACTTAGAAGTCAAAGAAATTGTGGTACCTACTAGGTAAGGCACTGACTATAATAATGAGGGGCCTGCCCTCTCTGCGTTTTCCAACATGCTGTTGTAATTTCAGAACCTTTTGGCCCATTTGGTACTATTTGCCAAATGGGCCAAAAGGCCAAAAGGTTATGTGAGTGATGCCCCAAATCAACAAAGAGCAGATCCGCAAGAGTAGCAAAGTGATGAGCATTGCGCTCAGGATGACTACTTTAAATGAGCAAGTCTATCTATACCTACTAATAATATAAAGAGGTAAAGTTTGTGTGTTTATGTGATTATGTGTTTGTATGTTTGTGACGTTGTAGGGGGTAATCTCTGGATCTAATGAACCGATTTGAAAAATTCTTTCTGTGTTGAATAGTCCTTTTATTGGGAAGTGTCATAGGCTATATAGTATCACGCTATGACTAATAGGAGTGGAGCAGTAATGAAATATGTTTAAAAGAGAGACGCGTTTTTTTCTCCGCCCTACGAAGTAGGCACGAGTCAGCTAGTATATAATATATTTGTTATTTCTGATTCGATATTGTAATACCTAGTTACCTTACAAATAAATATTAATGTATTATGTCATTAATACATAACTAAATATTTTGTAAACGTAAACAACTCCGTACCAAAATAGAAGCCATTTGATTCCAAATTGACTAATACGTTCTTACCGTGAACGTTTTTGGTCGATGAGTAACTTTGAATAACCTTCAAAGAGACTTGAACGAAGGCTTTGACGTTCGAGTGTGAGTCAAAAAGAAATGAAGCGATCGCAGTTCTTTGTTTTTTTGTGTTTTTTTTTTCACATGAAAATTATATCATTTGAAAAAAAAAACATAAATGATCGAAGTTTTAGCAACTAATTTGAAGTATGTTTAGCCTTTCTGACTTGTGGTTTTTTATTGTTTGAAGCTCGGTGGTAGGAATGAAAGAGAAATTTTATTTCCATCATTCACTTGACAATTTTTCTAAATCTCTCTAGCAAGTAAAAAAAAACAAGGAGTCGTTACTATTTTATACTTCATAACGATTCTTAGTCTATCCCCAAAAAGACGTTGTTAAAACAGATCTTAAATTACAACAATCCTTTTAGTAAACATTTATAAGAACAATAAAAAGAGTTTCGTCAAGTAACAGTATATAATTAAGATGGCGCCTGAAAACGTCGTTCTAAGGACACGAACAAATTACACTGGCGTGTTCCCCCACTCATTGTGAGTAATTCTTTCGACATGAAATAACGCTACAATAAATTATTTGTGTAATAAAGTGCCTACTTAACCCTTGAGATATCATTTCCATGATTTTCACAGCTACTTTGTCAAAAAAATGATACAATTATACCGTCTAATTTATCTGCTGACATGACATGATTATGTTAATGTTATAGGTTTACAGAAATCACGGGTTCTATTTCTGTGCACAGTATATCTGTACTTGACGACCCGTTGGAGTAGATGTCGAAAACGGACGACCGTTTTTTGTGGCGCGTGTTGGGAGAGACCTATGTCCAAAAGTAAACTGCGATTGGCTAATTATTGATTAATTGGCATTCTCTTCTGCGTCTTTTGCGTCGTGGTCACGAGCGCACAGTCGTGTAATGCACGACTGCTGCGCTATGAACTGAGATTCGTTTACCGGTCAATGTAATCTATTGTTGAAAAAACATGATTTAATATCTTCTGCGGTAGGAAATAAAGCACGAAGAAATGACTCCCGTTGGGGTAGAAAGAATCCTAGAATGGCAACCGGAATGGATCGACGACGTACTGCTTAGGACGGCGGGAAGCCGATGGATGAAGGAGACACATGACCCCGTAGGGTGGAAATGTTTGGAGAAGGCCTTTGTCCAGCAGTGGACGTCCCTTGGTTCATAATGATGATTATATTCTGCGGAACCATAAATATTCTTAAAAAAAGTAGCCTACGTTACGCAACGTAAAATCAGTAGTCTACCAGTGAAAGTCTCGTAAAAATCCGTCCAGCCTTTTCGAAGCTTACCTGGAACAGACAGACAAATAAAATCAGTATCTTGTATTGCCTTTGCTAATTAGTAGAACAACTGTAATTGTGATTTAACAAAGTAACACTTTAATTTTATTTATACGTAGTTAAATTTACGGTTTTAATAAATGTTTACTTTATAAATATTCTCGACTTTAGCTTACGAAATGGCGTGTTGGTCTCAAGAAGTGTCTTTAAATTTTGTAATTTATTGATGTTCGTAACAGTAGGCATTTAAGTTTACGAACAAAGTTTGTAAGAAAACATTTAACGACACTTATGGAACAGGTTGTGACTCCGTTGCCATTTCTCTAATTAAACTGCCGGGTAGGTATTGTTGTTTATTCTATGTTTTACGGGGCTATTTCATACTTTAGAATAAGTAAGTAATATTTAATTTAATTTCATGAAAGATAATAAACTTTAAACTTAAAAAATATCATTTCATATTCCAAGAGGATTAGAACAATTAAGTAAGTCATAAATGAAAGCTACGTACATTGATATAGTGGTTGATTACACCACATAGAATCGATTGGACCAAAATAAACAACTCGTTTTTCAGCTTTCTTTTGTAATGCGTTGCTCGAAAGCTATGTCATACTCTTTTTCCATGGTGCTTAAGTATGATTTTTTTCATTAATGTTAAATTGCTGACCTCCATGGTTGTCGAATACCACAAAAACGAACGTTAGCAGTAGGTAGAAAAGAATGTATAAACCACATTTTCCATTAACGCCACAATTTCCAAAACTATTGGAAAAGTCGAAATATAAAATAACTCAAAACTTAGATATTGCTTAAATAAACAAAGTGTGACAAGTGTCTCCTCGCCAAGGGTCAAACAAACAATGCCCCATCTCATCTACTGTCCTCAATATAAGTTGTAAAATTACTAAGTACACAGTATCGTACTTCGAGGGTCATTGATCGCACAAACTCTATCCTGTGTAAACTACCCACAAACTATTAGATATTATTCCCATAATGTAAGGGAGAAATTAGCATAGAAAAATGTGTTTCTAAAAGATTTTCGCTTAATATTTTACGACCTATAAATTTCGACGACCTCGGTGGCGCGATGGTAGCCAAAGCGGCTGCCGTCTACGAGTTAGTGGGTTTGTTCCCACGCAGAACAAATATTATTATATTAATATAATACTAGGATATTTGAGCGCTTTGTCATTTGATATTGAACATGTATGAAATAATATACAAATAGATTTCAATCGATGCTCCACCTGCATGAATGTGGGTTATCGCATCAATTTATAGCCTGTATGTTATTCTGTTGCATGAGTTATTGCATGAAGTTACTGCCAAATCCATTCAGTTGTTTATGCGTGATAGATTAACGAACATGTATTCAAAGCCCCGCGCTAGTGCTGGCCCGGTCTGTCCGGGCCTCCTCTCTAGCACGGGGTAGTGAGGTGTTCAACTACCCCGTGCATCGTCTCAGAGGCGCGCGCGAAGTCATTACTATAAACTTTACCTTAACTCTGTGTGTATTGTAACTTGTTTAATATAAATACTTTAAGAAAATTTTGTAAATTCTTAGACATGCATAATGCATTGATGGGATTTTGATGTGCTTTGCCATTTCATGAAATGCTGTAGAATCAATGAGGCACAACTTGATATGACAAAGTCTGAATTTTTAAAGTATTGAGCTTTAAAATAATCCCAAAAACCAACGAACCGACTACATTGACGACGTTACCAACTACCTTCATACAGTACCAAGATTATTTTTTTTCGTCTTCTATACCACCTAAGTTAGCTTTTCCTGTTCACTTTAGCAATCCTTGTCAATATAAACTACGTAAATATTTTATGACGATAACACGATAGGTGTAGTGGTTATGGTCATAGCTGCTACGCCGAGGTATCGGGTTCGATTACCGTTTTGTGCTAATCTTTGTGTACAGAACTACACAACGCTCTTGGTGAATTCTTTTAAACACAAAACCTAGGGTAAAGTTAATATATAGCTAGTCAAAAACTACGCAATATTAGAATTTAAAGGCCGAATAAAATACCTTTACAGAAGGTAATTTATTACAATAAAAAATGAGTGCAAAAATAATTTCAAATTCAGAAAATACTTAATATTAACTTTCGCTTTCGCGTAAATATACGAGAAATAATAATAACAAATGTTTTCCCTTCAAAATATAATAACGTTCAGAAAGTTGAACTTTCTCACAAAATAAATTTTCCAAACAATGTTCAATTTCATGATTCACTTCACAGTTCAAATCTCGTTCATTATTTCACCGTCTTATGAGACAGTGATTTGTTTCATTGTATTTAAACCAAACTTTGTTCTGATCAAGTTATTTAAAAATACAATTTATTACCTACGTAAGTATTGGGATACAATTTACTTTGCGATTCGATGTTGACTTATTGACATTGTGGTTTTAAATGACTTTTAAGTTAATCTGGTTCTGTAATTACGCTTAAATGGATTACATGAATTTTAAATGCAAAGGCTCCACATGAATGAGCTGGCTTTATTTGGGAAGCTTTGCCTTTTTTTTCGCGTAGGTAACGTGCTCGGATTACCTGCGTGCGTTGATTCGTAAGTCTATGAGGCACGATAATCACTTATTACATACGTAGTTAGTATACGCAATCATTTTACTGTTAACAAAGTTATCTGTTTGTAGCCCGTGGGCATAAGACGTAAGTTCATGTAATATGTCTGCATAATTTTCTGCGACATCACTTTTTGAAAATTGACTATTAAAATATTTAATTGTTTGCACCTTTGTTCATCAAGAAAGAAACAATTTTACAGTGTCCATATATGTCCTACACCAAAAAGAAAGGAAACTTAACCTGGCTAGTAAATAGTCACCGCAAGCGAGTAGGTAGGCAAAAAGTTGTTTGCAAGAAAATACAAAATCTACTTTTACAGCGATCTTTTAATGCAGATTGTTTATCAAGCTTAAGCTACGTGAAAGGTTTATATAAACTCTTTTAAAGTAACGTTCGATCTCGATATCGGCTCATCCAATTCTAACGCGTAATACATATCAAGGCTCTATCGTTTCGGGCAATAATGAGAGAGAAATACGTTCAGAACTGAATCCAATATCCGAAAATATTGTTAAAGCATCATTCGCATTACTAGTACGAGGTTAAAGTATCGTTTTCGTATTCGTAACCTCATTACTGGTTCCATAACCCTCATATTCATACTACGTACGTTTCAAATACTTTTATTGCTTCGCATAAATTTTATTCCAATCGTTTTGCTTCGAATAACTCTAAGAAGAAGTTTGTTGTGATCTTATGAAGGAAGTTGTGGCTTCGTGTTTTCAATAACACAAACTTGTATCGTCGCTTCGTGCGAGATGTACTTTTTGTGTTATTTCTTGCTATTTGGGAATGTTGGCATATGTAGCTCTGAATTGTTATAAAGCATAAACAAATGTTATTGTTGGAATTTTGGAGAGGAAATTAAAACAAACTAACATGAAAGTTGGGACTGGTTGCGGAACTAAATGTCGTAACATCATGACAGCATATTATTATGTCTATTTATTCCTCGCTATTGCGCTAGCGTGATAGTCAGCTAGGAAAATACCTAAAAGCCCGCAAGGAAATTCCCACAGAATCTCAAATTATGAACGACTAAAAAATATTGATTGGGAATAATACTAGGTATTTTTTAAAAAAAAAGGCACATCTATAATACAGCAAAAAAAAAGGAAATAAAATTGTAATGAGATTTGATATAGTAATCCTAATAACAATAAAAGCTATCAGTTAACTTAAGAACACTATGAAAATGAAATATGTAAGAACTATGTTCTGATCATTTTGTTACGCTAACTTTCTATGCAGTTATCTACGTCTACTAATTTTCAAGCTTAAGACCGCGCTTAAGACAAAGCAACGATTAAGTTATTCAACTTGATAATCTTTGATAAGTTGCAGGAATAACTTTAATCCTAGTTTCCAATATGGATTGCTTGTAATAATTTACAAATCGAATGCTATACAGTTTATGTATGACGACCTCTGTGGCGTAGTGGTGATATAACATGACTGCTACGCAGAGGTCTCGGGTTCGATTCCCGCTCAATGCAAATCTTTGTGTGTATGAACATGATTGTTTGCATTGGTCTGGGTGTTTTGTATGTATAATATGTATGTACTTACAAAAAAAATAAAAAAATGTATTTAAGTATGTTTATCCGTTGTCTAGTACCCATAATACAAGCTCTGCTTAGTTTGGGACTAGATGGCGTTGTGTGAATGTGTGAAGAATTTTTATATTTATTTATACTACTCTCATTATGAACTCGGGCTCTCTTTGAGGTAAAATCTTTATGGACTCTATCATTACATTTTAGTGCTTATAGACTTGGCCGGTTTATATCAGGCTAGCTAGAATAACTGGTCAATAGATTTATATTACGTTTTCCTTCATTATTAACGTAGAGACAAAATCTGCGAAACTTAACTTAATGTATTTTAAACCGCCAAATGATTTCCTTATACCTCTAATTAAAAGGTTTTAGTATTTTATATTATAATAATATCAACACATAAAGAACTAACATTACAAAACATAGAAATAAATGAGTTATTTCTCCGTTATGTATTCTAAAATATAATAGCTTCAGCATACCTCAATATTCAAGTCAATGTGACATACTCGTACATGTCTAACGGCAGTTTTTCCAGAATATATCGTTCTCAGTAACAACTGTATTATTGATACCTATTTATTTGAAATAGAGTTTCAAGCTAAATTATATTGTAAAATGAAAAGAAAACGTTATACGAGAAATAGCGTAACGTTCGCCATTTTTGTATCGTAATATACGAAAGAAAGTATGGCGGTATTTCGGGTAAGAAACTATTGCTACATTGAACGATAAAGAAGGCTCTTTTCATAGTGTTTTTTTTGGATTATTTCTCAGTTAAATTTTATTTTAAAAAGGTTTATCTAAGTACCAAGGATCCAAGCGTCCAAAAACGACATAAACTAAATTTGTTGGAAATGATTGTTTTGTTGATCATTTATGCTTTCAAAGAAGTAGGTATTATGCCTTTTTCGTGTAATATAACTGATAATTATGACACTTCAGTGCTATCACTGCTATTATAAATATGCCCAATTATGATAAACTATTTTGCCCCAGACAATGACCGTATGCTTAAGCAATCGCGGTTTTCTAACCCCCTTACTTATAAACGCCACTCAAACTTTAGTCAATTGATTAGCTTAAATTCTTTCGGTTTTGTTTGGTATAAGGTTGATTTTACTAACAAAAATCTCACTAAACAGTGGAAAAATTTAAGAGACGTTTATAAGTAAGGAGGTAAGTGTTCAGTGTTCATGTAAGTAAAGAAAACTATTTTAGCAAAGGTTACTGAACTACTTAATTATTCTGAACCATTCATTACAAATTAGGTACTTCTATTGTATTAATACAGACGGTAATAAAGGAACGAAGGTGTACTGAGAATAGGCATTCCCCGCCCTGTTGAGATTAAGATAAATGGAGGCTTTAATGAATATAATTAGAAATATTACCATATTTATGTTCATTACGGACTAAGAATACAGCTTCTTTAGAGGTAAATAAGTACAAATACAATATGTGAAAGCCGACTAAAAAACTAAGTACCTGCTGTTTTGACAAAATCGTGTAAAAGAAGGTGTAGCGTCATCTAGCGCCTTACTCAAGCGAACACCTACACTATCTCAGTACCCCCCACCATCAACAGATGTCAGATACATCCTGAATCGCGATATCAACATTCCCACAGCGATTCCGCAAATATACAACGTCCAACGAATAACTGTTAAGCAGTTGGCCCGCCAGGCGCGATCACCTTCGCCTGGTCGGAGGATCCTCCCTTTTCGTTGGAGGCGTAGTGCTGTTACGTCACCACGACCTCCACAAAGGAAAAGTTGTCACAATACTTTAAACGGAGCAAGGTAACCCGTGGTTTTAGTAGGCGTTAAGACCATTTTTGCCTAACTTACCCCCGGTTTCTGAATGACTGATCAAGTGAAAATCAACTAATCAAGTGTCAAAACTATCATTTTTGACACTTGATTAGTTGATTTTTATTTGATCAGTCATTCGGAAAGCGGGGGTTAGTCTGATTAGGCCTTCTCCACTTCAGCACGCCTGTTTTAGAAACCTTGATTGACATGTTATTGTATTGTTGTATAGGTACGTTTCAAGACATCCTTATGACTTATTGTTACCATTTTACTAATGCCCGTCTTCTTTGTTATCGAATCTACTTCAAGTAGAAAAATCGAAATCAACAGAAAGGACCCTTACCGACTCGTAGTCACACCAAGGTTGTCACACCAGTGTGACAAACAGTAATCTTTTTCTTGTTAGTCACACTACTGATTTTTCAACATCATGTATAACATAATTGCTAGTGCAGTGCAATTAGTAAGTACAAGTTATTACAACCTCACCTATAGAACTGACCGGCTGGAAATACATTGATGTAAAATATGTGATTTGGTGCTCCCCTTTTTATACACTACCTAAAGAATGCTTCCTCATGGTTATTAAATTATAATATAATTATAAAATGTTATTAAATTATAATAATATAGTCTAGAAATAGCAGTTATTTTCGCCGCTTCTTCTCTGCTAGCGCCTTGGAATCGGTGGTGAAAGCTTGATAAACTTTGAATATGTAAACTTAGATTAAATAGTAGAATAAATGAAACTGAATTATAGGAGAATTTGCAACGAGAACTAAACTCAATTCCGGAAACAGTGTCTAAAAATGATTGGTTTGGTTTATTTTTTAGTGTAAGTAAGTTCGCCGTTTCCAGAAAAGCAGAAGATGATAGAATTTAATAAATAAAAACGTTTTGTGTATTATTTGTCTTTTTCTGGCACTTTCTGAACACAGTAGTACCTACATACTTTGATGATTTCAATATAAAAAACTTAGTACTGTAACATGGACATCACTAGTTTAGAAATAAATACATTAAAAGGTGTGTCAAAATCAGTAGTGTGACAAACAAGAAAAAGATTACTGTTTGTCACACTGGTGTGACATGCTTGGTGTGACTACGAGTCGGTCAGGGAAAGGACATTATCTTTCACTTGAAGTAATAATGTAACATGATTGATGTTGAATAAACTTGTACAAAATTATTGTAAAGTTACTTATTTAATTACTAAATAATACAAAATGAACAACAATGTGCTTGTACGTTGAGCACAGTTTTTTAATCAATTTGTAAAATGCCAAAGTTTGGAGTTGTTTGGAATTTTTGTGTTAGAAGAACTTTTGCTATTGCTAAAAGAATAAAGAGCCTGTTTACTTGCATAGCTATATAATACAAAGATCACATGAGAGTTAATTTTTTCATTGTTTATAAGTACGAGTAAGTGTATGACAAAGGAGTTAAAACTGACCAAAGGATATTGTCTAAAGTACCTGTGTTATTCTAATAACTTGTCTGTAGCGTCTGTAACTTCAAATTATCAATAACACGATATTCGGCTGCTTTTGCGGTCTATATAATTCGAATCCCACGCAGAACAATTTCTATAATTATGCGATACTTTCCTATACCAGCTTGGTCCTTGTGCTCGTTAATATGTATCGTTCATTAAAGCTGTAATTTAAGACGAAAAAATTTAGACGACCTCTGTGGCGTAGTAGTTATGTAACGTGACTGCTACGCAGAGGTCTCGGGTTCGTTTCCCGCTCAATGCAAATCTTTGTGTACGCAGAGGTCTCGCGTTCGATTCCCGCTCAATGAAAATCTTTGTGAACATGAACATGATTGTTTGCATTGGTCTAGGTGTTTTCTATGTTATATGTATGTATTTACAAAAACAGTATTTAAGTATGTTTATCCGTTGTCTAATACCCATAGTACAAGCTTTGGTTGGTTTGGGACTAGGTAGCGTTGTGTAAATGTGTGCGGAATATTTATTATTACTTATAGTAGTTATTAATTAAGGTCACAGGTTTTTTTCACTTAAATAAACTAAAATTTTAACCCTTGAACTTCAAAAAACTAATTTCAAAATCGTAAATTGATAAAAGGGTCCTTTTAGTACAAATATTAATAATGCTGTATAATGTTTGGATGATTGATAGGTATGCGAGCTTGTGATGAAAGCAATTTCAATGTAAGCTTCTCAAAAGAGACGTTTTAGGGCATTTAGGGTAAAATTATAATTGCCTTTTGAAAGGTTGTTGTGTCAGACCTTGACTTATTGTTCGGGACTATTGATTTGGGTTTGTGTGATTTGAAAATATAGTTTTGGCTGATTGGATGGCTGCATTTTACGGGTTCAGTACATGCGTATGTGTATATGAAGTAATACTTATACTTCAATAAATTTTGTATCTGGTACAATGAAAATAGCTGGTGTTTATTAGTTTTACTGTCCATAGTAGGCTGTCTACTTTGCGAACAAATAACGTTGTATGACGTATGGTATATTAATGTTTATCATTTTATTACTTTTCTGGACTGTAACAAAGTAAAATTACTTAATTTAAGCGCCCCATGCTCATCAACTTGCTCAATCCATTAATATGTGGACGTTATAAAGATAATTCTCTATTTATAAATACTATTTCGACGGGTCCTACGTAGACTAGTATAAGTGCAAAAACACAATTTTACAGGAGAGCAATTCAAAAGGTTCAAAAGCTTATAACTTTGTCAAAGTTCTACAGAAATTACTGAAATTTTAATAAATTATACCTGGAAATGAAAGGAAAAAACCGGACTAAATATATTTTTATATTTCTTTGTATTTTTAGAAAATAGATGTACTTGCATTTGTTTAGCTTGTTTTGATCAAAGTATCCAAACAAGTAAACTGTTACAAGTAACCACTTCTACTAGTTTACAAAGTTCTGACTTAGTTTTTAAATAATGAAAATAAAAGAAATACACATTATTAGTCATACATATGAGTGTAATTTGTAAATCATGAAACCTCGAAATATGGGAAAATAATTTCATTTATCTACTTTCAGCACTTGCACTACTTTACAAGCTACTAAGAAATTAGTTGTACCAGTAATTTATGTAGTTTTGTGGTCATAAACCTGTTTTTTTTATGGAAAAATGAAACAAACAAACGTACAAAATAGTAAAATACGTTTATTGTGTAACATTAAATGTGTAAAAATAAACGTATTTACTTTTTTATAATGACTTCAAATTTTGAAATCTTTTCCGTTTAATTTTAAAATGTTAAAAATTTAACATGATTCTCGCTTAGATAGTAAATATCATCTTTAATAGGTTAAGGAGATATTAAATTATTAAATCAGTCTTTAACAAGCTATATAAACTTTAATAAAATATATACTTGGCTTCGTCTTTTTAGTAATAATAATGAGTTAAAGTAATCAGTGCTTTCTTTACCATGTTAATAAAATAATATGTAACTATAACAAAATGTTCGATTCTTTTTAGGTAAGAACTGTACGACTACTAAGACTAATTAAATAGTTGTCTTACAGACTCATCAAAATAAAATTTTGTACCACAACAACAATCTACTAAGTGGTAAAACTAACTTAAAAAAATAAGACTTCTATTAAAATAAAAACCTAGTCAGATACGTATACGTATAAATCTATAAAACGTTCTAACGTTTTATTTTATAACAAGAAGACAGGGTGGCCATCTTTTTGTTTAGGAAACATTGTAGTCCCTCCAAGTGAATGTACTGGGAAAAGTTGTCAGATACTAATTCTCCCGTGATAACTTCTCACTCTTTCACAAGATCGATTGAATTGCAAAATGTCACGTATTATTCACGGCTGTGCTAATACACAAGTGGGTACAAGTGATGACAAATTTATGAAAGTGAGATTTTTTTATGTATTGAACAAAAATTTCTTAGCTATATGGCTCTGTAGAATTATATTATCTATAAAGTAACGTTGCCTTATTGTGGTAGCTATAGCTGCAAGCAATTTAAGCCCTAACTTGTAAATAATGTAAAAACTAACTTTTTTATGTTAGAAATGTTAAGTTTATTTGCTCCCTAAGAGTTCTTTCATTGCACAACTAACGTAAATTTTAGCTGCTTATTTATTCATTTACCCACAATTTATTAAAATATATAAAAAAACGATATTAAAAGATTTAAAAATCAATAAAGTGTAAAATTTTATTCTAAATATTCCCCATAGTTCTCTACTTGCAATATGCTACATTTTCTAAAACGTTAGTGACACAAATACCAACATATCAAATTTTTTTAAAGATCTGAGACCCTTAATAGTTTCAGGAGTATCTGGATTAATTGACTCCGAGAACGCTTCATACTTATTATTATTTTTATTTTTACTGATCTTAAACATTCAAAACGTCGTAAAAATATGAATAATTTTTAGAAATACAATACATAAAGTAAAATTCGTTGCAATTACACCCTTAACGTACTGTTATACGGACTCTTCTTGAGGTCGTTTTAAAAAAACACTTTTATTATTAAACACCGATTTATTGTCCTCCAAAACGAGGTACATAGAAAGAGATCCGAAACTAAACGTTTGATACAGAGGTCCGACGCAGACTGAGGGCTGCGAGGAAACTTAGATGCATATAAAGAGAGGTAGAATGCTGATTGGTGTAGGCTTTTGGTTAATCAGCACTTCTAGTATTGCGAAGGGGGTATAACACCTCCCCCGATAGAATGAACTTAGGGGTTTAACATCCTAAGTTCGGTATTAAAGATGAATTCTAATATTAGACCTAGGGTTTTCTTCTAATTCTGAATTTAAACTTATATTATCTCGGTTGGTATCATTTATGTTTTCAGATACTGATCGAGTTTTTGAAAAGGTTAGATTCAAATGTTTACTTTCGGATTTACAATAAACGAACAATTTGTAGAATATAAAACATAGTACAATTAAAATAGTACATAAACTTAAACTAGAGTAATGTGTTCCGTATTTTACAATATGTGGGGTTTCTATAATTTTGTCTATCTGATCGATAGAATTAGCTAGGAGATCTTTCTTTAAATTTACATTGTCCAAATCTATACTTTGTAGGTTAACCGGTAACACGTTTGTTTTATAATTAATAAACTTATCTATATTACAACAGGAGTTATCTATTAAGCTAAAGTTGGATATTGTTACAGGCGATGTTATATTTAAAACATTATTAATAGATGTAAGAAGAGTACTCTTACAGTATCCGGTACAACCTTTAGGAATGGTAAGTATTCCAGTACCTAAAACATTTATATCAGGTGTTTCTGTATGAGGGCAATCTAGGGATACTTTGGTCGGTTCTGATTGCACAAACAGCCATTGATTGTTAAACAACAATTTCCATACATCTAATTTTCCGTACGCGAGAGAAACTTTACACTGTTTTGGGATTTCACTGATCACTTTTGATATTAATTCACTTTCACATGACGGTTTGGCTTCACTTGTAAAAACACTTGTAATTTTGCACAAGTAAGATCCGGTCTCTATGGTTTGGCAATTATCTAATGTGTCTAGTGTACAGTATTGGGTCTTGTCTTTGGTCATTGCAATGAATTTAGAGCTTGGTACAATCAGGCCATAAGAATCTGGCTTCCTAGGGTTATGTAACACAGGTAAGGGTATTACATGAAACAAATTAAATTTCTTAACAGAGACTAAAGGTATATGTAATACAAATATGATTTTATTATCCTTAAAATAACATGACAACACAGAAATATTTAGTAAGTTATGAATGTATCTTAATTCTAATGGTACAGGTAATTCTAAATCGTTAGATAAGTGTCGGTGGTTATTGGCAAGTTCATTGTATAATTGTGACGGTGTCAATATTGCAGGATGCAATATATTTTGACTGCTGAACAATATAGCATTAGTAATGTCTTCTAATTGAGCTGATAGAGTAAATATTGAAGCTGAAAATCTGTCAAGTATAATACTAACGTAAGTTTGTAAGCGTAATTCATTTACATAATTAGTTACGTTTTGTAAATCAGTAGTTAAATTGCCAATAGCTTCCGATAACATATCCTCATTAAGTTTAATCTTTTGTAACGTATTATTGTATGATGAAATTATTGATGTTGTGACTAAAATATTTTCTTTCATTAAAGAAGCTAGTTTTGATTGGTTATCTTGTAATGATTCCGAGTGCCGAATATTGTTTTTAAAATAGTGCCCATTCCTCCTATCCAGGCGCCACGTTTGGAACGATTTTCTAACAGGTAAGAAATAGAGTTGAATTCCTTTTTTAGGTCAAAATATCGTGCTATTAAAGGTTCTAACATATGCTGCGGTGCTTTTTCATCAAGTATAGGTGTTTGTTCAAACATCTGTTTTGATGTTACTAGTGCAGTTTCTATATTATTGATGTGAGTACCAAAATTCGATATGTTTAGTGGGATTAATACAGTTAGTTGATTACGGTAGATCTGTAAAACACCCAGGTGGTCAAAATAGAGGCCCGAACTCGATGTGATTGGTTGGACATAGCTTGGTTGGCTCCTTGTAGGGATACTGTAAATAATTTTAAATAATTTTAATGGTATCTCCTGTTGTAGGTATGTACTTACTTAATTTAAAACTAACGTAATATCTATATCTTATATTATAAAGGTAAAATAGGGCTTATTTAAATGTTGCTTGGTACTTCTGCTATTTTTATCTCATCGTAGTGATGTCGTACATAGCGTCGATTGATGAGTAATGATACGGTATTATTACCGTGTATTTTTACTATTTTATAAGGCCCTTTCCATATAGGTGATAGTGCTTTCCGTAACCTGAGATGGTTTTTCAGATACACGTAATCACCAGTTTTATATTGGATCGGACGGCTGTGAGTGTCGTAGTAGTTTTTGGAATTTATTTTAGATTGTTGTATATATTCCATGGCTTTGTTACGCGAGTGTTTTAATCGGTTTTGCAACATTTTGACGTATTCGGGGTAAGTAACGTTAGTATCTTCGTCGAAGATCGAGTTTGGTATAAAGGCCTTATGACCAAACATAAGCTCATATGGAGCATAATGTGTCGTTGAGTGGACTGCTGTATTGTAAGCCAACATAGCAGTATGTACATATCGAGGCCAATTAGTTTGATCCTCGTTAACGTAGGATTTCAGGTATTCTTTTAATGTTGAGTGGCTTCTTTCAAGAGCACCTTGCGTTTGCGGATGGTAAGGTGAAGACCATAACTGTTTGATTTTAAGGAATTCGCAAGTCTTTTTGAAAAGCTCTGAGGTGAAATTTGTGCCTTGGTCAGTGAGTATGGTTTTTGGGATTCCAAAAATGGATATAAAGTGTACCAAGCACTCACTGGTTTCTTCGGCAGTGATAGATCTAAGTGGGTAACCTGCAGAGAACTTGGTGAGATCATCCTGAATGGTGAGTATGTATTTTAGTTGAGAGGAGCCTGCTTCAGGAAGTGGGCCTACTATATCCATGGCAATTCGTTGACATGGAGTAGACGAAGTGCTTGTTATTTGCATTGGGCTCCTGTTGACTTTTCTTAAAGCTTTATTTTCTTGACAGGATTTGCATTGTTTAACGTAGGATTCAATATCACTTCTCATTCCCTTCCAATAGTAAGATTCTTTTATTCGGTTATACATTCGATTTGATCCTAAGTGTCCAGCTATTGGTATGTCATGATTATCATACATAATTTTCTTAATTTCGGTAGGAGAAGGATATATGATTTTATTATGAAAAATATTGATTTTTATTGACGTATTGTGGAAGTGAAACATGAGCATGTTATATAATTTTATAAACGAGTGTTTTTCGAAAGGGTTTTTAAAATCAGATATAGCAATTTCATTGCAGTTTTCAATAATTACTATTTCATTTTTAACATTCCTTAATGTTTTAAATATTTCAGGGTAGGATGTTTCATCAAAATAATGAACTTTCGTAAATAGAAAGTAGATAGTTTTATTATTGTATTGAATTCGGTATAAAGAATATAACTCCTTTTCCGAATTTACGATACTGTCTCTATCTTCTAGGTTACTCAGGATTTCCTGAACATAGGGATTCGACTCATCGAGATCAATTGATGTTGGGATAAGGATGACATTGCACGTAGATTTAAGAAGGTTTCCATTATGTTCCATAATTTCAGTATCAAAGGATTTATCTTTATCTAAGATAGATTTCAAGAAGGTGCTATAATCTTCTTCAGGATTGGGAGTAAGACTAGTGGATGGATCTAAAGGTAAGTCACTGGGTGAGTATCCGTTTTCATTTACAGGGCTATTCGGTAAAGGTAAGTCATTAGGTGATAAGTTGTTTGGAGATGCAGGTAAGGGAACAGTTTCAGGTTGAATCCCTTGCTCATGTAAGGCAGGGTCTACTTCATCGGGATTGAAGGGTTCGATTTCATCGAGGTTGAATGAGGTAGGTGAAACTAGTAGATCTAGTAAGTCTCTATCCTCATCATATTGCGTAGTTAAAGGTTGAGTAGGTTCTTGTGATGAAGCATAGTCATTAGGTTGATTTTGGTTAGAGTCTGAATTAATAGGAACATCTACATTTTGAATAGGATTTACTGGAAATCGGGATAACGCGTCAGCGTTGGCATTGATTTTGCCTTTTTTGTACTTGATTTCATAATCGAATTCTTCGAGTTTAAGTCTCCAGCGAACGAGTCTAGAGCCAGGGTCTTTGCAGTTAAAGAGCCACTGTAAAGGTTTATGATCTGTAACGATTTTAAATCTATAACCGTACAGATAGGGGCGGAAAACCTTAGTGCCAAAAATGATGGCAAGGCATTCCTTTTCCGTCACGCTATAGTTACATTCCGCTTTATTCAAAGTGCGAGATGCGAATGCGATTGGGCGATCTTGACCTATAAGTCCTTGTGAAAGAATAGCCGATATGGCGTAGTTAGAGGCGTCACAGGTGAGAATGAAGGGTTGTGTGAAATCTGGATATGAAAGAACAGGAGCTGTTACTAATTTTTGTTTAAGGATTTCGAAGGCCAGTTGTTGTTCATTTTGCCAATTAAACAAAGTGTCTTTTTTAAGAAGAGAAGTAAGAGGTTTGGCTAACTTTGAAAAATCTTTAATGAATCGTCTATAATAGGAGACGAGTCCAAGGAAGGATTTTACGTCCTTAGGAGTTTTAGGGTTTGGAAAATCTGTTACAGCTTTTAACTTTTCTGGATTTGGCTTGACACCTTCGTCACTAATGATATGGCCAAGATAACCGACTTCTTTGCGGAGGAATTCGCACTTATCAGGTTGAAGTTTGAGGTTGAAGGATCTAAGTCTCTGGAAGACGGAAATAAGGTTCTTAATGTGACTTATGAGATCTGCTGACATGACAACTACGTCATCGAGATAGACAAAACAACGGATTCCTTGTAATCCTGATAAACATGTATTCATTAATTTTTGGAAAGTGGATGGGGCATTTTTTAACCCAAATGGCATTCGATTAAATTGAAAATGGCCTTGTGGCACGGAGAATGCAGTTTTTTCTGCATCTTCTTTAGAAATACGGACTTGGTGAAACCCTGATGCAAGATCAAGGGTTGTGAAGTAACGACTTTTACCTAATTGGTCTAGAATTTCAGATATTTGAGGTATAGGATAAACTTCACCTATGGTAATATCGTTCAATTTGCGGTAGTCTATAACAACCCGCCATTTACGTTGCCCTGAAGCGTCTGTCTTCTTAGGGACTATCCATATTGGGGATGACCATGGCGAAATGGAAGGTTGAATGATCCCTTGATTTAGCATTTTATTTACTTGGGATTCTACTTCACTTTTGTGACATTCCGGGAATCGATACGATTTGGTATGGATAGGAGCAGATGGGTTTGTACGAATTTGATGCTCTATGGCATTAGTAAAAGTTAGATTGTCATTGGGTAAGTAAAATATGTCCGAGTATTCGGCACAAAGATCCAAAAGGGCTGATTTTTCTTCTTTGTTCAAATGATCCACTCTAAGTAATTCAAGTACTTCTTTGGTGCGATAAGTTGTATTGGACGCTTCCAATGGAGCGGAGTAAGCACCTATTTTGGTATCTACTGGTTCTAATTTTAGTTTAAGATTGGAATTAATAGTTATGGGTTTCTCGGAGGTATTAACGACAGTTATATTAATGCGCCTGTTGTTTTTGACTGAGGTTAAGCAATTGGCAATAAATACTTCATCCGAAATATGTTGGTCAAGTACTAGTCCTTCTTTTAATTCAGGATTTTGAACGGTCGATTCTATAACGGTTTCAGTACGGGGAGGAATGATGTAGAAAGGATCTAGAAAATTTAATTTTATGGTTAAAGAGTCTATTTTAAGTGTATCGGTAATATAGTCAATTTTGCATCCGAAGGCTGTTAAAAAATCTGAACCTATTATCCCATCATAAGGCAAGCTGATATCTTGAATTAAATGAAATTTGTGAGAAATTGTTTTATTATTATTGAGTTTCATATTTAACATAAAGTGACCCAATGTAGGTGTTAATTGATCACCGGGGTCGATGCCTTTGAGGTTTATGGGTTCTTTAACAAGATTTGGATTTTTTCCCACGGAAGATTCTTTCAGTAAACATATGGCAGCTCCTGAATCTATCAGGAGTGATAACGGGATATTGGATATAGGCGTCTTTAAAATAATGTGTGGTAGTGACCTTTTATTTGTGTCGATCTTTATCTCATACACATTGGCTGTAGATTTAAAGGAGTTCTGGATTGTATGAGATTGAGGGATTGGAGCCAAGGTTCTATCTGGAACTGTTGGTTCTCTATGTATGATGGATACAGCGGAATCAAAGGAATTTCCTATTTGGGGCTGGTTACCCTGTCGTGTAATTCTCTTTGCATTGGATACAGTGGAGTCGAATGAATTTCCTATTTGGGGCTGGTTACCCTGTCGTGTAATTCTCTTCGTATTGGATACAGTGGAGTCGAAGGAATTTCCTGTTTGGGGCTGGTTACCCTGTCGTGTAATTCTCTTCGTATTGGATACAGTGGAGTCGAAGGAATTTCCTATTTGGGGCTGGTTACCCTGTCGTGTAATTCTCTTCGTATTGGATACAGTGGAGTTGAAGGAATTTCCTATTTGGGGCTGGTTACCCTGTCGTGTAATTCTCTTCGTAGGAGCAGTGGATGCAGTGTCTTTAATTAATTCGCGCCCCGTCTGACACCACAACGAGGCGTTTACTCGTTTAAATCAGGGTCCTGGGTAATATTGGTCATGTCTACTTCATCATGACCTTCGATTTCGAAAGGAATTTCGGAAGTAAGATTAACACGTGGTTTATAACCGGTATTATCATTATTAGGCTTAGAAAAGTTCTGATTCGATCTTTGGAAGCGATTATTATTATATTCGCGTCTCTTACAATCACGAATATCGTGCCCGTAGGCCTTGCAGTATCGACATACGACTGCGGAGGAGTTAGTAGGCGATTGAGAATTGTAAGTGCGCTGAATAGGTTGTGAAACCCTCAAGGGTTGCTTATATGAATTACTTAATGGTTTATTAGGCTGCCGTAGTTCGAGGTTGCGTTTGTATTGACTTTGTTGTATACGCTCCTCGGATATAGCTGTATTAATAGCGTCATTAAGATTTTTCGGTGATTTACAACGAACAATATTAGATATGCGGGGAATTAAACCTATAAGGAAGTGATGGAGTGCTAGGTCTTCCATAGCTGCGGTACGACCTGCGATTTCTTTTACTTTTGTATTAGATAGTGAGATTTCCGTAAGCAGTTGCGAGAGGGATGTTTCTACGCGTAAAGCGAATTGAGAAACATTTTCTGTGTTACTCTGCCTACTCTCTTGCAATTCTGTAAGGAGATGCGAATAGTGTTTCCTTTCGCTGAATTGAGTTTTGAGAAACTCTTTTAATTGTTCCCAATTATTAAAATCTTTAATAGAGCACGCTATTTCGGCTTTACCTTGAAGTTGACATAATATATATTTGAATAAGATTGGTTTTTGTATATCTGAAGCTAGTTCATAGGCATTGTTGCAGTTGACTATGAACGAGTTTAAAGTTTCACGAGTACCATTATAAGGTTTTATGAATTTAAGTAAAATATTTAGTTCCAAATTTTCGGTCGTAACTTGTTTGGCTTTAGTAGACTGGATAGAAGGAGAAACGCTTTTAGCGCTAACGCTAGTCGCGGGCAATTCGATGTTGAGACTTGGTTTATCTTCCGTCTTTGACATCTTGAATGTTTGTAAAATTACACCAACAAAATATATAAAAGAATACAGAATTTAAAATAATATACTATTTAATTTTAAGGTTACAGGCATTAACATTAACTAGGTTTTAATACGGTAATAAGTTCTTAATAAAAGATTTCGTTTCGTTTTAAAATAAAAGTTTTGCCTTAATGACTGTACCTTTGTTACAATGACCAAAGACTTACAACAATGTTGCGTAGGCGACGGCGATAAGGACGAATCCGGACGGAGAACGCATTCCTTTTGCGATAAGAACGTCTGCGACACAGGAAACGGGTGAGACGTGACACGACGGCACGGCGGTTGTTATAGCAAGGTTGCCTAACCTTGGTATCGGGTTGGATTCCGGAGTAAATTATATACGCACTTGATGTTAATAATTAACGATTGAACAGGATTTTATTAATTTCAGGACACGGCGAGGTAAGTACGGTATTCACGGTACTTTCAGGAAACAGCGAGGTAAGTACGGTATTCACGGCACTTTTCAGGACACAGCGAGGTAAGTACGGTATTCACGGCACTTTTCAGGATACAGCGAGGTAAGTACGGTATTCACGGCACTTTTCAGGACACAGCGAGGTAAGTACGGTATTCACGGCACTTTTCAGGACACAGCGAGGTAAGTAGAATAATGTGAGTCTGCGCGGCGCAGTTATATAGCGAAAGTGTTCACTGGATACTTTTTATAACGGATACGGAGTATGGATTTGGAGCACTTCACTAATTTACACTACGGATAGGCTACTGAGGATTTTCGGATCCCACCGCTGCCACCAAATGTTATACGGACTCTTCTTGAGGTCGTTTTAAAAAAACACTTTTATTATTAAACACCGATTTATTGTCCTCCAAAACGAGGTACATAGAAAGAGATCCGAAACTAAACGTTTGATACAGAGGTCCGACGCAGACTGAGGGCTGCGAGGAAACTTAGATGCATATAAAGAGAGGTAGAATGCTGATTGGTGTAGGCTTTTGGTTAATCAGCACTTCTAGTATTGCGAAGGGGGTATAACAGTACGTACGCGCTGTATCGTCACCGCGCGTATACTGGTGCAACGGTCACTTACACTCACGCGTCACGTAAATCGTAACTACGTAAACTAATGCAAGTAACTTATATCAGTTTTGACCGTTTCCTTGCATTAAGTTGTGTTATTTACATCAGTTTACGAGTTTGTATCGCCGAAACTAAAATAAATTTTAATTTTTTTCTTACTGATTTGAGAAGAATAGGTTATTTTAAGGCCATTCAAGCAAAAAAGTCATTTTCGTCAATTTGCGGGTTACATTAGTATACGTAGGACCGGTCGATTTAAAGCTGGGACTAGGTACTATAATATTATCGTACGATATTATATATACACCACAATATCAAATAGATCTTCAGATATTCCCAACATGTCGAAGTGCAATCAAAACGCCACTCCCTAAGTTGAAGTTATACCCAAGTTGTCAGCGAGTAACAATACAAGTGACAAGTTATCTCGACAAGGTCCTTCAGTTGTACGACAGCTGAAGTTTCGTGACAAGTTTAACGATATGTACGTAGCTTGGTGTTCGTGCATGTACTTTGTGTGTATCTTAGTACTAGAAGATGTATCACTTGAGTAATCGCTTCGTGAGACCACGGTAAGTCAAGTAGGTATTTGGAATATTTAGTATAGTAGTCATAACTTTAGAACAATGTATAAACTTGTGTTGACTTTGTATAAGAACTTTGACAACAACGAAACAAATGACAAAGATTTACTTGTAGTGGGGATCGATTGTCATTTGTGTCCGTGTCATGTCTGTAAAAGTGTGCAGCAGTTCCGGTAATTAAAGTTGCGTCATCAAAAACAATTTGCCAAACGTAATTAAAAAAATATCTGCGTGGTGACGGAGTAAGAATACAATATGTCATTACCCGATCTCATCCCATGGGTGTCGTAAAAACCGACTAAGGGACTATCCGTGAATATTATCTTTACGAAACAAAAAGAAGGAAAACTTGAAATCAAAACCTATATCAATCTCTCCAGTGGCCAGTGTGGTATTAGTAGGCCAAATATCCCTCTGTCACGGGAGGAGGCCCGTCCCTGTAGTGGGACATTGGTAGACACACAGGCTGTTATGATGATGATGAAATGAGAAAAAAATCGCTGTAACCTCTACTAGCCTAAATGGTTTGACCGATTTAAAGTTTGTAAGCGCATTGAATTGATTTTTAGAAATTTTTCTTTCCTTAATGGGGGATAGTCTTAGATTGCTCATTAAAATTGTTTCTACCTGCAACCATTAAAATAAAACAAGAAAGTTTTCTAAGTGTAATATTTCCTTATTATTACGAACATGCAACAAGATAGTTTAAAATTAATTAGTGTAGAAGTACCGTTAACGTAATAAAAGTACATTAACAAAAACATGACGTGTAACAAAGTTTCATATATGAAAGGAAAATATAATTATAAAACGGATGTACGCAGCATCCATTTGCTTTGACAAAGTTAAGAAAATCTTATTCGCAGGCGGTGCTCGTTAAAAGAGCCAAGGTTCTCACATAACGAAATCTAACTTACTAAGAAATCCTATAAAATTAACTTTAAGAATTCCCTAAGGACGGGAAGGGCGAGGGTCTGAAAAAAAAATAATGGTCGAAAGGTTTTATGAAGAACGCTTCCCAAAAATAACTTTAATGCCCCTTGGTAATCTAACGTGTAATTTTGGTCATTTTAGGGTACCGTATATCTGAAAACGATTCGGAATAAACAATTTTGGGAAAAGTATGCTATTGGTTTAAAATCTAATATTTTTGTCGTAGGATATAATAACTATTTTATAGCCATCCCTCTCTCTCTTTGGTGAATGCGAGGAGGTTAAACTGTGTTGCAATTGATGAAAGAACAGTTTACCTACTAAAACTTACAGTGTTATTTGTGTTCTTCACAGATAAAAGGCCTGGACCTGTCGCTTCAAAGACAATTTACTGATTTTATCCTACAGATACTTCTTCATAGTTGGCTTTTGTAACAATTATCTTATTCATCAGTATTACATTGTCATACAAATTAAGAATTTATACAGAACCCTGTAAAAAAAAGAAAGAAGAATGGGCAGTTTTATATGGGGTGCGTCCCATGTGTTGTAACACTTTGTGACCTATATCATTTCAAAGATCTCAGCGAGTGCTATGTTTTATTGTATGGGCACAACTCCGTATCTCGTGCAGGGAAACTGTTATAGGGTTTTAAAAAATGAAAAAAATAATTTGTGTGCAGGTCAAAAGTACTGAGCTGTTAATGATAAAATAATTTTTGCATCAAATAAGGCTTTAATCGTACTTTTTTTTACATTTTGTGACACGGAAACACATTATATTTATTCCACTTATAATGACTGTAGACAATTTACAGACAGTAATCGTTAGTTTAGACGGTTATTAATAAGTACACAGTTAAAAATATGTAAGTGAAAATGGTAAAGTTATCATTAAATAAATCTATTACGTAAATGTATAGATACGTTATAGAGTTAAAATTGAGAAAATAAAAATCCTCATCGCATTTTTCTCTACATAGCTGTTGATGTTGATAAGGTTGTCATAATTATAATTACAGTATAAATATACAACTCCATTAAATAGACCTGTTTTATTCACATATCTTTTAAAATATCTCTACAGGCTCAGGTTCGGCCACATATGGAATACTGTTCCCATCTCTGGGCTGGAGCACCCCAGTATCAACTCCTTTCATTTGACCGCATACAACGAAAAGCGGCTTGAGTTGTTGACGATCAGGTGCTCTCTAGTCGGCTCGATTCTTTGGCTTTGCGGAGAGATGTAGAGTCTCTTTGCATTCTCTACCGCATCTATCACGGGGAGTGCTCTGAGGAGTTGTTCCGGACATCTCCCGCAGCTGAATTTCTCCACAGAACCACCCGCAATCGACTGTCTTACCATCGTCATCACCTTGATGGTTAGCGGTCATCCACTGTGCGATTTAAAAACTTCCTACCGCGAACAACTGTTTTGTGGAACAAGCTCGCTGCGACGATATTTCCGGACCGTTACGACTTGGGGAGCTTCAAGAAACGAGCGTACTCCCTTTTAAAAGGTCGGCAACGCATCTGTGATTCCTCTGGTGTTGCGGGTGTCCATGGGCAGCGGTGATCACTTACCATCAGGTGACCTGCTGGCTCGTTTGCCTTCTATTACATAAAAAAAAAATATATTGAAAACACGAAAGTACAGCTCAGCAACAACACTAAACCATGCTTCCAGCCCTCAGCGAATAGGCGTCCATTGCTGGAGATGGGCCTCCTACAAATAGCTTTACTTTGCCGATCCTGTGACTACCTTATCACTTGGCGCCACCCCGATATCACGCGATATACGCGGTCGCTTTTCGAAAACTTTTCCGCCTCATCGTCATTTGTAAGTTCTTCGTGCTATGTCGCCCCTTTAACGGGCAATCCTGAGTGCTCTATCGGTCACTTTAGTCCTCCTGCGGATTATCTCATTTCTGATTCAGATACAACAATAACAATAACAATAACAATTTATTTATTGACTCCCAAAACAAAAACAGTTTACAAAGTTTAGGTACATTGCGAATATAATTAAGTAGTGGGAGCCTGGTTTCCAAGCTAGGTTTAGACCTGTATTATGGATAACCAGACCTCCATCCACGGAAACAGTTGAATACTGGTTGTGTGCAAATTTGTACAAGTGCAGGAGTACTTTTTAAATTGTATATAATATTTTAAACAAGCTTTATTAAAATACAGTAATTAGTCTAAATATATGTGCCTGTCATGTGTGTTTGTGTTGGTGTTATGTGTATGCGTGTTGGTGTGTGTGTGTGTGTGTGTGTGTATATGTGTCAGTGCTGGTTGAGAAATGTCTGCTGCTTTACAGTACTATATTGCCATTCTTAAAAGGGATTCTGTGTCATCATAGTTGAGGGTAAGCAAAAAGCTATACAAAGCTGTTTTTGTGTTTATTTTATTTTTAGGATAAATGATTAATATTTTATTTAATTTATTGTATAGGAAACCGCTCAGAAAGTCAAATGATCTATGGGAGAAAGGTGAAAATGACATTATGCTGTGGCATACATAATGTTTTCGGCGTTTTGACATTAAACTAGGATCGTAAGAGAGCGATGAGTGCCTCTTGAGAACCGCGCATAGAATAAAAAGCTGGCGAACAGTTAACACTGAACATTTTTTATACAGCTCTGATGTCGGGAAGCGAAAGGAAAGACCTAGTGACGTTTTTAATACTGCTCTCTGTGCTCTCTCCAACCTAAGAAGTGATGTTTTGTAGGTTCCGCCCCACACTGTAATGCAGTATATTAGCACCGATTGACAAAGGGCAGTATACACGGTTTTCAAGGTGGCACCATCAGCTACGCATCGAAGACCTCTGAACACATACATGAGCTTTCGTAGACGTGTAGCAAGTACATCAACGTGACTGTTAAAGCTCAGGTTACGGTCAATAAGAACACCTAGATATTTAAAGCTATTAACACTCTTTAATGCTGGGCAGCCACATTGAATATTAGAGGACTGAGAACATTGGTGCGCCACAATAGAGCCAAGATGCATATCTGAGTTGCGTTGCTTTGTAAAAGTCATAAATTTTGTCTTATCTGCGTTCAATGTCAAGACGTTTTCCCTCAACCAGTTCATGACAACATCCAAGCCATTCTGCGCATGAGCAAATACTTCTTCCCACGTCGAAGCAACAAAAGTCAAAGCAGTATCGTCCGCGAAAGTGCCAATTAAGCCATTTGTCAATTGTAGGTTACAGAGGTCATTGATATAAATTAAAAACAGGGTAGGGCCTAAGACACTACCCTGCGGAACGCCGTAATCAACGAATAAGTCATCACTCACACTATCACCGATCTTTGTACGCTGAGTCCTGTTACTCAGGTAATCACTAAAAAGATCCAGTTGTTTCCCTCTCACACCCATACGCTCCAATTTGCCAACAAGCGCTGGGATAGAGACTGTGTCAAATGCTTTGGCCAAATCTAGGTATATTGTTATGCACTTCATTCCTTGGTCAAGTTTCCTAAACACGAAGTCAGTTAGAGCATGGACCGCATCGCCAGTGGAAATCCCTGGACGAAAACCATACTGTGAGGGAGACAATATTTTGTTATTCTCTAGATAAGCCACAAGACGATTGTTTATTATTTTCTCTAGGATCTTAGACATACAAGGCAGGATAGATATTGGCCTGTAATTATTGACACAGTCTCTAGCCCCGCCCTTATGTACAGGAACAATTAAAGCTTTCTTGAATGCAGAGGGAAAACAACCATTATAGAGGGCCAGATTACATATATGAGTGAGTGGTGGCACAATGATATCTCTGTGCAATTTAAGCAATTTAGCACTAATATTGTCACAGCCCTTGGCATCACTTTTCAATGAGTCTATAAGCCTATCCACTTCACTTTCATCCGTAGGGAACAAAACAAACGAGTTACATCTATTTACAGAACTACCATTATTACCTAAGCGAAGTGTATGAGCACCTTGAGTTACGTTTTGTGCCAGATTCTTACCAACATTAACAAAAAACTCATTGACACTATTAAGCGCTACTTTAGTATTCTGATTGTTATTAATTAATTCACTTGCAGTAGCGTTTGGTTTTTGTCTATTCGTAATATTATTGATACATTTCCACAGCTGTTTATTGTTATTTTTAGCCTGATTAAGAATGTTTGTTTCATAGTTTTGCTTAATCTTTCTAAGCAAACTATTGCAAAAATTGCGATAGCGTTTGTAAGTTAAAGCAATGATCTCATTATTAGGATATTTTTTAGTTTTTTTGTGTAAATTATCTTTATTGCGTATGCATTTTAGAAGACCAGGTGTGATCCAAGGTTTCATGATAGTTTTCCTTTTAGAGCGTGTGATCTGCCTGGTGTTTGACTTGACGGCTGAGGCAATGTATGCTATAAGAGAATCAGTAGCAAAGTTAACATCATTAGATTTAAGGATTGGTTCAAAATTCACATTATTAAGGCTTATTGCAAGACCCTCGTAATCAATAATCATTATGGGCTTGATAGTTATTTTAAGTTTAGTTCTAATAAAAAGAAGGACTGTTTCATGATCAGTAAGAGTTGTTTGAGCTACATACGTGTTAACCTGGAATACTGTTTTTATTAGTACATGGTCAAGGCAGTTGTCATTACGCGTAGCTAAGGTGTGAGTCGGTAGTAAACCATGATACGCTGCAAGATTTAAATAATCCATACAGTGACTATTCAAGACTTCACCCCTAATATTAAGATTAATGTCGCCAGTTAAAATTATAGTTTTGCAATTGGTAAATTTAGTTAATAAGCTATTTAATGATGTCAAAAAATTTGAAGTATCCTTGTATGATGGCGAGCGGTAAATAGCTATTAAAATAGTGTCATGGTTAATTTTAGCTATAAGACAGTTGCCATCCATGAATGGCGGTTCCTGGACATCAGCACGAATAGAATCTTTAATATAAATAACTACGCCATCATTTTGGAGTGTATTAGAATTAGTGTAAAAATAATTATACCCCTGTAGCACTGGTAAGTTAGAGTTGCCTTGCAGCCAACATTCTGTTAAAACCAAGATGTCCCAATTTATGCGTGACCTTGCAACTAGCGCTTCTAGCCCTGTGAAGTTACGAGCAATGCTCCGGATGTTTTGGTTTAGTATTTTGAGAAAATGAGTCGGGTTATCAATGAGAGTATAGCAGTCATCTATGTCGCATTTGTCAGAATCCGAAATACTAAAAGAGTCAATACATTCATGAACGTTAGAATCGAATTTTAGTTTTAATTACATGCATTATTTGATTGTCACAACTATAGTTCTTAAAAACAAAATTAAGCAGACATACAAACACAAAAATAACAGAAGTCCGGTAGTTAATACAATTTGATATAATTTTGTTTGTTTTGATGTGAAAATAGCAGCAGTGCATTTGTGTGTATTTATAAGTGGATATGTATAAGTGTGCATGTGTATTAGGTTTTAAGTATAAGTATATATGTGTATTATAATGTAATCTTGAAAGTATTTGTTGTTGAATTTTAGTTTTAATTACATGCATTATTTGAGTGTCACAACTATAGTTCTTAAAAACAAAATTAAGCAGACATACAAACACAAAAATAACAGAAGTCCGGTAGTTAATACAATTTGATATAATTTTGTTTGTTTTGATGTGAAAATAGCAGCAGTGCATTTGTGTGTATTTATAAGTGGATATGTATAAGTGTGCATGTGTATTAGGTTTTAAGTATAAGTATGTATGTGTATTATTATGTAATCTTGAAAATATTTGTTGTTTATAAAGGAAAAAGTAAGCATAATAGTTTGTTAGGATAAAAACACTAAATATATCTATAGTAGGAACTTTTAAAAGACATATAAGTAGTCATTGTTCACTATCAGTCTTGGCCAGATCAATAAGACACTGCTCAGACCGTATTCTTATCGGTTTTTCCTCTGGAGCTTTTCTCACTAAGATGGCTCCATTATACTGCCAGCAAGAGTAATTCCTCATTCTCGAGTATTGGCGAGCATCATAGAAAAGTTTCTTAGTCAGTGGTGAGAGATGATCATCCACATATATAGGCCTAGAATTCCCAGGAAGCCCAATCAACAACGAGTTAAGTTTTTCTGGTATAGATCGCTTTTTATTAAATTGACGGACATGATCCAACAGTTCGTTTCTTACAGATACAGAATGAAATTCGGCTAAAATTGGTCTGTCTTTGTCTGATTTGCCTGGTAATCTATATAAGTCACGTATATCACTGTTCTGTATATTCATACTGACTGTTTTCCCAATGCTTAAAAGGGTATTCATCAGATCAGCTGATTTTTCTTGTAGCCCGGTCGGTACATTACGAATCTCAAGTGAAGAAGAGCGAGTTTGCTGTTGCAGTATGACTATGCGGTTTTCTAATTTTTTTATATTTTCTTCGTATTCTTTTTTACTCGATTCTAATTTTGAAACCTTGCCCTTCATGTCCTCAAACTCTTTATTAATAAATGACATACCTGAGTCCATTTCTGCAGTAGATTTTTTAATGCCCGCCACTTCATTTTTGAGATTAACAACATCCCTGGTAAGTATAGATAAGGTTACATCCTGTTCTGCTTTCCAAGCCGTCAGTCTTGTGTCCTGTTCACTTTTCCAGGATTGAAGCATTTCCATAAGATCATGCTTTAGAGATGAGATCTCAGACGCATGATACGACTGCGAGAAGTTCTCCTGAGGCGAGTTATTAGAACGCTGGCGCTTATACTGCCTTATCCTGCCACAGTCGTCGTCAGTATTGGTTATAAGTAGGTCGGCTTCCGAAGAAGATTTAGTAGGAGGCGTTCTGTGCATATTGTTTGGCATTTGCACAAGAGATACGCAGGTCAACTCCCAATAAAGCTCTCTCCATTCCCGTGTAGATGACCAAAAGCCTTGTGATTTGACGAGTGACCCCCTTCTCGAAGTTGGACTTATCTGGCCTGATTGTCCCAGGTTAATATATTCGTGGACAACTTTGAGTGTAGCGCCTCCAACCGTGATTGAAGTGGGGCAACATGAACATTTGCCATGATCTTGGTCTTGTCCGTGTCCATTTTAAGACCCACTTATTGAGAGATATCGTTGGTGTACTTGGCATCGTTAGAGAGACTGCAACACTACACCAATAAGTTAATAATGGCATCTACACTAAGCGCAAACTTATTTGACCGACCTGAAGTTGTTGCAACTGACTGAGCAGATGTCATATTTGGAACAAAAGGGCGGAGAGCATAGGGAGCTCTTTTTTCTTTGTCCATGTAATTGCGCAAACGTTTCTGAAAGCTTGAGAACTCTTCTACCCAGTAGGACCGCCGTAAATCACATTTTACATGTCTGCAATCTTCTCAACGCTGTGCTTACAATGTTGGCAGAGAGGGTGTTGGGTCAAAGTAGGCTCTACCTTTAAATCTCTTTAGTAGTAGTTATTAAAAGACCAATTAGTTAGGACATTTTTAATTATTTTTTTATTTTTTTAAAACCCTATAACAATTTCCCTGCACGAGATACGGAGTTGTGCCTATACAATAAAACATAGCACTCGCTGAGATCTTTCAAATGATATAGGTCACAAAGTGTTACAACACATGGGACGAAACCGCCCATTCTTCTTTGTTCACGCCATAATAATTTTTAGAACGGTTAAGTGTAATTTAGCCGAAACATTGAACGCTGAGTGTCCTATAACGATACAGATCTAAAAGGTTATACAAAGGTGATTATTTGACACTTCAAATATACTATTATATAAAATACCCTAATAAAAGGGTGGGTGTTAGGATTAATGCTTAAGTAATGGTGCTCTTAGTGTCGCAAAGAGGTATTTTTACTCGATTAAGTTTTTTATCAGTCTTTTAAAGTCCTGCTACATTGACGGGCTTACTCCATAATCTAGAGAGGTCAGATAAAATATGGTGGTCAAAGGTTCAAATAGTAGGTATATCCAGAGTGGTCCAAGATTCATCGAAATAGGTTCAGTAATAATTTTTTTTCTAAAAAAATACGACATTTCCGTAAAAAGTAAATACCAACGAGATTATGTAAGTCTTATAATCAAGTTTCTAGTTGGAGCCTTTTTTTGTGTTAACTTCATTGACTGTTTATTTCTTTTTTATCATCATCAGATTGTTTTGCGGGGATTATACAACCGGGAAATCAACGAACACAATAGACTCACAAACCGAGTCATTCGCGTGCGGGTCATTCAAATATATATTTACGGGAAATTTGAATCCTCCGCTTGGTACACAGCAGCACAATCACCACTTAAATCAAATAGTTACGTAAGATTGCTAAGGGTATTATTTTATCTCAGAGAATAAGAGATAATTATATAAAATATTCTCCGTGTGGTGACGGAGTAAGAATACTATATGTCACCACCCCATCTCATCCCATGGGTGTCGTAAAAACCGACTAAGGGACTATCCGTGAATATTATCTTTACAAAATAAAAAGAAGGAAAACTTGAAATTAAACCCTTTACTAATCCGTCTGGCCAGCGTGGTATTAATAGGCCAAGTATCCCTCCGTCAGGGGAGGAGGCCCGTCCCTGAAGTGGGACATTAATGGGCTGTTATGATATAAAATATGTCCATCAGTGGCATGTCCCGCCAATAGACAATATAAACTGTTTAGACAATAAAATAATGTGTAATTAAACTAAACTTTTAAATTATACTAATATAATTATGAATCATGGGAAAGGGAAACGGTACGAATTGTATGTCCAATTTACATTGGACAATACAACGCGGCTTTTTTTAGTGCTGTAGCGTTTGTCTGTGTCGATCTATAATTTTAATTGTAGCTTAAATTTTAAGTAAACGACGATTTCAAACAATTTGTAATAAATTTTATGAAATAAAGTATTTTGAAATTTGTATACTTTATAGAATATAAAAATTATAACTTTATCTGCTAATTACACAAACTTACACCGTGTAAAACTAATATATAATATAATTAAGTGCGTAGTTCGTGTATTGACTGGCAATAAATAGCCTTTCTACGTTATGAACAAGGCACAGATGTTCAATAAGGAAAAATATTATATTAAGAACATGAATACTTATACAAGAAAAAGGGCGAGAATGTGAAATTTAGTGAACATAAACGTCTAATGTTATGACGTCAATATGAAATAAAAAATAATTTTTATACCTAAACAGGCTGCTTAGGGTTGCCTTGTTAAAGTGGTAGTGGGCAGGACACCATATGCAGCTGTTGTACCTATTCCAGAAGGTGCTGGAATTATGGCGCATACTGGAAGACACGAGGTGAGAAGATCACGGTAAACCAACGACCTGGATAGAGTGTATGAAAACCGATGAATGAGGGTACAAAACCGAAAATATTAGGAAGAGGCCTATGTTGTGGAGGTCAATTGGCTATAAAGAGGATGATCCCAAAGATATTGTAAAGAACGGCTAAACAAGTTCTACCAGTCAGCATCTTTTAGATTTTTAAGAAAAACAGTCGTAAATCTTCCTATGGCAGTTGATACCAAATAAAATCTCTTATCTTATTTAAAACTTAAAATAAACTTAAAACAGTTAAGCTTCCGTACAGTAAATTTCACCGGAGTAACATTTGATTTACTTTTAGTTTAAATCCCTTGCTAGTTCTGGTTTCAGTGGCGAAACCATACAAACTTGTAATCCCTTGGGGAAGAACCCCCCGACCTAGGAGAGCGGTCAAGCTATACTTTATGATCCCTACCGTGTCCGCCCTCTACTTTGTGGATAGTTGATTCATTGTTATAAAATAATCTAAAACCCGTTTTTAATAATACGAGTATGTATGTTATCTATTATGGAATAGAAGGGCTATGTATTATTACTTATGAATTATTATTTAAAGTTTTATTATTTATTTTTAATGACTATTATTCTAATGAAAACTATATTCGCGCTAATCGTAAATAAGTTTTAGGGACAAACATTATTTTATGGTTTATATTAATTTAAGATAACATTGCTTCTCCATTAGGCAGCTTTATCTTGGATTATTTCTAAGTTAGCAATCCATAACACTATTACAATTTACAACTAGAACACAAAACTTTGGCTGACGTGCAAAATGCACAGTATAAATTCTTGCACTACATTAAACATCAAATTTTGAAATAGGTCAGCCCTATACTATTACGTACACGATTTTCAGACTGCGATAAATACCTAGCTTGTCTTAAAAAACGTCTTTCTTTGAAATAAAAGTAGTTACAGTACATAGGAAGTAAACACAATTACAAATAATTGTAAAGCATTTAATCTACAGCACTTTGTAAAACTCACGTAAATAAATAAACACTCTTTTTTTTTTTTTTTTTATTTATTACTCCGGCTAGCGGCTTTTCCAATTCCGTATCGCCTCAGACAAAACCAATATTGGTCGATCAGTAGTAATTATCAATTAAAAAATCTTTTTGTAAAAAAACATGATTGTTTGCATTGGTCTGGGTGTTTTTTATGTGTACGAGTAATATAATAATATATGTATTTACAAAAAAAAAGTATCTAAGTATGTTTTTCCGTTGTTTAGTACCCATAGTATAAGCTTTGCTTAGTTTGGGACTAGATGGCGTTGTGTGAATGTGTGAAAAAAATATAGAATCGGGCGGTTGGGGGTTCGAATCCCAGGATGATAATAATTTGTCTGATCTACAAATTATTGTCTTGAGGCTGAATGTTCTTTGTGTCTATTACTTTAATGTCCGTAAAAATCTCCGCGGCACTACTGGGCTAAATTCCTGGTGCTCGAGTTGTCTTAAATATACCTACTTATATGATTGCTTCACAAAAGTACCTAGCTTTATAATTATATTTCTATAGAAAAGGATGCGTAGACTGCCTAAGATGACATAGTACGAGTATAGACATCACCGTATTAGTACCTATTTCCTTACGTAATTAATTACGAAATAAATTAACGTGGGCACCGTGTAATACAGTAATTGGCTATTGTGGCAGGTATACAAACATTGCCTAAAGCCCGATTTACACATCGACAAGTACAGTAGCGAGTTAAGTAGTAAGTTGTTGGTTAAGTTGATTTAAATAGATCTCCATCCTATTTTTTGGCGAGTTAGTACGAAGTAGCCCCCACGAGAGATCTATTTAAATCAACTTAACCAACAACTTACTACTTAACTCGCTACTGTACTTGTCGATGTGTAAATCGGGCTTAACACTGAATATCTGAAACAAACGGCCATTACTTGGCATATCTCCCTCGCAATGGACATTCCGTTACAATTTATTGTGTATTTTTTTATTCTATATTGCATTCGTTTTAGAGAATTGTTGAAAACATAACAGTGGGGATAAACGTTATTGTGGCTTTTAGTATTCTTACCATTCAACACACAATATAATTTCTTTTTTCTATGATATTGTTTCCTTTATATAATAAGAATATTCCTCACACATTGATACAACGCCATCTAGTCCCAAACTAAGCAGAGCTTGTACTATGGGTACCAGGCAATGGATAAACATACTTAAATACTTTTTTTTGTAAATACATACATATTATACATAGAAAACACCCAGACCAATGCAAACATGTTCATGCACACAAAGATTTGCATTGAGCGGGAATCGAACCCGAGACCTATGCGTAGCACTCATGTTATATAACCACTACGCCAAAGAGGTCGTCATAATGTTTGAGAGAACCCATGCCATAGTATGTAGATATCTATTAAGGCTAGCCTTCATTCTTGCAAATGATTTCACTCTTTATCCCTAGTTGATTCTTTCTGCTAATGCATTAAGGTGGAAGACTAGCAAGACTGCTTTATATTAAGTAGTAACAGGATACTCATACGTTATAAATGCCAGAGCCTAACTAGGTTGCTATGAAGTCTGGCAGACAGGGCCATAGTGGTGGTATCTACCAATATAGTCCACAAACACCAAGCATCTAAAGCCCGATTTACACATCGACAAGTACAGTAGCGAGTTTAGTAGTAAGTTGTTAATTAAGTTGATTTAAATTATTCTCCATCCTATTTTTTGGCGAGTTAAGTTGGCGAGATGCAAGAGAGGGGGCTACTTCAGTATTGCGTGCCAGTTTGCTATTCCTTTTCAGAATTAACGTAAATACTTGTATAAATCAATTATCAGCCAGCTTACCGTGAGCAGATCCTTCATCACAACATTTTATAACATTTTAATCCAAAATTTAACCGTATCGCTTGTCCTATTTACAAAAGTACTTTCTTATAAAAATTGATCGTCGTTCAACGAAATCCCCCGATGTAGGGCACAAAGGGAGCTCAAATATTTTTTCCCAATATATTCTTTTACCATGATTGCTTATCGTAAAGTAAAGTAAATTGGAACAAAGGCCCACATCACACCTGTTACGTCATAAATTGAAATGGTTAAGGATTCGTGTGAATTAGCTGCTGTTAATAGAAATTTAGGTAAAAGCTTCGATCGCATTTTGTGTTGGTTGTACTACATTTGGGATGTTAATACAAAATTTTTCAGTTTCCATTTACCTGGAATTAGGACCGTATTGATATGTTCGTGTAATGAAGGGTGTTAGTTTCACGTGTTTTACATGACAGCGCAGAAGTTGGTAGGTACAAACAAAGTTCCGGGTTTGAATACCATGAAAGACAATTTTTTTTTTGTGAATTTAAATGTTTTTTGTATCTAATTGTCTTTTGATCAGGTCCTAAGGTAAGTTCGTAAGTATTTCCTTATGCAAATTAAATATATTTTATATTATACATTCTGCGATATTTTTTCCTAATTATGTAAAATTAATTGGTACTGTCGTTTCATGTTTACAGATAATAATTTTAGTTTTGTAAACAAAATTTAAAATTAAAAAAACCATGAAAAAATTTGAAATCATCTGTTTATTCTCACTACATAGACCCAGTCCTTTCTAGAGGTCCCTAAAGTAGGTACAAGTAGGTGTTGAAAAAAGGTCGAAGCAGGTGATACAACGAAATTTCATCGAAGTGTCTTTTACGACTTGACCCCTTTTTATATCAAAATACAAAAACAAGAGACAAAACTTCATCATATTTTTATACATTGTGTAGGTAGGGGCATATAAATAAAAATATAACAAAATTACTTGAGACAAAACTTACAAGAAACAATTTCGTTATGTGCAGAGAACTCCAAAAGAAAGGAATATACCTTTTTTATCTTGACTATAGAACACTATCCAGCTGACATAATAATTATGCTGAGAAATTAAGGTAAGACCTGAAGAGGATAACTACTGAAAGATCTCATTTGGTAAGGACATCAAACTGGTTAAAATATTTTTGCAGTAAATTGTGAATTCTCTGTCATCATCCCATGGGTGTTGTAAAAACCGACTAAGGTACTATCCGTGAATATTATCTTTACGAAATAAAAAGAAGGAAAACTTGAAATTAAATTCTATACCAAGCCGTCTGGCCAGCGTGGTATTAGTAGGCCAAGTATTCTTCCGTCACAGAAGGAGGCCCGTGCAGTGGCACATTAAAGGGATGTTATGATGAAATTGTAAATGACATTGTGAATTACTGATAAAGACTAAAATAATGTTATTTACAGTTCTAGTAGGAGTTGTAAAATATTTGTGTCTTGTAGATTAGACCTAGTCTAGCCCTGTAAATTCTTTTAATAAAAGTTGCACTTAATACAATTATTGTTCAGGTAATAATCATATGTTCCACCTTTATGATATCGAGTCCCTAAAACGTAGCATGAAAAAGCATTTAGTGAACCCATTTCGTTTGTAAAATCCTCTACGGTAACAAACGCGATGGGACTCGTACGTGCTGTTTCAATGGAGACAGTTTATCCTGTTTAAGCTTTATTATCTGTTCATCTATGAACTAACATAATACACTACATAACTACATAAGTAGGTGTTGTGCTGATATTTAGGATTGACTATTTTTTGTTATTACTGTATGTTTAACACGTAAATCTATGCACTTTGTTAAAAAAATACATCTCTCGCACAAAGGGCGGTGCCTTTTTCACGCAGACATTTACTTAACAGACATGAAATAATCTTCACAAAGGATATCCAAGCACTAGACAAGATTTTGAAAATAAAAAAAACCACGACCTATGGACAGGTACAAAACTTTTAAAGTTGAATCTATTAATAACACAGAAAATAATTACTGCCTTTGCAAGACTTATGTCCAAAATACGAAATGTCCAACTAGGATTAATGTCATGTTTGCAGATAGAAAACATTTTACAACTAAGTAAACATACTGTAGTTTTAACTATACATATGAAGTTACCAAAACTGAAATAAACATAACATTTCCGGCCTATAACCCCAATACCAGTGGTAGCGTGTTTCGGCCGGAACTGCTCGTGATTGATGTCGTGTGACGTCACCGCTATGACATTATCACGACGCAGACTGCTATGTAAGTAGATATTATACTTGTTATCAATTTTGTGAGGTTGTAATTTCTTCAACGATAGAATGAGGTTCGGTAGGTATTAAGTTAACCAACAATGTACCAAATATTGTTATTCAATTAACTGCTTAAGAACAAGTGGGAACCCTTTTAGTCACCTGTAGGTAGATGTCCCTACAGTACCGACCGTTTAAATACCGAAAATAATTAAACCATATTTTTACCCTTTAACCATGATAGGCCTGTAGGCCTTTAAGGTTTCTTGGTGTTCTAACACCAAGACACCAAACTCTACTCAAGCTAATGTGGTGGTTGTTAGACATTCTTGAGTGTAGAAAACAAGAGAAGGCACCCTGCATTCTGGCCTTTAAAGGCTGACAAGATATAATTATGAGCTTATTTTTCGGTACAACGTTATACACACTATTGATATTCAATATTAATATTTCAATAAATATTATTTTAAACCACAAACGGCCCAGTTATAGAGCCAATACCAATCTATCAATAGATGTCTAGACGACAAGTCGTCTAGACATCTATTGAATGAGAATTGGCTACCTATGTCAAGACATAGGTAGCCAATTCTCGATATAGGTAGAAATAAAACTTTTATTTACCTGCGCAATATAGCATTCATTAAGTTCTTGTGATAACTGCGAGATGAGACAACTTGGTGAAAAGAGGTATTACGTGCCTATCTATGCATAACATCCTCTATATCATCCTTTGTTTTGAATTATGGAAATTTGGGTAGCTAATATTGCGCTATTAGCCGATGGATGAGGGAGGCACAAGACCGCGCAGAGTGGAACCTTTTGGAGGAGGCCTATGTCCAGCAGTGGACGTCCATAGCTGACATGGATGGACATATTGCGCTAGCCACACAAAATGCTGCGGTTTTCTTATTTATTTCTTTTTATGTTTTCCTATTTTTAAGATAATGTCTATATGACTTTTCCATCATGTTAGATCGAGTTAAGTGGGTGAAATTATATACTCAGAACTTGTCCTCAGGTTTGGAATACATAATGGCACCATAACCACTAAGTTATATTAACGTTTTCACTCTTTATAGTTTTCGATAAATATGATTGATCAAGAGAGCGGAGTCGTTTGCAATGTTGGGCTTAGTAAGTCCCGAGTATATTTTTTTTCTTTTTTTATAAAAAGACAACTCCCGCACTAGGGATCATGCCCTGTGTCGCGGGGACTTTTACAAACATCAATTAACGGACACATAGAACACCCAGACTCAGGACAATAATTTGTGGATCTCACAAATTATTGTCCAGCGTGGGGATCGAACCCACAACCTCATGCGCGGCAGCCGCTGGCTCTACCGGCGCGCCACCGAGGTCGTCAATTAAACAGCAACATAATGATAGTGACTACGGCCTTATCCTTGTTAATTTAAACCCACTTTTTAAGATAACACTTAATATAAAAACCTAGTTACTGTTATCATATTATTAGTTTTGAATCCATTTAGCGGCGATGGCTAATAGTCGCCGTCGCTCAATGTTCGCCTTTGTATACCAAGCTGTTATTGAGTTAGCATAAACGCGAGATCGCGTGATGCGATTATGTGTATTGAATTGCAGATTGATGGATTTAACAAAGTTCATTGTATCGAAGTGATTTAGTGAGATATAGTTGTTGTTACAAGCTTATATTGCCAGAACTATATTTATGTCAGTCTATCAAGAGAGTCTTTAGTTGCCTTTACTTTAAAGAAGACAATTCCCGCACTAGGGATAATGCCCTGTGTCGCAAGGACTTTGCAAACACTTATTTAACGGACACAATGGCCATACTTTTTATGGATACCTACACAAGGAATTGTCCTGCGTGGGATTAGAACACGAGACCTCGTGCAGGACGTCTGCTTTGAGTACTGTGTAATAGTTATTTAAAGGTTCTAACATAGAGAAACCTAAATTTCAAACTTAAAATAGACAACTGTCTATTTTAAGTTTAATAATGCTGTAGTGGATTAAAACTTTAATCCACTACAGCACTATTAGTTAAATCCAAAAATAATTGCATTGGATGTCATTGCATTGAAATGAGTGTAAAAACTCGACGAAATTGGGCTACATTCCTATTATAAAAGTTAAACAAAAATGGTTCGATTGACCAAACAATCTCGTAGAGGTTAGCGTTATTTTATAGCATAATACTAAATTGATATTTTGCTGTCTAATTAAATTGCTAAGCTAAACCAAACATAGTTTATTTTAGTTTCAAACTAATCAGTTTCTAATGTAGTTTGTAAGATCAATATTGAATGTTATGTTACGCAATTGTAGACGTGATTTATCTACATATAACCGACTTTAAAACGAAAAGAAGTTTGTAAAATCGGTTTAATATATTTTTGGAATGCAGTTATTGCAGTTTAGAATCAGAATATGTTTAATAATTGGTAATTTATCCTAATAAATTGGAAGAAATAAGAATGATGAAATAAGTGGACGTCTCAGGTGGACGTGTACAAGGGGAGGGATAGACCGAAGAAGAGATGGATGGATTGTGTGAGGGATGATATGGCTACGAAAGAAGTAAATGTTGAGATGACGGGAAATAAAGATGGATGGAAAAAGCATTCATGTTGCGCCGACCCCAAGTGAACATGGGATAAGGGCAAGAGGATGATATGAAAATAGTAAATATCTGTGAATAAAATATGATTCTGGGAATTATCACTTGAAAGATTCTGCGAATCATTGCATAAATTACTTTGTGAATAATTACTTGAATTTATACGATTAGTATTTGGAGGAGGCCTGTGTCCAGCAATGGACGTCAATTGGCTAATATGATGATGATACAATTTAATACTCTTTCTACGTTCCTTAAAAACGTTAAAAATAAAGTTAATTTAATTTTTATTTGTAAAATTGTGACACAATAGGTATTCTTGTATTTATTATTTAAAATCTTTTTAAAATCTTGTAATCGTACTGTAACTAAGCTTAAAACGGCATTCTGTAATTTTTAAAGTGACAGTTGTAATTTTCGCGCTAAAATGAGTATTCTTGTCATTAAGAAACGTCAAAACCTTTGCGTTTATTTTAGGAGCGGCAGTGCGCGTGCGCGAGGGAAGCGAAACGAGCGGAAAAACAAGTTAGGGATATCGCATTATTACATTCAAAGACCCTGATTTTCATATTTTGTTTTCTTAGAATAGAAGTTAACGGAACTTTTAATATTTTAATTTACCGAAGATAATTTCCTGTAGTTGATTTATATATTAATGTTTTATTTCTGTATATGGAGTGTTAGAAAATCTATTAAAATTTCCAATCTTTTAAATTGTAAACCGTAAACTGGCAACTCTGTTATTTAACTCTTTTTTGCCATTTAACTTAATTTTAACTTTTTCTTTACCGGACAAGAATACCACTTTGGATTAATTAAAAATTAAATTTAAAAAAATTAAAAATTAAGTTAAATTAAATAGTATGTTTCGAGAATTGACCTGCTGGTTAAAATCGGATTATTATTTGTATTATTTATTATTCGTAATTGTTAGTGTTAAAATCTCAAATCATCATTATACTTATTAAATAACTGAAGGAAATAATTAATTGTTGTTCTTAGTATTAACTTTTATCAATTATGTATAAGACTTAACATTTCATTTCTTCAAGACACCAATAAATATCGTACTACACGAATGTGCCCCTTGATGCGTTAGTTAGAGTTTAAATTTCAAACGGAAAATGTATCGATATCTCATTTCAGACCATGAACGTTATCTGAAAGGCACAAAGTATAGAAAATTGAAGATATTTTTTTCTCAAGTTACGTATTTCTAATCTTATCACGTAATGTATATAACTTGAAGCACTTGAATAACCTAGTGCTAACGGTATATCGTCAATATTTCACGGATTGCTTCAGACATTATACCGAAATATGGGCACTTACCTACGTATAGCGGGGTTTTAGTAAAATATAATATTTAAACTTGAACATAGACGAAAGTCTAACTTAAACTTAACTAAAAAATATTTAATTTAGTATTTATTTAATTAGTTTCAGTTTGCAACGGACTAGAAGAAAACAAGGTTTTACGCTCCATTAGAAGAAAACAAGGTTTTACGCTCCATTTTCGAGTTTTGATAAGCGATTTAGGGACTTTGGCTTTAGTTAGTGTTTTAAGCAAACATTTTTAGACGGTTTTTTTAAATTACTAAGTTATTTGTATATTGACATGATTGGTAGTAAGTAGGTAATAAGGTATTTGTGCAGTTTGCTTCTTTCCTCAGAAATATCTAAATAACTTTGTAAACTCGGCCAATGTTACATTGCACATCTGCGGTCAGTCGTCATAAAATTTACATACGAGTACGAGTACGTCATTACTATATTATAATACACACATCAAAAAAGTCTAAGCAACATGCATGATATTACAAATTTACCATTTATATTAATTTATTTTACCATTTATTTTAATTATAACGTTGTATTTTATTTTTAAAATAATATTTTTAGGGTTCTATGATGTAAAAATAACAGCTGTTTTCTTTATAAGTTTTTTTAATAACAGAAATTAACAATATTAGAATATACAGGTACATAAGAAACTAAACTTTTTTTTTACAAATTGAAATTTCTTAAGAAAATGAATTTATTGTGAAAGAATAGGACAATTTAATACAAAGTATGGCCTCCTCTGCTATTCAGAACTTGTCGGCAACGATTATTCATTGAATTAATGAGACTGTTTATGTCATCTTGCGGTATTCGCTCCCAATGGAATTGTAGCAAATCCTTCAGCTGTTGGGTTGTTGTCACTCCGTCCAAGTCCTTCAAAACACGTCTCTGGAGCATGTCCCATGCGTGCTCGATGGGGTTGAGGTCTGGCGATTGTGCAGGCCAGGGCAATACCTGGATGTTCTCCGTTGCCAAGTATTCACTGGTTCGCCGAGCTGTATGTGAACGCGCATTGTCATGCATTAACGTAAAATCGGAGCCAAAGGTTTGTGCAAATGGATGGACATAAGCAATATAATAATTAGTTAATTTTATTTTATTTATAATTGTACTTTCATTTGATTATGTAATTTCAACACAAATTATTTTGTAACGAATAAATGACTTATGACTTATGACTTATGACATAAGGTCTGAGAATATCCTCAACGTAATTTTCAGCGTTCATGTTTCCATTTACAAAAACGAGCTCAGTTCGCCTGTTCTTCATAATACCCGCCCATACCATAACTGTTGAGCCGCTGTATGGATGAACTTCCTGAACGCACCTGAGTCTTTCAGTATTTCCGGGTCGACGGTACACTCGCACCCTTCTTGTATCAGGCCTAAACCCGAATCGCGACTCATCGGAAAACATAATTTTATCCCATTGTTCCTGGGTCCATGTTATGCGTTCTCTACACCATTCATTTCGACGAGCGCGATTCCCGTGACGTATCGGTGGGCACCTGATAGGGCGTCGAGCTCGTAGACCGTACTCATGCAGTCGATTTCGCACAGTTTGGGGACTTACATCAACACCACTTGAATTTTGTAGCCTCAAACTTATCTCTCGAGCGGTTAACATCGGCTGGCGTCTTGCAGTCAGTTGTATGTACCGGTCTTGCCGAGTGGTTGTACTCCTTTTACGGCCTGGATGCTGTTCAGCGGGTTCCCCTGTATTATTGTAGCGCTGCCAAAGACGACAAATAACACTTCTATGAATACCAAAATGTCGAGATACCTGAGATTGATTACTTCCCGCTTGCAACATCCCTACAGCTCTTTGCATTTCATCTGCCGTCAAATGACGTCGCTCCATGACGTAAAGAATATCTAACAATTCAATTTTGTCGCCAACTGTATTTAAATGGTTGGTAAAATTATAAAATCAAGACTAAAACGTAGCAATTAACATGCACTCAAATTCAAACAAATTCGCAGTCATTTGAATTTTATGAAAAAAAACAAAACATAATCGAAATTTTTTTTTTTACAACCAGCCAGTATGTCATCAATAACAAAAAAGTTTACTTACCTATACACTTTGAGTGAGTAAATACTTAGAAATTAATTAATATAAATGGTAAATTTGTAATATCATGCATGTTGCTTAGACTTTTTTGATGTGTGTATTTTTATACCTAAACTTTCAACACGACTTTATTGACGTGTCCTTATTTACGCTTGCTCTGTCTGTATTTTGCTATATCTAACAAAATACGAGCCATGTAGGCGATGTGTGATTTATTGGACCAATCAAACTGTGCTTGAAATGTGAATAATAGAAGAATCTGTGTCGATTTGCAGTCTTGAGGTATTTTGGATACACCAAAATCCTAGTTACATCTAGGGATAACGATGGCTAAAGTGGCGATGGTATTACAGTGCAATGACAGGAATTCGGTGAAGCATCCTTCTGCTTCTGGGTATTGACAATGTTTCGGAGCCATATACCAAGGGGTATACCAAGAAGAACGTCTATAAAATCGTTCTGAAATTGATATGTTGCGTCACCAGACTTGATAAAATAATAAACGAGTACGTGCAAGGAAGTCTGGAACTTGAAATAATATTATAAATACCATGGAATAATCTATATACCATTCCGTCCATTCCATTCCGTCGTGCGAACCGAACCGAGCCGGTTGTTTGTCGTACTATACGTATCTCGCCGCTGAGTGTTGTCTAAGTGTGCGTGAATCCGTCCGAGTTAGCAATACCTGCCCGTTTTTTCACAGAGTAGTGTTGTATACAGAGATGTCTAACGTAAACAGTGCACGAAATCATAACATCGACCGATCTGAACTGCACGGTGATACGAGTGTTGACACATCACTGTTGGATGATAAGTCTAAAGCGCCATTTGTCACACTTCGCAAAGGAATGGCTAGCAACCAGGACATAAGCTTTCGCGAAGACTTGCGTGAACAGTTTACTACCTTTCAGAACAAAATGATGGCCATGCTCGAATCCTGGTCTCTTAAACAAGATCAGAAGTTCTCTAGTCTTCTTACAGAGTTTGAAGGAATAAAATCTTCTATCCAATTTATTAGTGACAAATATGACGACCTTCAGAAAAAGTCACAAGATCTCGCTACTCGCTTGAAAGTACTGGAAGAAAGTGTGTGCTCCCCTGAGGCCAATGATCAACGTGTGGCTATTTTGGAGTCCAAGCTTGAAGCAATGGAACAAAAATCTCGCAACTGCAACATTGAGATCAGTAATCTACCCGAAAAACGAGGTGAAAACCTTATTACGATTTTGGAGTGCATTTCGAATGTCATAAAACAGCCCTTATCGTCTCACGATATTGTTGCAATTCACAGAGTGCCCCAATTAAACCCTAAGTCGTCTCATCCTAAAAATGTGGTTGTGAAATTGTCCAGTCAAATAACTCGTGACAACTTTCTTTCTGCGGCGCGTCTCAAAAAGGGAATAACATCACAAGATTTAAAGATACATGGGTCGCCACAGAAAATATATATCAACGAGCATTTAACCCTGCAAAACAAAAAATTATTTCGGCTTGCCAGGGAGACTGCCAAACAATACGGACATCGGTTTGTCTGGATCAGGCACGGAGTTATCCTTGTTCGAGCTGACGTCGCCGAGGCCGCATTTGCTATCCGTTCCGAAGACGACCTATCCAAAATCAAACCCTACACTCCTAAATAATATGCTCAACCACCTGCTACTGTGTACAATAAATATTATGATAGTTTGTATATTGTTGTCCACTCAAGTGATCGTAGTGTTTAGTTTGCGGTGTCTCGGCCGAGTATTACTCTGTGCATTTTGCTCTGTTCTTGAGGTATGTTTTTATTTTTTTCTGCTTGTTACCTACATTTCTATTATTGTATGGCTAATAATGAATGAGACATTGGTATTAATTTTTAATCAATTGTGTTTGCATAAATGTCTCATAATTATAGATAACATTTTCTTAATTAAATTAAATGGTTGCATTGTTTCAAATTCCATAAATATTTATCTATTTTTAAAGTTAATTATAACTTTTTGCCGTAATAATGTTCTACGATTTGTTTTTGAATTTGTAAAAGTGTTCAATGTACTCAACTTATTACCGCCTCATCGCTGTGAATTCCCAAGTTGTTTCATTTGTACTCATAATATAGTAATTGGGTTGTTTTTGAAGCTTTTATTAGGATTATTATATTTTATACTTTTAAACTTCTACCGCCGCAAAATGGACAAATTATCTTGCAATAATTTATCTAATCACAATATAGTCATATATCTGCTGTTCCTAATTATGTGCTTTAATAAACATTCTATTGACTGCTTAGTTGTGAATTTAGGTATAACTTTGTTGCGTGATTATCATCTAAGTAACATATTTATAAAATTATTTCAACCAATCTACATTTTTATACTTTCTCCTGGCGTATTTCTTATTAGTTCATATTGTATGCATATATTTATTTTGTTGTTACTGTATGTTGAATCTGGTTGTGATTGTGATACTAATCTATTTGTAGTATATAACCGCAGTTTGTGTAACCCAAGTTGTCTAGATGATACAAGAAAAAATGGTAGTATTTGGCTGTTATTACTTTGTTTGCTATACTATAGGCGCATACACTTTGTATTGGTGCTATGTTATTCATTTTTATACAATTCTAGGTTTTTTGTTTTTTTTCGCCTCAATTTATATAGATATAGTAACTTGTCTTGTAAGGATGTAATTAAAAATAGCTATTATACAGTATTATTTATAACACGTTGCATATTTGTTTCACATGTTATGTTAACGTTGCATATTATTATTAAACTTTTGTTCGCCTCCAAGCTTTATGATTGCTACAATCACACTTTATATGATTTATTTTTCTTGCATTTTAAAGTAAACAAATGGACCTGAAAAACTTGTCTTTTTACTACCAGAATTGTCGTGGCTTACGTACAAAATTACATACACTATACATGAACATATTATCTTCTTCTTATGACGTGATCATACTGACGGAAACCTGGCTCACGCCGCACATTGCTGACTCGGAGTTTATCGATGACCGATACTTGGTTTTCAGAAGCGACCGTGACCGTGTTGCTTCTGGAAAGAGGGATGGTGGAGGTGTGCTGATTGCTATCCTACGCACTCTAAGACCGGCACGTATAACACTGCATTCTACTCACCCACAGTTAGAACACGTAATGATTCAACTTCCTGCAGTAAATTCTACTAAACGTCACGTCATCAGCGCGGTTTATATACCTCCATGTTCTCCAGATGAATTGTATACTTCTCACTTCGATATTTTACAAGATTTGGTAAATGATATTTGTACTGAAACATTTTGTATTGCGGGAGACTACAATTTATCCTGTGTCAACTGGATTGATCAAAATAATACTATCACCATATCCCAACCCACTAATTCTACCGGTCGCCTTTTGTGTGATTTTTTGGCTATTACAAACTCCTCTCAATACAATAAACACAGAAATAATCTAGGACGTATATTAGATTTGTTTATGTCTAACGTTGTTTGTGAGCCCAAAGTTTGTGTAGAACTACTCTCCCAAGACCCGCATCACCCACCGTTTTACATGTTAGCCCCGCTAGAAACTGCATTTTTACCCATGGAACGTGTCATTACTTGTAAGCATAATTATTTTAAGGCAAATTACAGCGTAATTAATTCTGTATTAAGTGAATTGAACTGGGACCAATTACTGCATGGTCATTCTGCTGAACGGTCTGTTGATATATTTTATGACGTAATTTATGGTGTAATAAAACAACATATTCCACTCACTAAGCCTAAAGATACCCGATTCCCGATTTGGTTCACTCCGGCTTTAATCCGCATTTTCAAAAATAAAGAAAATTCTTGGAAACGCTGGAAGAATTATTCTAATTTATCTGATTATGAAAATTTCTCGACTTTACGTAAACATTTTAAAATCGAATGTAACAAATGTTACCTTGCTTATATTAACTCAGTTGAAGATTCTATTCCATTTAACATAAAGGCATTTTGGACGTACATTTCCAGAAGAAAAGAAAATAACAAAATTCCAGCTGATATGCATTTTCGTGATAAAAACTCTAGTATACCTACTGAAGTATGCAACATGTTTTCTGACTTCTTCACATCGGTTTATGAGCCCTCTTCCCTGAACCCTGAACTGTGGGAGCCACCTTCATCCTTTGGGGATGGTTCATCTTGTATTTCTAACATGTCTTTTACGACTGATTCTATCCATAATGCTATTAAACAAATTGACGTAAACAAGGGGCCTGGTCCTGACGGACTGCCTCCGATTTTTATAAAAAAATCAGCCGAACACATAGTTTACCCACTTTACATAATTTATAATCGTTGTTTAGCGGAGGGGTTTTTTCCAGCCATTTGGAAAACCGCTTATATAACTCCCGTCTTCAAGAGTGGTGACCGAGGTGACGTTGAAAATTATCGCCCCATCTCTATTTTGTCCGCCTTGTCTAAGCTTTTTGAGCGTCTTGTTCATAATGAGTTGTATTCCTATTTCCACCATATAATTATACCTGAACAGCACGGTTTCATCAAGAGTCGTTCGACTATCACAAACCTAACACTATTTACTAGTCACGTATTTGAAAATATGGATAATCGTGTTCAAGTTGATGCTGTGTATACGGACTTTCGGAAAGCTTTTGACAAGGTGGACCATAAACTACTTTTGGATAAAATCGCTTTCAACGGCATTCGTGGCAATTTGCTTCGTTGGTTCATGTCATACGTGTTTCACAGGACTCAAAAAGTAGTCATAAATGGTTATCATTCCGAGTCGATTACTATAACGTCTGGTGTGGCCCAAGGTTCGATACTGGGCCCTCTTTTGTTCAATTTGTTTGTCAATGACATTAAGAAGTGCTTTAAAAGTTCTCATTTCCTTATGTATGCTGATGATATAAAAATTTATAAGGCGTGTAGTACCTTAACTGATTGTTTGCTCTTACAGGAAGATCTTAACAGACTTTCCAGTTACTGTTCTCAAAATAAAGTACAACTTAATATCTCTAAATGCAACATAATTACATTTACAAAAAATATTAGAACTATCTCTTTTAACTATAACTTGCAGGATGCTGTTTTGTCTAGAGTTGAATCTGTGCGTGATCTCGGTGTCACCTTGGATTCAAAATTACACCTCGATATACACATTAATAACATTATTACTAAGGCCTTCCAGATGTATGGTTTCGTCATGAGATGTTCCCACGACTTCAGACGCTCTTCTACTCTCATATTTTTATTTAAGTCCCTCATTAGATCTCAGTTGGAATACGCAGTGCCTATTTGGTGTCCACTTTACAACAAATATATTAAAATGGTTGAAAGAGTACAGAAGAAGTTTTTACGTTCTCTTCACTATAGATTCCATCGTTCAAAATTACAGTATCCGAATTTGCTACAAAAATATAATTTGCTAAGCTTGGAGGATAGACGCATACTTCTAAAGTCCATGGTGCTGCATGGTATATGCAACGGTAGATTTGACTGTATAGATTTAAGCAACAGAATATGTTATTTAGTACCTAGAACTGTTATGCGGCGGGAGGTGCGTGTGCCTCGTTTATTCTACACTGCCAAATGTAGAACCAACGCAGGTGTGCGCGCCCCTCTACGTCGTATTATTGAAACATACAACACACACCTCTTTAGCATTGATATTTTTAGTAACTCTCAGTCTAAATTTAAGAAATTAGTTATACAGAACTTAGGAACGAAACCTTAAAAACTTAATAATACAAAAACATTATGTACATCCATTTATAAAACTTGCACACTATAGTATATTTTTCTACTTCTCTCTCGCTTCACATATAAAATCGGTTTATTAATCTGCGAACATTGGTGTGGGTTATACGTTTACTTTATCTATAAGGTCTGTATTTTGTTATTATGTTAACGTATAACTGTTAAATGTTCCTTATAAAATAAAATAAAAAAAAAAAAAATAAAAATAAAATACCAAGTATATTTTCTATCTGCATCTAACATTCTGTTTCAATAATTTATATTTACATAATCTGGCACAACGCTCTCTCTCGCTTATTGGATATGTTCAATTTTGACGGATTATAACGCAAACACACATTGTCAATTAGTTTCAAATCCCAACGCTTATCCTCGTAATATACGCAATATCCGAAACATACCCGCTATTGATATTGTTGAGAATCAAAAGCAATTTGTAACCTCTAGGGTCTGATAGCGGCGGGGAACAGTTAACCGTACAACATGTAGTGTTGTGTAGACTGTGTTCTTATTGTCATTGCGATTCGTTGCTAACATAAAGAGAATGATATTACCGAAATATTGCTTACTTTAAACGCTGTTTGAATGTGAACGTTTAAACTTTTTGTGGTTTTCTAATTTCTTTAATTTATAAGTAATGCCATAAATATGTATAAATTGCCGCTGCCCTTGACAGATAATTGGTTTACTTTTTTCTGGGTATGACCATAAAGTAACCTATTACAGCTGTATTTTTAAAAATATTTGTTGTAATAACTGATGTTAGTTTTATAAGCTTATTACCAGCTCGGGCAATTCCATGAGCTTTGGCATCGATTATGGTTTTTGTAGGTTTCAACATTGATTTTTACAATAGACAAAAAGCATAACCTACCCCTTTCCTTTTTCTACTTACCTGTCCAAGAAGTCTTAATTACTTTTTACAAAAATATTAATTTAAGACTTAAAACGTTTACAAACCGAAATCTAAAACACAGAAGCAAATATTACCACACAAAGTAACCGCATCTGCAAGAATTTTCCATAATCCGCACGCCTTGTTGTAACGTTTTTCCCATACTAAGATAGTATAAGCTATGCGCCATGCATATTAATGTTTAAATTTACCATTGCTTATACAGTATGTACTTTAATATTAAATTAAGGCACACCTGTGATGTAAAGCCTTTGATGACAGAAGCTTTTCATGGCGTATAAAAAATTTAACGCAGATGTGTGAAGGTATAGAGATGACAAGTATCGCTTTATTTATATTCAGTAGGTTATATTTGCCGTGTTTTTGAGTTTGGGAGTTTATTAAAAACTCTTACTGTTTGAGGTAGTTGTCATAATAGGCCATTAATGTGTATAGCAGGGACTGGTCTTTTTTTTTATTTTCGTAGTTATTTTCTATTTGCAAACTTTCTCTTATTCCGCTTTTACGATACCCGTGGGTTCAAATGATGCAGTACCATGTATTTTTAAGCGGTAAACACACTAAATGCCTTACCTATACTTAATATTATAAAGAGGTAAAGTTGTGCTTGTGACGTTGTAGGTGGTAATTCCTAGATCTATTGAACCGATTTAAAAAATTCTTTCTGTGTTGAATAGTCCATTTATCGAGGAGTGTCATAGGCTATATAGTATCATGCTATGGCTAATAGTAGTGGAGCAGTAATGAAATATGTTTAAAATACAAACGCGTTTTTTTCGCCGCCCAACGAAGTGGGCACGGGTCAGGTAGTCATTAAATAAAAATAATATGAAAATAATCACCACAGTATAGTACTTTACAATTCTATTTAATCAAAACGGAATCAAATCAGTATTTTAATTATAATTCTTTCCTTGTAAAGAAAATATAGTACTCATATTAATATTACAGTTCCTCAAATCTAAAAGATACGGTATGACAGTTCTGACAAATTGAATAATAAGGTTGTTTTAATATCCGAAATTTAAGAAATCGATTACTATAATATCCGATTTAAGACACTTTAATAATTGATCTCATTATTAGTAAAGGGTATTGATCCTTACTTGATTAACTTTGTAAAAAAACACAACATACTTATTGCAAATTCTCTAGTTTTTACATCAATCGCACACTTTGATATGGATGAAAATTTCTGAAAAATAGCATTAACCGTTATGCAATAGAAAACACGTAAATAACTTTGATTTAATCACTATCTTTCTTAAATTTTAAATAAATGTAATTTTTCCAACGTCAAATTTCACAGATAAGTATAAACTAATTTCACCATTTGACATAATGTGTAAATTCTAAAATTTTGCCCTTGATTTCTATATGTCGCAGGGAAATGAGGAAATCAGGGATTTCATGAAATCCCTAGGGATATGACGAAATCCTATTTGTACTAGAAAAGAAACGCTCATATTTTTGTTTGGAGGTTAAAAAACACAAAAATTCTATCTTCTGTGGGTTAGGTTAGGTTAGAACTGTGACCATAATGCACGAGGCGAGCGAGCGTGCCGCGGCAGCGGCCGCCGAAGTGCAAGGCATTTTCGACATTTACCGGGATTTCGTGATATCCCTAGTGATTTCGTGAAATCCCTGGTTTCCTCATTTCCCTGCGACATATACATTTCTAAAAGGTCAAATACTAAAGTCTTTAGTCTGTGGTTGACACGAACCCATAGTTGTTTACATTTATATTCAAGTCGTAATAAATAAACAATAGTATTAGATCTAGTACTTGTAGAGAATAAAAAAAAATTCTAAACATTACTTTATATGAAAAATATGGGTCTTCGGGTAGTGACAGTAACGTAGTTCACGAGCCGTAAAAACGGAAAAGAACTAAACCTGTGACAGGTATCGATGAATTCGATAGTCATGCTATTAGAAACCATATTATTATGGTTATTTTACAAGAGGCAAATTTCCAACATTGGCCAAGTTATGTGCAACTTAAAAGGTGCCGGGCTGTACAAGGGAAGCGTAGAGTCGTTGAGAACGGTAATAAGTACCATACAGTGCAAATTGATAAAACACCTATATCAGCCAATAAGAAAGCAGATATGGTGGCATGGGTGCAAAGAAAAGGAGTGGAGGTCGACATGTCACTACTAAAAGCGTAGGAAGTGAACGATAATAACGATTTTTCGTATATGTAAACGATTTTTTTGCATACAAGTGTATCAGAAGAGTCGCAACACTACGAGCAGTGACCTAACTACGTGACTTTGCAATGAGGTCAAGAATAGAACTATTAGATATTATTTACTATATAAATATGTGTTATTTTGCTTTGTTTGAACGTTTTCAATTAAATTTATATATTAAGAATTGTACATTTTTAGATACAATAATAAAATCTTTCTAAATTCATGGTTTTACGAAAAAGGTTTTCGAAACTGAATAATGTACGCATGAACAAAGTTGTTTCAGTTTGAAAAATATGAAACGTCATACTGTAGCTTTAAAATTTGTTGAACTGTAGTTTGTCGTACATGATCCACTGATTTGAAAACGCGAACGATTGCGATGCATAGACGAAATTACGTTTGAATATGTACGTCTTACATACTCGTAGGAGACGAGTGCTGTTGGAAATTGCTTTTGACAAACAACTGGCTTCTGCTATATTGTTTTATAATATCGTTCGCGAGTTACATTTAGTCTTTTATACTAGCAATGTTAGTCTTTTATGTTATTTGTTTTACTTATATTAATTTTATGAGTATTATTGGATGTTGTAAATATAAATAAATGCCTCGGTAGCAAAGCGGTCGTGTACGCAGCTGCGAAGTCGTGGGTTTGATTCCGATGCAAGACAATTATTAATGTAAACAAGCAATTATACTCTTAAGCTTAAAAGTTTTTTGTGTCTATTAATTTAATGTTTGTAAAAGTCCCTGAGGCTTGATCTATCTAGTGCGTAAGATGTATTTTAATAAATTATACCTAATACAAAAAAAGATGCTGTATGTTTTATCTTTCGACTGAAGCCTTGGTGCTTGGCATTTTTTTTTAATTTATGTGGTAACATTGACTCCTGCAAACTACTTTATCTTTATATAAGTATTGTTAGGTTACCAACATTTTAAGTATAAAACATAGAGAATCTGACCATTTTCCTTATACACCTTTCAGAAAACCTTAAAACCACTATTATGCTTTAGAAGGGCGACTTTCCCTACATTGCTGCGGTCGTTATGATGAAAATTGTAAATAAGATCTAAAACATTCATGTATGTGTCACACATGGCGACGTTGTACGAAATAACTTTGAAATATTTTTGCTATATTCGAAGGTAATTGGCAGCAATTTATTTCAACATATCGCTGAAACAAATACTTACCTATGTGGAAATCGGTAAGAATGTTCAGACCTTATTTTTATTAAAAATGTGATGTACTGTTTTCGTTACATTACGTATTTCAAAAGATGAAAAATAAAGACACTCTTTATTCTCTTTAAAAGAGAATAAAAACACTCTTAATTCTCTCTATAGTCTTTATCAGACAGGAAAGGTACGGTGACATTTGATCTTTTCCATGTTACCTAGTTTACTTTTGTAGAATTTAAAAATAAAAGCTATCAATTTATGAATCCGAACTGATAAAAAATTAAAAATATTATTTAGACGTTTATATATAATTAATTTATATGACATATTTGTTTTATATTCCATCTTCAACCCTAATATGTAAAATATAAACATATAAATTTTAAAATCGTATGCGCGACTCGGAACGAATTTCAATAGAGATTGACACAATAAAATTGTTAAAATCGAATGTTTTTTTATAAAATTGATTAAATCGATTAATTTTTTTTTATAATCATAGAAATTAATATAATAATTTCAGTTGTCTTATAACTCAATATTAGTTTTTACGAGGATAGGCCCCCAGGTTTTTTTGGCGGGATTCGTACGTCATAGCGATAAAATCTTGATGATGTCATTATTAAAAGAGGCCTGTGACCTGTGACCACATAACTGCCGATGATTGGAAAAAACAAAAATCTTCATGACTGTGAGAGGAAGAGACATCAAATTAGACAATTCAGTAGATTTTCACTTATTATGTCATGTACCTAAGTGACGAATCAAGTAATTCATCAAGCTGTTTATCAGATGAATCACGCATTGATTCGGCATAATTAATAAATATTTAAAAAAAGATTAGTTTCTTATTTTGTACCCATAATCGATTTATTCTTGTTTGCAAATTATATCGGTTAGATATATAATCGGTATTTTTAAAAACGATTTTAGTGTTACTACATCTCTAGTAATGACAAATACTAAACGTCACCGTACCCATAAGATCTGAAAAATAGTATAATTTATTTTAACGATTTAAGACGACCTCTGTGGCGTAGTGGTTTTATTACATGGCTGCTACACAGAGGTCTCGGGTTCAATTCCCGTTTAATGCAAATATTTGTGTGCATGAACATGATTGTTTGCATTGGTCTGAGTGTTTCTATGTATAATATGTATGTATTTACAAAAGGAAAGTATTATAAGTATTAATATCCGTTGTTCTGTTTGTTACCCATAACACAAGGAAGCCTAGCTTACTTGAACAGATGGCTCTGTGTAGAGATGTCCGTGAATATTTATTTATTTAATTCATTTCTAAAAGAAAACTTCCGTACTAGGGGTTTGGATCCAGCTTTTACAGACGTGAAATTAGCAAAAACAATGAAAACATCCATGCTCATGAGAGCAATTGGATAATAGAAATTATTATTTTGCGTGGAATTCGAACTCAACCTCGTGAACGGCAACCGCATACACAACCGCTCTGCCAGCGAGGCAGTTACACTGAATTTTCAAAGTATAACCATGCCACCGTAAACTGTTAGTATTTAACTGTTTTCGTACTTAATCTTAACATTATAACTAAGTAAATATGTACGTGCCGCTGTAGAGCAAATTATGTGTAAGTGGGGATTCAGAGACGCTTGTCTTCCACAATGTGACTGCGGCAATCCAGTGCAATCGATGTCGCATCTACTGGTGTGCCCTTTGTGCCCTGAGCGGTGTTCGATGGCTGATCTTTACGCGACCATTCCAAATGCCATTGAAGTGGCCACTCACTATTCAAAAAATTTTTAAGTTCACGACCATTGACACGAGAGAAGAAGAAGAAGAATAAGAAGTACATGAACATAGTTTTGTATCAAAAAAGATTCAAAACTTATACTAAAAAGATACTTAAATATTTTCATTTCCATGTTTTCCTAAGTACTTTTGACGTAATATTATTTACGTACAATTGATCCCATTCAGTTTTCATATAACCATGGAAGCATAAGATTTAATATTTATAGCAATGTAACAACGTAAACGCGTACAATGAAAATGGCAAAGACTCATTTTATTTCTCTAAGTATTTTTTGTGAGTGTGTGGTGCATGGCCACGGAACAAGCGATACCTATGTCTTTTTCAACCGACTTAAAAAAGAGGAGGTTCTCAATTCGGTTGTATTTTTTTTTTATAAGTAACTTTGATGACTATGAGACTTAACATAAAATATTATGTTATAATAATGTCTAGGTGAAAACAATAATAATGACTAGGTGACAACAATAATATACCCACCGTGTTATTTAAGCATAAAAAGAGATTTGATGTAAAACGCTATTTCTAACGTCTGTCCTGCTTGGTATGTAGGCAAGTTTTCCACCCTTTTTGTAGGACGGCCATCTTTAAAGTTGACAATAAGAGGTAGTAAGGGTCGGAAGGTAGTATATTGTTATTAATTAATTAATCATTATTTTTTTAATAAGCAAAAAATTAACATAGACCCTAAGTATTTATTATAATTGAACGCATTTCTAAGATTTTGTTTCTAAACATTAATTTCCAGTCAGCTAAATAAAGCAGCTAATAAATATTTAGAAAAACAGTATTTCCAAAAAGATTATCTTCAAGTAATTTAACCCAATCAATAAATCAAAACAAACAGGGCCCAGCTTTTCAACCCATATAAAGGCCTCATAAAATATGACGTCGTAAATCGAAAGTTTGGCATAAAAAGTTTATCGCTGCCTTCCTAGCCTATGGTTCGTATATATACGACATATTACATTTTACTTGTACTTCACAAACATTTTTTCTTCTGTAAACTTATTCATACAATAATATTACTATGAGTTTGGTAAGGTATTGTGTAAAGATGATGAAATAAAAGAGCGATGGAAGGTGTATTTTGAAAAGCTTATGAACGAAGAGAATGACTGGAATGGTATACTCGAAGAGGCACAGGTAAATAAGGGACTGGTAAGAGAAATTAGCGTGGATGAAGTTATAACAGCAGTTAAAAGTATGAAAGATGGAAAGGCTTTGGGACCGGATGAAATACCAGTTGAAGTATGGAAGGTGTTAAAGTATGAAGGAAATATGTGGCTGACTGCGTTCTTCAATAAGTTGTTGCATGAAGAAGACATCCCACAAGAATGGTGTACTAGCTCGCTAGTACCCATCTTCAAAAATAAAGGGGATGTCCAGGATTGTAACAACTATAGAGGAATTAAGCTCATGTCACATACTATGAAAGTATGGGAAAAGGTGATAGAGAAAAGATTGAGAGAAGAGAGTGAGATTACTGAGAACCAGTTTGGTTTCATGCCAGGTCGAGGTACAACGGACGCCATATTTGCACTCCGCCAATTGTGCGAGAAGTACAGACGTGTTCACAAGAACTTGCACATGGTGTTCATTGACCTCGAAAAAGCGTATGATAGGGTGCCTCGGGAAGTGTTGTGGTGGGCCATGAAAGAGAAAGGTGTACCTGGGAAGTATGTGGAGTTAATTCGTGCTATGTACAGGCAAGCCAGTACATACGTCCGATCGTCTGCTGGCAACTCCGACCAGTTCAGTGTAGGGGTAGGCTTGCACCAAGGGTCGGCTTTAAGTCCTTACCTCTTCCTACTGATTATGGACGCCTTGACGGCGGGCATACAGGAAGAGGCACCCTGGTGCATGCTGTTTGCCGATGACATTGTTCTGGTTGGGGAGGATGGACCTGAGATCCAGAGCAGATTGGAGAGTTGGCAACAGAAACTGGAGAGTGTTGGCTTGAAAATCAGCAGAACCAAGACAGAATGCATGTTCTGCGATTTCGGCGGTCTCTCCAGTCCTGAAGCCATAGCGCTTGATGGCGTGCAACTTCCAGTCTGCTCCGACTTCCGGTATCTCGGTTCTTGCATCCAAAGCGATGGCGAAGTAGATCGGGCCGTAAAGCACCGAATTAACATAGGATGGATGAAATGGCGGCAGGTCACGGGAACCATTTGTGACCCCCACATTCCCCTTAAATTTAAGGGGAAGATCTATAAGACCATGATCAGACCTGCCGTCCTGTATGGATCAGAGAGTTGGGCCACAAAAGGGATGAATGAAAGACAATTGCATGTAGCAGAGATGAGAATGTTAAGAGGAATGTGTGGTGTTACGAGAGCGGATAGAGTAAGAAATGAGTATGTAAGAGGAAGTTTGAAAGTGGCACCGGTAGCAGAAAAACTACGTGGCAACCGGCTGTCATGGTATGGGCATGTTATGCGGCGGAATGAGAATCATGTGGTAAGAAAGGTGTTGAACATGTATGTGGATGGATATAGGGGAAGAGGACGACCAAAGAAACGATGGATGGATTGTGTGAAAGACGATATGGCTGCGAAGAGTGTGATTTGTGATATGACGTCTGATAGGAAAGAATGGAAGAAGAAGACATGCTGCGCCGACCCCAAATAAAATTGGGATAAGGGCAGGGGAATGATGAATATTACTATGTGAATTTGTGTTATTTACAGTTTATGAAATTGCAAAAGTATGTCTAACAAATAAATTCGTTGAGTATTTATCATCATCATCATCATCATGGGCCTTGACGTCTATTTCATGATGAGAAATAGACGTATATATTGAGTATTTATGTAAAACGATATCCTGTAAAATCAAAGTTCTTGACGTTCAAAGAAAACACAAAAAAGATTTAGTAGCTAAACGATCAATTTTATTAAAAATACATGAATAATATCTTCAAAACTAATTATATCGTTACTGTTTTTAGTTTTTACCTGACATTATAGACACCATGATAAAAATATGGAGGCATACCTGAAACAAATTAGATTAAGAACATTAAACTTTACAACAGGCGAGATATATACCATCAAACTAAAAGTACAAAAGTTTATTCACAAACAAGACATTTATAGAAAGAAAATCCATACTAAAACTTATTTAGAAAAATTATAAACCATACACATTTAAAGAGCTAATTAGCGCTAATATATAGGGCGAAGAAATAGACAACAAAAACAAATAATGTATTTACTTTAACAACAGTTGCAGTTTAGATTCAGCTCTTTGTAAACTTTTTGTTTAATGCAACAAGCTTATAAAGGGCTCCAAATCACTTTCCATTACATATGTAAATATATGGATTGTCTGCTATTCTTCGGATATAAAGACAATAATTTTATGAAAGTCATTTGCACCTTAAATATTATTATATTCAACGTCATTATAAACGCATAACCATTTATTATTTAATCTCCAAGACTCAAGCTTTCCTTATCCTATTATGATGTTCAACTCCTCTCATTCATGCACCATTACAGTACTGAATAATATGCAAAGAAGCTATGACTGTTATACAAAACGATTCCGTTCATGTTTGAAATATTATATTTTGTAAAAGTACCGTTTTATTGCAGCTAATGGTCGTTTTAGATGTTCGAAGTCAGACGAAAGTTGAATATGTGAAGTTACATGTGGGTAACAATATCAAAGTGCTTTCGTTGAAAGTTAGTATTTTGAAATTTATTCTTAAGACTAAAAGTTGTATACAATTCCTGCATAAAAGTATTGTGATTTTAGAATAGAGTTTTTTTGTGGCAAATTATCTATCAACCAAGCTTTAACCACTCTTCTAATTTCATACCTCATTGCAGGGACGCTCCGTTTCTGCAATTATGGAGCACCACCACTGATGGAAGAAATTTTGCATACTAACACCACGTTTGCCAGTTGGTTTGATTTCAGTTTTCCTTTTTGTAGTAATGATGATGAATGCTTTAAATTAAATTTAACGACATCTAAAAACCAAGAAAAGTTGTATTTGTGACGTACATCACATATAGAAATGAATACTGCAAACGTATTGGAAATTTTCCAGAAAAATATATCTAAACGATTCTATTTAAGGCAAAACTTTTTCGATTCAAATCAAATGACATCAATGAAAACACAAAGTAAAATAACTCTGAGTCGAACAACCCTTCTCAAAAAAATATATACTTATTCACACTGACACTGACGACCTCGGTGGCGCGCCGGTAAAGCCAGCGGCTGCCGCGCATGAGGTTGTGGGTTCGATCCCCACGCAGGACAATTATTTGTGAGATCCACAAATTATTGTCCTGAGTCTGGGTGTTATATGTGTCCGTTAATTGATGTTTGTAAAAGTCCCCGCGACACAGGGCATGATCCCTAGTGCGGGAGTTGTCTTTTTAAAAAAAGAAAAAAAAAGAAAAAAAAAAAAAAAAACACTTTTGTTGCAGACAAAATGAAAAGTGGCAGAATAGATGAAAGTAAAGGCACCTTATTTGTACACACATTTCACACAATCGACCGAGATACAACTGCAACCAGTTTACTTAACTAGATTGAATAAGAAACTGTTTCACATTTTCATTTTAATTTTAAACATCTAAGTACTATTTGTTTGTTTATAATTTTAAAACTTAAATTATTTTCGGCCTCTATGGCGCAGTCGGTATATTACATGGCCGCTCAATGCAAATCTTTGTGTGCATGAACATGATTTTTTACATTGGTCTGAGTGTTTTCTATCTATGCTATCTATCTATGCTAATATTGTTGTTTGTTTGTTTGTGTGTTTGTGACGTTGTAGGGGGTAATCTCTGGATCTACTGAACCGATTTTAAAAATTCTTTCTGTGTTTGATAGTCCATTTATCGGGGAGTGTCATAGGCTATATAGTATCACGCTATGCCTAATAGGAGTAGAGCAGTAATGAAATAAGTTTATAAAAGGGACGCTTAAAAACGTTTATTTTGCTTCTGCTGCTTAAACGTCTGGAGATATACTGAAATGATGTATTAGAGAATTGTACCTTTATAAAAGTTTTACAATTAAGTCAACGATAGCATACATCTATATATTAAGGTTGACTCACTACGACCTTTTTTATAATAATAAAATTTGATTTAAAGAAATGCATTGTTTGCAAAGGTATTTTGTGTATATGGTATTACCCTTATCAAAATAAATACGTTAATCATTATATTTATTTAATTTTAAACAAAATTGACCTTTACAGCGATGAGATCCGATTATTAGTTTGAAAGATATCTCAGTTTTAAAATAATGCGCGAATAACGTAAAATATCTGTCTAACTCGATGTTAGTAGGTATCCGCTCGCTTGCTTACGATTTTAATTTTAAATACCTGTACTATAAATTAATTTTATCTCAAAAAAATCGCATCATCATCATCATAACAGCCGGGCCTCCTCCAGTGACGGAGGGATACTTGGCCTACTAATAACACGCTGGCCAAACGGATTGGTATAGGGTTTAATTTTAAGTTTTCCTTCTTTTTATTATGTAAAGATAATGTTCACGGATAGTCCCTTAGTCGGTTTTTACGACACCCATGGAATGAGATGGGGAGGTGACACATTGTATTCTTACTACGTCACCACACGGAGAAAAAGATCGCTTGGTCGGACTAAATTCGGAGGGCGGAGGACCCTTTTCTGTGGCGTTTGTTGGGAGAGGCTTTTTGTCCAGCAGTGGACTGCGATAGGCTTATTGATTAATACCATGTATTCTTAATCCATCGTTACATGAATAATACTCTATACAAATATTATAAAGAGGTAAAATTTGTGTGTTTGTAAGTTTGTGACGTTGTAGGGGGTAATCTATGGATCTACAGAACAGATTTTAAAAATTCTTTTCGTGTCCTTTCGGGAGTGCCATAGGTTATATAGTATCACGCTATGACTAATAAGAGAGGAGCAGTAATGAAATATGTTTAATAAAGGGAAGCGTTTTTTCGTCGCCCAACGAAGTCGGCACGGGTCAGCTAGTGTATAATACACACATCAAAAAAGTCTAAGCAACATGCATGATATTACAAATTTACCATTTATATTAATTTATTTTACCATTTATTTTAATTATAACGTTGTATTTTATTTTTAAAATAATATTTTTAGGGTTCTATGATGTAAAAATAACAGCTGTTTTCTTTATAAGTTCTTTTAATAACAGAAATTAACAATATTAGAATATACAGGTACATAAGAAACTAAACTTTTTTTTTACAAATTGAAATTTCTTAAGAAAATGAATTTATTGTGAAAGAATAGGACAATTTAATACAAAGTATGGCCTCCTCTGCTATTCAGAACTTGTCGGCAACGATTATTCATTGAATTAATGAGACTGTTTATGTCATCTTGCGGTATTCGCTCCCAATGGAATTGTAGCAAATCCTTCAGCTGTTGGGTTGTTGTCACTCCGTCCAAGTCCTTCAAAACACGTCTCTGGAGCATGTCCCATGCGTGCTCGATGGGGTTGAGGTCTGGCGATTGTGCAGGCCAGGGCAATACCTGGATGTTCTCCGTTGCCAAGTATTCACTGGTTCGCCGAGCTGTATGTGAACGCGCATTGTCATGCATTAACGTAAAATCGGAGCCAAAGGTTTGTGCAAATGGATGGACATAAGGTCTGAGAATATCCTCAACGTAATTTTCAGCGTTCATGTTTCCATTTACAAAAACGAGCTCAGTTCGCCTGTTCTTCATAATACCCGCCCATACCATAACTGTTGAGCCGCTGTATGGATGAACTTCCTGAACGCACCTGAGTCTTTCAGTATTTCCGGGTCGACGGTACACTCGCACCCTTCTTGTATCAGGCCTAAACCCGAATCGCGACTCATCGGAAAACATAATTTTATCCCATTGTTCCTGGGTCCATGTTATGCGTTCTCTACACCATTCATTTCGACGAGCGCGATTCCCGTGACGTATCGGTGGGCACCTGATAGGGCGTCGAGCTCGTAGGCCGTACTCATGCAGTCGATTTCGCACAGTTTGGGGACTTACATCAACACCACTTGAATTTTGTAGCCTCAAACTTATCTCTCGAGCGGTTAACATCGGCTGGCGTCTTGCAGTCAGTTGTATGTACCGGTCTTGCCGAGTGGTTGTACTCCTTTTACGGCCTGGATGCTGTTCAGCGGGTTCCCCTGTATTATTGTAGCGCTGCCAAAGACGACAAATAACACTTCTATGAATACCAAAATGTCGAGATACCTGAGATTGATTACTTCCCGCTTGCAACATCCCTACAGCTCTTTGCATTTCATCTGCCGTCAAATGACGTCGCTCCATGACGTAAAGAATATCTAACAATTCAATTTTGTCGCCAACTGTATTTAAATGGTTGGTAAAATTATAAAATCAAGACTAAAACGTAGCAATTAACATGCACTCAAATTCAAACAAATTCGCAGTCATTTGAATTTTATGAAAAAAAACAAAACATAATCAAAATTTTTTTTTTACAACCAGCCAGTATGTCATCAATAACAAAAAAGTTTACTTACCTATACACTTTGAGTGAGTAAATACTTAGAAATTAATTAATATAAATGGTAAATTTGTAATATCATGCATGTTGCTTAGACTTTTTTGATGTGTGTATGTATGTATTTTCAAAAAAAGGGTATTTAATTATGTTTTGTTTCGTTGTCTAGTTAGTACCCATAGTACAAGCTTCGGTTAGTTTGTGACTGGATTGCGATGTGTGAATGTGTGAGGATTATTTATATTATATGCACGCACTGAGCTCATGATTATTATCTTTGGTGTTATACAATACATTATTAGGAATAATAAAATATTAAAGATATTTGGAAATTCTAAAGAAATCCAAGCGCATTGTCTTCCAAATATTTTTGACGTAGGAAACCTGTTAAAAACGAGATGTTTCTTCTTACACGTGTTCTTCGAAGTAATGAGAAAAAGGTGAATTACTCGAAGTCCCGGCAGCTATCGAGTCACCTAACTTTTAACAACTTATAAAACAAAGTGGAATGGTGCGGGGAAAGTTTTGCTCTCTTGTGTTAAAGAGGCACATGTAAAAGACTAACATTATTATCGTGATTATTATTGTTTAAAGGTTTTGCCTCTACTTAAACGCTTGTAATTTTTTTCTGCAAATAAGGCAGCTGCTACGTGCCATTTTCTTTAGCCAGTATTTTGTATTTTTCACTTTGCCATGTAAATTCTAGAATTTACCCCACCATAGTTACCAAAGAAGTCAACTAATAATTTACTTAAAGTAGCATCAAAAGCCAAATAATTACAATGTTCGTCAGAAAATTCAAATAAAAAATCAGGAGGACGTATTTCAAATATAAATTGACCCAACAAAATAAGGTGCGCCTAAAACGGACCGCTCCATCAACTATGCTAAGCACATAAACAACGGGCCCATAAATAATCCGCTGCCTAATAGCGACCGTGAACATAAACATTAGCTATCTGATTTGATCTACAAATGAAACCCATTTGTTTAACCAAATGGAGAAACGTAGTACTTCAATATTTTCTTTTTATATTATGACGTGAAATTATGAGGCTTTTAAATTTGTGTCAGTTCGTGTATTAAGCTTTCAAGTCAAAGAGCAATATGTCTTGTCACATCATAAAATTGTATAAATTGCTGTTTAAAAACTTGATATAAAACTTAATTGATTTTTGACTTTTAAACTATAGACTTACATGCTTGGAGGTATTAAATTACCAATTAACGAGGGTATAAATAATTGTACATTTTCTACGAAAATATTGCCACTGATAACGACCAGTGACCAGAGTAACCTGTCTAGAAGCCCTGCTTAGTTAATACTTGATGGAGTTTGAATCTTATTCTATATCGATTTGATACGTTTAGAGACAGTTCGTAGAACGTCTCTAAACGTATCAAACCAAGAGTACGCAAGAGTACTGTATAATTACTGTGCTTACAGATAGCATCTCTTGTTTAATACAAATTTACGCTTGGGATTTAACTATTTTGATCTAAAAGTTAAAGATACCTATTTAAAATAAATAGTATTTAGATACTTCACAGCTGAGTAGACAAATAATTGCCGAAGTTAAAATAGCAAAATTAAATTGCTTGACATTTATTTGTTACATAGCAGATTAAAACTAAGCAAGTTACGAATCTGTCAAAATTTATTTTAGTCAGTAGTTATTCGTCTCTTTTACTCGTCACCAATAGCTAAGATAGGATGTTGAATCGTATTTCAACTCCATCCATCCATCCATCCATATAAGCCTATGGACGTCCACTGCTGGCCATAGGCCTCCTCCAAAAGTTTCCACTCTGCGCGGTCTTGCCCTCCTCATCCATCGGCTTCCCGCCGTCCAACAAAATAAATTCAACACCAGCACCAAACAAAATACTTAAATCGCCAAGTTAAATCAAATTTTCCAACGTACTCAATAAGGTGTAACAGAAGGTTGTAGAGGAGGCACTTTTAGCTGATTGCTACGTTTGAACGACGCAGCGGGATTGTCATGTCAGCGTGAACATTTTGATATGGCCGCCGGTCCCTGTGGAGCAATTAGTTGCGGCCGCTGCCATCATACGTTTATTAGTGCGATTGGTTTTGAACCGCATACCATTAGAATTTTGTTGAAACTAGTTTAAGCCGCAGAGTTCATTGTACTCTAATTGTTTTGTTTACATTTCAATTTAGTATAAAGTAATTGTGAGTAATTTTAACTGTCCACCCTTATTTTTCCGTAGCCAAATGGCAAAAAACGGAACCCTTATAGATTCGTCTTGTCTGTCTGCACGTCCGTCTGTCCGTCCGTATGTCACAGCCATTTTTTTCCGAAACTATAAGAGCTATACTGTTAAAACTTGGTAGTTAGATGTATTCTGTGAGCCGCATTAGGATTTTGATCCAAAATCGAAACAAAATATTGGGAGCTCCCCATACTTAGAACTGAAACTCAAAAATATTTATGTCATCAAACACGTACGTGGGGATATAATGTAAAGCCCTAATATTATGCCGTTTTTTTCCAAAGTACAATAACATTGAATGTAGATGAGTATGCACAATAAATAATAAAAAAAAAAAATTGTTAACTTTGTAAATAAATATGTGAACAAAATGTAATCAACAATTTTTAAAAGCCTGACTTTTACCAGTACCCAAAATATTTTAAATTCCTTTTTATGATAGTGATTCGTTTTGTGAATGTGTCGATTGTGAATAAATTATTTCCTTTGTGGGTAACATTGTATTTTTCCAATTCAGTTACACATATTTTTACAAAAGTTTTTATTTCAGAACTAGTTGTTACCCGTGACTTCGTTGCAAAAAGTTTATTGAAGGTAGTAAAATTTCCTCTTTTTTGTTAGTGTCAAGTCTAACTAGTTTTTCTCAAAGTATTTTTTTTCTTATTTGAATAAATTATTTTGTTAAAATTTTAATAGGTTAATTTTTTCGAAGCCCTAATTCGTTTTTGAAATCTAAAGCTACTCGCTGTAATATCAGAAAGCTATTAATGAAAGTCGCGCTAAAATTGGCCCAGCCATTACATAGATTATCTTTAAAAACAGACTGATTATATGTGATTTTGTCATTGGTGCATAATAATCCATTAATGTGCAGTCATAAGTTATATTTGTGTTGTATTTATAATAATATTAGCTAAATAAAATGCTTTACAGTACATAAGAATATAAAAAAAAACATACTACGAGATCTACTAACAAATATCGTATATACGAGTACAATATTTTATACTAATCTGCATTAATCCTTTTGTATTAATAGATACATAATATAAATTGGGTAATTAATCTTTCATAATTGTTTATCAAGCAGCAGAGACTAGCCTATGTTGCAGGCAAACTCACATTTCTGAGTTTACTTAATAAACTTAAAACATGTAAACATAACGAGGACATAATAATATACTACCATAAATATAATTTGAAAAAAAAACGAGTTTTTCAAAACAACTCAAAATTTTGAAATTAACTATTTTTTTTGACTAAATGAGCCCCTTTTTCTCTTTTTTTCTTATGTTATATTTTGAACACAGGTTATTTGAAGAAACTAAGAAAATAACAAATAAATCTCAAGTAAGTACTTTTAATACAACTATAAATTATGAAAGTAACAAAAAGTTAAACTTAAAGTGCCATCTCTTACGTATAAACTGTATACCATAAACTGTAAAATTTATATAACACCCATTTATAATGTTAGCTTTTTGCACACACTTCTAAAAAACCTGGGCAATTTTCCTAACGACATCTTTCACAATTCACCAGCCACAAATACATTTCTCTCGAACCATTTCACCCTTTAAATTCCCATACACGCCAGAAATGTCGTAATAACTACAGTATTAAGGCGAAGTACTCTCGTAACTAAAGCAATTAACGTAGAACTGGTGCCAAACGCGTGGCAGCGACAAAATATGAATGGATGCCGTTAATCAAGACATAAAGCTTGGTACGCACCTTTAGATGCGGAAACGCTTGAACAAAATATCGAACTTTGAATGTTTTTGATTATAGGAAGTTTTGTTTGCTTGTTTTTGATTTGAATTTATCTTCTTTCGGTACTTTTTATCTTAGAAACTTTTCCATACATCAATTTACATTCAGATTCAAAACGATAATTTTGCAGATATTTTAAGCACTTTTCTGTAAAGGCGTAACACCGATGTAGTTTTATAAACTTGTATAATTTGACCCTGAGTTTGTAATAATAATAGAACATCATGCCGGAAATTAAGATTAACAGTTAAATCAACCTTTCAGGAATCTGTCAATTATCTATCGTTTGCGATAAAATGCCTTTGATGCAAGTGCCTATAGATTAGGTAAGGTATTTGTTTTAAGATACGACTAATAGGACAGTGATGTTTCCAATAATGGATCGATTAAAAGTTAACACAGAATGATAACTTTTAAACAGAATTAGAACTTTTATTAAGCACTTTTTTATCATACAACGTTTTTGTATAACGGCCTAGTAATCGGTACACGTAATATAAGCTTAAATAGGACTTATTTATACGATATATATTGTTTAGTAAGATAATTTATCTGCAGCCTCAAACTAAGGTATGGTTAAGCTATGCCGATACATAAATATAGCAAAAAACGGCTTAATTTTATGCAGAGGTAAAAAATAACAATGGGTTAAGAACTTTTGAGTACCTAGACTTCGTGTCACTGAACATCTCGAGTAGAAGAGTCGTTTAAAGGAAATTGAATGAATTGTAGTACTCGTATCAAACTACATAAGATACACGAGTAAGCTAATGCACTTAAGTAAGAATACACTCTCAAGTAGTAGTTTCTTAACATAGCACTTCGCCTTAAAAAATATAAACATTTATATTGTGTGATGACGTTTGACGATTTTGTGTTTGGCATTATCATGCAAAAAATAAAATAAACCAAATATCTAACATTGTTTTGAACAGCACACAGTTATCGTATGTTAAGCTCTGCAGTTAAGCCTAACACGCTTATGCTAACAGCAAATCCGTTACCGCAACGAATGTGGTTGAATTTAAATGTATCGTATATTTTATTGGCAATTCCACATCAACAGTTTTTGTGATAGTGACATTTATATTTGTCATCGATTTTCCATGTGATGAATAATGATAACATTTTGTTGTCCTGACATTTTGTACCGTGATTATTTTTAAATGTGGCTGTAGGTACTTATTCGACACTTCTCCTTATACAAAGGCGTAGAGTATCTTTGCTAAATTAAGAACTTGATTAAGGTGGGAGGGAGACCAATAGATAAAGAAGAAACATGATGGCGTGCTGTGCAAACTTTTTAACAATGCCTATGGCTTGACTAATAAGAAACTCTTTAACCTTCTAGGCATACGGAAATCTTGTTTTCCTAGTACTTACGATACGTGGTTTTGACCTTCTGGTATCTTTCGTACCAAAAAAATACAAACCTCTTGCACCTATGTACAGAAGCAATTTTGAGACACGGTTCTTCACTGCTCTTAGAACCCCAGGTAACTAAACATAACTATTTCGCTATTGATCTTAATTTTAGCTGTGTTATAAAAGTATATTAGGAAGTAACGTATGTATAGTTTGAAGTAACGGAGAGCAGCTCGTTAAAAACAGTGATTTAGAAATAACATTATCATTATTAGTACTCTTGCTGCTCTTTTTCCCTGTTTCTTAGTCTTACATAATATACCTCCCATTACATATACATATAAATATGAGTACTGAACAAGATAACAAAGGACGCTTAACTTGGTAAACGCGCGTTATCTGTTGCTAATGTTCAATGAAAAGTCACGCGATACTCGCATTCAAAAGTGCGTAATGTTGTAAGTCTTGAGAAGAAACGCGGAGTTTTTACTTTAAATGTTTGTGTTTGTAAGTACTTGTATTATCATTTAAATACGAGTGGTACTTAAGTGCTGTCAAGGAAAAGTTTACTTTATATAGAAAATAGTTCATTGAAGATTACATAGACACGATAGAGTATAAGGGAAAATAAAAAATAGGCAAAATTTTCCCACTAATGTTTATAAAAGAACTGAAATAGCTGTATTTTTTAACTTTCGTTAATAACAAAACTAAATAAAATAATATTTTATAACATCTAAAATAAATAATTATTGTTTGTCGTAAAACAGTTTCGTTTATTTTCCTCAAATAATTTGATTACAGTTTGAAACTTATAAGTCCCGTTTATTTTAATCCATCAAGGACGACGTAAATTGTTAAACATCTTGAGTGGTATTCTATCTAGCCTTGCATGGAAATTTAAAGCTGATAATGCTGTCAATAACAATGAAATTTTAATAAACATAATCATCATCATAACAGCCCATTAATGTCCCACTGCAGGAACGGGCCTCCTCCCGTGACGGAGGGATACTTAGCCTCCTAATACCACGCTGGCCAGATGGATTAGTATAGGGTTTAATTTCAAGTTTTCCTTCTTTTTACTTCGTAAAGATAATATTTACGGTTAGTCCCTTAGTCGGTTTTTACGACACACATTGGATGAGATGGGGTGGTGACATATTGTATTATTACTCCGTCACCACAAGCACGTAATAAACTAAAACATCTTTTGAAATTCGGAAATACAAGGCTAGTTCTCGTATGTAATTACCTAAAAAAAGTTAAATATAAAACAGAGTAACAGGTTCTGATGACCAGAGCTCGTTCAGTAAGAAATAACTTTGTATTAACTCAACAGTGTAATCAGAAAAGGAGTATTTCGTCTTCATTTTATTAGTTGTTAACTCCACTATGTTTGTTTTATCTTCGACTGCAATAAAACTTGGCTTTAAACTTTTATTTCAACGTAGTCACAACTATTGATGACCCTCCGCAATATAAAATGGGTTTTATCGTTTATTTTTCACCCTTGTATGATGGTTTTGTTTATAAAAAATAAACGAAATAGTCGACCCAAACATGTAACTCTTTTAGAGCGGGTATTTGATTATTCTTTGTTTGAATAGTTGTGGCTTAGTTTCCAAAGTTATTTTGTTGAGAAAAAGGAAGATATACATTTTGTAAGATTAGTTTTTAAAAATATTTAACCAACATGGGTTTATGCTAAGTAATTTATGATTAAAGTTAATAGTTACTTTAAAATTATAAAGATTCAAAAGGTATTTTCTATGCTTATCTTATTCACGAAGTTCCTGTCGGAGAAAGGATAATTATTATTGTTTCTATGTTCTACTAATGATTGTCCTGCTTCCGGAAGTCGTTGGGTCCAATAAATGTCACCACAAATCAAGGTGTGATCCCTAGAGTAGTCGTTTTCTATTTATAAAAATAAAAATTAAAATTTACCATACATAAAATTTTATTATACAGTTCCTAAACATTAGTATATTTCAATGTCATATTTGTAGGTTGCGACATAGTCCAAAATAGGCACCGAGCCAGAACTACGGCATATGACAATATGATTTGTTTGCTTGTAGTGTTGAGATGATCGACATATAGGTCAATTAGTAGGTACCGAATGAGAAAAGTCGAAACTTCAATCAGAGAAATCTCCTAGACTCTAGGATTACTGGAGGAATGAAGGAAATTTGCCTAGGGTACTTAGCTATTATATTACCACAAAGCCTAAACGCCTAAGACAAATGCTTAATTTCAAATGTTCCTTCTTCTTTTGCAATGATATTTTATACTAAGTACATTAATGCAGGAAGTAGTACTGATATTTGGAAAATTAGAGAAATAATAACATCAATGATAAAATAGGATAAAAATCTTGAAAATGTTATAGGTACTATCACCCTTGCAGACGTATTCACATTTAATTTTATTAGGTTTACAGAAAGTGCAGTTGCCGTAAAAGTACTAAGAAAAGTACATCGATAGTGCTCGTTCAAACGCAGTATTAATAAACCACAAGATATCTGAGTTGATATTCCGAATAGAGGAAACCTTCAAATATTATAGTCAGATAACAGACGCTCTGTGATTTATGACTTCTCACATAAAGTAGGTACTGAATTTTATTAGAAACTATAGGCGTTACATTTACATAATTATTACCAGCTCAATCATATCTAAACGTAGCCCTTATTCTACTTTCTGTTACGTTTCATATTTTTAAGAAAAAACTTTTGTTAATTTTATTTTATTTTATTGGGACATAAAACAGTTAGGTGCACATTAGAACAATACATAAATTTTAAAATGTACACAGTTTTACTTAATTTGTAACCCACACCAACGTCCTCGACATAACTTAACTCGTTACTAATTACAACTTTCTTCCTACAACTGTAAGCAATGATCAACAGTCCTGGGAAAAACGCCAAGCGAGAAACTTTATAAGTGTCACTCCTTTGAATTCAAATCAGAATAAAAACAAAGGTGTTGGAGGAACATTCCTCATGGAAAGATGTGATTGCAAATAAGTTGTACCTAAAAAGTATGAATGAGAAATTGCTCTTTTTGATTCGTATGTATGGCAGAAACTACTGAATGCTCGTTAATTTACTACAATAAGCAACACTACATCGGTGAGAAGTACCATCCACATTCAAGTTAACTGTATTATTTATTATTATTATAAGCTCACTTTGAATTCACAAGATTACAAGAATACACTCCCAGATAAAATGGTAAACATATTTTTCAGATTTCAATTAAAGTTTTACGATGATGACATTCTAAAAATAGTAAATCTCAACCAAGACGCTAATAGAAAAGAGATTGAATCTCAAGCTAAACAAGATTATTTATGATAATATCGTCAAATTAATTCGAGAGCAAGAAGAGGTCGGAGTAAACAACTTTTTCGCTAACTACAAATTGACGAGAGATTAACTCAGTTTACTTGAAAGAGATCATAACCTAGGTTAGGTACCTCGTTTTGTTGGCGTTATCTCAATTGAAGATTTTCTTTGCCAGGCTATGATAATAGTTAAAAATTAAGTTTTTAGTAATAAGTAAATCTTATCTTGATCTATGTATACCGTATTTATCCTTACTTGATTTATTTAGTAAACAAACACCACATATTGCAAATTCACTAGTTTTTACATCAATCGCACACTTTGATATGGATGAAAATTTCTGGAAAGTAGCATTAAACGTTTATGCAATAGAAATTACGTAAATCACTTTGATTTATCCACTATCTTTCGTAAATTTTAAATAAATGTATTTTTTTCTAACATAAAATTTCACAGATAAAATTATTTTTACGATTTGACATTTGTAGATTATAGAATTTTGTCCTTGATTCCTATACATTTTTCAAAGATTAAAGACTAAAGTCTTTAGTCTGTGGTTGACACGACGCCATATATGTTTACGTTTTAGAGCAAGTCTGTTTAAATAGACAGTAGACTTATCTATTTTATGACGTTTGTTTTGATAAACACCCATGGAGTTTTAAAACGTTAAGCGATTGCTTTAATTCGTTCAAAGGAATAAAAAAATGAAATTTCTTGTAAGGTGACGTGTTAGTAAAAAAGACAAAGTTATTCTGACAAACTAATCAGTATTTAAAATTATATTTTAAAGCTATATACGTTTCGATCAAACAGCATGATCTCACTTAGGTTAACAAAGCATCAGGAAAAATACACAAGTAATGTGTTTATAACATTAAAACATTGATTATCATGTAAAATGATTGATTAAAACAATACACGTATAATCCAAAACAACGTAAGCCTTCCTAGAATCGAATAAAGTGAAAACAGTAAAGGCATGTCAACACAATTTCCATCAGATCAATTAGATTCCCATTTCAATATTTAATTCGCCAATGTGTAGTTCAATCTACAAACTTTGTAGGTCGACAGGTGTTTCCATTCAGCTTACAGGGTATTAAAAATTGACGTATGAACATGTTACCTCGTTTCATATTTCATTCAGGTCAGTTATTTAATTAATTCGTTATAGATGGAAATGTAGATGGAATCGAGCTGTTTTGGTAATTGCATTCTGATTGAAATCGAGTCAGCGATTTCTTATTAATGGGTTGTTATGATGACGATCTTATCAGGCCTGACAGAAATAAAAAGTACTTTTATATTATTGCAGTAAGAGAATGAAAAAGGGCCTAAATGAAAAGCAAAACATAAACTTCATACTATAAACTCATGATATTCCCATCAGCGTAGACTACTGAGCACCAACTAGGTACTACGATCCTTACGAATCTGCTTTGCTTTTTCAACATCAGTACATACTTACCAAGCGGTTACGTATTTGCTACGCAATCTACTAAGATATTGATCTCCAAAACGCTCACCTAATAAAAACCCCACGACATTACGCACATTTTACCAATTTGAATGCTAAAACAAAACGACTTATCTCCACAAATGCTGCAAATACACTAAAATTTCAAATTTCAAATTTCAAATTTCAAAATACTTTATTTCATAAAATTTATTACAAATTGTTTGAAATCGTCGTTTACTTAAAATTGAAGCTACAATTAAAATTATAGATCGACACAGACAAACGCTACAGCACTAAAAAAGCCGCGTTGTATTGTCAAATGTAAATTAAAAACACCAACAAAACGCCGAATTATATCAGTACTGCAGGTTAACGCTATACTCGTACGTATCTAGTACATAATACTTCCGTACATCGGCCACCGGACGTTGGTTCAACTAATCTACAACATTTAATACTACATTGATATCTGTTATATCCCGTAGCGTATGGAAATTGATTTTATAACTGGAACTAAATTCAAAATAGCTTTACATTGATGTCCGTGTGGTGACGGAGTAAGAATACAATATGTCACCACCCCATTTCATCCCATGGGTGTCGTAAAAACCGATTAAGGGACTATCTGTGAATAATACCTTTACATAGAAAGAAGGAAAACTTGAAATTAAACCCTATATCAATCCGTCTGGCCAGCATGATATTAGAAGGCCAAGTATCCCTCCGTTATGGGAGGAGGCCCGTCCCTGCAGTGGGACATTAATGGGCTGTTATGATGATTACATAGATGGTAAATTATGTAAAAATACTAAGTTTCTTTGAGTAGTTATCCGTTTTGCACACACACATTAATTTGTTAATGTGTGCACATAAAGATTTTTGAAATTAACCCGTAGAACTTTGTTTAGCACCCTTGGACTATATACACTGCGCCACAGAATGATGTCGTCAAAATATCTATGTTTTGTTTCAAAGAGCTATAATATCACCACCTACGAAGTTTTATGACTTTTATGTGCTACTTAAACACGTGAAGGTTTATTATAATATAACAAGAAATGGTACCACTTTGTAACACAATAACATTTTTCGCTTAGTTCTCTGCTATGATAAACTCCTTTTTGACTAATACTACAAAAACAGAATTCTCCAAAATAACAAGCGATAAAAGTTTTATTAAAATTGGTTGAAAAGGACATCTTTTTCTTTACAGACCACAATCGTGCATCGTTTAGAGCTCAGTGCTATCAGGAATGCAGCTGAATATAGCGACCACGTTAATTGGCTTCTTTCAGCTCAGAATCTTGGAGCTAAGTGGATCCTGCAAAGATCAATCTGCTTAGAATATAAAATGAAAATGATTTTTATCTTAGTTGAACATTTCTGTGCCATGGAAAATGCACTTATTCCGAGCATCTAATCTAATTCTACAGTAAGTAAGTCTAATTCACTCGGAAAATCTTTTGAAGTATGTACGATAAGTTTAAAAAACGTAACACTATTATTTTTTGAAAACTTAAATGTAAATTCAGTAGCTTTTAACATTTTTCACTGGACCGCGGACGGCTCGAGTGTTGCCAGTCTTCTCGCTGTCCTGGCCATTAACAGCGATCCATATATCTTATCGGGACTGCGTCACACCTGCCCGTCTAAACCAAAGAGGGATGAAATGCCTCTAAAAGGTTTCCCACGTTAAAAGGAAAAATAAGAAACAAGCTTTTAACATTTTCTCAGTGCCAGCATTCCTTGTCATAATAATACTATGGATGTTGTAGATTCCAATAAGAGTAGTTCAAAAAGCATTTAATTAGTAAGAGAGTGGAAAAATATGACCAAGAGATACTAGAAATTAATTCAATTCTGACCCAACGTGCCATTCATTAGTCTTAAACTGGAGAAGTTTAGTATCTAAACTCATATACAAAGGGCTTGAACTTGAACATATAGGTAGTACCTACAACTTCTTCACAACACTTGAAAATATTTCTTACTTCAAAACATTTACTTTAATTTCCCAGTTTCGTCTCTTAGAGAATATAATTTTTATTTATCTTGTTACAAGAAAGCTATGTCAACAGTTATTACTGTTATTACAAACTAGAATTTCCTTTACTTACTTAATATTGAGCACAAGTATATTAAACCATGTTATTTTTTCATGATTGTTTGGTACAATAAAGATGTAATTTTAATGTTCTTTTCATTTTGAAAGAGTATTAACTAAATCTTCATGTATACTGTTCACCTAAAAGAATATCATCATATCATCCGATTGACATAGGTCCCCTCCAAATATTGTTTTTGGAATCCTCTGCTTTCCTTATCCATAGGTTTCCCATTACCCAGATCGTTTGTACCCGTTTGAGGGGTCTACCCTGCCCGCGTCTTTTTCGAAAATTAAATGCATAAAAACTAAACATATTCATCATTTTGTAAACCTTTAAAATCTCGTTAACTGGCCGTAAATAACACAACAAAAAAGTATTTCAATGAAAGCGATGACTGGCTGAAAAACCACGGAGTAATCCTCTTTTTATCAATTTAAATTTTTTATAGAATAAAGTAATATTAGATGCCCCGTCTGGTATCTTGTTTAAATCTGCTGAGGGCCTTCATTAACGGTTCATTCTCTTATGAAATAAAAGAGGCTCGAGCACGAGGGAACAATATAAAAGTTTATTGACACACAAAATGCTTCTCTGGGTAAAATTAAGATGCAGATGAGGGTTCTTTATTATTTTTTTGTTTTAATATAAGACGTAGGTTGTACTTTTGGTACCATGTTGTTGAATGGTTAGTGAACTGCGCCTTATGTAAGGCCTTGTAAAATTGAATAAACGCCATCACAATAGAATAAACCTTAGTAATACGGAAACCTTTATTAGCCACGGACATGTGGAAATCAGCGAAAGAGGTCTTTGTTGTAACTTATACTGAAAGGAAATCAGAAACCCTGGAAGAGATAGGGAAACTTAATATCCATTATGGGCATAATAAGTAAATGACTATACCCTATTGTCTCGGTTAAGCTTGCTCTTTAATACTGAAGAAATTTGGGCTAAGCAACATAAATAAAACCTAAGTCAAAATTGTAAATATTACACATTTAGTTTATTTCATTATTCAACGTAAAAAAATTAACATTGATTATCTAACCAAATTTTAGTCTTCACTAAAAGTAAATTGAATTCTCGAATATAAAATAGGTAAGAAAATCCGTCATTGTTTTTCAATAAACCCTTATAGGCACATCCAGGAGCGCACTTGACCGGATTATCTCGCATTACTATTCAAGGCAGCTCAGTGGTAACGTTCAGAATGCGGCACATTTGTATTCCGCTTACGAGTAGACAAATAAGTTAAATAAGTTTCCTCAAAGATGGCAAACTCGGCGTGGTTTACGATGAGCTGTCAAAATATTGAGGTGTGAGTGAGTCAGCTTAAGAAATTTGCGGTTTATGGGTAGTTCGGGAATTGTTTAGTTGTATTGTGAGAATGTATTAATTGTAAGTGTTTTGTTATTCTGTTGAATTATTCATTCATGCAAAGTATTTTGTAGGGTTGGGAATAACAAATGAAGTTGGGAAACTTGGAGAAGCGATTAGATTTTTGACACGCAAATTGTAATAAAAATAAAAACAGCAACACACTACTGATTAAAGGAACTAATTAACATACACATTCATTACACATGGTACATTTAGACATTGATTTTGTTCTTAACGCGGAATTCCTTTTAGAAGTTGTCCACCCGCCTTTGGCCCAGGCGGGCAGGCGTCTCGTCATTGCCTGTTCATTTTCTTGGGGTCGACGCAAATGATTTTCTCCATTTATACTCTCCTGTCAGCCATCACATACATATCATCATTCACTCCCTTTTTTCATATTCTCTCTAACACAATCCACCCATTTTGTCTTCGGCCTTCCTCTTCCTATCCATCCTGGTGTGTCGAAAGAGAAATCGTAGTAGATACCTACTATTTATCAAATTGCGAAACTAGTAAAGTATATTGATTACAATGCACAAAGTGTTAACCATCGTTTTGATTGCTATACCATACTTATTGATTAAAAATAGGTATTAATATTGTCATTAAGTTTAAAAAAGCCAAAAAACTGCCTTTCATATAATTTTATCTTAGTAAAACACTACAAATATTTTGTCAATATTCTCTTTTCTTATGTATTTCATATTTAAGTACCTATTCAAAACAAATCCTTATTAAATGTCTCCGATGAAAGCTCCCAAAATACGCCCACTACTTTCCTATACTCTAATTACAAATCACCACAAAGTAATTTTAGATTCTTCCAACTTAGATATCCTTTCAACAAAGTTAACAAAGAACGAACAAAATAAGCTTTAATAAAATAATTATGCGAAGGACCTTTGATGGAAATATCACATACCTTAGTTGCTCGACCACAGGCTTGCCAAAATTTTCTAAAAGACGTCGACATGATCGATGCTCATAAAAAATTTAAATGAGCCTTCATTCCATCCTTTTTCCTATCTAGAAAGTATTAAGTGGAATACCGAGAGGTAGGACCCGTTTAATTTCACAGGTATTTGTTACGAAACACCTTTTGACGTTTAATGACCGTGCGAATAGGTGAAGATTGGACGATGAAAGTGGACAGCTAAAGATTAATTTGACAGGGAAATTTGTTACGCCGTTATGTCACTTTTTTCAGGTAATAATGCTTGAATAAATGACTTTTTAAGTAAGAAGGCGTATAAGTGCGTCTCACTGTATTACGAGGGAAAACTCTTGGATAACACGCTGAAATAGTGTGCATAATAAAAGTAATACTAATTTTCTAAATAACATACTTAGTCTTGCTATAATTTTTTTCAAACATGTGTGTGGACTGTCAGAGTAGGGTCATGAGCACGGCGAGCTTAAACGACTAAAGCCACTTGGTGTTCTTCTCAGTTTTCAATGTTGAAGGATCCTGTTAACCCCTCTGAATGATAATGCTAGACTCTGTCTTGACTTTGTAACAAAAATTATGAGTTAATATTCAGTTTACATTTTCAGAGAACGTTATAACAGTTATTTTTCATTGATAATGGCAGTTTTGTATAAATACTATTTTCTAAATCGACTTTTGTTCATGTAAAACACAACGTACAAAATATTATTAAATAAATGACCATTCGTTTCGCACTCAACATCTAATGGTCTACATTTGTGAACGAGTAATTAATACTAAAGTAAGTGTATACTCTTTTGTAATGATCTTAAAGTCGTTAGCCGCGACATGTATTAATAATTAACTTTATTGTTACGTAAATGTGGCATGTTATAAACTTTGTATGATAAGAGTTATTGTTCTATAAGGAAGTTAATAACATACAAGACTCTTTAATCAAATAAACAGAAATGTTTTTAGTATAACACTAATAATTATTATTAGTGTTATACTTAAAACATTGTTCTTTGATTATAACACTGCAATACGAATACGGAATACCGGAATAACTTAGAAAACAATGTCGTAAGTAAAGCAAACAGTAAGCATAGTGATATTGTTCCGCGCTTTGTGTCCAACTTGATTTATGTATTCAAGTTTACATTTTGTAGGAACTACGCGCTTACTTATTGATTAATTATTGTTTAGAAAAGCCGAGGTATATTTGTATTATGTTTATATAGATATATAGATACGCTTTGTAACGAGCTATTTCAAAGAAAGTAAAGAATCAATATTGAATATGTAGTACTTTCTTGGAAAGTAAATTGTCATAGTAATCTAAAGTAAATAATGTGTTTTGCTTTTTTTGCACTATGCTTTTTATCTACCGAATTTATGTCAACCTGAACATGCTCCCGTGGGGCTCACAGACAGTAGCAGACTGAGTTGCCTGTGCGGCGCTCCACAAACTATGACCCACCTCTCATCATGTCCTGGATGCCCTTACACTTGCACTCAGAAAGAGATAATGATTGCCAGCGATAACTTAGTCAGTGTCGCTGAATTTTGGGCTACATCAATTTAGTTCACAGTATCATTTTGCCATCGATACGCTAAGAAGAAGAAGATGTCAACCTGATTTTCGTGAGGACTTTTACAAACATTAATTGACAAAAGTCATCAAGATTCAACATTACGTCCTGTGAATAATAAAAATCTAGCATGACATTCGAACTTGTTACCATCGTGCACCATACCCGCATAATATGTAATCGCTTTGTTATCATGGCTATGTTAAAAAATATGCCCTTACATTAAAACTAAAAAGTTGATATTCTTGTACACGAATTATCTCCTGTTTCGCTTAAAATTTTAATTATTCATTCTTAATTCCGAATTTGGAGCAAACTTTTCAGCATCCATGCTTGGCGGAAATTGTGTCATTATAAAATTTATAAAAGAAGATTCAGTTCCCTTAACAACCTAGCACCTGTTTTTGTCACACAACCACCTAGCACAGGTCTGTGAGACACCGGAACAAAATGATTCTCATTTTTTAAACTGTGAAAGGTTAATATGAATATTGAGTTAAAAGTTTATTAGGAACATATTAAACTATTGATTAGGAAAGAATGGCACAAGATAATATCAATAGTTTAAAAAAAATCTTAATTGAATAATAAACAATCTTATTTTTTTTATTACAAAGTAACATATTTGGAAGATAAGACTTATTACAGTAATCCCACGAGTGGTTACTTCTTTGTACTTTTTTTTGAGATAATTAAGAATACATAAACATAAAAAACATCAAATTATCTCAAACAAAATAAAACTTAAGCAAAATTGCAAGACCTAAACATTCAGTTTTTCAGGACAATTAATACAAGGTTTATGTGAGCATTTTAAGCAAATAGGTGCTCTGCATTCGAAACACATGTATTGTTTTTTACTTTTTGTTTTTGTAGTAACAAGAAGAACAGTTCTAACATACTGTTAACCTTTATTTAGCACTATTTCTTGAAGGAATTACTCTTGGAGTGGTTCCTTTGTTGCTGTCGAGAACGCTGCGAAAAGTCATTCTAATATCACGTTGCAATTTCAAGTTACTTGCATGACGCTCCATATTTGATCAAGTGTTTAGTTTATTTCAATATACTATTTTCACACTTCCTCTCTCCTGCAATATATTATACTATAGCGGTGTTGATGGAAAGGAAGAAGGGGTCAGAGGACAAGCTATTGCGCCTTTTACAGAATAAAATCCTTTTTCGAGTTTTCGATTGCACTTTAGATACCTTTACATATCATCATCTTCAGAAACAAACTGATCAAGAACTGTCGAAGATAAATCAGTTTTGGGCAGTACATTTATGTTGTTTTTTATTTTAGTTGTCTTTTCATATTGTGAGTCTGACTCGCAACTGCGTTCTAACGCTTCCTCTAATCATAAATCTACATAAAAAACACCCCATTCATCATTTGGTACTGTTTCGTTGTCCTTCCTTATTAATAAAAATCTTTTTCCAACCCCCGCTCAATCTTTTTTACATTGAAAGTCATTTTTAAATAAAATAGAAAAAAATACTCAATTGTAAAATAGTCACGTAACCACCTAGCAGAGGTCTCTCAGACCCCGGGCGAAAGTTTTTTACTAACCAGAGCAAAACTTACGGACATACAACCGTGGAAAGAGCTTGTGTAGCTCTGAGAGGGGCTAGGAAAAGGTACCGGAACTAACGGGTTTATACGAAACTCGGGTGCAATAATATTCAAGTTTTTATATTTGGTGGTGTCTGTCAGACCTATGCTAGGTGGTTAAGGGTGGAGTGGTTTATATAGAAACTACATAACGTAGGCATTAAAGTTTTTTGGTGTAATCTCTATAAAAACAAATAGGCAATCTTGAATAAAGCTAATAACAATGTATAAGGAGGCCAATTTTCTTTAGTTTGAGTAGGAGGCCTGTCCTTGCAGTGGGTAATTTTAGAGGTGTTATGAATATAATTAATAACTAATAAGATAGGTTCTTGTAAGTAATGGCATTCCTTGTTATTCATGACCACTGCTGAAAAGTGAGGATAAGCAATGTTGGCTATCATGTCATTCTATCAATTGGCTCATATGATGATGATGAGGATGATGTCATTCTATACTAAATAGCTAATCTTTGAGTAGTATCACATCTAAGCGTCTCCGTCTTTTGAAAATGCCACGCGATTAAAAAAAAGGAAGTTTATTAAATATTTATAGCCACAAATCCGCATACTGTATGTCTTACTGGCATATAGGTAAATTAAATTTACTACTATATAATAGTACACGTCACTACTGTGACATTTTATTTTTTGACTCTAATATTTTTATTAGGAACAGTTTTTACTTAACAAAAGATACCATGTATCTTTCTTTTTATTATAGAAAACAACTTGCTAATTTATTAGCATTTAATATAGGTATAGGTACAAGTACTAATAGAGTACTCATTAGTTTGGTAGGAGATAGTAGGTCCACTACTAATACATTTATTGAACCATCTAATAGTTTAAACTATTAGATAAGACAAAGGGTAGCCTTAATCTTTGTTTAGTTCATCAAAACATACAAGGTCTATCTGGCAAAGAACTAGAAATAGAACTGTTTTTAAACAAACATAATGTACAAATCTTTTGTGTTACCGAGCATTGGTTACAGTCACATGAATTATTATTTAATAATGCACACTTTATATTGGCAAGTGCGTTTGTAAGAAAGAAGGCTATACGCGGTGGCTCTCTAATATTTATAAGTAATAAAGTTGAATTTAAAGAAAGAAAAGACATAGCAAATCTTTCTATCGAGCGCACAGTCGAAATCTCTTGTGTGGAGCTTGAGCAACATGTTGTAGCTTGTGTGTACCGACCACCGCAGAGTGATTATAGTCTATTCGAGGGTGTTATGGAGAAATTGTTAGAAAGACTATGCTCAGGAAATAAATTTATTATAGTATGCGGGGACTTTAATGTAAATCTACTTGAAAAATCTTCAACTAGTGCTAGATTAATTTGTTTGTTTCAGTCTTATAATTTACAGTTTTTATTTAAAGAAGCCACTAGGATTACATCTCATTCTGCTACATGCTTAGATAATGTATTTTGCAACTGTGAATATGTTAATAAGGATATCTTAAGTGATTTAACATCTGACCACTGTGGGCAAAGGGTAGTATTTCCATCTATTACTACTCCCACAGAGAACAAAATCACATGCAGGCCAATTACCATAAACCGCCTGAATCAATTTAGTGATAATGTTGCAATCAAAGTGACTAGAATTAATCTTAATCAGTATAGCCCAGATGATATTTATAAAGATTTATTAGACATTATCAAGCTTGAATATGATAATATTTTTAAAACTAAGACTTTTGTTAGTAACTCTAAAACTAAATTCTGTGATTGGGCAACAACAGGTATATATAAAAGTAGAGCTCGCTTGTATGAATTGTATGGTATGAAACAATATAATACTCAACCAGATTTCATTCAATATGTCAGGAACTACTCGAAAACTTTTAAGAGGGCTTGTGCCATAGCAAAGTCTTCTTATTTGAGTAATAAGATAAAGGAATCAAACAACAAAATTAAAAGTACATGGGACATTATTAATGCAGAGACCGGCCGGATGAAAATTCGTGATACTAATTATGTACTAAAAACTCAAGATAAGGTTCTCACCAATAATGCTGACATTGCACATGCTTTTAATAATTTCTTTATCAATGTTCCTATTCATACAACAACCTCCTTAAATTCCTCTCCAAACCAAGCAGAATTTTTACTAAAAGATAAAGTAATTGAATGTAAGAACCGCTTCAGTTTTAGGTCTATTAACCATAATGATATCATAAAAGCTTTCAAAAGTCTCAATTCCAAGAAATCTGCTGATTTATGGGGTATGTCTGTCAAGCTTCTTCAGGGTATTATATTTAATATATCTCCACATTTATCTATTATATTTAATAAGTGTATTGCCATAGGTGTATTTCCTTATCTAATGAAACACAGTAAGATTATTCCTTTGTTCAAGAATGGATCAAAAAGCGACCCTGGTAACTTTAGACCAATTTCAATACTACCTGTGATTAGTAAAATCTATGAGAAAATTATCTTATGCCAATTGGAGAGTCACTTTCATTTAAATAATATTTTTCATAGGCAGCAATACGGTTTTAGGAAGGGTAGCTCAACGATTGATGCGGGTGTTTCTCTTCTGAAATATATCTATGATGCTTGGGAAAATTCTATGGATGCAATAGGCGTCTTCTGTGATCTTTCTAAAGCTTTTGACTGCGTTGATCATGGGACACTTCTGTGCAAGCTTAGACATTATGGAATTAGGGATGCTTCTCTTGATTTATTATCTTCGTATTTAAGCAATAGGGTTCAGTATGTCGAAGTAAATGGTAGTAGGTCCTCTGGTCTTCCGCCAAGTATGGGCGTGCCTCAAGGATCCATTCTAGGTCCGTTTCTATTTTTAGTTTATGTCAATGACTTGCCGTTTCTTGCTCAGGGTTTGTGCGACATTGTTTTATTTGCAGATGATACTTCACTCGTTTTCAAAGTAAACCGTAAGCAAACTAATTTAGATGAAGTTAACGAATCTCTCGCACAAGTCCTGAACTGGTTTACTGCTAACAATTTGCTTTTAAATGCTGCCAAAACAAAATGCTTAAAATTCTCTATGCCCAATGTTAAAAGCCTTAGTAATAATCTGATTTTAAACGGTGAGGTCCTTCGTTTTGTAGACACTACTGTATTTTTAGGAATAACGTTGGATAGTAAGCTGCAATGGGGTGCTCATATATTAGCTCTAGCAGGAAAACTAAGTTCAGCTGCTTATGCAGTTAAAAAAGTGAGGCAGCTAACGAATATAGAGACAGCAAGATTGGTATACTTTAGTTACTTTCACAGCTTAATGTCCTATGGTGTTCTTTTGTGGGGTAGGGCTGCAGACATCGAATCTATTTTTATTCTTCAGAAGCGTGCAGTTCGAGCTATTTACAATCTTGAATCGAATGTTTCATTGAGAGATCGTTTTAAGGAAATAGGTATTTTAACAGTTGCTTCACAATATATATATGCTAATATAATATATATTAAGCAAAATATTGAACAGTATGATAGAAATGGCGACATTCATAGCATTGGTACGAGGAATAGGCATAAGTTGATAGGTCCACAACATCGCCTACATAAGGTACATAACACTTTTGCGGGACTCGGTATACGTTTATTCAATAAACTGCCTAAGCATGTAATGGATCTACCTTTACTAAACTTTAAAGCATTTGTAAAAAATCAGCTATTATCGAAAGGCTATTATACAATAAACGATTATATTAATGACAAAAACTCATGGGCTTAGATTTCAATTATCGTGATTTCATGTTGCTTGTTCCATGGTGTAGATTGTGGCTTAACCTAGGTAGTTGTGCGGATGTTATGTTACTACCTTATTACTTTCTTTTACAGTTTTATTTGTTATTGTAACGATAGAAATACTTCACTTGCATTTGTAAATGTATTTAATTATATTATCTAAATGGTATTCTATTCCATTCTCAACTACTTAAAGATTAACAAAATCAACTTGACGACACAAATGCTTGTGTGTTAATTTCTGTCGGATATCGCAGTGACGAGATGACTGATGAACGTGCCATGCAATTAAAGCTTTTTTAAATCAATTTATTAACAATGAAATTTTTTTTACCAATTAAACTTTAAATTGCTATGCATGTAAGATTTGCTTGCACACATCATTCTTCACGCTGCTGTTGGTAATTGTAACAAAGTCAAATTATTATTTTGAAAAGAGTGGCCTGAGTTTCTTGGCCACATTCTTCTCAGAGCTCTACTATAGTCGTCTGCGAAAGTGGTAGTAGTTTGGCAGACATTTTTCTCTATACTATTCTACTACATGTATAACGATTTGCATGTGTTACTTTGTAACCTAAGTGAATAAAGCTATTTGACTTTGACTTTGACTTTGACTTGACTCTTAGTAAACTGAATAAAGCCTAGATTTAGTATACTGTAATCAATCATCATCATAACAGCCCATTAAAGTCCCACTGCAGGGACGGGCCTCCTTCCGTGACGAAGGGATACTTGGCCTGCTAATACCACGCTGGCCAGACGGATTGGTATATGGATTAATTTCAAGTTTTCCTTTTTTTATGTCGTAAAGATAATATTCGCGGATAGTGCCTTAGTCGGTTTTTACGACACCCATGGGATGAGTTTTTTTTAATTTTCTCCCCGGGGTTATAACCGCCTCGGGGAGGAGTTTATTGGCGCAACAGTGCGCCCAAAGCTATTAGATACTAATGAGTGCGCTGCCTTATATATATAATAATGGACTTAAACCTAGGGATTTAGGGAGTGTAGTGAGATTGATTATGATTGTGTATGTGTTGGTGTTATGTGTTATTGTACGATTTAAGTGTGTTGACAATGCATGTTAAGTGTGTCATGAATGAATTTGAGGTAGATTTCTTTGTGATGATTTGTGTAAGGTTGTAGGGGTCATTCTGAAAGTGGTGGGATGTTTGTTCATGGTGTAAGCGGGTGCGTGTATAATTTGGGCATTGTGTTAGTAAATGTATGAATGTTTGGGGTGTGGTGTCGTCACATGGGCAGGTATTGTTTTGTGTTATATGAAATCTGTGTAGGTAGTATTTATGATAGCCGTGGTCAGTGAGAAGTTGTGTGAGTGCGAAGGTGTGTCCTATTTTTTGCGTAAGTGTGTGTAGGTTTTCAAGTGTAGGGCACTAGTTACGAATGGTAGAGCCCTTAGGGTTGTTGGTGTATATGTTAGAAGAGTGTTGATGGCTTTGAGTTTTGTTCAGTTTGTTGGCGTAACTGAGTGGGAATCGTGAAAATTTTGGCTGACAGCTCAATGTGGCAGCTTCCTTGGCTGCGGTGTCTGCGGCTTCGTTGCCGATAATGCCAGCATGAGCTTTGATCCAAATAAATTGAATATCAAAGTTTATGTTATATAATGTTTTATGTATGTTGTTGGTTAATCGATGTGTGCTCTGTATGTTGCTGATGTCTTCCAATGCGGATCTAGAATCCGATATGATGACGGCTGAGGTGACTAGCGGCTGCTGTTGCAACCACATGCACGCCTGGTCAATAGCTGTCAGCTCTGCCTGGAAAACAGAGCACGAGGAGTGGAGTTTGAATTTGTGAGATGTGGATGTGTTGTGTGGTGTATATGCAACGAAAGCAGAGCCGACACTGTTGTCATGTTTGCTTCCATCGGTGTAAATGAGATGTGCATGTTGGTGATTTGCTAATGTGGTATCGAGTTCTTCTTGCGTTTGGTTAATTATGTATGGGTGAGGAATACGAATTGCGGGATGTAGTAAATGTGATGGATGTATGGGTGAGTCTAGTGTAATGTCTTCAGGGAGGTGATCGGTGACCCCAGTGATCCTAGTTAGTTTGGTTTTGGCTGTTTCTGTGACCTTGATGTCGAGCGGTGTAAGTGCGGATGAGGCTATTGCATCGGTGGTATTGATGGTACGAAATCCCTTAATAATTTTAAGTGCAAATCCTCTTTGTAGAGATAGCCATGGGATGAGTTAGCGTGGTGACATATTATATTTATTTTAAGCCTAGACTTAGTATACTGTAATGACTGCTAAGTATACATTCTCCTATATAAGTATGTGCTTACCTGAAAATAAGAGTATTAATAAATAAACGCTTACCTTGGGATATTATGTTTGAGGATGGGTAAAATAACAGCATGTATTAGTACGAGGGTAATTAAATTTAATCCCTGCTTCTTTGTTTTTTTCAGCTATGTTATTAGTATTTTATTATTTAGATCTTAAGTTATTAATTAAAAAATGATACAAATTTCACTGTACGCTTTAGTAAACTTTGTGTCAGACTAACTAAGTAGTCAGACATGGAATATCATCATTATCATAACAGTCCATTAATGTCCCACTGAAGGGACGGGCGTCCTCCCGTGACGGAGGGATACTTGGCCTACTAATACCACGCTGGCCAGACGGATTGGTATAGGGTTTAATTTGAAGTTTTCCTTCTTTCTATGTAAAGGTAATATTTACGGATAGTCCCTTAGTCGGTTTTTACGAGACCCATGGGATAAGATGGGGTAGTGACATATTGTATTCTTACTCCGCCACCACACTATGGAATATAATACGATATTATACGATACTATTAAAAATAAACCATTTATTTCTGCCTTTTTTTCGCAAAGCAACGACGAGATACATTGACAAGATCGAGTGCTCTATTAGTCAAAGACGCCTGTGCTATCTACTACGAAGATGCAAATGCTAGATCTCAATGTTGAACTTTTCCAGAAAGTAGCAAGCACGTACTTAAATCAGTCAACGTGTCATAATTAACAGATAGACATAGCCCTCTCAACACGCGCCACCAAACATGGTATTCCACCTACTTGATACCGTCTTAAGCCCGTACTTGATATTAATCATATTCCTATTATAACCAAAATAACCATGTACAATGCTATTCACAAGAACACATGGTATGTATAATATATTTCATTACAAACAAAGTCGGTTGGAAACTTACACGGGCGTCCATTTTTGCGGGCGAGCCAGTTTTCAAAAGTACATAATTTAATACACGCCCTACGTACATTATATTACATTTATTTTGTATGTTTTGTAGCTTTTATGTAAACTTTATAAAAGTTTAATCCACACAAGTTAATAAGCTTCCAGGAATACGTATGAATACAATCCTATGTTCGTTATGTTTGTGTTCTAGGTTATTTTTGTTAGCTTTACTAATTTGAAATGTATTTGATGGTTTGACACCCACGCAGGAGAATGTTTGGTTTGAACCGGTTATTGATTGCAGCATGTACTAAAATATTTATTAGTAAGAAGAAAGATAGAAAATCCATTTATTCCTGCACCAAACAAATCCAAAATTAAAAAAAGAAATGAGTAAAAATAATCGTTAGAAAGTAGTGTACAACGTTACTTCTTTGCAGGAATTGAACCACACTTACCATATTGAGTTCCATTAGAAACCTTTGCGCCTCCTTTTTTAATGTTTTTTTTTCACTCTCAAGGAATACGTTCGGTCCTTATCAAAATTCAATCTTTAACCTTCGTTATCATTAATATTAAATGACTTATGTGAAGGTTTTCCCGTTTCTCTTATCACGTCTGAGATAAGGCTGTTGCTTTACGATTAAAGCAGCGTTTGATGTAGGTCTGTTTAAAAGAGATGAAAATGTTTCTCGGTATATATTTTATGTAGGGATTAGATAGTGCTAGGGATTAGATAGTGCTAGGTATTAAATATTTATGTAGACACGGCTATATTAACCCAAGTAAATTTTAGGGGCAAAAAACATGAGATTATTGCCATAATAAGAATTCACTCTGTCACTTTTACTTTGCTTGTCTATCCAATAGCTTCATTATACAACATTTAAAGGCCCAGTAAAGGAAGGAGAGAATACGACGTATGCGGAAAGATTGTTCCATAATTTAATGGTTTGCTGTAGGATAAAATTCTCGTTCTATATAATGCAGGAGAAACTTGAACAGGTTACTCCAAAATTATTTTAATTCAGTTTGATGCCACTTTAGATAAAATACAAGACAGGATAGGTTTCTGTGATCCGCAAATTAAAAGATTCTCCCTTTGAATGGTATGTTAAATTTATGTTCTTTGAATGTTTGTCAACGAAAACATAACAGAAAATATATCTTTAGCTTCAGGGATTAAATACCTCTCTTGTTGAAAATTATAATTAAAATACCATACAAACATTTTTCAGATACGATAATTTCAAATACAACCATTTCTTCAATTTAATTATCAAGAGAATAAAAAGCTATTTTTATTTCCTACCATTTCCCAACATACAACATTACAAATATTTTCATTTGTACTTAACGTTTGTGATGTTCGTAAACAATGAGGAAATAAAAATTCCTTGTACTCGGCACGCGAATGTTGGGTTGTTTTCCTTCAGGATTGCATACCTTAGTGTGTTTTTGTTTGTTTCAATGTCGCTGTTATTTTGTGCTCTTTTAATATGTTTAAATCTTTTACAATCACGTTGTGCAATTGTAAGTTTTATCGGTAAGAGGGGAGGTGTAGAAATACTGATAAGGATGTAATTGGTGTCCTCCTTCAGTAAGGGAAAGTACGTAGCACTCGGAATTGATTAGCATGTACTCGTATGTAGACGAAGAAAAGCAGGTTTGCTATGATGATGTATTGATGTAACATGCCGCTTACTACTAATCTTTGCTACCGTTATAAAGAAATACATAGTTTTGTAGCGTCATCTACCGACTAACTCAAGCGAACACCTTCACTACGTCCTGAATCGCGATATCAACATTCGCACAGCGATTCCGCATATACAACGTCCAACGTACAACTTATATTAAATAGTTACAACCAAACTTCCTTAGACAATAACGAGATTTCCCCGACATCAACATTGACCATTCCATTAAATAAAGTTGAAGTTTTTCTTTCACTTCACTCTTTTTACAGTAATTCCACGAATTAACTTCTCGAAGCTTTCAAGAGTTCTTTAAACTTAATAATTAAGGAAAAGCGTAAAATGCAGATTTGGTGCCGTAACGTTAAGAAACTATTGAATTCTTTCTGAATGTTAAATTAAGTTTCAATTTTTAATGCTTTAACTTTTAATTTCAAGTCAAGTCAGTTTCTCTTTTATCTATGAGAGCAATATTCTTGGTTTCCATTATAAAAGAACTGCTAATAACATTTAAAAAGGAACATAGAATCAGGGGCTGTAATTAGAAGCGATTTTTTAACGTGGTTACCAAAACAATTACTTTTCCAGTGTTACTTTTTTTCAATAAGAATCATCGCCAATAATAGCTAAATCTACTAGAAATAAGAACACGAATTCAAGTATGTGTAGCTAAAAATTCTCTTATAATTACACTGTATTTCTGAATAGACAAGTTAACTAAATAGTTTGACAGCTGAATAATTTATCGATCAATGTGTCATAGAGTCAGTGACCTAAATAATATGTTAATCTTAATAAAGTTATCCTTATTATTACATGATGATAATGATAATGTTATCTATCTATCTAAATCAGTCATGACCGGTCTACTGCTGGACATAGGCTTCCTAAAGTTCACGTCACTCGTTATATTAATATTTCGCCTAAATGATCTAATAACGTAATCGTTTCCAAAGATGTTTAATTAAATAAGATATTTCCACGATAGACATTGCAATGAGCATGAATTAATTCTAAAAGATAAAATTACCAAATAAAGTGAGAGTAAGAAATTATCTATTAAATTTAATTTACAAAGGCAGAATATAACCACAAACAGCGGTGACTCGTAATTAGGAACCCAAAAACAGTAAAGTAATTTGAATTTATTTGTCAACGAAACAAAATTTAATGTAATTCCTTCATGTAATTTTAATAACAAGAATCTTATTAAGCCTTGGTTTATGTCTGATGACGCACAAATAACTCAGAATATTACTCTGTTTTATTTTTAAAACTCCTTTCTGATATTAAATAATATCTATGTATGTAAAAGTAGAATAAAGGATTTGCAGATAGATGTTATTCTATATCGGAATATATTTCAATATTATTTATTTCTATCAAAAAAAGACACTTTGACAAAAACCCTGTACTTATTCGCCTGGTCAACGTGGTATCAGTAAACATTCTTTACAGATTCACACAACGCCATCTAGTCCCAAACTAAGCAGAGTACTATGGATACTAGAGAACGGATAAACATACTTAAATACTTTTTTGTAAATACATACATATTATACGTAGAAAACACCCAGACCAATGCAAACAATCATGTTCATGCACACAAATATTTGCATTGAGCGGGAATCGATCCCGAGACCTCTCCGTAGCAGTCATGTTATATAACCACTATGCGCCGTAGAGGTCGTCGAAGTAGGCCTCGTTTCCCTTCGTCACCGGAGGAAGCCTGTCTTTGCAGTGAGGCATTTATGGACTGTAATGATGATGATCATATAATCATGATAATATTATCAGAATGATAACATAGATACTTATTTAAATTTGTTAATATTGTTTTGAAGTAGCTAAGGTACATGTAACCCGTATTGTAATTACAAAAGCTATCGGCTATATTTTTTAATTAAACCTGTTTAGCGTAACCTTAGCCCTTTTTATTTTGTTTATTATACATCTATATCTATATACTATATAATAAAACTGTAGAGAGATCAATTCTGTACATTGAATATATGTTTGAAGGAATTAATGTTGTTCATTAATGTTGGAGGATGAATGGTGATCGACAATTATACCAAAAATGCAATCAATAAATTTTTTGTCTGTCTGTCTGTATGTGCACGCATGGGTCAAAAACTACTAAAGGCATTTTAACCAAACTTGGTACGATTGTAGTCCATACTCCTGGGCAGGTTATAGGCTGTATAACATAACGCTAAGACACATAGGAGCTGAGCAGTGACGAAAAATTTGAAGCAAGTCGGTTGAAAAAACGCGCGTTCGTGCTCTTATCATCGCATACGTTGATCATACGCCAAAAATATGTATTACAAAAATAATGGTCTTAATATTTAAAAGATAGATATATATCTATCTTTTATATACTAGCCACAATAACGTGTTTAATCGTTAGGGTTTTCTTCAAAGTGTATTAAATACAATGTAATTTGCATTTAAAAAAAAGTTATAGAAATCGGTTTATAAACACACAAGATATACCTAGATGAAAGAAAATTTCCAAATGTCGCCGCGCCAGTATGAGTACGGCTGTACGGTTGATTTTTGTTTAACGTCCGAAACGGCCAACCGGTGCATCTATATAATTTCATTCACATTGACTCTTAATGCGAACGGACGTGGTTCTTATTGACTCTTCTCGAAATAAGCGCGCTTTAGATATTAAAATACATAGATACGTAGTTTTTAGGTATTATTTTTAAAGTAGGTAATCTATTTATCTATAATATAATAAAACTGTAGAGGTCGAAATGTCTGTTCTTTTCGAAAATTCAGATAAAAATTATCTCTATAATCTAGAAAAAAGTCAACAACACTACACACTTACAATTTTTAGAATTAATGTCTATCTGTCTGTCTGTCTGTTTGTTACCGCACATCTTTAAAACGAATTAAAATATAATCTTAAGACCAATACATTGTATTGTAGCCTTTCTTATTAGGCTTAAACTGAGGTATCAAAATCGTACAAGTATTACTCGAGATATTGCTAGATCTCTTTATTAGAACAGTCCAATACAAATTAGGGGTCATAAAAATGGATTTGGTTCAATGTTGAATGAATTTAAATTTCGTTTCTTTTGTTCACGAGATGGCGGTACCAGTAGTAATCATAAAATAAATGAGTTTTTAAATAATCTATAACTATTTTATTATTAAGTGCTATTAATAAGTTATTCCTTTTAAGTGATAATAAAATTAACCATGAATTGTATGTGTAATATCAATTATAAGTCTTATTAAATTAAATCAATTATAAGTTTACTTGATTGTTATATTTTTGTGTTTTTCGTAATTGAAACGCAATTTAATTAAATATGAATTGTATTATTAAGCTATTAATCTAAAGTATCAATTATTCTTTTGGTATTAATTTAGTTTAAACTGTAGTAGTTACTGGTCAACGTAAAAGTATGCAACAGACTCCACCTGTTTTTATTAATGTAAATAAATACAAATAACCTTTATTAGTTAATCACAGGTACAAAACATCTGACAAAAATAAATAGTCTTTCCCTGTATTGCTAATATTGGCGTACAAACTTCATTTTTTAAAGTTAAGCTATAAGTACCTATACTTAATCATAAATATTAAATTGAATTAAAATAACATTCCTTTTCTCACAATCTTATTATAACTGCAATTATAACACACTTATATAACTAGTTAATAATTAATAATAGGTATATGGGTATAATATAACAGACAACATAATAAGTAAAACGTTTTTTCTTTATAAAATCATTTTACACATTATTGCTATTTGTCAACATTAAAAAAATACAAAACTGACAATAAAATATAGAAATACAATCACAAAACATTAAATTATTATTCAAAGTGTTTGTGTTTATTTTATTAAGTAATTCAAAAATACTGCACGCAGTTTATCTATAGATGATAATAATAATGCTTGACACGGCACGTATTGTGAGGAGGTTCCTATCTCTGGAGCCCTAACCACCAGTAGCTTAGTCCCTGTACCCGATGCTGGTGGGTCTACCTTTTTTTTATATTTTTAAATGTGTTTATTTTTATATCTATATTTAAAAATGTAATGAATTGTGAAAAATGTAAATAAAGAGAAAATAATAATAATATAGTCGAGTCTAAGTTTAGTCAAATATTTTTTGCTAGATGGTAAAAAGGTGTTAGGTACAATAATTTATTTCAGCATTTTTTTTACAAAAGACAAATCCCACACTAGCCTTTAAAATATCAATTTAACGAACACAAAGAACATCCAGACTAAGGACAATAGTTTGTGTATCACAATTGTCCTCCATGGGAATTGAACCCGCGACCTCATGCACGCCAGCCATGTAATGCAACCGCCGCGCCACCGAGGCAGGTAATTCTGCCGCACCATAACGTGGCGTGCAAATGTATTCATTCATAATTAATTAGCGATTATCCGTGTGGTGACGGAGTAAGAATACAATATGTCACCTCCCCATCTCATCCCATGGGTGGCGTAAAACCGACTAAGGGACAATCGGTGAATATTATCTTTACGAAACCCTATACCATTCCGACTGGCCAGCGTGGTATTAGTAGGCCAAGTATCCCTCCGTCACGGGAGGAGGCGCGTCCTTGCAGTGAGACATTAATGGGCTGTTATGATGAAATAAGCGATGTCATTTATTTTAACTTACAAATTTGACAACAGATGGCATTGTGCCTGTGACGTCATTTTCAGTATCGCGGTGTTAAGATTTTCCTTGAAAGAATGACGTTCGCTCATGTCTTTCAGTATGAGTTTAGACGCAGTCTTCATAGATCAGTCTTTGTAAAGGTCTGTTTTTGAAAAGGTTTTGGTTTGTTCGGTAATTTTACAATTCGTTTGTAGGTATATCTGTTCGTTATAGGGTTTAAAAAACGATTTTTCAGTATTAAATCGAATTGCGAAGTAAGTAACATCCGCCACGCGAACGAAGTCGCGGGCACAGCAGCTAGTTTGTCATAAAAATAGATAACTATTTTAAATACGGGCACAATATGCGTTTACCTACTTAATTTATAAAAAAATCATAACAAAGTTGCAGTTATGAGCTAGTTTATTTATAGCTACTCGTAGTTCTTTACTTGCAATAACGTAGTACGATTTTGTATTCTAATCTGTCTGCTTTGTAAATGGATCTAACTGCAAAACATAAAGCCAGAATATTCAATCAATATCACTTCCTAATTCTAACATACAGAGCCTGCATCAAAGACTGTGTGCATAAGATACAGATCGGCTAGTGTAAATTGTACAGAAACCTAGTCGAGGTTACAGTCAAAGTAAGTAAAATCAATCACTCAAACGTAGATGAACCAAATACACCGAGTATTTCATCTAAGTAATGAAAAGATGCTATAATAAGAATAGCTGGGCTAAATTGTGTGAAACTAACCCGGTAAATATAAGCTAGAAAGTGTAAGGTAAGTTAATAAGCTTTAGGCCAAACGGGCAAAGCTACAGCGACGCACGGAGAGAGTCAAAATATCATAACAAACCATTTTGTCCTTCGATTATATTTTAATTTTGATATGATCATATTATATTTGCCGTAAAAATCAAAAAAGTGGATTATTCAGAACCTAATTCATAGACAATATCATTTTAGCAATATTAGCGCATTTTACATTTCAACATTAATGTAAAAAATAAAAATACAGTGTGCTCAAAACTATTGAAAAAATAATTTGCATTGAAAAAATATCGGATAGCTCTCGTGTTCCACTAATCTTTTTAATTGCTCTTTTATCCGTGTCACTTTCGTTACAATGTTTGTTATTTGGATTTTTTACTTTATTCGCATAAAATAGTTGAACTTTTATTTTACAAAAATGTGGAAATGAGTGGAGAACCCTCACACGGTGGACCGACGACCTCGTTAGGGCGACGGGAAGCCGATGGATGAGGGAGGCGCAGGACCGCACAAGGTGGCAATATTTGGAGGAGGCCAATGTCCAGCAGTGGACGTCAACTGAGATAACATCGTCCATTTACAACAGTGTCCTCTGAAGGGTTCAGCCCCCTGCAGTGATCGAGGGAAACCTGGATTATTACTAATTCATACTACGTAGGTACTAACAGGTATAGATTAAATGACAAGTTATCTTCTTATTCTTTTGCCTGAAACCCGTGCAGGATAGTTATTATTCGTAGGATGCAATAATTATTGCCTGGCACTGGATGTTCTAGTTCTGTTTTAAGTCTGAATCTTCTTTGCGTACGTTAATTTTTTTTTTAGTATAAGCCCCGCGACATCACTTCCTGGTTGACTAAATCGATTTTGCTGTTAAAGGTAGAAAATAAACTTTGGTTTATTAAATACATTTGCGTTATGTTTACATAAACATATACGTCTTTAGTCAAATTCATATTGGTAGTAAAATACAAATAAGTTTTTTTACGAACATCTAAGCTCGTCGCAAGCTTATAGTGATTGCAGGCAATAACTTCCTAGGAAGGTTTATGCTGGCTGCTTATATGAGGGGCCTGAGTCAACTGATACATGGAGGCTTTGTTACTTATTACTCTTCTACATATTAAAGCTATGCAACAATATTACGATACATATTTGATACACAATGCTAAGGCGCTCACGGTTTTTGGATGGTTTACATGTTACCGGACCTCACCTACTTGCAAACAAATTGTTTTACAAAATAATTTGTTAGCAAGTAGTACTAATTATTTTCATAAGTCTTGGTATTTTAGTGGCTAATATGTGCGATTTTTCTCTCCGTGCTTCAAAGGGCACGTAAACTGCCAGTCAAGGTCAGGACTGTAGTAGTGACATAGTCTTTCAGCCACATTAGAGGACTAAGGGCTCCAAAAAATCTCTTGAGACCAGGTTAGCCACTAAATAAATGATAAAGAAAAGAATCAGAGAAAATAATGCTTTTTGTGCTAATGTAAACAGTTATATTTTATCTCTAAGAAGTCCTTTTCATCTTTTATTTATACTTTAGAGATAACTCCTTTCTTCATCTTTGTGAATTTGTAGAGGTTTCATTTTATACAATATTTTAATACGAAGCACAAAGGTTTTATTGCTAACACTTTGCTCAGATATAAACCTTTTATTTCTAAGTGTGAATACTTAAATAGAGGAGAAAATTTTGATGTTCCTTCTTTGATAGTTTATCTGAATAAGCTAATAATATCTTTGATGTTAGATAAATATTTTCAGAAGAAAATGAACACTGTGCTTTTTATTATACGCAATTACTGCAACGTGTTAAAATTTCAATGATAATGTATGTATATTAAAACGTTTTTTTTCATATAGTCACACAACGCCCTTTTATTATAACATTTAACAAAGCTGAGATTGATAAATCACACATAAAGCCACCTTTATGCTTAGGTATGCTGCAGCTATTATTTATCAAAATAAATCAAAACAATGGACAAAATTTGAAACAAAAGTCAAACCATGGGTAACCTGGGATCGAGCTTCAAATTTTGATCATTGAGAACTATTTATTTCGATGACCCTTGTGTTACAGGATTACGATAATAAAAACATACCTAGGAACTTAAAAAGCTAATATTAAACGAATCTAAGGTTTCAAATGTTTTTTTTTCATCGTGGCGATGCAATCAGAATAAAAAACTTGACTGCCCATTCTAGTTCCACGGGTGTCATAAATTTGCTACTTAAAGAATATGGTTTTAACAAAGCATAAACTTTCTTATAATATTATGTATTACAAAGATACATTACATAGATGTTGCAAGGACAGGACCGCACAAGGTGGCAATAATTGGAGGAGGCTTATGTCCAGTAGTAGACGTCGATTGACTGATATGATGATGATGTTAGATGTTGCACAGCTAAGACGTTTCTCCTGAAGTAAAGTCTTGAACAACTTTGAATACAACGTCTATGTCTGTGCAACATCTATGTACTTCTTTTATTCTTCATATACAATACATAAAAGAAAGTTTATTTATCAACTCGATAGTTTTATACAAGTCTTGCGTAACTAAGTAAACTATTGTATCAAGTTCAACCCAACTAATGAAGGGCTTAAAATAGGGTGAATATAGAGTTGGCATCTATCCATTTATCTGCAAACAGTAAGGTACCTTTGCTAATCTGTTTGGCCGTTGTGGTGATTACAGTAACCTCCTTCATTAACAAAATGTATGGGAGAGGATTACATTCGGGGTTTTGATTTTCTTTGGAACACATTCGCGATATTGCATAGGCTATAAAGCTTTCGAGCTTTGCTTTATTGGTTACATTCCAATTATGTAGGTTGGAGAAAATTCTTTTGTTTATTTGAAAAGAAAAAATAAATAGTTATCGCGCTGTAAATTGGCGGTCATCACTGAGCTCAAAGTAAGAATACAATATGTCAACACCCCATCTCATCTCACCGACGAAGGGACTAACCGTAAATATTATTTTTACGAAGTAAAAAGAAGGAAAACTTGAAATTAAACCCTATACCAATCCGTCTGGCCAGCGTGGTATTAGTAGGCTAAGTATCTCTCCGTCACGGTAGGAGGCCCGTCCCTGCAGTGGGACATTAATGGGCTGTTAAATATTCACAGATAGTCCCTTAGTCGGTTTCCACGACACACACGGGATGAGACGGGGTGGTGACATATTGTATTCTTACTCCGTCACCACACGGATTTTATACTTATTGCTTTTTCTAATGAAAAGTCAATTCAGTCAAAGTAACAATTATGAATGACATCATTTTGCAGATGACGAAAGTAGACGTAGAAGTCACAATTTAGTATTATGTTTATTTAATTACAACCTCCTATTATTGGTTAGCTCGTGACCATGACTGGTGTATCCTGACCGAAACGTCGAGTGTCTCAAGGTAATTAATGAAATTATTTACGTATTAAGTATTCACTTTAATACCCTTGTATATAATATGTATAATAGTAACATAATCATAGGTTACAAAGGTTTTTCAAAGCACTAATGCCACTTTGCCACAACTGTGCCTGTAAGCATTAATGGCGGAATCTTGCAAAATCTCCGACCATGTTATACAGTCTCGAGAAAAAGCTACATAGTCTTGAAGCCCATAATGAATTTAATTAAAATATTAATGAAAAACTACTACTACTACTTGGAGGAGGCCTATGTCCAACAGTGGACGTCGATTGGCTGATATGATGATGATGATGATCAATGAAAAACTAGGAGACTAGATTTCAAGTAGGTAGGTACATTTAAAGATTTATAAATCTTTACTATTACAAAAGAAGAAAACATCAGCGGTTAATTAATTGATAATAATTTGAGCTACATTTAATTTTAGTAGCAGCATAGGGGAAACGCCTTAACTTGATATCCTCTCTTGTTATTACCCGCTTGATACCCTCTTAGCACATACTTGTACCTACTTTGCCATAACAAGGAAAATGCTCGTCAGATACCATAATCTTACTTACATAAAAGAAACTAAAATGAATAAAGAAACATACCACTAATTTAATAATAATTAAGTTTAATATTTTTTGTTGAAATAAAGCAATAAGCAATTTTTATTAAATTTAGTTGTCTATCACGAAATAAATTACAATCTTTCAATGAAAGCAAAATAAATTACTTTTGAGAAAACTTCATATTATTTTCTTTATATTAAATAAACGTGTGTCCTTATAAGTTGTTTGATGTTTCCAAATTATAAAAGCGAAAGATTGTTTAAATTTGTAATCATCACAGACTTGTGTTTATAGTGAACTAAAATTTAATTATATAGCTAGTAAAAGTATACACTAATTTTAATTTCAAAATTGTAAATTCGTAAAAAATGGTTTGTAAATTTAAACGAAACTGTTTCTTTCAAAGTCTATTCATTAGCTATATAAGTTAACATGATTTAATTTTAACTTATACTTACTCCGAGTCTTATAACATAAACCTATTATAAGGAATTATAGTTATTACCATTTGAACCGACACAAAAAGCTCGAAGGCTATCTTCATTATAAATTAAAAGCTTTTCTTTGATACAAAAAAATATCGACATTAAGTACTTCTTCGTAAAGTAGACCATAATGTGTGTTATATTAATATTTGTGTACTGTAAATATAACAACAACAAATGTGCTACAATAAATATAATTTATTGTAAGTTTTGAAGTAATTTATGCAGCTTGTTTTTTTTAAAGCAAATACCAAGCTGCTGGTAAGAATATTATTATAGTCTCTGTAATTATGGTGTAATTAATAAAACTAAACTAAAATAGATAACTAACCTTTTCAATAGAAGCTCACTCCCAACGATCATCAAAAACATAAAAAACTTTTAAATAAACCTCACTTCGAAAATCAAACACAAACACACAAAAAATAATCTATAATAATTTTATAATTATTATCATACACTAATAAAAAAAACTTAAAAAAAGTTGTTGTAATTCTTTATCGCGGCTTCGTGAACAGTCGGGTATGTTCGGGTGCGCTCGGCGTCGATGCGTTCCGTTTGACGGTCGCGTAGCTACTGACGAAGGCTTTAGGGGTAGCTGGAGGTTCGACCTACCCTTACAACTATTCAAAGTTTCATTACATGAGTTCTTCAAGTGTTTTAGATTTTTATTTTATTTTTTTAATCAACTTGTTGTGGCTCTCTCACAAAAAGAACGAGACGGAGAAGGCATTTTTCTTTTTGTTATTTAATTGAATGGTTTACTTTCAACTGAAACTAGTATAACTGCAGTTAGGAATCAATTTATACAATACTGACAAACTATTTTGTTAGAATATATCTACTTATATTTTTTTACGTAAGTATAAATATTTATGTTACAAACGATAATATCACTGATTAGCTTTATGTAAGCTTTTTTCTTCACGTAATTATTGTGCAATAATACGCAGTATCCCTGCTCTAGTTCATTACGTGAATGTAAATATTAGAATAAAAAAACAAAAACAGGAAAACTTGAAGTGCTTTAAAAGAAGAAAGAAACCTATTCATTAAACCAGCGTGGTAGTTATAAACCAAGATTTCCTAAATAACAGGAGCAGCCCGTTTCTTCAGTAAAATATTTAGTTTTTTTTGCTATAAACCTATCATCATAACAGTCCATTAATGTCCCACTGCAGGGAAGGGAATCCTTTCATGACGGAGGGATACTTGACCTACTAATACTACGCTGGCCAGACGGATTGGTCTAGGGTTTAATTTTAAGTTTTCTTTCTCTTTATTTCGTAAAGATAATATGCACGGATAGTCCTATAATCGGTTTTTACGACACCCATGGGATGCGATGAGGTGGTGATATATTGTATTCTTACTCCGTCACCACACGGAGATTAAACCTATGATAAGAAGTATTTACTTAGGTGTCGTACAAAGGTAATAAGAACCAGTGACATTAAGTTTTATAGTAATGAAAGCATTAAGCTCGCTGTTATGCAAATGACATCATTTAATCTAAATCCATTTTGGTTCTACATTTTGTTGAGGAAGCGTTTTTTATCGCCCACTGAGCAGTTAGTGTGAATGCTTGTCGAGAAAATTGTTCTCCAAATCGACAACTTGTTTTATACATTCTTGCCAATATGTACCTTGTATCTATTGTTATAAAGTTTATATTTATGTAAGTATTTTTGATTTGATTCTCGATGCATTTGGCGTGATGACGTGTAAAGTACAACAAATAAATATAAAGACAGAGATATGCTTTAGCCAGATCGGGTGGACTGTTCTTTAGTTTTTTTTCTTTTGAATCTCGCTTTTAGGAATCACGACTAATAACTACGACTTTTACTAATATCTTTTTTTCTTGAAAATGTTGTGAAGACTAAAAAGAATATTGTAATACTTAATATACAATAAGTATAATTACTTTTATATAAATTGTCAATGACGCGCAAGAAAGGACCTATATCAGGAATAGAATAAAAGAAAATTAATAAAGAATTTAAATTTATTTTTTAAGGAAGAGTTACTACGAAGAAAATAAAAGAAACATAAACCAAACATTATCTAAATGTATCATAAAAATAAAAATAAAGTAAGAAAAACTGCCAAAATCTTACATAAATATAAATACACATGACATTTCCCTCGCAATAAAGTATAACCAGGCAAGCTACTTTCTAAGCCTAGAACACGCGGTGAATATTCACCAAGTATTATCTAAGGTTTGTGTAGGCCGTCACGTGTTCACGATAAATAAACAGAGTTACCATAATAACGTATTATTATTTACCTTTATTGGATATTGAGTATCAGTGTTCAAGGAAACCTGATATTAAAAGATACTCGGTTGAATATAAATAGAAATATGAAAATTATGCTTTTATGTTATATGAATGTTTTTCCATTTTGCTTTGGGAAAACAGCTCCTGAATTTAATATACAAAGGTCAGGACATAATTTGAGGAATAGGAATAATAAAAAGAAGTATAATAGTTATTTTATTACTCTAGTACTCATAGTTACTGTCTTTACTTAATCTTAGATGAGATAAAAGCCATCCGTAGTGTTTCTGAATTGTATTACCACGATATCCGATCATAAAACGTGAATCGTATTTTTAATACACGATTACGCTATTTTAATTTTTAATACTTCTGCAGATGTTTATACTTCGATGACTAAAGTTTGTTGAAGTTATTTTACTTCTGTGCCTGATAATGGCTCTTTGGTTTGTTTTAAGCATTTATCAATACATATTTACAGTATGAGGACATTGATAATAGGATTGGCTTTTAAAGAAAGACAGACAACAATGAGGAAGCGAGAAAGTGAGATTTTAAATTATTGATGATTTTGAAATTGTATATTATGACGTTAACAATAAGTGCTATATTTTGTTGCACTGCAATGACTTTTTATCGAAGTGCAATGTTTCCGTCATCGGTGTCACTTAGTAAGACATGATGAAACATACAATGTCAAATAGAAGTAAGTAGGGATTCAATCTTTTATAATTTCAACCTTATGCCGAACGCCATAAGATAAATTTTAATGTGATAATTTTCAAAACTTATGCTATAATTATTCAGCTATTTTCGGTAATCGGATGTACTTTTCTTACTCATTGATTTGCTGTCTTTCTTTAAAAGCCAATCACATTATCAATGTCCCCATACTGTACAAAAAAGTATTAAGTCATAAACTAGTTATATAATAGTTTACAGAATTTTTAATAATTTGATTATCTTTTAAAGAATCTACAAAGAAATATATTTACAGACTCTTCAAGAAATATCCTTAACAATACTTTTACAATAATGAAAATAACCTATTCTTTAGATTAAAATTAAGTGGAAAGAATGGCTGATATAATGTTGTAAAATCAAAATACAAGTAATTATTTATTACTTTTTAGTGCAATTTTTGTCTTTGAAGTCGGTTCTTTTTTTTTGTGAAAATTAATTTTATTCATTTGTTTTTCTCTCCGTAAAAATGAGTGAATCTAATGAAAAAATTCGTTACATTGTAAAATTTTATTATAAAAAAGGCAAAAATGCAACTCAAGCAGTGAAAAAAATTTGTGATGTTTATGGACCTGATGCAGTGTCAGTAAGAGTAGCACAAATTTGGTTCGAACGTTTTCAGTCCGGAAATTTCGATGTTAAAGGTGCACCTCGCTCTGGTCGCCCTGTTACGAATAAAATGGACGCCATTTTTGAAAGAGTGGAGCAAGATCGGCATATTAGTAGTTACGATGTAGCTGAAGAACTGGGAATTGACCACAAAACAGTTTTGACCCATTTGAAGAAAGCTGGTTATACAAAAAAGTTCGATATTTGGGTGCCACACGAGCTCACTCAAAGAAACTTAATGAACCGTGTACTCATTTGCGATTCATTATTGAGACGTAATGAAACCGAGCCGTTTTTGAAGAGATTGATAACTGGCGATGAAAAGTGGATCACGTACGACAAGAACGTGCGAAAAAGGTCGTGGTCGAAAGTTGGCCAGGCTTCACAGACTGTGGCCAAACCTGGCCTAACACGAAATAAGGTGATTCTGTGTGTATGGTGGGATTGGAAGGGCATTGTTCATTATGAGCTTTTACCGCCCGGCAAAACCATCGATTCTGATCTTTACTGCCAGCAACTGATGAGATTAAAGGAAGCAGTCGAGAGAAAACGGCCGGAATTGATCAACAGGAAGGGTGTGGTCTTTCATCACGATAACGCTAGACCACACACATCTTTAGCCACTCAGCAAAAATTAAGAGAGTTCGACTGGGAGATCCTAGTGCATCCACCATATAGCCCTGACCTTGCGCCTTCAGATTTTCACCTGTTTCGGTCTCTTCAGAATTCTTTAGGTTCTGTAAGGTTGACCTCAAGAGAGGACTGCCAAAACTATTTGTCCCGTTTTTTCGATCAGAAGTCCCAAAGTTTCTACAGTAACGGGATAATGTCTCTGCCCACAAAATGGCAGAAAGTTGTTCAACAAAACGGTACATATATATTGTAAATAAATGTAAATAAACTTTGAAAAAAATGTCTTGACTTTTCATACAAAAATACGAAAAGACTTTTTCCCCAACCTAATATACAATTTCAAAATCATCAATAAATTATAATCTCACTTTCTCGCTTCCTCATTGTTGTCTGTCTTTCTTTAAAAGCCAATCATATTATCAATGTCCCCATACTGTACAAAAAAGTATTAAGTCATAAACTAGTTATATAATAGACAAATGGTTCATTTTTATCTAAAACTACTTCGATTAACACTACCTGATGGTGTTGTGTGATAATTACATATGAATATTATTATTAATTTACTAACACTACTTACGACCTCTCTCCGTATGGTGACAGTCTCCGTGTGGTGACGCTCTCCGTGTGGTGACGGAGTAAGAATACAATATGTCACCACCCTATCTCATCCCATGGGTGTCGTAGAAACCGACTAAGGGACTATATTCTGTCAATATTATCTTTACGAAATAAAAAGAAGGAAAACTTAAAATTAAACCCTATACCAATCCGTCTGGCCGGCGTGGTATTAGTAGGCCAAGTATCCCTCCATCACGGGAGGAGGCCCGTCCCTGCAGTGGGACACTAATGGGCTGTTATGATCAACACTACTTACGAAAACAAACTTCTAAACAAAAATAATCGCAGTTATGGTTACTTCTTAAGGTGATTATCCCCTGTTAGTAAGAATCCATGTTCTTAACGTCCCTATTACTCTTAGCTCATTAATGTTACCTAAATTAGTTTGTTGTGAGTTTATTGACACCCATGAACCATAATTAAGAGCCTCAAGTTCACTGCTTCCATTTCCACGTAATTGCACCAGAGGGAGCCACTGTGCTGACGAAACAAGACTAGAAAGATTGAGGGTAATGTTATTACAACTAATAAATCGTTTTAATTTGGTAAAGTAAAGCCATTCTGTTTGTTTATCACTATAATGTAAGAACATGAACTAACTATAAGGAAAATTATAATTTTCTAGTGTATGTTGGCGCTTCTTTACGTTAGTTTCTTTGGGTAGAAAAGAAAGTAACCGAAATCTTTTCTGATTTATCTTCCCCGTGTGGTGACGGAGTAAGAATACAACATGTCATCACCCCATCGCATCCCAAGGGTGTCGTAAAAGCCAACTAACGGACTAGCCGTGAAAATTATCCTTACGAAATAAAAAGAAGGAAAACTTGAAATTAAACCCTGTACCAATCCGTCTGGGCAGCGTGGTATTAGTAGGCCAAGTATCCCTCCGTCATGGAAGGAGGCCTGTCCCTGCAGCGGGACATTAATTGGCTGTTATGATGATCTTTTCTGAAGCTGCAATCGACGACTAAATAGTTAATGAAATCGGTTTAACTGTAAAGATAAACACCATTACATTATAACATCACAGCACTAGGACATTAAAAGCCAGGGTATAACAGTTAATAAAAGGCGTGAATAGTAAAATGTATTTTCCACGCTGACTATATCGATAGCAACGGGGTGCCGCTGCGCCACGCGCGCCGCCCGTTTAGAATGTGTAGCGCTAATGCGGTATACGTACACACAGCAACACATCAAGTTAAACATTTTCATTTGAAATTGTGTCTTATTTCAAGGTATTAAGGTACATGAGTGTCTAGGTTGATTAGTTGATGTGTGCACCTAAAGGAACGCAAAGTTGACTTACCGTTGCGCCCAGGCTTTTGTAGCCTTAGCGTAGGTCGTAACTTTCCGTAGTCTTCAAAACAACACCACGTTCACATAAAAATACATGACCATAAAATACTTACAATAACTTTTATTTTGCTCTAGTGCAAAATTAAAACTTGCTAAAAAATGTAAAAAAATATCCCAGATTTTAAGCACATTTTTTATTTTAAAAGAATAGCGCAATCCAACAGGAATAGTTGAGGTTCCTGGCAGCTTAATGGAATTCGGAAGCAGAATGCCTGGGACATACTTCCGCTAGGCATTTTATGGCCGCACAAAGATTCAGTTTTAAAAGAGCAATTTTACATCCCAAAGGAATAATAAAATGTTGCTTGTGGTTCGTACCTTTTAGATATTTTGAGGTTACGCAGTGAAAGTGTTGAACGATTTTGGTGGTAGCTTTACCCGGATTTGCTACCTTATTTTGTTAGTTTCGAAAGGTTTTTAAAGATTTTGCTCGTGGTTAGTATATAAATAAGGATATTTTTTTTTATATGATGGGAGGCAAACGAGCCAGCAGGTCACCTGATGGTAAGTGATCACCGCCGCCCATGGACACCCGCAACACCAGAGGAATCACAGGTGCGTTGCCGACCTTTTAAAAGGGAAGTAAAGGGAGGGGGAATGGGCTACCGGACTCTCACTCACCGGACGAAACACAGCAGTGACAAGCACTACTATTTTACGCCGATTTTCTGTGAGAGGGTGGTATTTCACCGGACGAGCCTGCCCATGCGTGCCGCAGCCAAAGACTGACGACATGGCTCTACCACTCGAAAAATCGTCGTAATGTAATTAAAATATGGAAAAAAAAAATTTGACCGCTGCTGCTCCAAACTTCTTTTTACAATTAATTGCTACTTTTATTAATGCCATTACGTGTTCGTTGTTTGAAATCGTAAGAAAGACATTGTTTGTTTGATGTACAGTCACGAGCAATAATATGTACACATTTTCACATTTTGTAATACAGTTATCTAAAGTTCTGCTAATCCAAAATTAAAAATTCGAAGATTAATTCTAAACTGTACGGAACCTCTTACAATTACCGAAATAATTTTGGTATTCTAATGTCTAGATAAGTGAACAGATAGTTTAGAAAATTTGACAATGTGTACATATTATTGCTCGTGACTGTACAAATTACTGTCTTGAGTCTTTTTTTAAGGAAAGAAAACTTCTTATTTTTTTTCTTAAAAAATAGTGTAGACTATTTTTTAAGAAAAAAAATTAGAAGTTTGAGAGAGAGTTTGAGTAAGAGATTTAACAAATAATCCATTCATCATCATCATATCAGCCAATCGACGTCCACTGCTGAATATAAGCCTCCTCCAAGTATTGCCACCTTGTGCGGTCTTGTGTCATAATCCATTAAAAGATTTTATTACAAAAAACCATGGACTATTGTGTATTTTCTTCATTTAGATTTATTAATAAAATACACCCTAATATAAAGGTCATCAACAACATTATGATAAAGAGTGCAATCTCCGTAAAAAAATCGAGTAGGTAGTTATATGTTTACTCAAATCCCGTACCGTTCCCGTTGTGGCATCACATTTTCCGCTTTTTACAGCCAAACACACTTTTTCATTTACGCCATCAAAAAGGTCCCCATAAAAATACTTTGTTGACGCCAAACAATTTTGTCAATGCCTGATAAGGACCTCTATTACCCTCTTATGTAATATTTTAGGTAGTTAAAGGCCATATTATCTTCCACAGTCAGGTGAGACATGCAATAAGAAGTAAGGTTTTGGTGTAATGGCCTATTTTGTAAGGTTTTCTGTTCTGTTACCTGTTGGTTTAGATGTTTGAGATTTTAAGCTTCGTTGATTTCAAAATTAAGGTCGCATTTTAAGCGTGAGAAGTAATTTTTTAAGAACAGTTTTACATAATTTATAGCTCTATTTTGTTTGTACCATTGGATTGACTTTTTGCCTGTTAACAGTTATTTGTATAGTGATATGTATAATGTTTTAATATAAACTTTATTTTATTTTTATAAATCAATAAGTTGTATGACGGCGGGAAACCGAGGGGGGAGGCACAGGATCTTGGAAGAAGCCTATGTCCAGCAGTGGACGTAGATTGGCTGACATGATGATGAATAAGTTTTATATAAATAAATAGAAGTGGTATAGAATTAGACAAAAGCTTTTTTTTTACTTAGAACGGTTTTTTCGTGTTATATTTTCCATTATCATATACATAACATAGTCTTACCAAGTTCCTTGTGCTCGTAGGTCTATAAATTATCTAACTCATTTGACCTCATTTAAACTTAAACTCCCAGTGTGGATTCCTTAATACTCCTTAATGAGTATAATAGGATTTTTATTAGGAAAAGTTATAAAGATTACATACCCCCACTTTTCTCTTTCAAAGTTCACCAAAATTGCAACTTTACAAAGAGTTTGACTTGTGTAAAGCTTTCAGTAAATTGTAAGTGAATTTCCTGCAAAGATTTTTTTTCTGATACTTCCTTTTGAAGTGTCTGAAGGAAATTCGAAGTTTACCTTACTAACAATAATTTTGTTAATAAAGAACTTTTTGAACTTAGTCACGTCCTATTGTTAGACAGGGATGGGATGGGAAGTGCGTCTTATCTTGGTTACATAGTAGGAATATTAACAGAATATTGAAGTTGCTTGTAAATGATTAAAGTAAGTAAATTCTGAATAAATCTTTGTAATTATTCGTTTGTTTCCTATATATTTGGTTCCTGGATTTAGGAATCTTTTTAGAAAATTTATCACCCTTCTAAGTTTCATTCAGAATCAATTCAGAATATTAAGAAAACATTTCACTGCATAAAAATCGTACTGAGTTTCCTGTAAAATTATTAATTAAAAGTTTATAAAAAAATAAGGAAAACGTTTGAAAAATTACTATCAACATTGGCCATTAACAAAATGATAGCACAAAATTTGATCACGACCATAATTATCTGTGGCTTCAATGTAACAAGAGCCGAGATACTCAGAAAGTAACATTCCAACAAGTAGTCAGATAAGAGAGATAAGTATTTATCTTGTAAATAGTGATTGAACACATTACGCCTTAAGGCGATACGTTACTTAATAATAAATGTAGTTATAAAATAAATGTACTAGGTGAATATAGTGACACTTTACAAAAACTTATTTTTTAAGTAATATTTTTGGAACAATTATATTATTTTCTGTTAAACTTGCTATTTTTCTATGTATTTCAAATTTATTTGATCTCGTTTTTATCAAGCTTATATTAAGAAGATTTATTAATTTTAAAATACGTTACGATAACATAAAAAAAACATTTCACTATATTGTAATTTTACTCGGACTAGTGTGAGCTAAATTATTAATAAACAGCTAACCAAAAATCAAGGAAAACATTTAAAAACTTATCTTAAAGCATTTGCCATGAAGCAAATTACATCACAAATCTCTTCAATCTGACAAAAGACGAGATACTCTAAACATAACATTCTAACAAGTAGTCAGATAAGACGAGAGAAGTATTTATCTTGTAAATGGTGATTGAAACACATTACGCCTTAAAGCGATACGTTAATTTAGTATTGGGGAGGTCGACAGATGTGTGTGGGAGTGTATTGTACGTTTTATTTTTTACTTTTACAATTTCTTACTTACTGTATTGTAGCGCACGTCCCAATAGGTACTATTTTTTGTAGGTAATCTTTTAGAAGCCAACTGACTAAAGAATTTACAGAAGAAAAATAAACTTTTGTTTCGAAAACTAGCTCTCTTAGCTAATTCCAAGAGTATTCCAAGTGTATATTTATTATTTTACAAAACTTAAGACTATTTTACTATTTATAAATTGTCCGTAATGTCCGTATTATAAAAATCAGTCAAGTCACCAGAATGTCGTCAAAAGGAGCTAAGGACTTATATTATTATATTATCTCTGTTAAAAAGTATAACTGAGTATTGTACCTATAGAAAACTGTTAAAAAGAAGTAATATACTTAAATCATATTTATAGAAAACGAGAGAGTCAAACCGAAGAGCTCTTTTTAATCAACTTCTTAATTCCGATGTATTGAATTTACTTTCGTCTTAATTTCAACTTCACTAAACTCTTCCCTTTATACGGTGGACCGACGACTTGGTTAGGACTTCTTCTTAGCGTATCGATGGCAAAACGATACTGTGGACTAAATTGAAGTAGCCTACAACTCTGCGACACTCACTCCGTTATCGCTGGCAATCATTAGCTCCTCCTGAGTGCAGATGTAAAGGCATACAGCGGGAGGGGTGCGGGAGGCCGATGAATGAGGGAGGCACAAGACCGCACAGGAAACTTTTGGAGGAGGCAAGTCTATAGACTGATAAGGATGAAGCTACGTAGATGCCATTAACAAGAATTTTAATAACACTATTAATGTGTTTGTTTTAAGGGGTTACCATGTTAGAATAAGTATACTCGTATTGTAAAAGTTCTTTGACATGTATTATAAGAGGTGTTGACATTGATCGGGTGTTAGTATATATTTATGCACAGTCTGGTTCAATATTTGTCACAATTGAGTACATAAGCTGTTTACATTGGTCGGGTATTCTATATAAGACGGGTATTCTATATAAGACGTATATATTTACAAATATATCTTACAAGTATGTTTATTCGTTGTCTACTAAATTACAATATCTGCTTAGTTTTCCAGTAGATCGATATAGAAAATTAATCTGCGATTCTGCAGTTCATTGTTTTCATGGCGTGATGCGGCTGGCATTCTTAAGGTCTAGGGTTTGAATCACAAACAACCGGGTATGATAGTGCGAAAGCTATCTTTAAAGAAGAAAGTACACTTGACAGTTTCGTCAGGGGAGAAACCTCGTCACTTGTTACGTAAGTACCTATTACATTAATATTGTTTTTTTATGACTATATATTATTGCTTTGATAATTTTTTGACTTATAAGTTATTTAAAAACATGGCTACTCGACAGCTATAAAATCATTTTTATTGTCTACTTGAGGCTAATTTAAAATTAATGCACGAAAATTACTTTACAAAAGCAATACATTTCAACAAATGTGTACTGCCTTCACCGGAAAGTGGGTACTTTATATAATTGTTGTTGCTTGAAGGAAACGGAGGCCATTATAACAGCAGCCTTAAATATAATTAATAATAATGTTTACGGTTGCTTCATACCGACGTTATACGTTTTAATTCATAGCAAGCAAAATGCCGCAATGCATGGCTTTCTTTTGTGTACGTAATAAAATGTAAAAAGAGGTATGCTATGGAATGCGTTTCTAGCAACTAAGTTATACCTGGTTGATGTGATAATATCGTACAGATAAAAAAAGTAACTTGAGCCTTTAACGTGTAATTGCCAAGGTGCTTTAAGAAAGTTGACGGTAATCTTTTTCTTTAAATATTTATGATGTAATGCCGTCATTCGTTCTGGTTTCAAATCCTCTGGTAATTTATATGCCAATGTGTTCTCTTTTACCACGTGATAGTAAAATATAAAAATATTTTTATGATAAAGTGAAGTTTAATATAGATTCATGGCTTGCATCAATAAATATTTTATTTATTTTACAAAACAAGGTTATTTGCATAACCACAATACACAGTAATATTGTTAAATAAAACAAATGAAAACCAATAATTTTGTATGTTTATGCTCACATGTCTAACTGATATAAATATTATTGTTTGTCTGTTCAATGTAAATAATAACAATACGAAATTACTCTTTAGCATGATGCATTTTAAATCGGATAAAATAAACTGATAGTTAGTACTTATTAACTTACTTTTTATCACGCTATATTCCTTACAGGCGACCTACATTTGAAGGTTTTTGCACGGGACATGGGGTCTACATCATCATATTTATGTGTTTGGCTATGTCAAAATGTACCTATGTCGTTTTGTATGTGTGATCTCTGCGAGCAATTTAGTAAATTTAACTATTTTAAATAATAAATTTATTGAATTTTATAAATACTTTAATTTTGTCTTATTATCTTGCAACCTTCTTATTCCTCTGCTATTGTCTACAGTTTTCAATCTTTCGTCTTCTTTCTTTTTTTTTGACAATCCCCTTAATATGAACTATAAAATAGAAAATTTTCAAACACGACAGCACAGGGCGACCATTCGCACCGAGTTGTAATTTCATTTAAATTTTTTATTTAAGTAATTTATAATTAGCATTTTAGTATCCAAGTTTATACCAAATACATTAATAAGACTAGGTGTAAAACATATTATTACAACCTTACCTTAGATCTTGGATGTGATTAAACAGACCTAGTGCGTAATTACACTATGGAGAACAAGGTGTAATACCTATGTAAGAGTCAGGGATAACTTCATGTATAACCCTTTGTACCTTACATAGTATGACATTCATAATACCTTTACATTATTGCTAATGATAAATGATAAGGTATCGTACCTACTTTGTGAAAATATATCATTTGTGTTTTAATCATAATGGTGTTATTATGTATCTTAATAAGATCAGATTATTGAGAATTAATGACGCCGTTATTTACGTAGTAAGACAGCTGTTTGTGTATGGTTTGATGTATTATTTTATGTATCGGTAGTAGCATTTTATTTCCTCTACTTAAATAAGGGTAACAGAATATAAGCATTCAATAAGCATGCATTTTGTCTGTGTGAAATCTATTACAACTGTCCAGAACGTACAGTTATTCCGAGTTCTTTTCATCATTTGTACATACCTATGGTGTCAAAGCTTAAAACATTTGGAGTAGCTGCAGTGAAGTCATGCGACTTTAACATTTTACATTTACTTTCGCCTCTCTACTTTTCACTAGCTTTTAACGCGACTTTGGGCTGCGTCGTTAACCTAACAACTAATGACCTGAATACTCGCCTGATGGGCCTTTGCCAAAACACCTTTTACACACAACACAACTTTTAATGTGAAATATAAAAGCGATATATAACAAAAAAAATCTTTGTGTGGTGACGGAGTAAGAATACAATATCTCACCACCCCATCTCATCCCATGGGTGTCGTAAAAACCGACTAAGGGACTATCCGTGAATATTATCTTTACGTAATAAAAAGAAGGAAAACTTGAAATTAAACAATTATACCAACCCGTTAGGCCAGCGTGGTATTAGTAGGCCAAGTATCTCTCCGTCACGGGAGGAGGCCTCTCCCTGCAATGGGACATTACTGGGCTGTTATGATGATAAAAGCGCCTTAAATAAATTTGTATTCGTATTTTATCTCAACAAATAAAATATTTATTTCATAGACAAATTCAACACTTAGTAAGTAATGTTATTTACATAGTATAGGTTTATGTTGAAGGGGTTGCGACTAGACCAACTGTCAAATAAATCTTAGTGTACATAAATAAATTTATTTATTTAAGTAAGTATGCAGTATATTACAAGTATTTATTATAGTTTAGACGAGACGTTCTCCACCCAGATGTGCTAATGACCTGAAAAAGATACTTAAATAGTATTGAACACAAGGTTTAATTTACAATAATATTTGTATAATGGACTTATCTATGTTTTGAGAACCGATGATATTATTAAATTAGAAAGGGCAATCAATATAAAATAATTGCTAATTGTGGTTTATACTAACTAGTCCAATTAGTACTTGCGCTAGTTTGAATTATCTGTTATTGATTCATAATTAATTATTAGTTATACAAATTAAACTGATAGTAATTTTCTAGTTGATTCAAACTGTTTGATATATAAATGATGGGCTTTTAAAGTTTTAATAAAGTTTCATCAAAATGCGTTCAGTAGTTTTATTTATTTATTCATTAATATAGTGTTCTTATAAAATGTGATAGACATTTTTATTTTGTCGAGCAGAAATGTACTGATTTAGCGGTTACTCTAGAGTTATTAACTTATGTAACATGAAAGTAAAAACAATTAAAAATTTAAAGGTAAATAATTCACATGTAATTTTCTGCTAATAACGTTAATTTGTAAAAGCCAATTAACCTCCGCGGAATTGAATCCCTAACTGAAGTTCAAGCGTTCCCTAACTTCCACATTAATTAACTTTTAAACTTTGGCTAGTTTTGTTTGATGATGTTTGATAATTACATACTTAATGGGATTTCCTGATACGAAATTCGAAGAAACAATAATTATTTTATATTGCTTCCTATAAGTTTTAATAGATATTTTGCTACAAATAAGTACCTCTTAAAAAAACTTTTAGGCCTAGCAGCTTAAGACTTTGTGTTTATGTCACAAAAAAAGGCCATGGTTTTAGTGGGTTTCCATCCATACATTAGCCAATGGACGTCCACTACTGGACCTATGTCCATTATTTGGAGAAGGCCTATGCCTTCTCCAAATTTCTCCACCTTGCACGATCTTGTGCCTCCCTCATCCACACTTGCAACCTTCTTCGGGAAATAAGTCACCAAAACTGGTTTAGTCAGTAAGAGTGGTAATCAGGAAAGTTCTCGTCTTTCTCTCTTTAGTTACGTAAAAATTGCATGTGACAATTATAATACAAGCTGAAAAAAAAAACGTGTCGTATACGTAGAATTTTGTATCCAGAAAAGCCTTACTACATAACAATATCGTAAACAAACCAGTTAGTTCAATCAAAGTCAGTCCGACGTAACATAAACGTTTATTTAACTACAGGTCGTGACGGGTGACTCTGTCTCATAAAATCCTTCACACCGGCCTCAAATAAACCTGAACTATGCAAATAAACATAAACACTTGTCACACCTTAGTGCTTGTACACACTAGCGGTTTGACCGGCGATTTTCAAAGCTTTTACAGGGAGGCGAGATGGTGGTGTAAACGCACCGTGCTCGCTGCGTGTACGACGCAAATATATATATATATAAGTCAGGGTTCATATTGAGACAGAAGAAAGCCTGTGACGGTGAGATATTTTATAGAAAGATATAGTGGCTCGCCGGTGTGGTCGATACACGATTTACCGAATCCATTATTTGCTGACCAACTTTTGCTCGATTAATGTTAAAAGCGAAAATAATTTTCAAAGTATTATGATCGACGAAAATGAATGCCGAATGAGCCGCGTATACGCCGCGATATCGCCGTGTAGTAAAACGCCGGATAAAACGCTAGTGTGAACAGGCACTTACCCAACATAGGGAGCAAAGCAAACCATGCTTATGTCATTACTTAGTACATTTCAACATAATGAAACATAACTACCAAATGTTTCACGTACACAACGCGTAATAACCATCTGTTTTGTCACATTTACGCTTTCATAAAGTTTAGTTAATGTAATCTATAACGCAGGAGGAGAGATCCTATTGTGAGTGCTAGGGTTTTGTTAAGTGATGTGTGTAACTAGTTAGTGTTAATTCATGAATAGTAGCGACTAACATTTTTACTTTTCTTTCTGTCTTGAAATGTATTACTACAGATACCACTGTAATTAATTTTCAGATACCTATTAGATAGCGAGAGTAAGTTTACGTAATATTAGTAATTAAAAATTTTCGTAGCAGGGTAATGACAATGGAGTGAATAAGTAGACGCCTGGCGCCTGAGGGGTGAAGTAGTTTTAGACAAACCATCTGTTGCCATCATTTCTAAACTAAATTTCAGCTTTTTACTAGCTTTGATTTGGTCAAACTACTGTGTCTTTATAAATATTTATCTATATATTTCTAATATTGCGCTAAGGTAAAGGCACCTAACTACGAGGGGTTTTAGAAATGGCAGCAAATTCCGAGGTATTTAGAAAAACGGATTTTTTAAGTAATTTACTGGTTATTTTGGTCTGCATGATAAAATAATAAATTAAAAATTTATCTGTTCATATTTTATATCAACAAAAGAGAGTTTAGTGTGTTCGCACTGTAGAATAATCGGTCATTTTCTCGCGGGAAGCGGTCTCGAAAGCACACGTCATACATTTGGGACCTTGTGCACGTGAGTATTACGATTTGGTAAATAGTGTTTTACGTGACAATTTTATACAATGCGAGTTTTTGTTAAGGTTGAATTATTGAAAGGACAATATTTTTTATCGAAAACACTTAAGATTTGAGTATTTTATTTGCTAATTAGCAAGAAAATAAGTGTTTAAAATACCACGGCATTAGATGCCAAATATTTTAGTGTGTTCCTAAAAGCGATGTATACCACGGAATAACAAATTTAAAGACATTTACTTTTTCAAAATTTTCGGTTTGTGTTTTATGATTACAAAGTTTTATGTGTTAGTTCTGACTTAATGAATAACTCATACATTTAATAATGTAATTCCGAGGTACACCGTGGCGACAGATTCACTAATTATAGCAGGTCAAAAATGACTTGTATAGGTCCTTCTTAATACGTTGTACGGAAGAAATTAGTGAGAACATTCGGTTTTTAATCTTTTCTGTTATTATATTAGGTTGGGGAAAAAGTCTTTTCGTATTTTTGTATGAAAAGTCAAGACATTTTTTTCAAAGTTTATTTACATTTATTTACAATATATATGTACCGTTTTGTTGAACAACTTTTTGCCATTTTGTGGGCAGAGACATTATCCCGTTACTGTAGAAACTTTGGGACTTCTGATCAAAAAAACGGGACAAATAGTTTTGGCAGTCCTCTCTTGAGGTCAACCTTACAGAACCTAAAGAATTCTGAAGAGACCGAAACAGGTGCAAATCTGAAGGCGCAAGGTCAGGGCTATATGGTGGATGCACTAAGACCTCCCAGTCGAACTCTCTTAATTTTTGCTGAGTGGCTAAAGATGTGTGTGGTCTAGCGTTATCGTAATGAAAGACCACACCCTTCCTGTTGATCAATTACGGCCGTTTTCTCTCGACTGCTTCCTTTAATCTCATCAGTTGCTGGCAGTAAAGATCAGAATCGATGGTTTTGCCGGGCGGTAAAAGCTCATAATGAACAATGCCCTTCCAATCCCACCATACACACAGCATCACCTTATTTCGTGTTAGGCCAGGTTTGGCCACAGTCCGTGAAGCCTGGCCAACTTTCGACCACGACCTTTTTCGCACGTTCTTGTCGTACGTGATCCACTTTTCATCGCCAGTTATCAATCTCTTCAAAAACGGCTCGGTTTCATTACGTCTCAATAATGAATCGCAAATGAGTACACGGTTCATTAAGTTTCTTTGAGTGAGCTCGTGTGGCACCCAAATATCGAGCTTTTTTGTATAACCAGCTTTCTTCAAATGGGTCAAAACTGTTTTGTGGTCAATTCCCAGTTCTTCAGCTACATCGTAACTACTAATATGCCGATCTTGCTCCACTCTTTAAAAAATGGCGTCCATTTTATTCGTAACAGGGCGACCAGAGCGAGGTGCATCTTTAACATCAAAATTTCCGGACTGAAAACGTTTGAACCAAATTTGTGCTACTCTTACTGACACTGCATCAGGTCCATAAACATCACAAATTTTTTTCACTGCTTGAGTTGCATTTTTGCCTTTTTTATAATAAAATTTTAAAATGTATCGAATTTCTTCATTAGATTCACTCATTTTTACGGAGAGAAAAACAAATGAAAAATAGCGGGAAACAACTTTTTTTTATTTTTTTCTTTTCTTTATAATGTAACCTTTTTAATGTTACCAAAACCAGCCAGACACAAGTAGTACAGTCAAAGAAATTTTATAATAAGTTTATACCTACGTTATGCGAAAAGACTTTTTCCCCGACCTATTATGTATGTGCTTTACACTTTTTTCCCTTTCATATTGCAACTATCCACTATTTAATTTGCATAATATTAAAAAATCTTTTACTTTTTATTACTCGGAATTAGAAACTTTGATTTAGCATCCTAAAACGCTATTCCGATGTATTTACCTCGGAATAAGGTTGTATGAGCACCTAATTGCGATGTATTTACATCGGAATAAGCTTACATGAGTACCTAATTCCGATGTGTTGACCCGGTCATAGAGAGTATTGACCCTGTTTAAATACAGAGTGTTCCTTTTTTTATGTGCTTAGTACGCGTTTAGTAACTAAAAGAATACCAATCATCTATAGTACAAATACATAAAATTGAAGTGTGCGCGTAAATTAATATTTTTTTACCCAATTATGGAACTACAGCAATTAAACTAATTTTTGTCTGTCAGTCTGCCTGTTTGAAGACTACATAAATATACATTAACAGCGTGTGTGTTTAAGTAATTTTTTTTGATATTTTATGTCTTTATTTTTATATTGATTTTTAAGATTAAAGGAATAAGATTAAAAAAAGATCTGATTTAACATAAAAAATAAACACCTTTGATTTTTAAACATCATGTATGATTCTGCCTACATAGGTAGTTCCCTTTCTATTTTTATACTCGGAATTAGGATCCAAATGCATCGGAATTACGATTTTTACATCGGATTTAGGCGCATCGTTCTTTTTCATGTTTTTATATTTTTTATCATTTTTAATAACGTTTTACTGACAAACTGTATATATTTTTCAAAAATCAGATAGTTAACGCTTCTGATAAAAATATAAAATTGTATACAAAGGTACGATAATTATTTAATTTTTATTGTTCTTTCGTGTTTTGTTAAAAACACCACGGAATTAGGTGCCTTTACCTTAGGCAGAATTACGTGATTGGTTTCCAACAAACGTACAATACCTACTCGTTAACACTTTTAGACGTGTTTGTCGTAAAACTCGTCTAAAACCCTCATGACAAAGATTATGTAGTGTTCTTAGTCCTACACCATACGGACATCGTACCCTTTGTCATGTCATTTAAATACTTGATTCCACTCGTCAAAAATCTAGATTGGAAACTAAAACAAATTTTAACTAAACGTCTGAGCCAGGTCAAGATAATGATTATCATTATCATCATCATAACTCAGTCCCACTGCAGGGACAGGTCTCCTCCCATGACGGAGGGATACTTGGCCTACTAATACCACGCTGGCCAGATGGATTGGTAAAGGGTTTAATTTCAAATTTTCCTTCTTTTTATTTCGTAAAGATAATATTCACGGATAGTCCTTTAGTCGGTTTTTACGACATGCATGGGATGAGATGGGGTGGTGACATATTGTATTCTTACTCCGTCACCACACGGAGAATAGATAATGATTATAGTTGTATATAATTGCGGTCGAAGGTACTTATCACGTCAAAGCTAATTTGTTATTGTGTTAATTATCTACATTCAATTATATTAATTACGCTAAGTGTTATTATATGTTTACTCAAATATTGGTAAGCCAATTATCTAATGTAAATAAATTATAATATTTAGTTCTAGTTGGAAAAGGTCGTAGACGGGCAAGTGACCTAGCTGATGGCAAGTAAGCTCAACCGCGCCCTACTCTAGACAGAAGTTGTTGCCTCATAGGCCTGTAATTTTACAATCAACTGTATCCAGCAATGACTATTCTTTAAATATTGCAATATTGTTTTTTTATGACATTGAAAACTATCCTATGGAACCTTATGGAAAGTGCAAAATACCATGTTTGTAGGACGAAGCTTAAAATTTTCAGCTACGCAATGACATTTCCTTCGTTTAATCAACAAACCTTATCCTAAATTCATAATTTCGTCAAAAACATAAGCATATAATATATTTACATGAAATACTAACAGTAGCATTAAACCAAACATACAAACATTATTTTTAACAATAGACGTACCCTAGTCTACTATTATAAATGATCTCTCATTAATAAACTTACAAAACACAAAAAATAACTAAACACTTTAAGAGCAATCTCAGTCAGTTTAGTTTATGACGATACATCAACAACTCAACTAAAGCCTGTTTATTTTTTACTTTAATTACTAAAAGAAAAATTAACCTTGTTAAGAAAATTCTTTAAACTCTACTGATTACAAAGTAGAAAGTAATTTGTTTAGAAGACTAAAGTATTTAGCCAAAGCGAATACTAAGCAGATTAAGTGTTTTAGTGTATTAAGCTTGGACTTTTATCATTAAAATTAGCGCTATGTATTTTTTATTATAATAATATTTACGCGTATAGATTTTAGGTAAACACTTTAATTATTTACCTTGAGCCGCTCGACGTTTCGGCCAGGTTACACCAGCCATGGTCACGAGAAGACTGATGCAGCGATGTCACAGCTCCGTCTCCGAGGCAGAAGATTTTCTTTCTACCCTTATTTTGCACACAACACTAGCCGTGGCCCTATTCTGATGTTTAACCGATTGCGAAACTCTCCGTGTGGTGACGGAGTAAGAATACAGTGTGTCACCACCCCATCTCATCCCATTGGTGTCATAAAAACCGACTAAGGGACTATCCATGAATATTATGTTAACGTAATAAAAAAAAAGGAAAACTTGAAATTAAACCCTATACCAATCCGTTTGGCCAGCGTGGTATTAGTAGGCCAAGTATCCCTCCGTTACTGGAGGAGGTCCGTCCCTGCAGTGGGACATTAATGGGCTGTTATGATGAAACAAAGTGAGGTAATGTTTTTTGAATCACTCACCATGTCGCGGATAACTTATAACCTTTTTTTCTTTGAAAGTCTTATGCTTTTTTATTTCAATCGCATGCATATAGTTACATCATAGTAACTATATGCATGCAAAGTCTCAGCCCGATTGTATTAAAACTGACAAAGTTTCACACAAACTTTCATCACCTATTTAATCCCCTTGGGGATAGAATTTATCAAATTCCTTCCTAAGGGGGTGCCAACGTCATAATATCTATATGCATGCAAAGTCTCAGCCCGATGGGATTGAAACTGACAAAGTTTCGTGCTAACTTTCATCCCCTATTTTATCCCCTTGGGAGTAGAATTTATCAAAGTCCTTTCAAATGAAGTATCAACGTCATAATAGTTATATGCATGCAAAGTCTCAGCTTGATCGGATTGAAACTGACAAAGTTTCATACAAACTTTCATCACCTATTTTTCCCCTTGGGGGTAGAATTTATCAAATTCCTTCCTAAGGGGATGCCAACGTCATAGTAGCTATATGCATACAAAGTCTCAGGCCTATCGGTTTGAAATTGACAAAGTTTCATACAAACTTTCATCCCCTATTTTATCCCCTTGGGGGTAGAATTCATCATAATTCTTTCTTAGCGGATGCCTACGTCATAACATCTACCTGCATGCCAAATTTCAGCCAGATCCCACCAGTGGCTTGGGCTGTGCGTTGATAGATCACTATGTCAGTCACCTTTGAGTTTTATATGTAACCACGTTTAAGTTGATAATTTTTTTTTGTTTTGTACTATTTAATAGCACCTACAAATAGAGGAGTGGCATCATATTTTTTTTATTATGAAGAGTTGGTAAAAGATACAATGTAGCAAAGCATTGCATCTGCACAGCCTTGTTTTTGATAAAATCTATTTATACTCCAGTAAAATAAGCATTCAACCTCGGAATGGAAGCGAATAAGCTGTAAATTTGCATAAACCTTTGTTTTGGTGTACTAATGACTGGTAGAAAAGTCTCATATGATCACGTGTCTGCGTCATAAGTTATTCAAGGTCAAAGGTCACGAAAATCAGTTTTTTCCCATTATCTCGTTTTCTATGGGAAATACGCATTTAACGTCAATATAAATATTGTAGATCATAAAACTGTCTACAAAAAATGTCTGAACACTTTTCTCCTAGAAAGCATCGCTTTCAAGATATCGTGACTTTAGAGCGCAGGAAAGTCGTATTTTCGACTATATGCACACACTAGCTTTTTCCCGTGATTTCGCTCGCGTTTATAAATATTATGAAAAATAAGGCTTATTTCAATATATAGTAGCATATGCATGCTTGGTCTCAGCCTAATCGGTTTGAAATTGACAAAGTTACATACAAACTTCCATCCCCTATCTTATCCCTTTAGGGGTAGAATTTATCAAAATCCTTTCTTAGCGGATGCCTACGTTATATCATCTACCTGCATGCCAAAATTCAGCCAGATCTGTCCAGTGGTTTGGGCTGTGCGTTGATAGATAACTATGTCAGTCACCTTTGAGTTTTATAGAAATAGAAGATTTCCGCACCGCCTCTGATCAACGCACAGCCTAAACCACTGGACAAATCTGGCTGAATTTTGGTATGCAGGTAGATGATATAATGTAGGCTTCCGCTAAGAAAGGATTTTGATAAATTTGCATAAACCTTTGGTTTATGCAAATTTACAGCTTATTCGCTTCCATTCTGAGGTTCGCCCCTAATTAATCCTTATTTGACTGTACTATTAACTATTACAATTATAAATATTGTAGCAAAATAGTGGGCAGAAATAGGTAGTCTATAGGATATAGTTACATCAAAATATTATCCGTGTGGTGACGGAGTAAGAATACAATATGTCACCTCCCCATCTCATCCTATGGGTGTCGTAAAAATCGACTAAGGGAATATTCGTGAATAATATCGCTATCGAAATAAAAAGAAGGAAAACTTGAAATCAAACCCTGTACCAATCCGTCTGGGCAGCGTGGTATTATTAGGCCCAGTATCCCTCCGTCTCGGGAGGAGGCCCGTCCCTGCAGTGGGACATTAGTGGGCTGTTATGATGACTATAACAAAATGTAAAACGCTGTTATTTAGCATACGGGAGCTCTTCAAACATATTCGTAGCATCTTTCGTAGCGTTCGTAGCACACATTAACGTGCTACGTGACTCCGTAGCACGTAGCACTTAATTTAATTCCAGTACGTGTAGTTCTTGAGCTGATTTTGTAAAGTAAATGATTTAAGTAACAAATATAAATATTGCAATACATTTTGTTTGTTAACTTAGTTATTAATTGTTTTAATAAAAAGACATTTAAAAGGCTGGTCCTTTCATCTATCTAATAACTTAGGCACAGGGTTAAATTAATATGGAAGTTGTATATTAATATATTTAAAAAAATATATGAAGAAGAACTTAGTATGGTTTTTGAAAAAAAGTTTATCATAGAAGTTTCAATCATTTACACATAGGTATTATTATTTATTTACATGTTTATAGCATCAGACACAATAAAATAGTCATCATCATCATAACATCCCATTAATGTCCCACTGCAGGGACGCGCCTCCTTCCGTGACGGAGGGATAGTTGGCCTACTAATACCACGCTGGCCAGACGGATTGGTATAGGATTTAATTTCAAGTTTTCCTTCTTTTAATAATATTTAAATTATTTTCTAAAATATCTCTTACATGTAAACAAACCCACCTCTACATGTTATTTTAATTACTTACAGACATATCACATATTTTGTTAACAATTTAATAAAGACATCAACTCAAAATATTAATTAGCTCTCCACGTTCATTTGATTTTCCCATTTCCTTACTTCAAATAACAATGACATTCGATTGACGGCTCCATCGCAATGAGCCTAAGGGCGCCATTATGCCTCATATTTAATTAAAACACAATAAGGTTGTATTGATGGAATTTCTTTGTATTAAAAAGACGTTTTCTAAATTGAATTAACCGTTTTCTTATGTGAAATGTAACTAAGTGTTGTGATGTGTGTTTTGAAGTTAACTGTGTTTTGTAACTTTGTGTTATTAGTTTATTATAAACAATACTTTTACAATTTTTTTCATGATAATTTTTTTTATAAAATTTAATCGAGTTGCGTTTGTCTAGTCCCCATAGTACAAGCTTTGCTTATTTGGGACTAGATGGCGTTGTGAGGAATATTATAATATTATATTATTATTTAAATATTATTACAAATATTATTTACTTAAATAAAGCGTTTTTAACTTTAACTTAAATTTCAGGTTCAAAAAAGGTGAAGCCATAATTACATTCGGTTTCAAATCTCTAAAACATCTGTTGTTTAAAAAAAAAAATAGAAGGTATGAATATTCCAGTCCAACAAAAGTGAATAGTTCCTATACATTATTCTACTTGAAGGTGACGTCAAATTGGGTAGAATTCAATCATTGCAATAATATTTTGCCTGTTCAGCACTCGTCCTCATATGAGTTCTAGTGTAAGTAGGGTTGTGTTCATTTGACGACCAACCTTGAGTAACTGACGTCATGTGATGAAAATCAATAATCATAATATTGGAACTATAAACTGAGTTGCTTTGAAATATAGTAGGGATTGGCATTATATAGGAGAAACAGTAAAAGATAAGTAAGGGAAAGTTTACTGGTATAAACCTTACATCAGGGCAATATCGATTATGTTTTAATTGTAAAAAAAAAACTGTGATTTAATGTTAAGGAAATTATTTATACCTGGATATTTATGTGCAAGTGGCTATTGTTAATTTGGCAATGTGTAACATATGTGCTAGTGAGTTGACTAGTTAATTAATTATGTTAACCTATCATTTAATTGAAAAGAAGTGTGATTTAATTTTAAGGAAATTATTTATACCTGGATATTTATGTGTAAGTACCTACCTATTGTTAATTTGGCAATGTATAACATAATAATACGTGCTAGTGACTGGTTAATTGATTATGTTAACCCATTATCCCAAACATACTTAAAAATAGTTATCATTCACTCAAACACACACTCACATTCACACATAAATACTTACCCTATATCATTACTAGTTGTAGAACACACAGTATACTTATGAAAATTAAAAATTATTATTGTTAAACGTCATGATAATGACCGGGTTACACATTATCCGTGTGCCCTGCCTGTCAAGAGTGAGGAGAGGCTGGTAATCTGTCATACAGGATTTCCTAGTACAGATACCAGTCTCTCACACAGACTCATATAAATTAATTGTATATATCCTAGTTTAGTTTTCTTAACTTGTATTGCTTATATTCTGTGTGAGAGAGAATAATAAATTTCATTTCATTTCATTTCAAATTTCATTTCATTTCATTTCATTTCATTTCATTTCATTTCAATATGTGTGTTAATAAGCAACGTTTCATACCATGGCTTGGGTGTCGTAAAAACCGACTAAAGGACTATGCGTGAATATTATCTTAACGAAGTAAAAGAGTGAAAACTTGAAATAAAACCCTTTACCAATCCGTCTGGCCAGCGTGGTATTTGTAGGCTAAGTATCTCTCCGTCATGGGAAGAAGCGCGTCCCTGCAGTGGGACATTAACGGGCTGTTATGATGAAAAGATAACTCCCGCACTAAAGACAGAACCATTTGTCACAGGAATATCGAGGCTCAAGAAAATGATCTGTGAAATAATTAACTTAAGTGAAATTTAAACCCGGAAAGGACTTAAATTAAACTTTTGTTTTTTTTAAATTGGCCTACTAGAATGACTCTATAGTGCCTGATGTTGAGCATCCACCTACTAATATAAACATGGTCAATTAAAATAACTAAACTATTTTCTTGTTCACCAATGTGAACAAGAAAATAGTTTAGTTATTTTTGTTGCAATCAACATTCAGGTGTTTGTGGCGTTACCCTAACAACAGCTACTTCTGATACACGTGCATTCATCTTGGTTAGAAGTGATGATGGTTTAAACCCTCTTTAGATCCAAGGCCTTTTTTCTCTGTGTGGTGACGGTGTAAGAATACAATATGTCACCACCCCATCTCATTCCATGGGTGTCGTAAAAACCGACTTAGAGGCTATCCGTGAATATTATCTTTATGTAATAAAAAGAAGGAAAACTTGAAATTAAACCCTTTACTAATCCGTTTGGCCAGCGTGGCATTAGTAAGCCAAGTATCCCTCCGTCACTGGAGGAGGCCCGTCCCTGCAGTGGGACATTAAAGAGCTGTTATGATGAAACCCATTGACCTCGCTTTGATCCTACGAACAACGCCATATCAGAACTTGATATCGGTAACCAATGTATGCCTTTGTAGTATGAATAGTGAGAATATCTATGACCCGGTGGTGACATACAGTATGTGGGTTTATTGTTTTAATCAATACAATACGATGCTTGTTGGTTACATAATTAATATGTATGTTAATAGACAATGAAATTTACTCATGAACTTTTTTTTACTCAAGTTGTTTTTTGAATCTTCGATCAACTCGACTATCTATTAAACATTTCTTTTTTTAACTTAAACGTGTCCATTTATGTTATTACTATTAATTTTTTCCAAGTTATACCACATACGTAATGCGTGTGGTACACCAACAAGTAACGAAGATGTGTCTCAAAATAACTTAGTTGTTACTGGATGTCAGATTTGTAAATGTTTAGTGTTGTACAATATTGTTATAATTTGTTAATCTGTCATCTGTTTCTATACCTATTAAATAAAATAAAATAAAACTTAACAAACTTAAGTTACTGTGGATGCAAAATTAGTGAAAATAATCAGCATGCTTGCTCGACATTTTGCTGTTAAAAAAATATTTTCCCTATTATATCAGTATGTTATTTTAAAGAACGTCATATTTTATAACATGCCTTCATATGCACCAATATTTAAAATTTGACAAAGTTCTTAAAATCCCAACTGTAGATAAGTTTGTATCGTTACTTTATCACAAAAGTTTGTTCAATCGCCTTGGGAACTAGATTTGTGTCATCATCATCATCATCATGTCACCCAATCGACGTCCACTGCTGGACCAAAAGATTTCTGTGATTGAATACTATTTGCGTAGTTAAGACACGTGGTACTGCCAAATGTATAAATCTTTATACATTTTCAAACATGTAAAAGGCTAAAATCATTTTTTTAGTTTTGTGCGTAAAATATGAAATGAATGTCTTTGAAATGCTTTTTAAACATTGTAAATTGTTTGGTTTATAAGTTTTGAGACTGAGAAATTTATTTACTTTTTAATTTACATAATAACAGTAACATAATTATGTTTTTCACACAATCACATTATTTTATTTATTTATTTTATTTTATTTATTTTTATATTTATATTATAACGCTATCTAATCCTAAAATAAACAGAGCTTGTACCAAAGATACTAGACAGTGAATAAGCTTACCTAAATACGTGTATGAAATACATGTGTACTATACATAGAAAACAAACAGGCTTAATGCAAACATCATGTTCATGCAAACATTCCTGTTCATGCACACAAAGATTTACTTTGAGCATGAATGACTACTAAGCTGTGGTCTTGCCACAGGTAGCGTAAATAGGAGCCATGGTTCATATTGAACACTGCGCCACAAAGATCATAGTTTAGTAAGTACTTTATTTTAGATAAAATAGTTTAATAGGTTTAGACAACATACCAAAATATACACAAATAAGTTGTTAATACACAGTACTTTGATCTGAACTCCTCCGCTCCATAAGCACACCGACACCACATTCAATTACTGAATTTTGCGATTATAATTATGAGGTATATGTTAACAGATTAAAGTACCTATTTGCATTATAAATTCAATATATATCTCTAATTTTCAAGCAAAATAATAATTAAGTACGTTTATTAATTTGAGTCAGTAAAATGACATTAATACTTAATGACATCTTAACTAGTAAAATGACAGTTGCACTTGTCGTTTTACTGACTCGTATTAATAATCGTACTATAAGTAATTGGTTTACGATTTACTTTAACGATTTTTGATGGGAAAGAGGAAATATTATTGTAAGACAGTCATTATACTTTAAGTAATTGACCTTTCAATAATTAAATTAAGTTATAAATACCTGAGAACAAATAGAGTTATAATAACAAGTAGTACAACAGTATTACAAAATATACCTATCACACAAAAATCGACACTGCGATTGGTTTATTCTCGCTCTACTTGCTTATCTAAAACTCTAAATAAATCTTACTTATCTTATCTTATTGATTACGAAATAAATCTTCAACATTATGTCAGGTCTGCACAAAGCCTAAATTAAGATTAATTCAGATGAAAATCAGTACTTGTAAAAGTCTTGATGAGTGCCATGACAGAGCGATTCTGGCTTTTTGTTTCAGACTAAGGCTTAAAACGACTCTGTTTCTTTTTAATACGAAACCGCTTTGTAGAGTGAACTTTACAGTAAGGTTGCCAGATTCTATTTGAAAATAGTTTGGTTTTTTTGTTGATGATCGATGTTTTGCTGGATAAAAGGGTTTGGCTGTTTTTGAGTTTATGTGTGTGATTGAATGATTAAGTGGTTGAACGCATTATTCTTTTAGGTTAACTAGGGTTTTAGGGTTGTCTACTTTTTATCAACAAATTTCTTATTTTATTTTTGTTTAGTGTTACGTTTCCTATTGTTTTTAAATAGACTTTACATACCCAATGTCTGATGAAGCTAAAACTCTGTACAATATATAAAAGAATTCCATGTAATATAAGGGTAACTATGATGGAGCGACATTGTCATATTATGACAAAGCTCCGTAAATAAAGATTAAAAAAAAAATAGACTTTATCGTATATAAATATGTACCTATGCAATCATTATCTACCCCTCTATTTTTCTTCTAGTTCAAAACTTTGCCGTGTGGTTTTATAACTGTAATTAATCATTCTTGTGTTGGTTTGTTGGTATCCTACTGCACCGACAGACAGATCTTTACTAGAAATTAAAGAAAAAAAACAGATGAAAAGGTAAAAGTTTTCTATATTTTTTTTTTATTTTATTGACATAAAGATCTCTGTATCATCAGCTGATGTAATGATATGGGGACATCTTATAATAATATTCTTACTGTGTAAATAATCCCTACTACCTATAACGAAAATATTTGTACACATTTGATGACCCTAACTAACTACTAAGTAATTCTACTAACCAAAAATAAAAATGCAGAATTTTAACTGCATTGAAGTGTTGCATGCAGAGGGAATGTTTATATTACTAAGTAACATTTTATTTCATGTAATTTAACTAGCACAAGCTATTTAACTAAACATATTGTTTGAAATTCTAGCATTAACCTATGGAAATATAAGTTAAATTATGTTAAAATGCAACAACACATTAGAATTTTATCGCTTAAATATTTAACAACATGCAATAAAAGGACTAGTTTACATAACTTTAATAATATAGTCTCATCGTATGATTGAACATCTAGGTTGTAATGACATTGGTGACAAAAAATAAAACCGTGATCGCATGCTTTGGTTTTTATCAGACGGCTAAAAATAACGATTACGTTCATGCACAAAAAAAGGTTTTTATTTAGAAATTGATAGACTAATATTATAAAGGGGTAACGTTTGTGTGTTTGTGACGTTAGGGGTAATCTCTGGATCTAATGAACCGATATTAAATTATGTTAAATATCCCATTTATCGGGGAGTGTCATAAGCTTCATAGTATCACGCTATGACTAATTAGAGTGGAGCAGTAATGAATAATGTTTAAAAATTGGACGCGTTTTTTTTGCCGCCCAACAAAGTGGGGACGGGTCAGCTAGTGGGTAATAAATTCGTATTGCTTAAGGGATTATAATAAACCAAGATAACCACCGCCTTCTATCATATAAGAATATCTTTCCCTATTATGCATATTTAATAAAATGCCAAGAACCAAATTTCTTTACAGCATCCTATGTTGCTGTAAAGAAATTACCTAGTACCTATGTACAGAACGCAATCTCTATCCTCGATACATTTTGAAGTGTGCTAACATGAAAATAAAATGCTAGCTTGACAATAATAATATAGGCACATAGATTATTACAGCCAGTATGTATTCCCGAGTGAGTCGCGAGTGCATTTCGAAACATCGAGATTAAGTAATGACGACCTCGTTACTAACATATCGTGACTGCATACTTACTCGAGTTTTTAACATTCGAAATAACAAATTAGAGAGATTTATGATAATGGCAATTTTGTAGATTTGAAAAATATTTTTTAGGTGTGAAAATATAAACTAATGTTAAAAGCCTAGTAATGGCCCAGTGCAGGGAATGACCTATTTCATTGATGGTGTGAAGCTTGGCTAATTTTTCAAAAAACAAGTTTTTATCATGGCAGCGTGCCATCTAATGAGAGATAATATTTTCCAACTTTGATTTAGTCGGATTCATTCTATAACACCTAAGTTTTGTGTTCCGTCACAAAATGGCGAGCACTAAAACCCCTTAGCTAAACTACTTAGTTATAATTTGTGTATCTATAACGCGGCTCAAAAGAAGGAGGAGCTTGTAACATTTCTACTAAACCTTTAAATGAAACTAGATTATTTAGTGAAATAGTCTTATATTCATAAATTAGTTCGGGTGTGGGTCGATAGTTAGAAACGCTCACTGTCTTGTAGGTAAAACCGTCCAGCACGGAATAGTACTGCCCTGCTTAGTATCCAGGTAGAAGAGGATTGGCGGTTTCAACCCAACAGCGCAATGGGCGTAGGTAGACAGCACAAGTAGGTGAGCAGTTGTCGGTGCCGTGGCAACGTGGCGGCGACCACGTTCTGAGCCGCAGGAGTGAACCCTGGAATTATTAATTCCCACATATTTACATCTATCCCTCTTCATTAGTTTGTCTGCAACATCATCGACTCAACCATACCATGAAGTACTAAGCAGAAGCATAATATGGCGCGTACCTAACTATTCAATGGTGAACAATGATGTGGCAGACAACTAGATAATTATATACTAAAGATACTATATAACTAATATCTTTAGTATATAATTATCTAGTTGTCTGCCACATCATTGTTCACCATTGAATAGTTAGGTACGCGCCATATTATGCTTCTGCTTAGTACTTCATGGTATGGTTTTGCAACACTCACCCAATTCGGGGAATACACAACACTTATAAGATTTAAAACCTCAAGCGTAGGACAAGAGATTAAGTACTTGTAATTAGAACTTCGAACCTAGGTCTTATATTTAACAATCCAACCTTCAGGTACAGAGTCTAAGTAGAAATGGCAGCTAAAATTCTAACTACACCTCACGCGCCTACGGTGAACCGGTTTTCTCGCATCAAACGTCGTAAACAACATGATTTGCATAAAATTATACGAAACATGTCGTGCGCCGTGGCTATGCTCGTCAATTAAAATTTAATGTTTTGTATATAGTTTTTTTCTTATTCTTTTAGTAATTAGTAGTTTTAATTTCAGTTATTTAGGTTTAGTTTAGGTAGTTTTAGTTTTTTATTTCGTAAAAAGTACTTATATAAAAGTGAATTATTTATCGATCCTTACTTAAATAGAACGAAGAGTAACGAAATCGTTACAAGCTTATTAATTTCGTAGAATCTTTGCCTAATATTTGCTTACTTGACCAAGATCTAAGTTGGACTCACATTTTATAACAGTAGGAAAGCAGGTAATGTGGTCTTAATCTTCAAAGTATATGATATCTGTGAATCATAGCTTCAGAAATCTACGAAATATAAATAATAATGATGTAATAACTAGTAAGCTGGTACATAAAACTACCTAATAAAGTATTCAGGACCTTTGACATACATACTAGCTTTGACACTTCTTAGTCTAGTTTATTTAAACTACATTTTGTTTACCTTTGATTATAATAAAGAATCTGTTCAAAGTAAATACCAAAACCCTTCGCGGTTTACATTTTGTTCAGTTTATTTAAGATAGAAATTCCATTCTAAGTTTGAAAAGTGAGCTTAATGGTTTAGCAGTTTAAAGCGCTGAGCATAGCTGACAGTTCGTTTAAATTGCTCATAGTTTCTTGTTGCGGGAATTTAGTTGAGTATATGCAGGCATTCAAGACAGCCGCTTAATTGCATAACGAATAAGATGCGCTGAAAGCGCTTAGGATAAACAATCTTGAGATAAGAAGTGTTTGTATAATATGTAGAGGTATATACTCGTACCTCGCTGAATCGTATAGTTGAATTAATTTGATTTCATTTGTTGAATTCGGCACACGGGATTTTATAATACTTGTATTTTTTAATGATTACTTTTTTATGCGTGTAATTAATAAGGTCTTGGTTTTCCCCCTTGCACCTGTCAAACATCTATGCTTGCATAGATACTTAGGTATGACTATGTCATTTGAACTTAACATTTTTGTTTTTGCGAAAAATAACGTACTTATACCGAATTTGGTGTTTACCAAATGTAATGTATGAGAGCTACTTAGTTTATATCAAGATGGTGTTGTGTGCTATTATAAAAACATCACTTTATGTCCGTTTATCTGATTTAGATATAATAAAAAAATACAATCAAAAATTTAGTAAAACCTAAACGTTAGGTACTTATGATTTGATTCAATTTACTATACCTAAGAGGCGTTTATGAGTAAGGGGGTAACTGAACAGGTACATTCCTTTGTTACGCTTCCATTGCGATATATATCTTCATCTAAAAAATCATCCCTACATTATGAATTGTGCTGGTATAACATTTTTTACGTTCAATATCAGAGTGCAAACGTACTGGCAACTGTCAGATCCATCCTTCTATTACTCTGAAACAAAGCACCGGCTTCAACTAACATCTTTTACTCTTATATATATAGTACTTAAATGTAAAGCGTTAAAGTTCAGAATTGCTTGCGATGTTATAGAGTGTTTCCTGAAAACTGTTTAGTTAATCTTAAAACTACATTTTATTATCGTAGGTTTACAGTATCCAGATGCTACATATTAAATGTTTTTAGTAAAATAAAGCAAAGGCTTCAGTAGGCAACTTAGAAAATAATTGTCTTACGTATGAATTAAACCCGTTATATTGTGAACGGTAGCCGCATAATGGCCAGCGCCCAATGCCGGAGTGGCACGGCACGACCTGGCAAAGGATTTTAATCCTAATTTAGTTATTTATTCATAGAGTTTAGAATTTATGTTACATTATTTTAGTACCGCGATGCCGCGACGTGCCTGAGAATGCTGCGGGACGTCGCGAGACGCCGCAGCATACCGCGGCATGACGAGGCTTACTTTTCCTTTCACAGGATGCCGCGGGTGACCTATGGGTCACTTTAGGGTCGAGAAATTATGATTAATATATAATTATATGCAGTCACTGGGCATAACGATTTTTAGTTTTGCCACCCATTTACTTTGTACTCTTGTAAGGTGGAACAATAAGCATGATCACGCAAAAGCACCACGCATGAAACACGTTGAATTCTGCTTAATTAAAAATCTCTTCTGACAAAGCGGTACTTTTAAATGCAAAATACGCTACACTGATATAAATTGTGGTGGCCAGGAATGTTTAGGTTTTCCCTATCTTTTAAAATTGCTAAGTGATTATGCGGTTTAGGTTTGAAAGGGTTATTGACAGACAAAACAGAAACGCTTTTTCACTTAATTACTAGGCAAGGCATTAATAAAGTAGAGAATGAACAGACAACATTTTTATTTGCCAACGTTTAAAATAACAGGTTATTTTAAACAAAAGTTAGTGGTATACAATACGATAAACTAAGTGGTATAAACCACAATCCAACGGGTAAGGTTAAAGCGCCGATTACACTACCCTACATCTTGTAGGGCACTACATGTTGTCTAGTGTAATCACCAGACCAGGCAACGGTCGTGACGGAGAGGCGGGAGACCAGGGCGGGGTCGACAGATACACTGTCGATCGAGCCCGGGGATCTGGCCGACCTGGCGGATCTGTGCCTGGAGGACCAGCTGTCGCCAATGTTGGAGGAGGAGGAGGAGACCAGGGAGTTTAAGGAGAGGGAGGGGGCTGATCGCAACAAGGTCAGCACCCCGAAAACCGGGAACCATTAACACCATGGGTCTAAGGTTTGTACAAATTAACCTCCAACATAACAAGGCGGCAACAGCCCTTCTGGCTAAGCAGCTCAAAAGCGACAAGTTCGACATAGCCCTTATACAGGAACCGTACTGTTACGGAGGTTCTGTAAAGGGACTTAATGGAACAGGTGGAGTGGTATACCACTCCCTTTCCACAACGAACGTGAGGACATGTATTTATGTAAGGGATGGCATTAGGGCAATACCTCAAAATGTTTTCTGTTCAAGGGATCTCACCACCGTGAAGATCCTGAAAGGTAGGGCAAGGAAGACCCTCACCATCTCATCGGCCTACCTGCCCTACGAGGCCGCAGACCCCATTACCGAAGAACTCAGGAGTCTAGCGGCACAAAGCAGCCACAACACCGAGCTAATGGCTGTAATAGGCTGCGATGCAAATGCACACCATGTCATCTGGGGGAGCTCAGATGTCAACAGGAGATGTGACAAAGTACTGGATTTTGTGGTAAGTTCCTCTTTACAATTGTTAAACCAAGGCAATGACCCAACCTTCGTCAACTCAAGACGAGGGGAAGTGATTGACATAACGCTAGCTTGCAACAAAGCTAGCAAAAGCATAAGCGAGTGGCAAGTATCTGACGAAATCTCACTGTCGGATCACAGGTATGTATGCTTCAAGTATAGTGATGATATCAGTATCGAAACCGTACACAAAAGAAACCCAAGACACACGGATTGGGATTTATACAAGAGGGATCTCAAAATAGAGCTAGGAGACCCGAGAAGCAGTCTGAATTCGATCATAGACATTGAATTTGAGGCTGACAAAGTAACAAGTGCTGTAAAGAAATCCTGGACAAATAACTGTCCAGAAAAACAAGCAGTTGCAAAAAGAACACCCTGGTGGACCCCGGAACTGGACAAACTAAGGAGAGAAACCAGAGCGATGTTCAATAAAGCAAAGACGTTGAACAAATTCGACGAGTATGCTAAACAGCTAACAACCTACAGCAAAGCTGTCAGGAAAGCGAAAAGAAGATCGTGGAAAAAACACTGCGATCAGATAGAATCTCTGCCACAGGGAATGAGATTAATAAAGGCTATGGCGTCGACAAAGTCTCACCCACTAACAACAATAAGGGATGGAAGTGGGAAAATGACTGAGACAGGCCTAGAAACTTTAAAAGAGATGTGCAAGGTACATTTCCCAGGCTCAAACACAATTGAGCACGAAGCACAAACCAACTCAGTAAGTCAAGCCGAACAGGAAACCCGCACGGTTAGGCGAAACTGGGACAGTGCAAAGAAGGTAGTAGACCAGAACAAGCTGAGATGGGCAATATCAACATTCCGGCCATACAAGTCGCCAGGGCCAGACGAGATCTACCCCATCCTACTACAAAAAGGAGCGCATATATTAGTACCACATTTGTGTAGACTTTATAGAGCGTGCCTAGCGTTCAGACACGTACCACGTGACTGGAGGAGAATAAGAGTAATTTACCTACCAAAACCCGGAAAGGAAAGCTACTCCGAGGCCAAATCATACAGGCCCATCAGTCTGTCATCATTTCTTCTTAAAACGTTGGAAAAACTGATCGACAGATATATTCGTGATGGACCGCTACGCAGGAGTCCACTTCACACAATGCAATGTGCTTACCAACCGGGCAAATCGACAGAAACGGCGATTCACCTGGTAGTAGACAGAGCGGAAAAGGCAATTGAATGCAAAGAGATATGTCTAGCAGCATTTCTAGACATTGAGGGCGCCTTCGATAGAACATCATACGCTGCGATTGAAGAAGCGTCCGCAAGACATGGCATTGACCCAACCATCTGTGAATGGATAGGAAACATGCTGAACGGCAGAACGATGACAGCAGCGTTATTGGGAGAGGAGCTAACCATCACTGCCACCAAAGGATGCCCACAGGGGGGGGGGGTACTATCACCGTTACTTTGGAATATGGTGGTGGACTCCCTTCTGGAGGAACTCAACAGCGGACCAGTCAGGACCGTAGGATATGCTGATGATCTGGTTATCCTGATTAACGGAATATTCCCGAAAACAGTAACTGAGATCATGAGGGAGATGCTTGGGAGGGTAGAGCGCTGGTGCGGAAGGCAACAGCTCTCGATCAACCCGAGTAAGACGGTAATAGTACCGTTCACAAGGAAGAGAAACATCAACAACTCAATAAACCTGAGTCTCTTCAACCAGGATCTAATGATCTCAGAGCAGGTAAAGTATCTAGGACTTATCTTAGACAACAAACTAACCTGGAAGCAGCACGTAGAGTCTGCAACAACAAAGGCACACAGAGTGTTCGGTATGTGCAGATCCACTTATGGTAGGACATGGGGGTTAAAACCCAAGGTCATGCTGTGGGTGTATACAATGATGGTCAGACCTATAGTGCTGTACGGAAGTCTGGCATGGTGGCCGAGGACAAACCTTGGCACATGCAGGGAGGAGCTATTAAAACTACAAAGGTTGGCCTGCGTTGCGATGACGGGTGCGTTTCGGACCACCCCAACCGCTGCAATGGAGGTCCTACTAAACCTAACACCACTGCACCTCGCGGTCCAGTCGGAGGCAGTAAGAACACTCTACAGACTAGAAGGTCTTGGGCTATGGAACGACACCGGAAATAGCACAAGACACACAAAGCCGAAGTTATCTAGGCAAGTTGAAGATGCAATCAACATGTGCGGCGACCAGATGCCAACAAGTTACATCTTCGAAAGAAAATTCAAGATCATCATTCCAGAAAGATCTGAATGGTCAAAAGGACTCGAACCACCAGATGGTAAGGGTAAGATATGGTACACGGACGGATCAAAGATGAGCACGGGTACCGGAGCGGGTATTTACACCAAAGACTACGGCAGTAGCATAAGCATGGGTAAGTATGCGACAGTCTTCCAGGCAGAGACCTACGCGATTACAGCATGCGCACAAGGGAACATCGATAGTGGAGTGAACAACGAAACTATCTATATTCTCAGCGACAGTCAAGCAGCACTCAAAGCCCTAACGGCACCAAGAGTCACCTCTAGGCTGGTCAAAAATGGCATCCAGGCCCTAAATAAGCTTGGTAGAACTAACAAGGTGAGACTGGTATGGATCCCAGGACACAAAGGTTACGTCGGCAACGAAAGAGCCGATGAACTTGCAAGGGAAGGATCAAGCAGGAGTTTCGACGGACCGGAACCATGCGTAGGTCTTTCAAAAGGTACGTTCCTAATGGCCGTAAATGACCAGACGACACAGCAACACTTATCAGAGTGGCAGCAGTCGGCTGGCATGAGGCATTCAAAGCTCTTTATCGCAGGAGCAAATCCGGGCAGGTCCACAAAATTGTGGAACCTAAGCCGCAGACATATCCGACTAATAATCGGTATGTTTACAGGTCACCTTCCCGTCAACGACTTGTTGATGAAGATGGGACTATCAAGCACCAACCAGTGCAGAGCATGCGGTGAGGAAGACGAAACAGTGGAACATCTGATGTGCAACTGCGAAGCCCTCACCAGACAAAGGATGAAGCTGCTGGGAGTGGGATATCCTACACCTAGTGACTTCGACAAGCTGCCGCTAGGTTTACTCATCTCCTTCGCCAAGGTGATTGAGGAAGCTGTGGGGTGGTGAACGGGGGACCAGCACAAAAGATCCGATGAGGTCGAAGTGCAACCTGGAGGGTCCCCGAAAAGGAGGTGAAGAAGATAAGAAGAAGAAGAAGAATCACATGTAGGCTGTTGGGACACTACATATCGGAGATTGGCGAGTCCCGACCGCCTTACATAATGTAGTGCCCTACAAGATGTAGGGCCCTTTATGTAGGGTAGTATAATCGGCGCTTTACATACAAGTATATAGTACGTTAGAGGTGTTTACCTGTTGGCAAGAACTTCATAAGATAACGTTACCTGCAATAGTTGAGGTCTTGCTTAGGAGAGAGACGATATATTTAAGCTTAGTTTCGTAACTATTAGACACTGGTGCAAATTTGCTTATAATGTTAATGTAGAAACTTTTTAATTTGATATGTTATTATTGTTTTTAATAAGTTTTTAATTTGATATATAAAATTTTTATTTTAAACTACTTTAATTTTATACTATAAATATAGTTACTTAAAATTTTTATTTAAAAAAAAATATTTGTTATATAATTCATTTTTTAATTATCATTTTAGAACTCCGTTAATGTTTAATTGCTGCTGGTCAGATGGGTATTGTATAGTATTGAGCTTATAAGTTCAATACATAAAACAATTTAACACCATGACTTAAACGTAATTTATAAATAATCATCATCATAACAGCCCATTAATGTCCTACTGCAGGGACAGGTCTCCTCCTGTGACGGAGGGATAATATTGAATGGTACAAATTTTATTTTCTTATGAAATAAAAATAAATAAAATAAAAACCTTTTATTTCGGACAAGTAACATCCATAATGGTTAGTAACAAAAGAGACTTATAACTATGTTAGTTTCTTCGGATTATCATTGAATTGAATAGAAGTAAATTATAAATATATTTTAAAATTGCATTAAGTATAACATAACATTATTAACAAATAACTTATTAATTATTAAATTAAATTTTATTAGATTATTAGATTTTATTAGAAATTTATTAAAAGATTTAAAAAAAAATTACAAGTATAATTCTAGTGCTTATTGAGATACTAGACTATTGTTCCTCACACATCTACGAACAATAGTCTTTAGCAAAGGGGAGTCATACCTCTCCACTATGGTTTGCAGAATAAGATTGGAACTGTCCCGTATTCTGCGGAGCAGTGAGGCGGACCTTTTTCTGATAATGGCATGAAAGTCATCGGTATGAGCCTGCGCGAACATGCCTGATGCGCTGCAGAAACGGGACAGGCCCATTAACATCCTGAAGCCATTATTATATTGGACACGCAACGCGCTGACTGCCCGCTGAGTATGGCTGGCCCACAGGCTGCACGTGTAAAACACCTGGCAGTAAGCCTTAAACAACGTAATCTTAACTTGTTCACTACACCGTGCAAACCTTCTCGCCACCATGTTACAGCGCACAGCCAGCGCCCTGCGCTCCCTTTCCAAGTCTGCATGATCATTAAGGCCGTCGGTAATGATATGGCCAAGGTATTTGAACTGATAGACCCGTTTCAGTTCCTGACCATTCAGCTGTAACCTGGGAACAGTTTCTAGGCATTTACCGCCAGCCTTAAAGACCATACATTCACTTTTTACAGCATTGTAGAGTAAGCCATGCTTCCGGACATAATCCTCACAAATACCAATGAGCTCCCTTAATGCTCTGATCGTCGGAGCCAGGAGGACCATGTCGTCCGCGTAATTAATATTGTTAATAGTGACGTCATCAACACGACAGCCAAATCTTTTACTGCTGAGTTCGACGATCAAAGCATCAATGTAGAGATTAAACAATTTAGGGGATGTTATCCCACCCTGTCTTACCCCACAATCTAACCTAAAGGGCGCCGAGTACTTATCGTCCCATTTCACCCTATTTATTTGATTTTGATACCAAAATTGGAAGATACTTAACAGTTCCGCGGGAACTTTTCTCTCTCGTAGTTTGCTCCACATAACCTCATACGACACCATATCAAAAGCACGTGACAGATCAAGGAAGCAAGCATAGACTGGAGTTCGACGCGTCGTATAATATTGCACCGTGTGTTTAAGGCTGAGAATCGCACTTTCTGTGCCCAGGCCACTACGAAAACCAAACTGAGCATCGTGTAGGTGTAAGTATTTCTCTAGGCGCGCGTCAAGCAGACTGTCAAGTATCTTTGCCATGATAGTAGCTAATGAAATGGGACGATAGTTGCTCTTATCAGTAATATCACCAGTCTTATTTTTAATAATTGGTACAACAATTGTCTTCATGAGGTCACTTGGCAAGTAAGAGTGACACATACAGAGCGAGTAAAACATAGCAAGCACTCGAGATATGTGAGTCCCAGCATGCTGCAGGTGTTCAATGCTGAGACCATCGTGACCCGGAGACTTACTTCTAGACATCTTAGTGATTACATTTGAGACTTGCTTAGCAGAAAAACGGGTTAAGTCGGAGTCACGACAGTCCCCGCAGTCGGGCATAGACCTGTTCCCACCATTAACTAGTGGTGACTTAACCTTAAAGTGCTCCACAAACATGTTGGCAATATGCTCTGGCTGATCGGCCCCTCCTACATTCACAGGAAGGCCAGGCCTAACATCAAGCTTTTTTGTAGCCTTCCAAAACTCCTTAAAATTGTTGTCCCTACGATGAGATGCCAAGATATCAAGCTTTATTGATTCCTGGTGACTCTGACACCACTTTAGTTTACCTTTAAAGGTCTTACGCGATAAACACATTTCATCGTAAACGATTCCTGATGTAGGCTTATTATGCCACAGCCAAACTTGATACTTAGACCTGGCCCTCATGTGGTCTTCCCTGACATGCCTATTCCACCCTATCACACGGCCACCATGCCTGCGGGTTCGCTGTTCCATGTGACTCATCTTTGCGGCTTCTGATAGAACACCTACAATATCAGAGTACATCACATCCAGAGTATTCCTATGCTCAATGTTATTACAGTGTGCGTCACTACAAAAACCAAAGTTCGTAGGGTAGTCAATATGTCTCAATTTGCTATTACACAACCTAGAATACTCTTGTATCTGATCAGTTTCCCTTTCCCCCCATACTACTTTATTACAGGATGTTTTCTTATTTTTATATTTAGGTTTAATAACATCTAACTTACACGTAACAAACAAGGGTAGGTGATCAGACCAGAAAACATCATGTAGTACACCCACTTCAACCACCGTAGACCAGGCCGACTGTGTTACAATGCAGTGGTCAAGCCAACGTCTGCACCCGTGTGCTTCACTGACATAGGTATAAGTACTTAAATCTAGTTTTTTAATGTCCGCACAAATCCACTCCTGTTCCGAACAGAAATTTAAAAGATCAACATAAAAAGACTCACCAGGGTGGGCGTTAAAGTCCCCTAGGATATATACAGCCGCGCTATCACACGACTCGACAATCGCACTCATTTACTAAGGCACTCTGTGAACTCCGCAAGATTCTCACTCGAATTCGTGGGCATGTAAACACTGAACACGATTAATGTTCTGTCCACAAGCAAAACCTTGACCGCACACAAGCGCGCACTAACACAGCTGATCACTTCTACCGATTTAAAAACACGTTTGCGCCAAAGGATCGCAACACCGCCATACGGTCGTCCCCTAAGTATGTCCGCGGACGTATCAACCGCTGACTTGCCTGTGTACTCGAAGTCATCATGTATCTGGCCGAGGAATGGTATTTCATGAGGCAGCAGCCAGCATTCCTGTAAAGCTATTATATCGGCCCACTCGCACAAACGTCTAACTCCTTCAACAGAACGTTTGACAGATTTACAATTAAAGCTCACAAAAGTACTGGTATTATTATTATTATTAATGTAATCCATTAATATTATGTTGTGGTTTGCTTAATTACATCAGTCTTAGCACTTGTCTTGTAATAGTCACGTACAAAACGCCTAAAACTTATTCCATCAGGCCAGAACTTATGGTCTAGAAATATGTCTATTTTTGACTTGGGAACATACAACTTAAAAGAATTATATAAGGTATCCGTTCTTCTGTTTATCTTATACAAAGTTACATCTTCCTGTGTATTTTCACGAATGTAAGAAATTATGTCGCACTCATTTGTATCTTTGCACACATTCGAGATAAACAATGGTATTTTGATAGCCGCGGCCTTGAATTTACTATCGGGCCCTACCTCAGCTTTTCCCATTCTTCTGACCGCAGTGACACTTTTTCGTTTCTTACTTGAAACCAAATTCCATTGTTCCCCTACCACTACGTCGCCCTCGTTTCTCACCTTTACAACCTCTGCCATCGATCTACGCCCATTATTACTCTGCGCTGTGACCGGTTTTTCATTTGCATTTTGACTAGGCGAACCCGTAGTAGGCGCCAGTCGTCGCTCATTCAGTTCGGTCGTCCTCTCCTGCGACTGTAACGACCCGTTCGCGCCCGCGCCACCTCCACTGTCGCTAGTTCGTTGCGTGAGCGAGACGACACTAGTTGCGTTAGCGTTTCGCTCACTCACAGCTGATTGTACCGCGCACCCGCCATTGTAAGGAGTCGATAAACATTTTTGTTGTATACCGCCATAATTTAAATAATTCTCATTATTTAAATTAGGTAACGATGTTTTAGGTGATTTATCTATCTCCTGAAGGGCCATGGGTCCACTATCTAGTTCTTCAAAATCACTAACAAAAGCACCTCTCCGTCTACTAACTAACCCACAACTACTATGTCGCGTATATCCTTGGCATTTTAAATTTTCCATGTCATTTCTTAACTCTAATAACTGATTCGAATGGACACAGTCATTTTTAAGAGCCTTAATATCCTGTTGTAGCACAAGGATGTCCTTCAGTAGCTTTGTCGCATCAATATGGTCGAAGGTTACAGGTGGCAGTTTATGCAGATCTCTTGCTACGAAGATAGGCACTAGCTCCGGGTCAGTGACCTTAAAGAGGCTAATGATGTCCTCAATATCCCGCACACTCTTTCCCTTATTTTTACGCACTTTTCGTTTAGAATTAGGAATCGAGTCAAAAAGCAATATTTTAGCCGTTACAATTTCACTGTCTTCAAAACTATCACTGCACAAGCGAGAGAGGGAAACCTCATCCATGACATCAGCTTTATTCTGTATAAATGCTAATAATTCATTTATTACAATGTTACACCCCGCACATTTTACTATATCTGCCGCCATCGTATCGAGACAGTTAAGTACTCGTAATTCCGCCAATTAACACGTACGCTCACTACCGTAGTGCGAACGTGACTTGAACAGAAATACACGCTAAGAAGGTTTAATAACGTACACAGTGTCGAAATTAAAATATTACTACACCCACTATTTAAATTACCTTAGTTGCTGAAAACATTGTGAGCTAATCTCCCTGAGTATTTCGCAGTTCAGTATTTCATTTCAAGCTATTCATTTAAACATACTCCAGCTTAAACCGAATTGCTGAAGGCTATATTTTAGTCTAGACTGTAGCTTCTCTAAACTTGTTTGCAATTAAAACGATTAATAAATCAGAATGGAGTGTCAAGATTTTAATTTATCACCGAAATCCGTGCATTTTACACACACAGCATCTGCGTATCATCGTGCATCCAAAGTGACTGCCATTTTCATGTGTCTAAAACTAGATTAATAGCTTTGTTAATAAACTGTTGTTACTTTACAGTTACATTTTATAAACATACTTAATATTTTTTTACGAAATGTATTCCTTATTAAATAAAGTTTAATTTAAACATGATAGCTACTCGTTTTGATTTACTATCTTTTCTTTTACATGGTTACTATTTATATAAGGACAAATGACAACTTTACATTAAAACAGGTAAAGATAATGTTAAAAACAAAACATAAAAAAATAACTAACTTTATTTCATTCTAATTAAACTATAAGTATATTTAGACACTGTCCTCCTTAACTACTAACAAATATGGACTTGGTCTGAAATAAATGATTATTTATTTATTTATTTATTAAACGTCAATATCAATTCCAAATAATTCAAGTGCAAAACTAACAAATCTCAAACTTTTTCGCTTTACCGCGCCTGCACGACTACCTCGATACCGGATAACGCCACTGTCTTTGCCACTTAGGTCTACTGTGCTGGGTTCTAACTCGCCTGTACCTAGACTTAGTAGGACTTTAAATAGTCTCAGTGATCTCGTTGATATACACCATGATACACTGTTGTCTTTCCGCCAAAGTATACGTGACCATTTAAGAGGCCAGTTGTAGTTTTTAACAAGGCATAAATGATATAATGTTAAGCAATATTTTTGTATTAATTTGGTTTATGCATGTCACTTACTTGGTTTTGGTTTATATTAGGAGAAATGTAATTACTTAATTCACAGTTATCTTTGTAAATATTATTATAAGTATAGTTGTAAACACTTAATGCATGCGGTGTTCGCCTTTAAGTAGTTATTACACTTACAATGTTAAATGTAGCTAATTAAGGAAGAACTGTTTTAGTGTAAATAGCTGTTGGTGAACCTAATAATAAATAAATAAATAAATCTCTTATGTGATTTATTTTGAAAGTTCACAAAGTAACATTAGTTAGAGTACTTAGTGGTAAAAAGGCAATGCCTTTAAAATCAATAGCAAGTGATAAATAAAGAAATACCGTTTGAGGTTGAACCGCACTTGCCAGATAATGCTAACAAATAGCACTTAAACCTTAATTTAATGTTGTCATTAGTCTCACCGCCCGCGGTCAACAATTAAGCTTGTAGTTCAAACATTAATTAATATTCACCATTTAAATCAATTTATTATTATTTATTGGCAATTCCAGTTACAATTAATTAAATCATTATGTATGATGTTGGAAATATTTATTGGTAAATATAATGAATATTAAGTAGTAACCCCAAGCTGTAAATTTTAGTGGATAACAGACTTTGAAATAAAAATCGCTTTAACATTAAATATCTTTGTTTAAAGGTTCAAATAATTTATGACAACACACAAAATGTGCATATGACGTTGTTGATTTAAATGCTATTTATTGAACTAAAACATACAGTACGCAGCAGCTAGATATTATAAATAAATAAATAAACAAGTCAAAATATATCCGTTTTTGAAAATAAATATTATAGCGCAAAATTGGTTATACCTTGTTTATTTTAGGACATGATTCACAGAAATTTTGTATTTTTTATAGCAAACCAAACTATAGGTACGATTGGCAAAACGTGTCTGAGGTACTGATGCAGTTTAGTTTCGAAACTATTACATAAGCTCCATTTCAACTCCATTCATAACCCGTGGTTGCCATTGTTTGTTGTTCACGCCCCCCCCCTCTGGACTTGTAGAGAGTAGACGTGTTTTTGTAACCTGCCATTATTAACTCAAATAAAGTGTTTACAACGAATAAAAGACTATAAAAGTGTAGTATTCAGTGAGTTAAGGATTAACATTAACCAGTGAATATAATAATTTAGTGAATAAATAAAAATTCTGACTGTGAACGTAAAAATAAAATTCATAAGTTTACGTTATATTTAAAAGGAGTAATCAGCTGACATCAAGCGAGTGAGCGAAATCAGTCACTGTGCGACAGGGACGAGTGTATATCTGTTAATCAAAGCCCAAACTGTGCGCACGGTCTAGCCACTCACAGGCAACGACACGCCCACTTCGTTACGTCTAACCGGCAGCTTGTTGCGCCTACGCTACTCCGCCCCCGATCTATTAATTTTGCCGTCGGAACATTTAGGCCTACAATAACTATAATGTCCGTTAAAAGGTCGCCTCAACAAATGCAGCGTAACTTAAGCCCGACGAACTTAAATATGACACACTGCAGCTCTGATTCTGCATTGAATACGTCCATCCGTATGTCCTCGGAAGACGACTACCTTAATTCTACAAAGCGTCATAAGCGCACTTTCGACGATTTTACCTCTCAGTCTGGTTCGTCATTAACTGAAATTAAAACAATGTTTGATGAAAAGTTCGAAGTTTTAAATAAGGCGTTACTTACAATTGTAACACAAAATCAAACTATACAAAATTCTCTTGAAAGTATGTACAAAAAACACGAACTAATTATCACGAAAATTAATTCACTCGAAAAGGATAATTGCGAGTACAAGCAAAAGGTATCTTATCTGGAACACAAAATTGAGAGGCTTGAAAAAACGAACTGTAACACAACATTAGAGATTCGCAACGTCCCAAAAGAAGCTAAAGAAGATCACTCATCATTAGTCTCACTAATGGGAAATTTGTCTGTGGCAATAGGTGAAGATAGCAAATTGGACTCAAGGGAAATACGGGATATCCACCGCAACAGGACTGGCGCAATAGTTGTAAATTTTATGTCAACTATCCGCAAAGAAAAACTATTCTCGTACTACAGAAACTTCAATAAACTGAAGAATGAAGCCAAACTCCTGCCACTATCTACTCAACACCTTAAGCTCGAGGGACCAACCCAAAAGGTTTATATATCTGAAGCCCTTACTTCTAAAGCTAGTCGTCTGTTTTACCTAGCGAGGCAGCAGGTCAAAAATAAAAACATTACTTCAGCATGGACCGCGTATGGCAAGATTTATGTTAAGAAAAATTATGACTCACCCACTACTCGTATCCTTGAAGAGGAGGACCTCACGAGACTGTTCTGACTAGACATTCGGTACATTGAGTCACAATTAATTTGTTATATAAGCCTACTTAAATTTTTACCTATATCTTTTAATTTAATGCATGTTATATACAAAATTACTTTAGTTAAAATCTCATTATTTCTATCTTTTTTAAATCTTTTTGTCTACTTCAAAACAATAAGTATTAAGTTACACCTTAAAAGAACAAATAATAATTATGTTATCATCTATCAAATAATGTACTATATCCACACTAAACTCACACAACTCACACATCACATTCTATTACCACACCACTATCAATTTATTTACAATAACACAAACACGCGAGATTTCTGCTTAAATAATCGTCACCCTATTGCTACTGGACTACTAGATCTGGGTATCCTAACCTCCTACCATTTTTTCACGTCTAATGACAGACGTGACACAAAATAACAATTTGCTAAAATAGTTTATCAATGCAAAATATTGAAAAACTAACCTCAGATCTAGATTCATTTCAAGTAGCAAAAACTATTTCCTGTGACATAGAAAGTGCCAATAAACACATAATTAAAAGTAAATATACTTTAAACATCTTAACGCAAAACATTCGTAGTATCAATCACAACATGCCCAACTTTTCTACATTGCTACAGAGATCGAAGACTGCTTGGGATTTCTTAGTATTAACTGAATGCTGGCTGCCGTGTGCAAACAGTATTCCTTCACTAGAGAATTATAATTTTACAGCGACAACGTCAAATAAAACACAAAATGATGGAGTTGTTATCTATTATAAGCAGAACCTAAAGGTAAGTTGCGTAGAACATATGGTCACTGATGCAAACTGTCTCGTACTCAAAATGGGACGGGATACTTGTATCATTGGAATATATCGTTCGCCTTCTCAGCATGATATTAATGACTTTCTCGACTCCTTAGACCTCCTTCTTACAAATATGAAATCATATCAAAACATTTTCTTATGCGGTGATATTAATATAGATATCGTCCCTAACAGTCCTGACTCGCGCTCTTCCAAATACCTAAATATACTAGCTAGCCATGGTATGCTACCTGGTCATACTTTCCCTACACGTAGTGGATTAACATGCTTGGATCACATGATCCTGAAGTCCAGATTAGAGGTCGTATGCTTTGTGTTTGAATCGTCAATCACTGACCACGAATCTGTGGCCGTGAGTTGTCGACGGAAATCACGCCTAGATTACTTAAATAAGAATTACAACAAAATTAATTATGATGGACTAGATAGCTCTGTCCTGGGTATTGACTTCCAACCGATTTTAGACTGCTTAGACGTGAACGCCTCCACTGATCTTATGACTACATACCTCTCAACTGCTATTAAAAATAATTCTCAACCCACTAAATCCTCCACACGAAGGCTAATTACTAAGCCGTGGATTACGGCTGGATTACTACGCTGTATGAGGAACCGAGATAAATTGTACAAAAAACTAAAACGTAATCCGGATAACGATATACTTAAAATCACTTACAGGCGCTACCGAAATTTTTGTAATAACCTACTAAGAAAGGAAAAAAGAAAATATGAAAAACAGGAAATTGAAAACGCTAAGGGTAACAAAAAGCAGCTTTGGAATGCGATTAAGGATATTTGCAGTACCACTAAAAAGTCTGACGACTCATCGCATCTCTTGTCGCCGAAAAACCCACAAGGAGATGTTAATAAGGTTAACGAGTTCTTTGCAAACGTTGGAGCTAATTTAGCTAAAAAAATCTCTCAACCCGTTCATAACTGTTCTCAAACAATTCTCCACCGGTGCATAAAACCCCTAAATTCATTTGTCATCCTTCCCACTGACGAGACAGAAATATTCACACTAATCATGGGTTTAAAAGATAACTGTGCTGTAGGAATTGATCTACTGAGTAGCAAGTTGATAAAAAGATACGCCCATGTTCTCGCCCCTTCAATTACACATATTTGTAATCTAGCAATTTCCTCAGGTAAATTTCCAAGGGCTTTTAAAGTTGCGGTAATTAAACCCATTCATAAGGGGGGGGATAAAGACTGTGTTAACAATTACAGACCAATTTCAATCCTTCCAACTCTCTCCAAGGTCTTGGAGCGCTTAATAAACCACCGTCTCACTAAATACTTAGAGTCTAACGCACTTTTGTCTCCTGCTCAGTTCGGGTTTCGGACTGGCAAGAGCACTAGTGATGCAGTACATGAGCTAACCAACTTGGTTGTCACTAATCTAGACGTTAGAAAGAAGTGTATAACGGTGTTCCTTGACCTTACGAAAGCATTCGACACGGTCTCTATCCCACACCTTCTGGATAAGCTTGATGGAATAGGTATTAGAGGAATACCTCTCAAATTGTTTGAGGATTATCTTAGTGAAAGGAGGCAAAGAGTTAAGATCAACAACTCATTAAGTGATGAATTATCTGTTAGTTTTGGTGTACCACAGGGCAGCATCTTAGGCCCGACACTCTTCTTGGCGTATATCAACGACCTCTGCCAGCTTTCTCTCCGCCAAGGAAGGATTATTGCCTTTGCCGATGACACCGCCCTTTTCTTCAGTGGGGATAGTTGGGAGGAGGTCTTTGATAGTGCTCAATCTGGCCTGAACCTGGTTAATGACTGGCTGCAAACGAATCTTCTGACACTCAATATTACCAAAACCAAGTACATGACCTTTTCTATTAGATCGGACTTGCAGCCCCCACCTTCTTTTTCTTTAACTGCCCACACTTGCAGAGATTATGCAAACAAGGACTGTTCTTGTCCTATCCTTGAAAGGACCAAAAATATTAAATACCTTGGCATAATTATTGACCAACATCTTTCCTTCAAACCGCACATTCAGACCCTTGTACCCAGACTTCGTAAGCTTATTTATATATTCAAAACTCTGAGACATTCCGCTGACAAAACGACAATCAGAATGGTCTACTTCGCCTTGTGCCACTCGTTAATTGACTACTGTATAACATCTTGGGGAGGAGCAGCCAAAACACACTTGATTGAGGTTGAGAGGGCTCAGCGTGCCATCCTTAAGGTCAGTGCAGGACTTCCTTTCCGATCTCCGACCTTTGAACTTTACAGAGAATGGGACGTCCTGACGGTTCGACAGACATTCATTCTTCGGGTAGTTATAAAAAAACACAGTGAGCTGAATTTTGACCCTAATCTGCTTAAACAACGTAGAGGCAAAATCTGTCCCAACAAATGGGTAAAAACGAAGTTTTCCCAAAAATTCTTTTTCTTCCTAGGTGTCTATTTATATAATAAACTAAATATCATTCTTAATGTATACCCAAAAACTAAATTAAATTGTAGTAAAATTATACAAACCTATTTAAAAACTTGTGACTACGATCAAACAGAAAAAATAATAACAATACTTTCATAAACTTTCTATTCATATCTTAGCAACCCACTCGCACCCATCATCACACACACACTCTTACATCCACAATCATCTACACATATTCACAACAATAATTCTTCACATAACTTTATTCACGTATTTTCTTTTTGCTTACTTTATACCTTAGTTTTGTCATAAGAACTACTTTTTGCTCATTGTTTACTACTCTTACAATATCACTGCCAATATTCTAACTTAGGGTGGGGCTCTGGTGATCTGTATCACAGGTTTTAATACTAAACCTACAACAGACACCAGTCTCTCACATAGGTGGAACTTTGTAATACCATTATACTGTGCTAATTTAATGTAAGACCTATTGTGAAGAGAAAAATAAATGATTTATTTATTTATTTATTGTTTGTACTGACTTTTGTACTTTAGCTAAACGTTTTACCTTACCTTTTTTGGATCCTCCCTTACCTTTTTTGGAAAGCAGACAATGAAATAATAATGCAGCTTACATTTTTTTTATATGTAAGACCAGAATTTAAAAGACTACAAATTGAAACTTGTTCTCTTCTAAACATAGCTTCTTGACCTCACGCAAATACATATAAGGTTAAATACACCGTAAAGTAAAATCTAAATACTTAAATCCCTTTTACGTACACAAAGTAAACAAAAATAAATCATAAGCAATCTAAATCTAAAACATTTTTCTTCGGGGTTTGTTGTGGGCGTAACCGACGCTCACCCACACGTTTCGGACATAAATCAAATACAAGAATTTACTAATTCTTCTTTTTAGCTAATACATAAACATGACTTTTGGGGTATTTAAAATATTTTTGTCAGTATTTTTAAGTATTTTAACTAATCGTTGCTTTGGAAGAAACGTCGGGACGAGTGTATTAACGAGGTTCGTGATGAGCATGAGAACAAATCTCGAATAAAAACGACAGAATAATCATCGGGAAGTGCGTCTTGTTGAGCGTCAGGATGAGTGCCGGGACAAGCGTCGCTCGGGGCGAACGTTGGGAAGAGAGTCAGGATTAACATTGAGACAAGCATAAGAACAAGCGTCGCTACAACCCTGATTCAATTGGCAGAATAAGCGTCGGGGCGGGCGTCGGGACAAGCGTCGGGACGAGCGTCGTCACGAGAGTGTGATGTAATATCATGGTAAGTAACATAAACATTATAATAGTACAGTGTGTAACAACCATAAACAATAGTATTTTATCATAATGTTATACTTCCGTATAATATTTCATTGATATTTACAAGGGAAAACACCGTAATTTCCCAAAGGACCTATTAATTGTCTCCACAAATTCACACCTACTTTAAACGATAACTCGTTATACTCTTGTAACGTTTTTATTTGTTTCGTTTTGATACAGAACCCTTTTATTGTTTTACATTACTGTTCATAGGACGTACGACATAAAATCTCAGGAAAAAAACATAATTACGTTGACTAGGACTATAAAAAATACAAACCTATATTACTTCAAAGCAAATTGATTTAACAAAACGAGAAATCAAATTTTATTGCAATCTTTGTTCCGAGGCTTAGAGAAAATTTAAGCTCTGTCATTGTAGAGGCTCGCGGGAAATTATCTCGAAGTATAGCAATGGTACTACATAAGCTTGTGGATTGAATGAACAGAGGAATTAAAAAAACTGCGATTGCTAAAATGAGAAGTGGTTAAGGTTAATAAAAAATCAATAAAAAAAACCATGATTTCAGTCTTGAGCGCTGATAAAGATATATCTGCACTTTGCCCTCCTTAATCACAAGACGAAACTCACATGGAAAATCCTTAGAATACTAATAATCAGTTCTTTTTAGATTTTAAACTTGTCATTTCGAATAGTTTTGTTTACAACCTATTTTGTTAACATTTTTTTACAACGTAGTACATAAGTACCTACTACTAAAATGACTCAAAACATAAATAACTTTTATCTATATTTTTAGACTACTTTACAAGAATATTTTACCACATTTTAAATTCAATCTCATGCTTTTAATTACAGTGTAAGCAAAAGTACAGCTCTTAGTAATGTAGCTGTAAACATTACTTAGACTAAAATAGTTCCTAATGTACTTTACATTAGGAACTATACTTATTTACATAAGTTTTGTCGCTTTAATGTTGTATTGTCAAGACACTAATGTCAAGAGGATAGCACTTTGTCGCTTCTGGTATGCACACTCATTTTATTGCACTTCGTTTAATTATGTAAACATTGTTTTAAAAATTGTATAAAAATTGTTAATTTTTGGAATAATTTGTTTTTTTTATTAAAAACACATTTTTTTAATTATTAAGTATCTGATTTTTGTGGTCTATTGATGTAAATGCAGATAAAAGATATTGTAGCAGTCAAAAACCTTTCTAAAGTGTGCTCGAGCCTGCACATATGAGATCAGTGATGATCTCGTGGTCTCTTTTATATACATGCATTTAACGGACACTGTGTCCCTTTCAAACCTCAACCACTTCATAGGCTCTTTGTGACATAGAACCTACATTCTGTTCTATGAATGTAGGTTTCACCTTTCACATTTATTTTGAACTTTGACACATTAAACAGGAATTTATATTGATAGACATAATTTAATTGACCTCGTTACCGGGGCAGGTATAATTATTTGGAAAATATGCGTAATAATACATGAACGTACAACTACTAAATCATAAAGGTAAACAGTATTTTTACATATTTTTTCAGAATATTTTGAAGCTCACTTATAACGAATGCCTGGCGTCAATTAAAACACGTCCGTACAATTTGTCGCTAACAAGCATCATACGAGATACGTTTCAACGTAACTAGAGCTTTTATTAAAATGTAGGTAGAAATAACTATGTTACATTTTTTATAGATTTGAGTGGGATTAAAGTAACAATTACCTGGGAAATATGAAAAATAAACGGGTGTTAAAATAGGAGATGAAATTTTAAATAATTGTTTTTTGAAACTTTTTAAACACTACGTGTTAATTGTCAATATTTTTTTAGTGATATTAAATTTTTACACCAGATAATACAACAATTGACTTAAAGTAAAACCTAATGAAGTCCATTTTTTCACAATTGTGGCTTCTAGCACCATCTTATTTGAATTAATTAAGAATGACTTTAAAATACATTAGGCGGAAATTCTAAAAGATGCTAGAGCAGTAGAAAGGCTTTAGAGTTTTTTTAATAGATTTAGAAAATGCATTTGGCTCAGTACACAGCGAGCTAATGATTGCTATTTCCTTTGCTGTGGTGTAACTAAGCGGGTTTAGTTTCCATAATTATTTTCTAATACTATGGCAACTTAAGTTTTTGGTTTGCATCGAAAGACGGCCACATAAAACGTTAAATTATAAGGTACGTTTGGTTCAGGGCTGCTGTTGATCAGTATTTAACGTTTAAAAATATTATATTTATAAATACAATGTCTGTGTGGGATGAGGGGCGAGGATCAAGTTAAGTTTAAGTATTTATTTACATGGTCTACTTAAGTATCTTAAAAGTTTTTTGTCATTTTATTTACTTGACGACCTCTGTGGCGTAGTGATTATATAACATGACTGCTACGCAGAGGTCTCGAGTTCAATTCCCGCTCAATGCAAATCTTTGTGTGCATGAACATGATTGTTTGCATTGGTCTGAGTGTTTATGTGTGTAATATGTATGTATTTGAAGGCGCATCCCTGGCGCCGTGAAACAATCTAACCTTTTTATTGGATAACGTTAAAGGAGGAACGTTCGTATTGAATTATGAAACATTCAAAATGTTCGGACGAGAATGACAGGAGTCGTCATTCTAGCGGAACGTGGTGGTTGAAAGCCCACGGACTGCTGGCGTCCACTTTTACTTTTAAAATTATTAGAAAGTTGTATTTGCTTAAAATTTGTGAATATAAGTTTACGTTCTACAAATCCTGTTTATTAATTAACAACCTGTGTTTGCCTGAAAGATGAGCGAGGTTGACAAAGACCTCGTGCCTTTACACACTTGAAGAAGTCTGAATCTGATACAGATAGCCACCTGGCGACATCAGAAGTGGGATCCGAAGACCACGTGTTTGAAATCGTGGTAATACCTATGAAAAATGGCAACTGCCGCTTGAGCGACAAAATAAGAATTTTATTACGATTATTCGTACTATGAAGACGCCATCTTTGCCGACGGGAAAATTCTGACAAAATAAGATGGATTTCTGAAGGAGAAGATCAATGAAGAATGTGATCATGCCGCGCGACTCATGGCGGCTGTGTGCCATGTTTAAAGTGTTTTTGATTTCAGCAATACAGTAATGTCTGTGTTTGACACGACAAGGAAAATGGATATCGATACTAGGGAACGAAAATTAATTGGTAATGATGACGATTATGCTACATAACACAGTTGGGTAAAAATAAGGTAAGATTGAAGGGCGGACAATAATTGATGTCCAATATGTCTGTAAGTACTATATTGTTACAATGTGCTATACTATTACAAGTCTGTTTTGTTGGCGTGTACCACTGCTAAGCTACGCTGTTACATTAAGTTAGTACCATAAAAATATACCAAGGTCCGTTTAAAGTCAAGTCGGTTCAAGATTAATAGGAGTTATTTCATCACGCGTGTCGAACCGCATGTCCTTTGCAGTATTTTATTGAGTAAACTCGTGATGGAGTATTAAGCTGTCCGCTATCTGATAAGGACGGTAACCCACACTCAACGTTGTTCTGAGTCCTGTGTTGTTGGATCAGGCACCGTGAGGGTGGCCTGAGTCCTGTGTTGTTGGATCAGGCACCATGAGAGTGGCCTGAGTCCTGTGTTGTTGGATAGGGCACCGTGAGGGTGTGGGTAGAGTGCTTGTCGGCTGAGTGATGCTTGTTTTGCAAGTAATAGTAACTAAATAAGAATATAGTTTTTGTGGTTCGACTGTCGTTGAAAATAACTCCTTGAGGTAGCTCACACGAGGACGTGTGAATGTCAGGACGGTCATGTGAAGGCGAGTCAATATTATAGCCTTTAGGAAGCGCCAAGTAAATACTGCCAAAGCACAAAAAGAAAACAAAACAAAAAAAAAAAAAAGCTGTTGAACCTAAGCCGCAGTCTTATATCTGACTGTATGTTTACAGGGAGAGCGTGTGGTCAAGAAGACGAAACGGTGGAGCACTTGATGTGTAGCTGTCAACAAAATATCTTATTCCTGGTGAAGTCGAAATGTATTCTCGACTGCTCTCTGAGGAAGAGTAAAGAGGAACATAAAAGGACAGTATTATTTTGAGACTATTTGTAGAAAAAGTGTTTACTATTACTGACACTTCTAGTTTATTGGTAGACGGCGATGTGCCACCCAGACCACACTTGTTTGGGTTGGTTAAGGGGACGCAACACCCAGGTAAGGTCTGTGCTGGGTGGTTGTGGGTCCTGGGCTGCTAGTGGCTAGCAGTAGGGACGCAACACCCAGGGAAGAGATGTAGACCCTGACTTGTAGCTAGTTTAGCAGGGTTGCCTGCTTGGGTCGTATGCGTTGTGTGTGAGTCCAGGCCTAGCCTGCGCTGGTGGCTAGCGCTAGGTGTAAGGGATGTATGGGTTCAGTTCACTTATTGATGCTGAATTGTAGAGATTTTGGCTGGAAAGTAAGAAGCATTGACTCGTGTCAGGTTGGACGAGCCTGATGCCTTGAGTAATGGTATTGTATTTGCAGGAATGTATACGCCCGAGGACGGGCGATTGTCAGTCCGGCCGTGAAGGCGCATCCCTGGCGCCGTGAAACAATCTAACCTTTTTATTGGATAACTTTAAAGGAGGAACGTTCGTATTGAATTATGAAACATTCAAAATGTTCGGACGAGAATGACAGGAGTCGTCATTCTAGCGGAACGTGGTGGTTGAAAGCCCAAGGACTGCTGGCGTCCACTTTTACCTTTAAAATTATTAGAAAGTTGTATTTGCTTAAAATTTGTGAATATAAGTTTACGTTCTACAAATCCTGTTTATTAATTAACAACCTGTGTTTGCCTGAAAGATGAGCGAGGTTGACAAAGACCTCGTGCCTTAACACACTTGAAGAAGTCTGAATCTGATACAGATAGCCACCTGGCGACATATTTAATTACGTGATTCAATTAATGTGTAATTGTTTGTTATAGTGTTATAATATTTATAACAGACGTTCGCAGGCTGTGGGTCAACTGCCTCGGAGGCGCGGCGGTCGCGGGTTTCATTCGGGATTGGATTCGGGACAATTCTTTTTGTCCATGCTGTCTTTTTAAAATTCTATGCACTGTACTTAGTATTCAAATGTAGCTTTAAAACCAAACCTAAATGAAAGTTATAACTATAGACTAAAAAGACAAAATTTATAATAATATTAGTTATATGTTAAAACTTTATTGAAGTAACACTAAAACGTTAAATTAATAAAACTTATTTATTGTAAATGATACAAACAGCCAAAAGATAATCCCTCAGTAAAATATAGTTTGTTTGTTCATCGTATCTTTAATCCAGCTATTACTTAATACCCGCTGTAATCTCAAATGAAAGATAACGGTTAACGGAGAGTAAAACCTTTTAACATTTATATATTTTGGTACATTTACCTGCTTTAAGTATCCTTTCCCTTGTGTGACACGAGAGCAAACGGAATTAATTTATGTTTAATAGACTGGCACGATTTTAAAATTAATAATTTTTTTGTTTTTTTTTATATTTACACTAATAAATAAATGATAATATGTATTAGAGGAGTCTTCGCATAAAAAGTCAAAAGTAAACAGAACAGCAGAAGTGAGGTATCTTCTAAAAATAAAAACTTTATATTTGAACTATTGCATGGTTGTGTCTATATTGATTGGAGTCATATTAGACTTTCTAACACAAGCTTTAATACTTTTCATCGTCGCTATCACCATAATTACTTATCAACATACATTTTACTTACATTTAACCAAGAATCACAACTATTGATTAAAAAGATTTTTTTAATATGTAAAAATGACTGAGTTTAAGGTAAGGTTTAAAAAAAAAATTTACCAAATCCTCTTGTTAAAGTTGGTTAATGACAGGGTTTTTACCTTGTCAGTAAATATTGAGTTTTGAATATCCTAATGCAAACAAACGCCACCTCTGAGTCTGAGAATAAAGGAAAAGTTGACAACTTTGACCAAATCGGTTAAAATAAAGTTGTAAGTTTACAATCTATCTCTTAGTCTTTTAATAATACCCTTGAGATGATGGATTGACATCATGACCATTTTTTGTGAGTCTCTGCGAGTGTCTCCAGTTTAACTACTTCGGTAGCATTGAGCTTCCTGCCATACACGAACCCGCGGCTTCGAGTTCCACATAGATTTTGTTGTCTTTGTGTCGAAATCGTCACCATACTGAAGTAACAAAAAGTACATGGTAAAAAGCTTTCTATGGCTTTTAAAGCCTTTCGTTTGAAATACACACTTTACGTGCAGTTTAAAGAAGCATTAAAGTAAAGGTGATATTAAAGTCAATACACTTTATTTCCTGACCTGTATTTAAGCTTTCCTGAACAGAGTAATATGGTAGCTCTCTCGTTAATTAACAACTTTTTCATAACTATTATTATAAAAAAGTATAGTAGGAATTTATACCATCATCGAAGTGTTATGTTCCCAAAAGAATTTTACTGAAAAAAACAGGTAGAAGTTCCCATAATAATCCGAAAAAGGGGTTATTTGAGAAAAATATTAATGTACTTTTCTCCTTTGAGAATTTCGAGTACTTAGCCTTTAGTAGATACTTTTAAAAGTTGTGTTCATTCAATTGAAAGTGTTATTATTTTTTACGTTTCGCATAATAAAATATTGATTTGATTCAGCATTCTGGTTCTTAGATTGTGACTAAAGGGAAATAATAAAAAAAAAATCCTGTAAGTGGTACTAAACTTAGTGTCAAATTTTAATTTAAAATAACAATTTCTTACCTAGTTTAGTTCGTAACAGATATCGTAAAATATTGAGTAAAGTGTTAGCACACAACTGGTACAAACACTAACAACAATAACTACAGTACACTACAGCTTTTGTGTCCAGTTAATAACATTTTACTTGCTTTGTACTTTTTACTACTTGCTAGACTATTTGCGGTTATGTAATAGGCGTGATGTGCTAATTTTTACGTAATTATATAAAAAATGCGTCCCTTTTTAAGCATATTTCATCACTGCTCCACTACTATTAGTCATAGCTTGATAGCGAGGTACTATATAGCCTATGACACTCCCCCATAAATGGACTATTTAACACAGAAAGAATTTTTAAAATCGGTTCATTAGATTCAGAGATTACCCCCTACAACGTCGCAAACTCACAAACACACAAACTTTACCTCTTTATAATATTAGTATAGGTTAGAGTCTTTTTTGCCCTTTTAGTCTTTGTTTAGTCTCCTTTCCATCCGACAAAGCTACAACCCCTAGTTTTGAAAGAGTATATAGCTCAGATGGTAATTTACCACCAAATTAAAAGTAGGTAATTATGTGCTAAAAATAACCATCCTATGATTTCGATCTAATGTTGCTGTAAAAAGCTTAAAGACAAACACTGCGCAGAAGCTTTGCAGTAACTATTTTTTTAAATGCTTACTAACGCTAAGTAATGTTACCGTAGATAATAACTAAGTACTGAATTGCTGCCAGATCTTTGCCGCATCGCATTCATATCTATTAAAATATTAAGCTTCTGCAACGTGTCGTTGCATTCATACAGATGCATTCATATCTTACTAATTATAAAATGTATCACTACAAGGATGGGCCTCTTATATCGTTAAAGGGAAAATAGGCCTACTAACATAATGCAAGAATAACTTTTGATAATGGAGAAAAATTAATTAAACAATTTAACGGACACAAAGAACACCCAGACTCAGGACAATAATTTGTGGATATCACAAGTAATGTCCTGCGTGGGGATCGAACCCACAACCTCGTGCGCGGCAGCCACTTGAGGTCTTCTCCGATTCATAAACCCTATTGTCTACACTTCTCATCAAAAAAATCGAAACAGTTGCAAGTTTGTGTTTTATAAGGATTATCTGAAAAATGTGTATATTTAGGAATATGTGATATATATCATTTAATAGGGAATTTAATGAGGTTTTCAAATAATGATGTTGATGTTCTAAATTCAAATTAAATTTTCATAGATTTCGTATTTTGTTTAACAATTCGTATTTGCCCTGTACGTAGTTTGACAAAAAAGGATAAAATTAGGCACGTAAATGAAAAAAAAAGCTAGGAAACGTTTATTTAATAACTCGGATACCATTCCCGACCTCTCATTACTGCTTTTGTACGGTTTTTCATCGATCGGATGAGAGTCACGATCAAAAATAGTGGTGCTCTATTCCATTCCTCTTGGATTGCATTTTAAAGCTGGCTAAGTGTTTTTGAGGCATGATCTTTTACACTAATTCGTCTTTTTTATTCATCCCATAGATGTTTAATCGGATTCATGTCCGGGCTTCTTGCTGGCCAATCAATAATAGAGATATCGACTTCAGTAACATAATCTCATGAGACGCTCGCGCGGTGTTTGTCCTAGTATCCTCGTACATAAATGTTAAACCGGAGTCAAATAAATGTGCATAGGGCATCACAAGAGGTTCAAGATACTGTTCGATGTACCTATGACTGTTAAAAAAGGGCAGACGAGACCCAAACACAAAGACAAACTCGGTCTTGTCGTTGCCACTAATTTCTCCTCAAACAGTCCATAAACCGCCACCATGGATGGCCTTTTCTTTTAATCCTGCATGGTGCAAAGCATTCTCCATCACTTCTGTAGACCTTAGTCCTTCCATCGTTACCATACAATACAAGTTTATGACCAATTTAGGTAATTACGTAAAAAGTTAAGGCGCGCTTTTCGATGATCTGCAGGTAGTTCCTCCCTATTTGCTGGCTTGTACGGTACAAGTCCACGTTTTTTAAACCTTCTTCTAATTGTAGAGTCACTTACAGCCACCATAGTTTCATCATGAAGCTGCTGCTGCGGTTGAAAGCCATTAAGGCCTAGACTTTGTAAGAAAGGTGTTACTATAAATCAATCTATTTGGTCGGAAGTTACCTGTTTTCTGCCAGATCTCTAACGGTGCGTGAACAAACCAGTCTTTTGATAGCGTTTGCAGATTCTATGAAAAGACGAGAGGCTAAGATGCAATATTTCAGCCGTAATAACCTGACTAAGTCCAGAATTCAGCAATGCCACCACTTGGCGGTTTTTGCGGGTAAACATCGCATGGACGCAGTAATAAGAGGAGCGAGGAACTTTGGGTGCGCGATACGGGTTATTAAATAAACGTTTTCTAGCTTTTTTTTTTAATTCACGTGCCTAATTTTATCATTTTCCGTCAAGCTACGTACAGGGCAAATGCGACTTGTTAAACAAAATACGAAATCTATGAAAATTTAATTTGAATTTAGAACATTAACATCATTATTGGAAAACCTCATTAAATTCCCTATTAATTGATATATAACACATATTCCTAAATATTCATATTTTTCAGATAATCCTTATAAAACACAAACTTGCAACTGTTTCGATTTTTTTGATGAGAAGTGTAGTTAAAATGAATAGCTTGATTTAAAACATGCTCCAATAAAGATAAGAGCTACGTTGTTGCTGTTGTATAATATTATGAATGTGTGAGAAATAAATGCCAATGTGTTTCAAATTAAATTTCAGGAATCATCATCATCATATCAGCCAATCGACGTCCACTGCTGGACATTGGCCTCCTCCAAGTATTGCCACCTCGTGCGGTCCTGTGCCTGCCTCATCCATTGGCTAATTTCCAGCATATTCGGTTAGATACGAAAATTAGTTAGTTGGTTTTTTTTAGTAAAAGTTTTCCTTTCTACTGTTAAGGAAATAACATAAAACATAATTTCCTTATTACTCGAAACTTCGGTTATTTGTTAGGGAATTATGATGGAAGAGCGTGACAACTTTCAACAATAATAAACTTATTTGTTTCAATAATAATATAAAACGATATGTTTTAATCCGTGAGGTGACGGATTAAGAATACAATATGTCACCCCAACTCATCCCATGGGTGTCGTAAAAACCGACTAAGGCACTATCCGTGAATATTATCTTTACGAAATAAAAAGAAGGAAAACTTGAAATTAAACCCTATACCAATCCGCCTGGCCAGCGTGGTGTTAGTAGGCCGAGTATCTCTCCGTTACGGGAGGAGGCCCATTCCTGCAGTGGGACATTAATGGGATGTTATGAAGAAGTTTTAATCGTTTTTAAATATTAATTATCTTCAAAATTCTGCACAATGTATAAGTCAAAGCAATTATAAATTAGATTTTAAACACTAATTTACAATATATTTACAATTTTAACGTAATTAAGTAACATTACTACTAGCTAATTAACTTGCTCTAACATGTCTTTATGCTACGTGTTGTAGCAATTAAATTTATATTAATTTACATTGCATATTCATTTATAAATATAATAAAGCCTCAAGAAGTTTCTATTGCGAAAACTAAAATGAAACTAATAACTTTTTATAGTTTAATTTACTCGTACATTTTATATCTTTATTACATACTGAAAATTATGATTTTCATAGTAAGTAATGATAGATAAGTACTTTAATTTGCTTAAAAAACAATATGGCAAGAATATTTTAAGGAAGTAACTTAATTATGAATAAAGTTTTGTAAACCTAAGGATTTTTTTTTTTTTTTTTTTTTTAATTAATCTAGTAGAGCAAGATCCTAGAAGTGGCGCTAATGGTCTACGCCTTCTTCTAGGATCGTTTTGCAGTATTATTATTTAATGTATAATGTGGTGAATAGTACAAATGAATGGTTAACAATAAAATAAGAACATAAGAATTGACAAAAGTATTCTAGATTACAACAATGCTTAACATAATAAAATAAAGTTAAAGTTATTTACATACATCCTTTTTTATATTTTTTTTATATATCTTTTTTTTTTGACAACTGCAATTTTTTAGTTGTATAGCATATTTAATTGTATAGGATAAAGAATGCATGTTTTTTTTTTTCTTATTATACAATCAGATAAAAAACAAACAAAACAGACACTTATTTAAACAAAACAGATTAACAATAAAGAAGAAAAATATAACATATTATGTAAACTAAAATAAAAGACAATATTTACATAAAAATTACAAAATTTACAGGTCTTTATACAAATCATCAGCAAGTATATGTAGCAAGTTATATGTGCATGTGTGAATATACTTCACTGTATCGCTAAGTTTGATTAAAATGTTTTAATTCTTTAATAATATATGAAATATGGTTGATGAATATGTTAACTGTTTCTTCGTATTTTATTAAATGAATTAAGTAGTGTGGATTGTATGGGTCTATATCGTGGTTCTCACATGTATATATAAAAGGTAAACGAGTAATTTGGAAGCGTGGACATTCGAGAATTAAATGTCTAAATGTTTGAATTGATGAGTTATCACAGGGGCAAAGATCATTATTGGTTATGTGAAAGCGGTGAAGGTACGATTTATGGTATGCATGATTGGTGAGTAGTTGAGTAATAGGAAAGGATGGTTTAATGATAGATAAAAACTTGGATATATCTTGAAAAGAAGAAAAAAGTTGTTTAGTGTAAGTTGCTCCTTCAGAGTTGTCATACAGCCCTTGTAAGGATGTGTGTAATTGTTTTTTGTGTATCAGTTTGACGTATGAAAAAGGTGTATGTAAGTAGTCCGGTGTTTTGTGCATGTTAGCTGCAGTTTTTGCTGCAGAGTCAGCCTCTTCATTTCCAGGAATGCCAATATGTGCCCTTACCCATGCGAAATGTATATGAACTTGTTTGTTTTTTAGTGTGTTTAAATGTCTAAATATGTTAACCCTAGAGTGGGCGCGTCATTTCGCGAAACGTCAGTGGGCGCGTGGGGAGCATTTTGCCGCCTCTTTTCTTTGACCATTTTAAGTAAGAATATAGCAATTTAATTAATATATTTTCTCAGGATTTAAGTAATACACACATAAGTAATTATAAATCTACATATTTATTCAACTTTGTTTTGAGAACTTTGGTTTATAAGAGATTTTTGGAAACTTAATATTTTTATTGACTTTTTTAACTTATCCTATATAATACTTAAAAAAATTATTAAGAATAACAACATTATATGTCTTCTAAATCTGCAGGATATGCTTTGTCATAACAGTCTTCAAAAAGGAATGTGCAATGTTCATAGCACAGTAACTTTGAGCATCTGTAACACCCTATTTTTCTATATACTGCATTGCCCTCCTTCTTTGAAGATGATGCTTGTTCTGCTTGTACAATTTGAGTTGAGTGAGCAATTTGGTTCTTTAAAGGAATCTTTAATCTGTCTATAGAAGACCTTGTGACATAACTAACGAAAATACTGTCGGCGTAGGATCAAGTGCTCGATATTGGCTTTGTAAATAATTTGACTGTTTATACCGACAATTTTCATCATTGAAAAAAAAACAACCTCATTGGCCATCTGCGAGTCATTCCTGCTGCCTGCTGACTGTTCTGTGTCCATATTATGCTCACTATGATGACTATATCGATCACTTTCTGACACACTCCGCAACAAACTGTGATCTCACATCTTCAAAATCACTTACGTGAGTGGGCGCGCGGTGAGCATTTTGCCGCCTGGCAACAACCGGTGGTAAAAACCTTCTCCTCAAGCGGACCCCCGTGGACTGATTTCGTCCAATCTTTTAACACGCGTTGTAAACGAAAGTGGGGGCAGCTACTAAAAAGCGCAAGCCTAACTGACAATTGGTTTTCAAATTAATAACAGTTTTTTAGCGCGGGCGGCAAAATGCTCATAGCGCGCCCACTCTAGGGTTAACTGATAGAGGATTGTGTGAATAAGGATTAGATAGTTCTTGAAGAGAAGATTTAGAGTCAGAGAGGATGTAGCAAGTGGAAGAAGGTGTAATATGTGTATTATTAATGATCTATAAGCAAGCATTTTGTATGGCTAACAGTTCAGCTTGATATACAGAGCATGAGGAGTGAAGTTTGAATTTCTTTGTAATATGTGATTCACCTGTGGGATCAAACACGACAAAGGCCGAACCTACTAACTCATCGTGCTTGCTGCCATCAGTAAAGACGCACCAAGATTGATAAGTTGAGAGGTTCTCAAAATCTCTTATAGTGTCCAATTCAGTGAATGTAATTGGTTCACGGAGGGAAGGATGCAAGAGAGTGGAGGATGGAGCAGGTCGTTTAAGGGGAATGTCAAGGGGGAGAAGGGATGAGATGCCCGTAAGTCTCGATATCTCAATTTGTGATGAAATTCTAATTATATCAGGGAGAGGAGTGAGTTGAGCAAGAGTGATGGAAGCAATAGTACTTGTAGTGCGAAATCCATGTATGATTTTAATGGCGAATAAGCGTTGAAATGAAAGTAATTTTTTCTGAATCAGTTTGAAATCTAATGCACGTGTCCAGATAGATGATGCATATTATTATGTAATAATAGGAGTTATGACTTGATTAAATATAATACGTATATTATCGGAATGTATACCCCAAGTGGGGCGCATGTAAATTAATAATTTATAAAATATGTTTTTGGCCTTTTCAATGATATATTTTGTATGTTTGATGAATTTAAATTGATCATCTATGATGACTTCAAGATACTTGAAGTCTCGTGTGAATGCAATTTTGTGTTATGCATGTGTATGTCAAGTTTAGTTGATTTACGTGTAAAGCCTGTGAGTGTAGTTTTCTGTGGTCCAAAAGTAAGTTTAACTGAGTTTCCCCATTCTGCGATGGAATTGAGAGCATTATTGGTGATTGTTTGTAGAGTGCTGAGTGAACGTGAATGGGTAATGAGCATGACGCCATCTGCGAAGGCCTGTATGTGACACCCATCAGGAAGGGCTATCTCTAGAAGCTCATCCATAATTAGGTTCCACATAGTAGGACCACACACAGAACCTTGTATGCAACCACGCGTCATTGGTTTGATGATGTTTGTGTCAGAAAAGATCAACTCAACATTTCTATTAGTGAAGTAGCTGATTAATATATTATAAATATTTGCAGGGCATTGATATTGTCGAAGGCGGAGAAATACAGCTGGCCACCAGGCATTGTCAAACGCTGCTTTGATGTCTAGCGAGGTAGCTAGAACATGGTCTCCTTCATTCTTTTTTGATTTAATGATTTTGATAACGTTTGATATTGCGTGTGATGTTGAAATTTGACTTTTGAAACCGTATTGCTTATTATTATTATGATTGTTAATGTTGATGTGGTAAGTAAGACGGTCCATGATTAATCTTTCAAATAATTTTCCAAACACATGTTTTTCATGTTGTTCTAAACACAACGAGAGCTCATGTAATCTAAGGTTTGTAGCATAACTAGGACCGACTTAAGTAGACCACTACCCATCGGGACAGCTTATACACTCCTATGTTTCTTGACGTCCTAGCACTTTATGATGATATAGGTTTTAGTCAATAAAAATACGTCAACGGCATATCATGTTCACGCATCAGCAAATATGTACACCAGAGATACACTTATTTTGCCAAATCTAATAATTATTATATAAAAAATCTGTTCTGCGACTCCATTAAGTACCAATCTGTTCTAATTTTTAAGACAACATACTAAACAAACAAAATAAAAAAAACAAACAAACAAAAAGTCATTTATTCATCTAAGATACAACGGTATCGTTTCTGAAAGTTGTTTACTTGTATAGAACAGTAATAGCAGATCATTAACTCAAGTGAATTTCATAATGTGAATATAATTCTCAAAAATTCTAAAATCAAACCTTGACATTTAGTTCCGTGAAATTCTTGCGCTGAAAAATTTATTCACATTTATAGGTAAATTATCTTAGAGAGATTTTTGCATTTGTAGTTGTGTACGGTCAGCACATAAGGACATAAATAATTGAGAACTTTTATATTTTTTATACTTTTTATAGTCAGTTACACCAACTGCATCAAATAACATTAAACAATGATAAACCATTTTTAAGAACCTGAACAATATAATTATTTAGGTAAAATTTGACATTCATTGACTTTTGACAGTCAATATTATATTCTTATTAAAATTGTGCCGAACCTTTTTTGGTCGTAAAATGAAATTCAAATCTTTATTTTAGAATCCCTGTTAATAAACATAAACAAATACTACTACAGCTGCAAAAATCTCTCGAAACTAATTTTACCATACGATGCCAAAGTTTACCTCGGGCATATCGACACCAGAAGTATCAATTAACGTAAGGGACATTTTGGCCAAAATGAGTTATATATACCGTTGGATTCGGAATTTCACGCTCTATCGTTTGGCATACTTGAAATTTCTCTATCGTTAAAAAAATGTCCCTTACAGTACACATTTTCGAAGGTCTAGACTGATTTTTATACCAAAAAAATAATTTAACGGACGTAAATATTTTTACGTGTTAGAAAAATAATGTAAATAGTTCTGAAATGCAATTCAGTCCCTTACGTTAAACAAAAGTTTTGTACAATTCTCACAATATGACCTTTACGTTAAAACACAATACATAACTTTACTATAATTTGTCGCTTACCTTAATATACATTTAGGGGCCCACCTTTGATTATGTCTAAAATTTCGAAAAAATGTACATTACTCAGTATTTTTCGGTATTATTAAATATTTTACTTAATTACAAGTATGAATTAAACAAAAGTAAAAACATTTAATGAACGAAATTTCTTAAAAATCAACAAAATGAGAAACAGCCCTTAAAACTGTAACATTTAGTTAATTGTCCTAGACATGTTCCATAAGATTTAAGTCTAAACTTCAAGGAGGCCATAGTAATTTTCGAATCACACCCTTATTCATGTATTCAGTTGTGATTTTTAGGGATGTGTGGCCGGGCACTATCATGGATTAACAGAAATTATTCCCCAATAAATGGTGCAATTGGCAACATATTTTTCTGCGTTTACACCACCACTTTAAAAAATAACCAAGTCTAAGTACGAGCCCCGTAAATCATGCCACCCAAAACATTATTGAACCAACCTTGGCACACCACAGTTTCAAGGGGCACATGGGGCAAACCTTTTATTTTTGTGCCTGTAAGAACTCTGACGACCTTGACGATAACTTAATGATATCCGATATTTGTCTGTAAACACCACATTTTTCGAATGCTCACGAAGGATCGATATCCGTATTGGTAAGGCGGCAACCATGTTCGGGAAACGAGGTACAAGGGTATGGTACAATGAGCACCTTACTACTAAGACCAAGATGGTTGTCTTTCAGGCTTCCATCTTAAGCATACTCTTGTACGGAGCTGAAACCTGGAAGTCGTATGCAAAACAAGAACGTTGCCGTCGTCTTAACTTATGTTACATGCTTACGAAAGATCTTGGGCTTAGCATGGCAGGACAAGATGACAAACGAGAAGGTTCTAGAAATCGCACAGCTGCCAAGTCTGACAGTGCTTCTTAAATAGAGACGTCTGCGTTGGCTAGGGAATGTGCGTGCATAGGATGGAACCTGATGGAATGGAAAGAAGAGATGTTGGGAGCCGGCTGCTTCGTTTCAAAGACTGCACCAAGCTAGACATGGCAGCATTTAAAATCGACCACCGTGACTGGGAGAAGCTCGCGGAAAAACGTCCCGAGTGGCGCAAACGTGTCGGAGAGGGTCGCAAATTTTGTAATGAAGCCTGGATCGGAGTGCTTGCTGACAAGAGACAGAAACGTCATGAACATGGTTCGACACTAATGTCCAGTTACTTCTTTTGTCAAGCCTGTGGTATCGGTCTGTACAGTCATCAAAAGCGATGTATCACAGACACCACCTCATAAATCGTGTGCAATAGACGAAAAGACCTTATATATATTGTGAGAAATAAGAAACTGTGGTCCTCTAGCAGTTTTAAAAGCTTAACCTTCTTCTGACCGTACGTATACCCCCACACACATTTTTAACTTCTAGAAGTTGGTTACGTGCTTGAATTGCTGTAATGAACCTGACCCTGAGGACATTTCTGACGATAAAACGGTTATGCCAAGTAAAATTACACAGCTTACGACTGTGACCTGGTCTCCGTTCATAATATCCTATCTCTAGGAACTGCCTAACTGCATTTACCACAGTCGTATTTACTGTTCGACCAGTCCGAATTTTCTCCAAAATTTCAAAAATTAATCTAAAGATGTTGTAAGTTTAAGTATATTTTTACTAATAGACTTAATAATAAAGATATCAGGTCCAAAATTACATGATAATGGCTCTTAATAGTTTATCATACATCATATTTCATCCAGTTCATAGTAGTTTATGTCCTTTACAGTAGATTTGTGTTATAGTTTCCTATTAAACTTGGTGCTTACTTTAATATAGGATAGTTTACATTGAAAGCTTGAGTGCCTTAAAGTACAACTAGCAGGAACTAACCAACTTTTTTTAATGTAAGGGACATGCTATTTTCTAAACGCGTAAGTTTACGTAAATATTTTATTTATAGTTATAAAGAAGAGAAAATTATAAGAAACTTTGTCCTAGACATTTTTAAGATTAGGGCAACTAATAAAAAGTTACAGAAGAATTTGTAAAATCGGAATGGTTTTTTGGCTCTCCTGAAAAGTCGTGTTTTGTCCCTTACGTTAATTGATACTTCTGGTGTCGATATATCATCATCGGAACATTTTTATTTAACAATGTTAAAATAATAAAATATTGATCAAAAAATATTACACAAAATAAATACTTAAATAATAAAAATGTGACAGACCTTATTTGCTGACCGTATAGTGGAATTCAAATTTCAAATTTTGAATCCGTGTACATATACGAACACTACTACAAATGCAAAAATCTCTCTAAGATAATTTACCTATACTTTTGTAAAATCCTAGAGGAACTGTGAGAACTTTTTATATAGTTTTTACGTTTTAAATTTTATTGACTTCGTTTATTTAGTCCGACACCTTCATCTAACTCTCTTGGATTCATTTCGATAATTATATTTGATTCTTTATTTTAAAAACTAACAATCGACTTTTAGAATGGCTTCTTTTAATAAATGTAAATTTTAACAACGTACTACTTTTACTCATTGTTTATCAAAAACTTACCGCATTTATTGCATCTGCCGTACCTTCTTATTGTAAATCGTATAAAAATGTCTACGTAGGAGGAGCAGGATTTTCCCAACACAAGTATCTTCTGATTACTTTCCGGGAAACCCTGGCAACTTCTTTGTAAAGATTTACAGAAAAACTAACGATTTACTGATAAATATATAATTCAAAACTAATGTTATGTTTTACCAATTTTGATATGACTTTCAGAGGTGGATATCTCATAATATTCAACCGCGTAGCAAAAACGAAGTTAAGTCATAATTTCATATATACCATCCGTTACCTTTAATAAGCGGCTGAGTGCACGTTTTCCATCAGGATAAATGTGAATAATGCTAATGGAAAACCACGCTGGACAGATGACATTAAACAGGATTTTGTGTCAAGTATTCCTTTTACGCAGAGCTATTTCAATTTTTGTAGTCTTTTACGACATCCATAGGACAAGACGGTGCTAAATAAAAAATAGCTATTACTATTACTATTAACGTCCATCTGGTGACGGAGTAAGAATACAATATGTCACCACGCCATCTCATCCCATGGGTGTCGTAAAAATCGACTAAGGAACTATCCGTCAATATTATCTTTACGAAATAAAAAGAAGTAAAACTTGAACCTTAAACCCTATACCAATCCTTCTAGCCAGCGTGGTATTAGTAGGGCAAGTACCCCTCCGTCACGGGAGGAGGCCCATCCCCCCCCTGCAGTGGGACGTTAATGGGTTGTTATGATGATTACTATTAATTTAATGTAACATTGATATTACGTAGTTTTAACAAATTCTTTCATACTATTTTTTAAAATTCGCAGTTTGAGGAGTAAAGAACGTAAAATGTGTCTTTCCTTTTCAACTCCGCCGGTTATTCGGATTCGTTTTTATTACGCTGTCTAACATTTTTTCCTTATTTTGGTTCATGCATAGATTCGAAAGAATCTTTCTTTTGAAATATTTAGCAGTTACACTACAGCTAAGCCTCGGGAACCAATTTGCATAGCATGAAATAAAACCCAGGGGCTACTTCAAAATGTTGCACCTTGTAAATGAAATATTTTTTCATTTTACATCCTATCTTCACAACAGTATTTTTATATCCGGATTCGTGGGGTGCTTGTGAATTCTTGTGATTTTGTAATATTTTAAAAATAATATCGTTATTATTTTTAACTAAAGTTTATCCATATTAATTAACTGCCTCTGTGCTGACCGCCATGAAGAAGGTCGCGAGTTCGATTTCCACGCAATTCTTTGTGGAAACCTATTATCCTGAACATAGTTCCAAGTCCCTGTAACCTAGAGGCTGTTACCTATATTGCGGAGTTGTCTTTTAAAATATAAAATAAAATATTTTAATTAATAAATTAATTAGTACAAAGTCTAGGGCTCTGAATACCGTTAAAAATGAGGTATCGATACCTTCATCATACTATGGTAACGTTACTTGTAGAGGTATCGTTAAGCCAGGTATCGTTAATTGGGTGGATTTTTACCAGTAAGTTGACTTATCGCTATCGATGATTTACCGGTAAAAAGTAACAATACTGTAAGTCAAAGTTTGCTAACGTTACCATAGAAACACCGTTAATTGTCATTATAACTCTTTCCACTATAAAAATCTATACATAATATTAATATAATAAAACTGTAGTACTGTAAAAAAAATAGCCAAGGTATTACAAGACAACCAATAGAACCCATTTCCAGCAGTTTTGGAATTTTTGTCTGTAACTGTACCTATATCTGTGTTCTAAAATTTGTTCGGGCATCACGTAACAAGTACGAAAGCAATGTAGATGATTTTTATACACAACTAGCGATCCGTCTCGGCTTCGCATGGGCATTGTTTTCCAGCTTATCTGTTCATTTTCTTTGCTATAAACCTCACGGAGCCCGAGACCTTTCCAACAAATGCAAAATCGTGGAAATCGGTTCGTGCGTTCAGGAGTTATAGGGTCAGGAAGGAAAACCCGACTTATTTTTATATAATAGACGATTGAAAGTAACTTGAAGTTATATTTAGTTTTTGTTTCATTGCAATCGGTTCCGTCTATTAAAAGATATTTCAATTTAATTAATTAATATTAAACAGAGCCATCTTTCGAACTTAGACTGGACTGCATCAATAGTTGAACTATGTACAATCACGGAAGTTTCCGCTTGACCATAAGTATACATAGACATAACATCTATGTAAACTATGGAATGCAATAAAGATATGAATTATGAAATTATGAATTATTACATGAAAAAAAGTCGTGATTATCATTTTCACGTATACCTAAATAATATCAATCTCATACCGAATATATTCTGCATAATTCCAAAAGTCCGTTAAACAAAAACCAAGTCGTGAGTGTAGAAACAAAAATAAATAGCGCGTTGTCAATAGCCGGAGAGTGAATCGGAACTAATTAATACTTAAGAAACAGGAATATTTTTAGGGGCGTGTCTTAGCGGGGCTAGAAATTAATGCAACCTCATTGGGTAGTTTGTATCTTTGTGTGCGTGTCACACTGTCGTGGCTGTTTAAGGCAATTTGTTTAGAAACTGATCGAGCAGGACTTTCTTCGATAGTACTTAGTCATAAAAATAAATTGAATTTAAATAACATTCCTTTTCTCACAATCTTATTATAACTGCAATTTCAACACACTTTTATAATTATTTAATACATACTACATATATAGGTATATAATTGTAGTGATTTAATGAACTAATAATAATTAACTTTTAACTCTTAATTTAGATTTATCCCTAAAGCTGCCTCATTGATAATTGTATTATGTTATTTAAGAGACTCCCTGATCTCACAGATAAACAGCCTCAGCTGTTTTGTGAGACTGATGTATAATTTGATGTAAACTTATTTGTTAATAATAAACAAAACAAAACAAACAAAAAAAAACATATAGTGAAAAATCAAATCATTAAATAAAAATACTATTTAATTTTTAATTAAAAATAATATTCTAATTTAATTAAAATACCCGTGAACAGTGACGGTGAATTTAAGTTACTTGGCTTAATAAAATATAAATAGTCACCTACCAACCATCAAGATTTATAGACAATTATGTTTACTCGTTGGAATAGATACATAATTTCAACAAAATTCAATAAGATTCGATAGCCAAGAAGCGATAGCTTTGATGAAGTAGACGTGCGTTCGAAACCGGGTTGTGCCAAGAATTCTTTTGGTTTTTTATTTTTAATTTATTGTATTTTATTTCAAAGAAAACAGTTACAATATCCTTTGAAAGGGCGAGCGAAAAAAAAATGGTTATATTTAAAATGCATTCTCTCTGGCAGCCACTCACAGCCCGTTGCGGTCACAGATTTAAAAGCGTAAAATTTCACCGAGGTCATTGCATAGACGGGTGACCACTGAGTGGTATTTTATTAACCTATTGATTTATGCGTGATCATACAAAAAAAAAACATACGTGTCGAATTGATAACCTCCGTTTTTTTTCATCGGTTAAATAATTAAATGTATGATTAGTGATTATTATGAAGTGCAATTAATATTCATTTTAATTTTTTTATGAAGAATGATCATTATGACTTTAAATTGTATGAGAAACATTTTCGGAGATCCGATGATATGAGTTGAAATGTTATGTAAGAAGAAGCGCTCCCTGTTGTGCGATATTGAACTTAATAGTTTTATGACATGCAACTAAAATGAGCTTTAGAGGTGATAAGGTCATTTAATAAATTAATTAATTAAATTAATTAATTTAATTGTCGACTATACATTTTTTTCATAAACGAAGTCACGGGTTACAGCTCGTATTGAATAAAAAAAACAAAATAAGAAAAAATAAAAAAAACACAAAAAGTAATTCGTTCCTCAGGATCGAACCATAGCTGTTTTCTTTTCAGCCAAGCTCTATACAAGCAAAGCTATCGTGTTGACAACAGTTTTGATCAAATTGTCAATCTAGTATTGCGCTTTGAAATTGGCTTGACTTTTGTCTACTGTCATAATCACTCACTACAACTACACTGAAACTCAACCGCAGATGAACGACGCAGCGGGCGACGTTGCCGTTCAGTCATGCGCGGCTCCCGTACACTGCACGAGTTGGCAACATCGCTCGTAGGTACCGGTAAAAGTGTCGATACTCTTACCGATACATTGTTATCGGTAAAAATTTAATTCGGTACCAAAGTAAAACTACCCGTAGTATCGTTACTAGGTTAACATTATGAAAGTAACGTTACTTAACGATACTTATACTGGGAATTTGGTACCGTTAACAAGCCCGTATTTTGTTGTAAATGTTTCTATAAATAACTAAATTGCGACAGAAAACGGAAAATTCTAACATAATTCATGTCGTGGTTTATGAAGACGTATGTTTCCTTATGCGCCGTGTTATTAATTGCATTGTCAGTATAACCAAGTAAGTACGATTGTTGTTAATTTGTTGTAGATATGTATTATAATTACCACATTAATGTCCCACTACAGAGACGGGAACTCCTCCAGACACAGATGATAATTTGGCCTGACCGCACTGCCCATATACTGCGGCGCCCTTTCGATATTACTATGATCAGCATATACTTTAAGTCTGCCCCTTATTAAAAACAGGAATAAAAAACAATTAAAACCAGTATACATGTAAATAAGGTTTTTACTTAAGCCATAGTTTATTAAATAGGATTTTTTTGAATATTTACAAAATTTACAATTTCTAATTTCAGAGTCCAATTTTATACAACCTTCTCAACTTTCTTCTCAGTTCCTGAAACAAAATAAATCATTTAGGTGGTAAATACTTATTCATTCCTTACTATAAAAATCTAGCAGTCTATAAATAACTAAACAGTAATTAGTTCAGATATTTAGTTTAGGTCACTCAACTATGCAGAAATAGGTATCGTACAATAAAGCGCCGATTACACTAGACTACAATTGTAGTCAACTACATCTTGTAAGACACTACATTTTGTAGGACACTACATGTAGTCTTTCCATTTTCAAAACAATTACATGAAAATGGAAAGACTACATGTAGTGTCCTACAAGATGTAGTCTCCTACAAGACGTAGTTGACTACATGTAGTCTAGTGTAATCGGCGCTTTAATTCTGGAGAGACAGGAATTCGAAAATATATTATTGCTACTTATAACTGTACGCTATGCCTTTTCTATATCAAAACATAAAAAAGAAGATATAATATTTTATAAAATGTGATAATAAATCATATTCACAAAAGCTTAAAAAAGCATTATGAAACATGTAGATTTAGCACAAGTTAAATCTCATTCCGCTTAGTTAAACTTGTGTTGGTCACACCCGGCGAATTGTCAACTTCATTGTTTTACTTAGTTTGAAAAGCTCTAATTACGCGTTTTAATGTTTTGGACGGGGTTTCCCCGGTCTCCATTCTCCCTGGACATTTAATTAATTATAGACCATAAATATAACTGTAGCAAAATTAAATAAATGTTACTTTGTAACTAAATTTTTATTATAATATTGAAATGTTTAATTTATTATTATTGACTAAAACAGATATTTTGTTTAATATGACTTCTTACAGTATAATTTATTACAAAATTATATACCATATGTCACCACCCCATCTCATCCTTAAAAACCGACTAAGGGACTATCCGTGAACATTCATTATCATCTTTACGATATAAAAAGAAGGAAATCTTGAAATTAAGCCCTATACCAATCCGTCTAGCCAGCGTGGTATTAGTAGGCCAAGTACCCCTTTGTCAAGGGAGGAGGACCGTCCCTGCAGTGGGACATTAATGAGCTGGTATGAAAAGTGTTAGTGTTAATTATGTACCATTTTGTTTGTCGTCGTCTTCTTTGGGCGTGTTCCATGGTTGTGTTTCTGAGGAGCCGAATATTATGAAGAACAAGTTAGCAGCGAAGTATATCGCCGAAGACACGTAGAACACTTGTCGCCATTGTCCTGGATCCGTCTGTAAAGTTTTATTTAAAATTAAGTTTAGATAAACTGTTTTATAAACAAAAGGACTTGATGTTTGTATTAACTGGAAATTAAGGCACCTTTTGTAAAAGCTAATTAATATTTTTTTTCATAATTTTCATTGTTACGGATATTTTTTTCAGTAGGTACAGTACACGCGTACAAACGACACATCCGTGTGGTGGCGGAATAAGAATACAATTGTCACCACATCATCTCATCCCATGGGTGTCGTAGAAACCGACTAAGGGACTATCTGTGAATATTACCTTTACGTAGAAAGTAGGATAACTTGAAATTAAACCCTATGCCAATCCGTCTGGCCAGCGTGGTATTATTAAGCTAAGTTTTGTTCTGTTCTGCAGTGGGACATTAATGGGCTGTTATGATGATGACAGTACACGCGCTAATTATCAAATCTGGCTGTAGATGTCGACAGCTTCACATAGATCTCAAAATGTTTACCCTGCGCCTAAAACTGTTTCTCCCTCATTCATCGACTTTCCTTTATCTATACTATACTATAACTTATTGTTATAATAAAATCGTCCCTTTCTATCAGACTTTATCTAAATGTATCAATACTATAAATCATGTCATAGGTACCAAAAATTGGGGTTGTCGGCAACTTCAGGGACTGAAATAATTATTGTCATAATCAGTATTTAGATTAATGAAAATGATTTGAGGACCCAACATCCAACAAGTACCTAATAGTCCCAATGGTTTGTGAAATACAAACCCATGTTTCACTATATTTGGTTGCAGTCCTAGTATAGTTCTAGTTAAATTAATCTTCATTGTTTTAAACTTAATAATATCAATTTAAAGAAGAAAAGTAATATTAACAAAGTCAGTATCCAAATTTATCAACAGTTTATTTATCTTCTTACTGTTATTTCATACTATCAAACATCAAAACTTAATCTTTGATAATATAAAGTTATAGTCCTATTTATATTTACAAACAATATTTCTTCAATTAGTTTTGAGACATATGACTTTCATCTGATATCTAAAATTTTAATCTAACCTTGTGACTAAAATTAAGTTAAAGTAGTTGCGATTAATTGTAAACGGTTGAACATGAATATCATCCATATTGTTCAGACTTTACTGGATTAGTCGACCTTTGACTGAGTAATGAATTTATTGATCAGTGACAACAAATGAAAAAATAAAATTAAATTTATTTAATCGAACTATTGAGCTTTTGTTATGGACAAGACAAAAGCAAATTAGATAATCTTCTTAGCCAGTACCTATCCTTTGGATTGGATTTAAGTCCTTCTTAGGCGAATCACCGACCTTCTTGTATTTATGATTCGTCGGGAAACGAAAGGTTTACTGACTTAGACCTGGCGGTCCCACTAAATAAGCAGTTCACTCTGTCACTGTTAAAGACAAATCACACTTAGGTTTCCGTGAAGAAGGCTCATAGACCGCTAGGAAGGAGATGATATTTTTTTTGTTCCAATTGTGCTAGATGACTATGGTGGTTTGGGTCAGCAAGAGGATTGTCTTCCCTTGCCCTCTCCGCTGCTTCCTTTTGTAACATTATGTCTTAGCAGAATATCACAATTGTATTTTAGTTATAGAACATTAAGGATAAGAAGTAGCTTACCTCATCTTGTAATATAAGACCTGCGACTAGAGGTGAAATAATCGATACTATGTTAGCAAAGAAGTTTGTGATGCCCATCATACTGCCGGCGAAGTTTGGTGCCATGTCGATGTGAACGATCTGTAATAAAAGAATATTATAAGCCATTAAATTAAGTAGCATGTTTTCACGAGGGGGGCAAAAAACAACCATTAATGTCCCTGCAGTGGGACATTAATGGGCTGTTATGATGATGATGATAATGCTGTTTATAAAGCCGTTACCTTGCGACTTGGTATCGCGTATATCCCCTTTTGTCTTAAATGACATGTTTTGTATTGGTGTCACGTGTATATTCTTATGCTGTTAGTAAAATATTGTAAATTTGATTTTACAAACAGACTACAATTCAATGTTATTTACATTTAATATCTCAGAACTGTTAATGAAGCGTGAAATGCTTAGTGGAATTAGTCGAGAGATGTTTTCATTTTATGCAAGATGGCAATGATATTTAATATCGCTTACCAAAAAGCCTGTATAATGTCCTGCGTTAAGGCCGACAACGATAGTCAAAAGAGTGACAGCTAACCCAACATCTCCAGCCGGCACGTACGACAAACCGATCAGAGCTATTGCTGGACCCCATTCACCTAGAAACATAAATTATATTTAATTTACTAAACTACAAATTACTCTTAGGGCTCGTTTGGTGCCGTGCGGCAGCCGTGTGGCGAACGCTCGACACTGTATTAAATACTGCCGTACGGCTGCCACACGGCAAGATTTGTATGAAAACAAACGAACGTGCGTTTGCAGTTTGAAAAACGCACCGAAAACGAACGGCAGCTTTCCTGCACGAAATGGCTAAATTGAAAGAGCCCTTATACGCACTTTCACGTACCTAGGTACCGTTTTACATAAATATACCTAGGTGTATGACATACCCAGTAATAAATGACTTAACCAAGATGAGTTCTTTATCTTACCAAGACATGGATGTTGTAAATTAAGCATTAAAATTTGTTCGTATCCATTTCTTTAAGCTTAAAGAATTTAGTCGTCAATTATGGTTAAGAAACTAAATGTATTAGGTAAAAAGTATGTTTGACTTTTAAATCTATGTGTTGGATGTAGCCCTTAATCCGAATGCATGAATAAGTAATTTTTAGATAAGTAGACTAAAAAGCAAAATAATTATAACTTACCAATTGAATTAGATATTTTCCTGGCAACGCTAGTAGATACCCATTTCTTTTTCAATGCGTAGTCTGAAATGAAGCCGAACGGGAAGCCCAGCAGGTACATTGACAAGTAAGGAAGCGCAGACATGACGCCATTCTGTTTGTACAAATAATAAATTGTCCCTTTAATATATGGAGTTAAAATTAATTGTATCTTTAATGTATAAGGGTTAGTTTATGGAGACGCGGGGCGTCAAGCGTCGCGTGCGCCATCTTTCCGCGGCGCGTCGAGCGTTTTGACCGTTTATAGTTAGGGGGCGCGTGAAGCGGGCTGCGTCATCTTACGCAGCCCACTTCACGCGCTTATATAATATTTATAATAATGTATTTATTTCTCTCACACATAAAGAATACAGTAAAACAAAGAACAATAAGCATACAACTTAACATTATACAAATGAGGTCCTATGTGTAAGAGACTGGTATCTATACTAGGTAGACCTGTGTTACAGATTACCAGCCTCTCCCAACTCTAGGTAAGGGATTTGTGTGTTGTCACCGTCGATGTATGGATGTGCATAACTAAGTGATGTTTAAGAATAAAGATTTTCTGTGCGTGTGTGAGTGAGTGTGTCTGTGCGTATGAGTGTGCGCATATTTCCATGTGAGTGAGTGTGTATGTATAAATTAGGGCATGCGTTTGTGTGTGTGTGTGTGTGTGTGTGAGTGTGTGTGCACATTATTTATTTATTTACGAGAGGACTTGAAGTAGTTGTTCAGTTTCGTCGTAGGTAAGTGACTTCAGCCATTCGGCGAGTACCAGTTTACATCTGGATCTAGTCAGGGGATATATGTTTAATTTCGCATTGATTTTATTATAAATGTAACATCCAAGAAAACCAAAAAAAAACCAAAAAATAATAAAACGCAATAGTTTAAAAAATATGAGTAGTAATAGTACTTACAGCTTTAATGTCAACTCCTAAAATCTGCTTCATATAAGAAGGCATCTCAGTCATCAGGGTCCAGAAGCCCCAGTTTTGTCCAGAATGGGCAATGATTAACGCGTAGAATGGTAGAGATGTAAATATTGCTTTCCACGGAGTTTGCAGTTTCTGTAATGAAAAATTATAATTAATACCATTAGTTAAAGGAATCCTTCCGATTTTATTTAATGCAACTTTTACTAGATATTGAAATGTATGTTAATATCTATACTTATAAAAAGAATATTTATTTAGTAAAACCAACTAAAGAGCATTAGGTGACAAAATAATACACACGTGGTTTTAGTTAATGATCAGTTTTTAAAGGAACTTATACACACAGAGCCGGGCTCAAATCGAAGGCAACTATTTTGCGTTATTATATTTTTTTTATTTGCACTTTCTTGTTTTAAATAAGTCTTATTTTGCCAAAAACAGATAACTTCTATAAAAATTTAGGTATTATTACTGTTTTAAAAACTTTTTAATTAACGAAGTTATCGATGAAAACCAATACAGACTAAAATTAAGTTCTCGATTTCGATTTTACGTAATAATGATTATTCGATACAATAGAAAATGGCAAGAGCTAGGGAGATCTATTCTGACTTTGATGAAGTGATACGGCCTTAACTCGCAGATTTATTACAACCGAGGAGACACTCAAGTTTATCGCTGTATTTTAGCTGTTCTACGCATTACAATATTAATGTTACACTAATTTAATGTATGTAGTATGGTCATGGACTTAGACTACGTGACGTCACAACTGCATCTTACAATGGGTGACGGAAAAGACAACTAAAGGATATAATTAACAGTTTTTATCTCAATAGAAACGGGCGGAGGAAAATTTGACATAAAACCTTGAATTTAATTTTTCTTAGGCGTATAAGGAAACCACCTGTCCAGGATGGTGTTACTATGCTAATTATCTTTCCGTCTCTCGAAGAGCTTCTTAAGAGGCTATTATGGAGTATAAGTCTCCGTGTGGTGACGGAGTAAGAATACAATATGTCCCCACCCTATCTATCTATATATCATACCATGGATGTCGTAAAAATCGACTAAGGGACTATCCGTCAATATTACCAAACTTAAAAATTAAACCCTATAGCAATCCGTCTGGCCAGCGTGGTGAGGCCAAGTATCCCTCCATTACATGGGAGGAGGCTTATCCCTGCGGTGGGACATGAATGGGCTGTTATGATGATAGAGAATGAACTTTTCAATAATATAAGAAGAGAAATCTGATATACACCTTCAACTTTATTTTACTTTATGACCTAAGAATGCTGGTTTTTTTTGCGATTGGTCAATAATGTATTATTATTTAAGAGCAAGGACTTAAGAAAATATTTATGTTCCTTTTATTATGTAACGCACTAAGCGAGAAATATGTTTGACGCAATATCCGGGTGTTTATGTACATTGCATTGTGATTAAGCGATCAGTAGGTACGGTTCTTTATATTATTGAGATTATACGTAGTAATAGTGGACCCGAATATTTATAGTAGACATCAACACACAGTTTGTAAGATTGAGATCTTTAGCTAGTTATGACATAAAGTTTTTATTAATTCGATTTTGACAATTCCTGTCCGGTGATAAAAAAAATATTAAATTAAAAAAAAGCTTAAAGTATAAAATATCTCGTAAGGCTATATTTGAAAGGCTTCTTTTGCAAAATGTGAGCTTGATTATTTCCAGCTTAGTAGAATTTTATGAAGAAAATAATAATGACTATGAATGAGGTGGAATAGCGACGCAATTTTAACGTCTTCATTAAAATGTCTTGTTAGAAACCAATAATAACATTTAAAAACAATTATTAAATAAATGTATTGTACCTTTTGTTCACCAACTTGTCCTAATGAAGTTTGAATATAAAGCCTTTCTTCATCGCTGATCATTCTAGATTTCTGTGGTGAATCTGCACCGAATATAACATATGCTACCGTCCACATTGCACCTAATGCACCATTTACGTAGAATATCGCCGGCCAACCCCATGATGACGCTATGAAGCCTGATATTAGGAGTTGTAGCGCTGTTCCTAGTTGGGCACCTGAAATTAATTAATGTAAAATAATAAAATAAATAAACTCCAATTAATTAATAATTGTGTATAATTAATTATTTGGAGTTTATATAATTTATGACAATAATTATGTATGGTGAGACTTAACATCACCATCCTTTCTCCATCCCATGAGTACTACAAAAGAAAATTTATTATGGAGATATCAAAAAACACAGTAGGATCGCAGACCTGTAGCTTGGAGTAATACTACACTTGCTCATATTCTGATATTAATCACGCGGGGCAGTTAATTTATTAGTTTATGAATATAGCAAGTGAACCTTACAGATATTACATAAATAGAGAACTTAATACATTATTATCAGAAATAATAAAATGATTTTTAATTATAGCAACGCTGGCATTACTCTATTAGGCGACTTTTAGTGTAAAAATATTCTAAACGCCACTGGTTGCTTATGGATTTTGTATCAGGTTTGTAATAGAGATAATCTTAAAAAGTAAGTCTCACTTTTAGAAACTCAGCATGACATAGGCAGGACACCCTGTAGGTATTATCTTATTCCGTCATTAGAAAGATGTCGCATCATGGTGACAGTTGTAAGTAAAATTTCAATAAACTTCTTGAAACTTATCAAATTTATCTTCATTATCAAAAGTCATGTATTTGCCCTTAGTTCCAACAATCAAGATCATTCAATCAATCAAAATAAATTATCAAAATGTATCATCTATTTGGTTTCATAACATTTTGAAATCTACACTAATATTATAAAGAGGTAAAGTTTGTGTGTTTGTGACGTTGTAGGGGGTAATCTCTGGATCTAATAAACCGATTTTAAAAATTCTTTGTGTGTTGAATATTCCTTTTATCGGAGAGTGTCATAGGCTATATAGTATCACGCTATGACTAATAAGAGTGGAGCAGTAATGAAATATGTTTAAAAAACGGACGCGTTTTTTTCGCCGCCCAAGGAAGTGGGCACGGGTCAACTAGTTTGAAACATTTTGTATACCAAAAGATGTAGATACTACTGAGCTTTTACTTGTAATGAGCAATCTTGCGGACGTTACATTACATACAAATACGAGAGCACTTTAGCGAGCATTCTATCAAACATTTTTGCGAACATCTAGAACGATTTGTTTCATTCTAAAAAGATAACTTTGTCACTTTTTATCATCATCATCATCATATCAGCCTATAGACGCCCACTGATGGACATAGGCCTCCTCCAAAAGTTTCCACCCTACGCGGTCCTGTGCCTCCCTCATCCATCGGCTTCCCGCCGTCCTACTCAGGTCGTCGGTCCATCGTGTGATACTTTTTAAATATTTTATGTTATTTTCATTAACATAATCAATGATAATAAATGCAACACAGGCGACCTTCAAGTCTAATAGGTATGTTCGTGAAGAATGTTTTTGACGAGCGTTCGCTAGAGTTGTCATGATAGCACGCAGCAGCTCTATGCTCGGCTCGACTCGTTTTTCGGTTTGACAAAATTTAAAAACGGCGAATGCTTGTTGTTCTGGGTGAATGCTCAAGTAGTATCAGCACCTTAGTAATAAACATGTAAGAAAATACAACTGAGTTGAGAAATCTCTCATGTTCTGGAAGTCTGTTAAAAATTACAACCCTAGTACTTTTCTAAGGGTTTTATTTTATAAATTTATTAATATGATTTAGTTAACTTAATCGTAGATCTTAATCGTATCTTTCTTTTTATTATAGAAAACAACTTGCTAATTTATTAGCATTTAATATAGGTATAGGTACAAGTACTAATAGAGTACTCATTAGTTTGGTAGGAGATAGTAGGTCCACTACTAATACATTTATTAAACCATCTAATAGTTTAAACTATTAGATAAGACAAAGGGTAGCCTTAATCTTTGTTTAGTTCATCAAAACATACAAGGTCTATCTGGCAAAGAACTAGAAATAGAACTGTTTTTAAACAAACATAATGTACAAATCTTTTGTGTTACCGAGCATTGGTTACAGTCACATGAATTATTATTTAATAATGCACACTTTACATTGGCAAGTGCGTTTGTAAGAAAGAAGGCTATACGCGGTGGCTCTCTAATATTTATAAGTAATAAAGTTGAATTTAAAGAAAGAAAAGACATAGCAAATCTTTCTATCGAGCGCACAGTCGAAATCTCTTGTGTGGAGCTTGAGCAACATGTCGTAGCTTGTGTGTACCGACCACCGCAGAGTGATTATAGTCTATTCGAGTGTGTTATGGAGAAATTGTTAGAAAGACTATGCTCAGGAAATAAATTTATTATAGTATGCGGGGACTTTAATGTAAATCTACTTGAAAAATCTTCAACTAGTGCTAGATTAATTTGTTTGTTTCAGTCTTATAATTTACAGTTTTTATTTAAAGAAGCCACTAGGATTACATCTCATTCTGCTACATGCTTAGATAATGTATTTTGCAACTGTGAATATGTTAATAAGGATATCTTAAGTGATTTAACATCTGACCACTGTGGGCAAAGGGTAGTATTTCCATCTATTACTACTCCCACAGAGAACAAAATCACATGCAGGCCAATTACCATAAACCGCCTGAATCAATTTAGTGATAATGTTGCAATCAAAGTGACTAGAATTAATCTTAATCAGTATAGCCCAGATGATATTTATAAAGATTTATTAGACATTATCAAGCTTGAATATGATAATATTTTTAAAACTAAGACTTTTGTTAGTAACTCTAAAACTAAATTCTGTGATTGGGCAACAACAGGTATATATAAAAGTAGAGCTCGCTTGTATGAATTGTATGGTATGAAACAATATAATACTCAACCAGATTTCATTCAATATGTCAGGAACTACTCGAAAACTTTTAAGAGGGCTTGTGCCATAGCAAAGTCTTCTTTTTTGAGTAATAAGATAAAGGAATCAAACAACAAAATTAAAAGTACATGGGACATTATTAATGCAGAGACCGGCCGGATGAAAATTCGTGATACTAATTATGTACTAAAAACTCAAGATAAGGTTCTCACCAATAATGCTGACATTGCACATGCTTTTAATAATTTCTTTATCAATGTTCCTATTCATACAACAACCTCCTTAAATTCCTCTCCAAACCAAGCAGAATTTTTACTAAAAGATAAAGTAATTGAATGTAAGAACCGCTTCAGTTTTAGGTCTATTAACCATAATGATATCATAAAAGCTTTCAAAAGTCTCAATTCCAAGAAATCTGCTGATTTATGGGGTATGTCTGTCAAGCTTCTTCAGGGTATTATATTTAATATATCTCCACATTTATCTATTATATTTAATAAGTGTATTGCCATAGGTGTATTTCCTTATCTAATGAAACACAGTAAGATTATTCCTTTGTTCAAGAATGGATCAAAAAGCGACCCTGGTAACTTTAGACCAATTTCAATACTACCTGTGATTAGTAAAATCTATGAGAAAATTATCTTATGCCAATTGGAGAGTCACTTTCATTTAAATAATATTTTTCATAGGCAGCAATACGGTTTTAGGAAGGGTAGCTCAACGATTGATGCGGGTGTTTCTCTTCTGAAATATATCTATGATGCTTGGGAAAATTCTATGGATGCAATAGGCGTCTTCTGTGATCTTTCTAAAGCTTTTGACTGCGTTGATCATGGGACACTTCTGTGCAAGCTTAGACATTATGGAATTAGGGATGCTTCTCTTGATTTATTATCTTCGTATTTAAGCAATAGGGTTCAGTATGTCGAAGTAAATGGTAGTAGGTCCTCTGGTCTTCCGCCAAGTATGGGCGTGCCTCAAGGATCCATTCTAGGTCCGTTTCTATTTTTAGTTTATGTCAATGACTTGCCGTTTCTTGCTCAGGGTTTGTGCGACATTGTTTTATTTGCAGATGATACTTCACTCGTTTTCAAAGTAAACCGTAAGCAAACTAATTTAGATGAAGTTAACGAATCTCTCGCACAAGTCCTGAACTGGTTTACTGCTAACAATTTGCTTTTAAATGCTGCCAAAACAAAATGCTTAAAATTCTCTATGCCCAATGTTAAAAGCCTTAGTAATAATCTGATTTTAAACGGTGAGGTCCTTCGTTTTGTAGACACTACTGTATTTTTAGGAATAACGTTGGATAGTAAGCTGCAATGGGGTGCTCATATATTAGCTCTAGCAGGAAAACTAAGTTCAGCTGCTTATGCAGTTAAAAAAGTGAGGCAGCTAACGAATATAGAGACAGCAAGATTGGTATACTTTAGTTACTTTCACAGCTTAATGTCCTATGGTGTTCTTTTGTGGGGTAGGGCTGCAGACATCGAATCTATTTTTATTCTTCAGAAGCGTGCAGTTCGAGCTATTTACAATCTTGAATCGAATGTTTCATTGAGAGATCGTTTTAAGGAAATAGGTATTTTAACAGTTGCTTCACAATATATATATGCTAATATAATATATATTAAGCAAAATATTGAACAGTATGATAGAAATGGCGACATTCATAGCATTGGTACGAGGAATAGGCATAAGTTGATAGGTCCACAACATCGCCTACATAAGGTACATAACACTTTTGCGGGACTCGGTATACGTTTATTCAATAAACTGCCTAAGCATGTAATGGATCTACCTTTACTAAACTTTAAAGCATTTGTAAAAAATCAGCTATTATCGAAAGGCTATTATACAATAAACGATTATATTAATGACAAAAACTCATGGGCTTAGATTTCAATTATCGTGACTTCATGTTGCTTGTTCCATGGTGTAGATTGTGGCTTAACCTAGGTAGTTGTGCGGATGTTATGTTACTACCTTATTACTTTCTTTTACAGTTTTATTTGTTATTGTAACGATAGAAATACTTCACTTGCATTTGTAAATGTATTTAATTATATTATCTAAATGGTATTCTATTCCATTCTCAACTACTTAAAGATAAACAAAATCAACTTGACGACACAAATGCTTGTGTGTTAATTTCTGTCGGATATCGCAGTGACGAGATGACTGATGAACGTGCCATGCAATTAAAGCTTTTTTAAATCAATTTATTAACAATGAATTTTTTTTTATCAATTAAACTTTAAATTGCTATGCATGTAAGATTTGCTTGCACACATCATTCTTCACGCTGCTGTTGGTAATTGTAACAAAGTCAAATTATTATTTTGAAAAGAGTGGCCTGAGTTTCTTGGCCACATTCTTCTCAGAGCTCTACTATAGTCGTCTGCGAAAGTGGTAGTAGTTTGGCAGACATTTTTCTCTATACTATTCTACTACATGTATAACGATTTGCATGTGTTACTTTGTAACCTAAGTGAATAAAGCTATTTTGACTTTGACTTTGACTTTATTATGAATAATTATGTATTTATTTAAATAAAAATCAATAATTTAGTCTTTAATTGGCAAACTGCTGGCACACACACTTATTGTTTATCGATTTTTGTGTTCATCACTACACTATTATATGTGGTATCATTATTTCACAAAATGACAGTAGCTAATGTCAAATCAGGAATCGAATTAAAATTCCTACTATAGGTAATAAATTTATATTTATGATTGTTTTAATTGATATTTTGATTATATAAATCTGTACATAATCAGAATAAAATCTGATTATTGTTTAATTTAAATTATGTAGCTATGAAACTCAAATCAAACTATTTATTGATTTGAGATACACTTGTAAAAGTCGAAAGGTGTGTCTGAAAACTATAGCCAGATTTAACAGATGAGATTGAGACATGAAAACGAGCCTGGAAAAATCTCACAGTCACTCTTTTCTAAAAAAAAATGTAATTTTAGATAGATTTCTTATTTCTGGGGTTCCGTACTCAAAGGGTAAAAACGGAACCCTATTTCTAAGGCTCCACTGTCCGTCCGTCCGTCCGTCTGTGTGTCAGGAGGCTGTATCTCATGAACCATGGGAGTTAGAAAGTTGAAATTTTTACAGATGATGGATTTCTGTTGCCGCTTTAACAAAAGATACTAAAAACTAAATAAAATAAATATTTAATATATTTTGGGTGATTATTTTTTGACAGCGAGTCCTGACATCGTCGCATTTTGGCAAGAAAATAAATTAGTTTGTACTGAACCCTCGGTGCGCGAGTCGGTCTCGCACTTGCCCGGTTTTTTTTTAAATATAGTAATTAATTCTAATACTGTCGCTCTGTAGGTGCTCAACCGTTAAATACTCGACCATGCTCTTGTAGACTGCTGAGAAATCACTTTTACAGGCGTGCGACTGTACTAGCGTCGCCCAGCAGTCGTCTCCCCGCAACCATGTAGTTAGGTCGTTGTAATTATATATTACAATATCTATGTTAAAAATCTCTCTGTAGTGTTTACATTTTGTAGTATTCGTTTTTGTTACAAAAACATATGATTTAGCTTTCGAGATATTAGGTATGCTCACAAATAAAAGGTAGGTATAGGTATTTTCTTTGAGATAAAGATATTTCTTTGATAAATTATCTGGAGCGTGTCCTCTTACAAGATACGTGCCTATCGATACTAGTATTACTCAAATACTCTGGGTATCAGATATCACCCCGTATTACAGATAATTATGATTGACAGAAAAACACGATGACTAATGTAGGTACGGACCTTATCATCTGAGTACTCCAAAAAGAGATACAAGATATTATATAAGAATGAAATAACCGTAAGTGCAAGCGAGATAGATATAAAAAAATGATATGGCCCTAAAACTGATGATAACGAAATATCTATAATCACATGAATGGGTTTGATTTTTCAGAACATTTAAAGGACACACGTCGTGCTTTATTTTCTTAGAAATATACTTTGAGTATTTTCATATGAGCTTCAAAACAGAGATAAGCTGTTACTTAATATATTATGATAAAATAGATCTTATCGTTAACTGTATTTATATTGTGAGCTAAGAGATAGTGTAGTCATATACTATCTGGGTAGTAACCCAGAGTAAATATAATAATATCTTAATGGGCTTCTACGACTCGGTTTCGACCTGATACATCTAGCATTGCTTTGCCAAGATAGTTGTATTCACTTTTTAACCACGACTAGCATGGGCTTAAGGGAAACTTCAGCCTTGAAGCCTAGCTCCCTTAAGTATAAAATAAATACTAAGTACTTGTACTTTGGTTCCGTTAAATTACTATGTATTTTTTTAAAGACAACTTAGGAAGTAAGTAGCCTTATGTCACAGTCGACCTCGTGAACGCCGTGCTACTCTGTAACGTACTAATATAACGCCAGCATATAAACTCTTTATCAAATGTCAGTCTACTCGTATAATCAAGAGAAGTTTCACACGCAGAAATATGTCATCATCATCATCATGTCAGCCAGTGACGTCCACTGCAGGACATATGCCTTTTACAAATATTGCCACTTTGTGCGGTACAGAAAGATATGCAAGAAACTAATTATTTATTATATAAACATACCAGCGTATACAACGGTTCCTAGCCGACTCTTTTCTTCAAGTGGAACCCATTTACCAATGAGATTGTGCATTGAAGGATACAGGAACCCTTGCATTAAGCCTTGGATCACCCGGCAAGCGCATAACCACTGCCAACCTCCCTGGAAGAAGATATATATTAGCAAATACCTGTTGTACCAAACTTAAAATATCTTTATTCGACCTTATAAAAAGAGTAGGTTACATAATTCGACCGTATATATTTTAACCCACTTCAAAAAAGCAGGATGTTACTCATTCAATACATTTCATCAAAATAGGTTTAATAATGAAGGTTTTATCTAAAAATATGAAAAATATATAACAAGTTTCTAGTTGTAGGCGGTTTTTTGGTTAAAACATTATACCTCAAAATCAATCCGAGAAAAATTATTATTGTTTTACTTAAAACAATAAATTGTTTTTCAGTCTGTAGCTGACTGAGAAACAATTTCTTGCTGCAATTTTAGAATACACGAGTCACTTAAGACAAACAATATGAATTCTTCACTTCTTTTGAAATGTATAACGACCAGTGCTGTGAATAACTGTTGACTACCTCAGTGTTCTTTATTTTGTATAGGTACTACATATATCTACTATATAAAAATAAGTCGGGTTTTCCTTCCTGACGCTATAACTCCAGAACGTACGAACCGATTTCTACGGTTTTGCATTTGTTGGAATGGTCTCGGACTCCGTAAGGTAACCAAAGAAAATTCAGGAAAAATGTTAACAGAAAAGCGGGAAAATAATGCCCGTGCAAAGCCGGGACGGACCGCTAGTAGTTTATAAAAATAAGTTTTAATTATTCTATATTCTAGATTTCATAGTCTAACACTGTAATATATAACAAAGGTTTATAAATAGGTATTCTACAAAGTAGTGTCGTAGAAAGAGAGCACAATATACTTATGCACTGTTTCAATCCACTGCATGTCAAATGACTCTCCGTGCCATAAAACACGGTCTTCTGCAGAAAGACTCCCAGACGGGAAGCCAAGCAGGACAGCCCAGTTAGCGTCTACGTCTCCCTCCGTCACGGGAGGAGGCCCGTCCCTGCAGTGGGACATTAAAGGACTGATAAGATATGATAAATGGTTGGTTTATATTTTATACTTACATAATATGAAGCAATAGGTATTAACAGAGATACAACAGCATTTCCAGCGACGACAATAGTCACAAGAAGACTGCCTCCAAACTTAGCCGCCAGTTCACCAGCTGGTATTTGTAACACTATGTAACCCCAGAAGAATGAAGACAGGATCACGCTCTGTATTTGCATGTTCCAGTCGAACGTCTGACAACAAAAACAAAAAAATATATTAACAGATTGCCTGTCTTACTCAATAACACAATGGCAAAGTAATAAGAATATTACATACATACATAAACTCAAGCCTTATCCCGGCCGGGGTAGGCAGAGACGAAAAAACTAGACTAGAACTGAAAAGGCAGATACTAAAACTTCGTGCACAGCAGCGAAGCATTATGAATTACAAAATTCGAGGGTTGTAATTATTTATTTGATTGCGAAAATTCGATACAGTTACCAACGTATGTGTGACTTTATTTTAAATGACAAGGTTTTTTACTCAATACTTTATTGCCAACAAGTTTTTTTACTTAATCTAAAAACCCATAAACAGTTAAAAATTACATCAAGTCACGTTAAAAACAAATCAACACGTACAAAAAGAAAACGTGGTTTTTGTTTATAATAAGTTAAGATTGTTTATTTTCAACTATTTTAAAACAAATAATTAAAAATAATTATAAATACTTAGAACATTAATTATAAATTTTCCAGAACTCAGCTCTCAGTACAGTCACGAGCAATAATATGTACACATTTTCATATTTTGTAAAACAGATATCTGAAGTTCTGCCAATCCAAAATTGAATATTCAAAGATTAGTTCAAAACTGTACGTAACCTCTTCTAAATTACGAAATAATTTTGGTATTCTAATGTCTAGATTAACGTGCAGATAGTTTAGAAAATTTTACAATGTGTACATATTTTTGCTCGTGACTGTACAGTAGATGAGTAATAACTTATGTTCTGTAATAATTATCCGACTATTTAGCTAGATTGAAGAACCCTAGGATAAAGTAGCGATCAAAGGTATCATCATAACACCCCATTAATGTCCCACTGCAGGGACGGGCTTCCTCCCGTGACGGAGGGATACTTGTCCTACTAATACCACGCTAGATAGACGGATTGGTATAGGGTTTAACTACAAGGTTTCCTTCTTTTTATTTCGAAAAGATAATATTCATGGATAGTCCCTTAGTCGGTTTTTATGACAACCATGGGATGAGATGGGGTGACATATTGTATTCTTACTCCATTAACACACGAATATCAAAGGATCAAGGCGTTTATTCAAGAGTTATGGAGCATCCTATCTCGAGTTTAGTGTTTTTCTATTTATTTTTCGATATTTTTTATTATTTTTATTTAATTCGGGGTCAAGTCTATTAAGGTCTGGTGATGTGTTAATTATTGTGTCACGGACTTTTTTTATTCTTGCGTGTGATTCAAAGCGCAACCCGCACATGTGGCTGCTATGCCAACGATATTGTCATATTGCGGGAACGTAAAATAAATTAAATTCTAAGAATTGATTTGACATTTCAAGCGAACAAAATCTTTTAAAACACTTAAGTGATCAAACTTAAGTGTTTTAAAAGAAATGAGAAATAATATGAAAGGACCTTGAACAATATTTATCAACCCGCAAGATAATCTTTCAAGTGGATTATCTATAAACCTTGTATGTCAATAACATTACTATCACTAATACAAAATGTTTTGATCTCAATCTATTTATTTATCTTTATACAAACAAATACTAGTATATACTTGAATTAAATTCTTTCCTTATAATAAAAGGCTTTACAAAGTCTAAGCAGATTTCCTGATGTCGCGGGCTTGAATCCCACGCGGAGGCATTTATTTTGTGATTCAAAAATTATTGTCTAGATGTTCCATATCATCATGACAGCCCATTAATGTCTCACTGTAGGGACGGGCCTCCTCCCGTGACGGAGGGATACTTGACCTACTAATACCACGCTTGCCAGACGGATTGGTATAGGGTTTAATTTCCAGTTCTCCTTCTTTTTACTTCGTAAAGATAATGTTTAGTCGGTTTTAACGACACCCATTTGATAAGATGGGGTTGTGACATATTGAAATCTTAGTCCGTCACCACACGGGTGATGTTCCATATATGGATGTCTATTCATTTCATGTAATTAAAAGTGCTCAGCAGAAAATGCAGAAAATGCAGAAAAAGTCTTGTAGAAATAAAAACTTAAAGGAAGATTTACGAGGCTAGGGTTGCTTGGGCTTTCACCTTTATCCGTAACAAGAGCAGGCCAAAACAACCTTTTATACATTCAGCCCTTAGTGTCTTAACCTTTAACTATGGACGTCATATTTTTGTTACACTACCATGGACGTGCGGTCTCCCAGACCGCGATCTTTAAAGACCAAATTCTTAAAACTTAAATAAGTATTGTACCATTTTTTGTTTTTTTTAAGCAGTTTTAGAAGTCATTAAAATGTAAATAAAAGATGCAATCTTAATCAAAATGTATTCATTTTAATGTTAAATCTAGTCATTTAACAATCAAAGGCACTTTTTACACTTTTTCAATCGAGATCACTTTATATAGGCTAAGAAAAAATATTTATTCAGTCTGTTTTATTAGTTTTACAATAAAATATAAAAAACTTAATAATACATTCTTAAAACTAAACATAAAAATTTTGACAATGGTCCAACTTGAGCCTATTTGTAGGGAATTTTTACATAATAACTCCGAACATTGTAGATGTTTAGAACTTTCGATTGACTGTTTTTCGATGAATTCGACGTTCGTTTGCATCAAGAAGTACTTGGCTGATCGTATTCTGAACAAACTAGAAAAAAAAATATTAAAAATTCTAGAACAAACTAAATCACGATCAGTTTAATTTTATTACACAAACGTGGACGTGCAGTCTCCTAGACCGCACTCGAAATATAAATTAAAATTACTCCCGCAATATGTAGCCGGCGACAAAATTATTATTCTCAACAGTCCTTTTGCCACTAAAACCGAAGCTACTGAAGGTTGCAGCCGTGTGGGGTACGCGGAAGGATAGGGGAACGCGATTCGGAAACTGCAAGCTGTCTTTGAGACCGCACGTCCATAGTTAAAGGTTAAGGTTCATTCAAAAATTTCACAAGTGACAATTTCATCCAAAATTTCAACAAGTGGCAAGACGTAAGTTTTGCAATAAAAAAAATATTTAGAAAAGAAGTATGTAAATAGCTTACATTATCACTATCTCTATCTGTCATGGCGACGATAGCCATGCTCATGTTGACTCTCATACTGAACGCGAACACCATCGCCAGGAACAATAATAATACTTGCACATGTCGGATGCCTAGTACTGCCTCTGTAACAAAATAAATTAATATAATTTATTATTTTTCTTCGTGTGGTGACGGAGTAAGAATACAATATGTCGTGTCATGGCATATGTCGTGACATGGGTGTCGATTTTTAAGACACCCATGGGGTAAGATGGGGTGGTGAAGTCTTACCCCATGGATGTCGTAAAAATCGAATAAAAGACTATACGTGAATATTATTATCTTTACGAAAAAAAAAGAAGGAAAACTTGAAATTAAACCCTATACCAATCCGTCTGGCCACCGTGGTATTAGTAGGCCAAACAACCCTCCGTCACGGGAGGATACCCGCCCTGCAGTGGGACATTAAAGGGCTGTTATGATGATTTTTTTAACAAATATACGGGATGGTGAAGAAGTTAGAGTTCGTGGCTCTTTGACTCATTGGATGTGTTGAATATCGCAGATATTAAGAAACTTTACGGAGATGAAAGAAGGACATTTTTTGTACATAGAACCCTAAAATAATTTAAACTCCCTTTACAAAGGTTAATATGTATAATTTTAAATTTTCCTACTGAAAGATAGTAGCTACACAATATTCCACACAATTATATAAAAAAAATAGTCAGAAAGGGATGCGTGGTTATGGATAATAAGCTAGTCAGACACGTCGCATGAATACTTAAGTGGCCAAGCTCCATTTTCAACATTTTACACCAGAGACGTTTAATTGATTAGTTTAAGCAAATAATATGATTTTATAAAAGTAATAAATGAAAAATATAGTTAATATGTTTATGAAATGATATATTACAAATAATCATTAAAAAGTCAAACAGTTATGTTTATTTTCACAATTTTTTATGGAGGTTGAGCAAATAAACACATAAATAATTATGTAAGTGGAGATAGACCACTACTGGGGTGGAGGTTGAGCATTTTGCATTCGAATATATTCAGTACTTAAGTGCCCTATAACCATATACAGTGTGTTTGGGTATTGTGGTAAAAAAAAGATAAGTAGTAAACTTACTTTTTTATTAATAAAAAGGAACACATAATTAAAAAAACACTGTTTAATAGTAGGTCTTTACCTATGTAATTTATTCAAAAAATAACAAAAAAATTTTTTTTTTTTTTGGATCGATGCTAGATCTTTTACTTCGCCTGGTATTGTTGTCAGATCCTGACAAAACCTTTTTAATAAGCGCTTCCATAAAGGCTTTGTCGTCAGCTTTCATGTACTTAAGTTAGTTAAGTTCACAGCATTGAAGTTAAATAAGAGTCGAAAACAAGATGTAAACTAGCTAGACGTAGCTTAGACTTTATAGGAGTAGAAAACAAGATGTAGATTAGCTAGACGTAGCTTAGAATTTATAGATAGGGTTAATTAAGTTAAAATGAAGCGCGGACGAACGTGCATTCGCCGTCGGGCTATGATTCGCACTATCGCTCGCGCGCGACCGAGCGGTAGCGGGCCGTTCGCCGGTCTGGTCACCGACCGAGTGCAGCGCAGGCAACGCGGGGTATGCAGCGTGGGCGCCGCGGTAAGTACGTTGGTGCGTGTAGCTTGACTTGACGTGCCGGCCTCGGGTTCGATTCCGGCGGCCGCTATGTGAATCAAATTTATTTTTTACATCTAACATCATTGCGAACATAAAGCGTAGGTATACGTGGAACACAAAACTTATAATGCTAAGAAATTAACCCATTTCACAATTAGCAAACATGCAAGTAGCAGGTATATTTTGACAAAAAAATCATACAATAAGGCATTTTAAACAAGTCCAGTCACCGCACAAAAGCAATATTTTTTATTATTATTTTAGTTGACTTCTGTGGCGTAGTGGTTACATAACATGACTGCTACGCAGAGGTCTCGGGTTCGATTCCCGCTCAATGCAAATCTTTGTGTGCATGAACATGATTGTTTGCATTGGTCTGGGTGTTTTCTATGTATATTATGTATGTATTTACAGAAAAAAAAGTATTTAAGTATGTTTATCCGTTGTCTAGTACCCATAGTACAAGCTTTGCTTAGTTTGGGACTAGATGGCGTTGTGTGAATGTGTGAGGAATATTTATTATTTATTTATTTAGTTATAGTTTACAACATTACGAAATGTTCAAAACAGTCATCTGTTCATTTATAGATACGTCATACATAGGGATTTAATTAAATCTGAAATTATAAGAATTAAATTTAAACATCCTGTACTATAAGTTAACGATACGCAGTGGTAATATACAAAGAAATGATAACAAAAATACAAGTTTCCGATCCTTTTCTATAGTTGTGACTATATTTTCCGATTTGTATTTAGTGACTGACATTTTGGCTACTGTTTTCTAATAATATTTTTACTCCTTTTATATATTTCACGTCAGTTTTTACTAAAATGCGTGTGAGCACCAGCTTCTTCACAAAAGAAGTGAATGATGGCGGCGTATTGCGTCATCAAAATGCGATGTCGTGATTGGTTACCTGTGAGGAGGTTGGACCCTTAAGCACGCAATCGATGCTTGGAAGCACGTTTGGTGTTTCTCTACGGACTTTGAGCACTTAAGCATGAAGTTTAAATTCTCTTGTGTTAGATTAAAAAAACTTAAATTCCTTTTAAATAATGTATTTAAAGTCCAAGCAGCAAGTATTATATATCAATCGAACCGCAATTTGATCCTTAATAAAATTGCATTAAAAAGTGAAATTCGTTAAAATGGTCGGTTGAGCAAATAAGCATTCAGGCGACGAGACAGGCTGGTACAGGATTTGGGCCTTGTTTTTTTTGATTATAGAAAAGTATTATTAAAGTTTACCTTTGGTAAAAAATAAGTTATAAGACCTTAACTATTAAACAAATATTACGTTTTAATCTATCGAATTCATGCTTCTAGAACAATCGCTCGGGTCAATGTCAACCTGCACTATACACTTGACCATGTCCTGATTGATAAAACTTAATTTTCCAATGCGAAGATAATATAACATAAGTGTCAATTATGACATTTTCGAAATACTTCACGAGACAACCTCTGGCTGTCGTTCTCTAGAAAGGGAGGAATGCCCGATAACCTACATGCTGCATAATCAGCAGAGGATTGATATGCGAGTGAGATTTGGGTATAATAGTTGTTATAGCCACGACTGAATTGCGTCTTAAAGTTAGAAGCCTAATCGTTGAGTACTGTAATTAAGGGGAAACAATTCAATCGCAATTCCATACAAACAAAGAAAGTTAATTCCTCCTTCATTAGATAATAAATACTCAAAACTATAGATGATATCGTTTTGTCTCGTTATTATCTAGTCTTATTGATTAATAAAACAGTAAAATAAATATTCATTTACAAGTTATGAGGCTTCAAAGTTCATAATTCTATGCACATTTTATGACAACTTTTAGCGTAATAAAATAGGATTAAACGTTTATAAAGGTAAATATATTTTGGGACTAGGAATAGATTATTTATTCGATAATTCAAATAATTTTATATTGACTAGATACATTCTAAAGTTTGTACGCAATTACCTTTTTCCCAAAACCATTTTAGGAAATTTTACCGTGCTCGTTTCCGCCATCGACATCTTGCATCTCGCCTCCACTTTCTGCACCCCTCGGGTCGGCGGAGGGGAGGTACGACAGCGAGCCGACCGTCGTCGAATGAAAATTCACCTATTATTACAATAGTCAATAGAGCATAGCTAAGGCTGTCACATTGCACAAACTGTATTTTTTTTTGTAATTCATTTTGTATTTTTTTTTTAATATTTACGTGACTCACCCCCGCCCCGGTATCTGAATGACTGATCAAGTATCATTTCTTGTCAACTATCATTTCCAGATTTTATGATTATTATTTATTTTTAATAAAAATAATCAAGAGTTAGAACTGGTCAGATCCTGGAGACCACCGAGAGTCGAGGGAACACCTCAACGCCATATAGCAGCTACCTTGTGTTTGGGCTTATTTTAATTGTATTGATGAAAACTTTACACAACTTTACGCAAACATGATCTGATGATGAAGACGACTGAGGGTCGAGGAAACTTTTCAACGGTATATAGCAGCTACCTAGTGTTTGGGCTTATTTTATTCGTATTAATGAAAACTTTACACAAACATTTTTATTTATTTATTTATTTAAGCTTTAATACAATGATGTATACAGGCGGACTTAATGCCTAAGGCATTCTCTTCCAGTCAACCTTGGGTGATGCAGAGATAAATGTGGTAGGTATTAAAACGGGTGCAATGAAAGAACAAAAAAAAGAAAATAGATAAATATATATTTATATTTATATATATATATATATATAGGTATATATACAACGTAAACGTACATCTAATTCATGCACAAATATATATCTTATGAATACATAAACAATATACAAATACATAAGTAATAAACACATTATTATATACGAGTATATCAATATAGTCCAATGATATATTAACCATTTTTGCTACGGTTTACTGAGCAAAAGTTGACGAACTTTGCTCTTGAACACTTGGCGGCTTGTGGACATCCTGACTTCAAGAGGCAGGGCATTCCAAAGAAGAATAGATTGAATAGAGAAAGAAGAATGAATGAAGTCAGTGTTGTGAGAGGGACATAATAGAACAAGATTATGAGAAGATCTCAGATTAAGGTTGTGAGTAGAACAGAGGTACTGGAAGTAGTAAGTTAAATAGGCAGGGGGAGTAGGAGAAGTGAGAAAGGAGTAGAGAGTGGTAAGGGCACGCATGCTGCGTCGCTGACGAATGGGTAACCATTGCAGCTCAGAGCGAGGAGCAGACACATGGTCATACTTACGGAGATTATATACAAAACGAATGCAGTTATTGAGAAGCCGGTCGAGTTTGTTGAGAAGATCTGCATTCAGGTCATAGTAGCACACATCACCATAGTCAACAATAGGAAAGATCAAATTCTGCACAAGCATTGCCTTGGTTTGCATAGGTAGAAAATGTTTTAGACGGTAAAAAGCTCTAAGAATACCCGTGACTTTACTACACAAGTTAGTAACTTGAGTGTGCCAGCTCAAAGTCCCATCAATGTATAATCCAAGATCCTTTACTGATGCACAAAACTCTATTATTGTTCCATTTAATATAATGGGAGGGAGAGACAAAACGTCAGTTCTGGCCAACATGCGCTGACTACCTACAACGATAGCCTGACACTTGTTAGGATTTACAGACAAACCATATTTCAGTGACCAGTTGTGAATGTGCTCAAGGTCTTGGTTAATCCTGTTGACTGCAGAGGGTAAAGAATCAACCTCGGCCTGTGCATAAATCTGCAAGTCGTCGGCATACAGGTGATACGAACATTGAAGATTAGGGCAAATGAGGTTGATAAAAATTTAAAATAGCAAAGGTGAAAGAATACCGCCTTGAGGAACACCAGAGCCGACATCACACCAGCATGAAAAAGATTCATCGTTGCGCACCGACTGCTGACGTCCCTGAAGATAACTTTGGAACCATTCCAATGCGTCTGAGGAGATCATGGAGAACGAGAGGATGGAAAGCAAGATGTCATGATTGATGGTGTTAAATGCATTAGAGAAATCTATTAGAACCAACACAGTAATTTTTGTGTCCTCCATACCCTGTCTAATATCCCCAGTTACCTTCAGGAGAGCCGAGACCGTACTATGCCCAGGTCTGAAGCCAGATTGTAAAGGACTTAAGAGACTATTTTGGTAGACAAATAAAGACAATTGCTTGTGCACACAGGCTTCAAGCACTTTAGATAAGAAAGGAAGAATGGAAATAGGTCGAAAATCATTGAGAAGAGAAGGGTTTTGAGTTTTAGGTATAGCTATTAAATATGCTTTACGCCATAAGGATGGGAAGGTTCTGGTAGACAAGGAATAATTGACAATGTGAGTTATAACGGGGAGGATAGACTCAAGGATAGTAACGATCATACGACGACTTATGTTATCATAACCGGTTGAGTTAGATTTAATAGAAAGTATTATCTTCTTGACCTCCTCATTCGCAACCGGAGAAAAGTAAAAAGACCCGATATTTGGGCGAGGCAGTTCTGCAAGTTCGTGTATCGTCTGGGTCACAGTTTGGCGATCAAGCGTAACAGAAGTGGAGAAATGACGATTAAGATCGTCCAAACTAATTGATCCAGGCAAGTCAGCATGCCGCTGTTTACCTATACCCAATGTACCTAAGAACTTCCAGATATCCGCAGGTGAAGAGGACCTAATGTTGTTAAGAATGTCACGGCGTTTAGAGTTACGTATCACCTGATTACACCTGTTCCTTGCAGATTTATACATAGCCCAGTTGTCATCACTTTTGTTCTTCTTGTATTTACCAAGAGCCCGATCCCTACACTTCATGGCTATGCGGACTTCTTGCGTGATCCAAGCCGCGGGAGGTCGTTTTAGTTTTACCTTTTTTTGAGGGGCATGTTTGTCATAAAGTCCAACAATTTCTTGGTTGAATAAATCGACCTTGGCATCGACTGATTCCGCCATGAACAAAGTGTCCCAAGATATTTCACTGGCATCACTACAAATATCTTCTATGTTGATTTGAGCAAAACAACGAATGTGCAGAACTTTAGGTGGAAATTTAGGAGGTTTGATAGTGTAAGAAAGGTATAATAGATCATGGTGAGAAAAACCAGGAGCTAGAAGCTGGCCATGAGACGAAACAAACGAAGGGGACGAGATAAGAATTAAGTCAAGCCAAGTATCATTACCACTGTTGTTATGATGAGTTGCCTGCAAAGGTAGCACTTGAAAACTGACTGATTCAACTATTTCAAGTAATTTACGGGAACGTGAGGAAGTAGTAGACAAAAGATCAGTATTAAAGTCACCCATGATGATGTTATGTGCATACTCTGACCCTAAAGTTTTCAGTATTGGTTCAATACTGGAGAAGTAATCAACAGTAGGGGGACAATATACAACGCCCAGAGCAATCTTGACGCCACTGACATCTACCTCTAGAAAAATATATTCTGCAGATGCTGATGCGCTAGATGTAGAAATAAGTTTATACGGTAGGCCACTGCGAATGTAGATAGCAACACCACCCCCTCTTTTACCTACACGGTCATTACGTAACAAAATGAAGCCAGGGAGTGGGTACATGGTTGAAAGAAGGTTTGGTTGGAGCCAGCTCTCTGAAATCAGGATGGCATGAATGTTGGCACAAGAAAAAGTGTCAAACAGGTCTGTATAATGACTGGGTATACTTTGCGCGTTAATGTGGCAAACATTAAACAGCTTACGAGGGCCTCCATCAAATACAAGGCGCAAAGTATCCCTAAGCGGTCTATCGTCGACGGAGCAAAAACTATCTTCAGTAGAAGAGCATGTAGATTCGTTGGCAGATAAATAATATTCATCATCAGACATATTATATATAAAATAGAATAATAAGAATATATATAAATTATATAAAGATAAATCTATAAAATTTAGATTATAGCAAATATTTTACTTTACGAAAAGAAAAAAAAATGCAAGATATCTCTGCACCACCCGCCAGCAGTAACATGAACGGAATGAGAAACGGAACGTATCTAAACTAGTAACTACACATACACAACACAGTATCGGAACGCACCATAAGTCATAATTATAAGTTCAAACATGATCTTATGATGAAGACAACTGCAGAAATTTATTTAATACTAATCTTAGAAATTGTAATCAGCATGGTTTTTAACCGACTCCTGTTGAAGTCGGTTTTTTAATTAGAAAATTATATGATTTTTCTTCTTTTTTTTTAAATCCAGCTAAAATTAACTTCATGTACTGTATGTGAAGTAAGATATTATTGTGTACTGTATGGAACGATGAACGGAATAGGAACCCCTATTAACGATGCACGGTCTAAAAAACTGCCTCAAAAATAAACAGTTTAACTTAAAAAAAAAAAAAATTATAATGTTTTACGGTGTCATACCTACACCACTTACAAGATAAATTGATGTCTCGCTTGGTGTGTCTTCCGCAACAAAACTTACAATAAAATATTTTTTTAAAACCCATTTTAGTTTTCTTTATTTACTCCTGATTTATTACTTTTTGAGTAACTACCTACAGCTAGTATTAGTGTCAACCCTAACAATCAAGAAGAACAATATTTATATTTTGAACGACATTTTAATTTGTAATAAATACAATCGAGCGCGTGTGCATGTGCATGTTTCTTACTGCTTTTCTATGAGTTGTTCTCTTTCTCACGCGACGTTTGGTGAAACAACAATGTTTTAGGCTTCGCCGACAGCTGAGTTGGTTTTGACAGAATGAGCCTTCTTAACGATAACCGTTACTTGTAGAGCGCACGTGTACGAGTATGCTTCGTAAAATTTTAGTTAATTAAGTAAATTGATTCCTGTTTTATAATTCCAAATCAAGTCTAACTCCGTGTGGTGACGGAGTAAGAATACAATATGTCACCACCACATCTCATGCAATGGGTGTCGTAAAAACCGACTAAGGGAATAACCGTAACTACTATCTTCACGAAATAAAAAGAAGGAAAGCTTGAAATTAAACCCTATACCAATCCGTCTGGCCAGCGTGGTATTAGTAGGCCAAGTAACCCTCCGTCACGGGAGGAGGCCCGTCCCTGCAGTAGGACATTAATGGGCTGTTATGATGAGTCGAAACGTTACTTGTAGAGCGCACATGTACGAGTATGTTACGTAAAATTGTAGTAAATTAAATTGATTCCTGTTTTATAATTCCAAATCAAGTCTAATCTTAAAATTCTAATATTTATTTAGCTTAATATAAAGCTCATAATCATTTAGTCTAAAAGTATTGTACTACTAAAACACGTGGTGAAACCTGTTTCTGATAACAATGCTCAACTAATCCTTTTTTGTAAACAATTATTATGATTGAAATTGATTAAATCACCTCGGTCAATGACCGCAGAGAAACATTGGCGCTAATCGTTTTATTCTATACAAAATATTATTACCTTTTAGTTTCTGCTATATAAAGCGCCGATTATACTAGACTACATGTAGTCAACTACATCATGTGGGAGACTACATGTAGTCTAGTGTAATCACATGTAGGACAGTGTAAGCAGAACGTCCTAACACTAAAAAGTTAGGACGTCCTTATGTAGGAGACTACATGTAGTCTAGTGTCATCGGCGCTTTAGACTACGAAGACATTTTAAAAAGATTATTCATCCATTAAGCTAAAAATAGAGTGAAAAAAATCGTTACTTGTAGAGCGCACATGTACGAGTATGTTACGTAAAATTGTAGTAAATTAAATTGATTCCTGTTTTATAATTCCAAATCAAGTCTAATCTTAAAATTCTAATATTTATTTAGCTTAATATAAAGCTCACAATCATTTAGTCTAAAAGTATTGTACTACTAAAACACGTGGTGAAACCTGTTTCTGATAACAATGCTCAACTAATCCTTTTTTGTAAACAATTATTATGATTGAAATTGATTAAATCACCTCGGTCAATGACCGCAGAGAAACATTGGCGCTAATCGTTTTATTCTATACAAAATATTATTACCTTTTAGTTTCTGCTATATAAAGCGCCGATTATACTAAACTACATGTAGTCAACTACATCATGTGGGAGACTACATGTAGTCTAGTGTAATCACATGTAGGACAGTGTAAGCAGAACGTCCTAACACTAAAAAGTTAGGACGTCCTTATGTAGGAGACTACCATGTAGTCTAGTGTAATCGGCGCTTTAGACAACGAAGACATTTTAAAAAGATTATTCAACCATTAAGCTAAAAATAGAGTAAAAAATTCGTCTTATTAATATTTATTATTAGTCTGCATGTGCCAAGTGCCTACTCTATGGCCTTTTGAAGTTAATTGTTTAACGTAATTTGAAGGCCATGGCCAAACTTTTTTTGTTAATATTCGTACGTATTGGTTCAGCAGTACATTAAAATGTGGTTATTTTATTAATAAAAAGATTGTTTAAAAAAGAGAAACAAAAACTATTGCTAAGAAGACGGGTCATGGCCCTCACAACAGTTTTGTCTTGATGGTAAATCATCACTTAATACAAAAGTTTAGTGTCAAGGAAACTCCATTAAGAAAACGAACACTTATATTATTATAATATTTAGTTAATATCTTAAAAATTGTTTAATACTTTCAATGTAAAAGTTTTTGGAGTGACATAAATAAAAACCTAGTGTCAAACTGAATTCAACACTGTCTTTAGCTGGTAAGAGACAAAGCAACTAATTACATTATATTATAGCTATTACTTTTCCTACAGGCGCTTGTATAATTAATATCTATTATAATGTCTAGGAACAACGATCAGCTGTTTCGTATGGAGGCGTTTACTGTCCCTCTAAGGACTCTACGGTTATCCTTTCTAAGGCTTTAAAGGTTAGATCAAAAGGTTATTGTTTATAAATAATTTCTAAGCGATATTGATCTAATATTATTCTGGAAACATTCACATAATTACATTTAGCAATAATTAAAGTTTATGTCATAAAGGTCGTCTTAAGAAATAGATCAAAACTTAGATTGAGAGATTATATTGAATTTAGGTTATCCTAAAGTTTGTGAAGTTTTCATTATTTTGATCACGTGTCACCAATCAATTTCATGTGCGTATTGCAAAATGTAATTAGAGAGGATAATAAGCATAGTTAATATTAACAACTTTATGTCTAACCCTATACCAGGTATATTATTTTTGGGTATTTAAAACCGTCCTTCCAGTCACTACTCTGCAGGAACGGGCTCCTCGGCCATTCAAAAGATGTGAAGTTGATAATAATATTGGTTTTATACCATGACAATGATCGTTATCATTCACTCATTTTTACCGATTAAAATGTCTTATCAAACATTGATATAGCCGGCATAACATTATTAATTCGACATGCAATCTGTTGGGTAACTTACTCAGCTGTCTATATTCAATATGGCTCCTTCTATTACATGTTTTAGCTCTCTCCACTGTATATATTCTTATAATTTTTCTCACAACACGATTAGTTTTTAAAACAAAATTATTAAATAAATACATAACTTCCTTATCTATATACACAACATAATGTTTCCAATATTTGTAATCAACTAATACGATACATTAAAACCAGTCGAACCTAATTTGTACGCTTGATTACGAAAAAATAAAACTAATTTTAAAATGTTATGTTTTTCAAGGTAATTTTTTGTTTACAAACATTATAATATTAAATGCCGCGTTGGCGCAGCGATCGCGTGCGCGAATCTTACGCTACACAAATAAAAAAAAAAGTTGTAGAGACTCATCTCGTACAGTCACGAGCAAAAATATGTACACATTGTAAAATTTTCTAAACTATCTGCACGTTAATCTAGACATTAGAATACCAAAATTATTTCGTTATTTAGAAGAGGTTACGTACAGTTTTGAACTAATCTTTGAATATTCAATTTTGGATTGGCAGAACTTCAGATATCTGTTTTACAAAATATGAAAATGTGTACATATTATTGCTCGTGACTTAATATTCGACTAAAGCAATTTGGTTTATTTTATCTTGATAACAGCCCATTAATGTCCCACTGCAGGGACGGGCCTTCTCCCGTGACGGAGGGATACTTGACCTACTAATACCACGCTGGCCAGACGGATTAGTATATGGTTTAATTTCCTTCTTTCTATGTAAAAGTAATATTCACGGATAGTCCCTTAGTTGGTTTCTACGACACCCATGGGATGACATGGGGTGACATTTTGTATTCTTACTACGTCACCACACGGTTTTATCTTAACAAAAACAAATATATGAGTATTGGACGTAAAATCCTCTACCAATTCGTCTGGTTACTTTAATAAAAGAAGACCAAATACTCTCTAAATATGATTATTTCTTTTGAAAAATCCTCATTAAGCAACAATATCACGGGCACAGAGAACATCCAAGGTCAGTACAATAATTACTAGATTAAATAAACGACTAATTTTGCGTAGAAGTCAAATTCTTGACATTGTGCACGATATAACAACCATTCCCCAGACACTATCGTAGGTACTTCCTACTAATATTATAAATGCGAACGTTTGTGAGGATGTATGGATGTTTTTTACTCTTTCAAGCAAAAATTACTGCATGGGTTTTGATAAAATTTGTAATATAGGTAGTTTAGGGTGTAGAATAACATTTAAGTTACTTATACAACGCAGGTGAAGACCAGACATCTTTTGGTTGAGGGCCATCCGCCCGTGTAAAGTAGTAGCGGTCGTCAGAGACCAACTACTCGTCCTCAACAAAAAAAAAGCCCCAGACATCAGCTAGTTGTATAAAAAATAGTAATAGTATCCTATCAGCGAACGCTGGCCTCCAGCCATAGATTATGTCCGTAATAAAGATGAGGTGACAGAGGTCATCCCTTATTTTCCCACACTATAGAACAATGTGTCATTAGTAGGCAAATATAATTTATCTTGTTAATTGTGTGTTAAATACTAATATGACAACAATAATTATTTATCTGTCTGGCTCGCTTCTTATTAGTAATCTAAGTTATTACCACGCTTAAAAGAGTTATACTATTAATTCTATAAATAAATAAACATAATTTAATTTTAGCATGACTGCCAATATGGGTTAGTATTGAACTGAGAAATCACCATCCTGAGGTACAAGTTTGCGGGTTAAATCCCGCGCAAAATAATTGCTTGTGTGAGCCACCAACAAATTATTTTGAGCATGTCTTTGTGTTTGTTATTTTAATGTCTGTAAAAGTCCGACACAGGGCTGAAGTTTTTAAAAGAATATAAATTATTACAGTGATACACAAGGAAGTAAAACATTGTACAAAATCCGAAAGAAACCCTTTGGGCTTTTTGGCCCTTTGGGCAGCCCACTTGGTCTGCAGCCAAGTGGGCTGCTAGGACGATTAAGAATAGTAAATAAAATACAATGCACGTCAGTATAGGTAAAGTTAATATAAATAAACATTATACAAATAGAAGCCATAGTAGTATGAAACCTACATTGTAGTGACGTAAGTATAATAATATACTTATTGATTAAGTACAGAATAAAATTAAATAAATAAAACTACTTATGTTAAATTAAAACTCAAATAAAAAGAAACAGTAATTCAGTCCCTAGATGATTATATTGTGCAATTTATATAACAGTTCCGAGATGAAATAATCTAATTTTGTATATTTTTACTAAGATGGCAAACGAAGAAATGGCTTCATTGTACAATAATATTGAAAGATACTTTGAACAATCAATTACTTTGTGCAATAAAACAAACTGCTCTATATTCTTGAGAAAGCGTCAAGGAAAAGTAATATTTTAGATATTGGCATACTTTGATAATAACAAAGTGCTACATTGCTCTAGACTAGACTACTTAGTATGCGCGTTATCATCCAAATACTCCAAAAAGAGATAGAAGATATATAAGAATAGAAGTGCAAGCGAGATAGATATAAGCGACTTGACTATTTGGTCCTAAAACTCACATGATAACGGATATCTATAGTAGTTTATGGTAAATTGTAGTTATTTATTCAGAGTAGGCACTATGTTATTTAAATTTGTACAACAAACTCGTTGTTATAAACAATTATTGTATGAAGTTATACGTAGGTACTTATGTATTATAATCTTCGTGAAATAATGAAAAAAAGTCTCTATTGAAAATCCGTGATCCATAAAATAATGACTTTAACCTTAAGTCCTTCAATAAAAGAAAAATAGTTGTTTATAAAAGAAAACATTGCTCATTGATCTAAAAAAATATTAGAAGTTAAAGATAAGTAGGTAAAGTTACCGTTTTTGCCTTGAGGTGGTTTGGGATTTCTAACAAGTTCAGTAATGTCCAAAAACTTATGTCCTCGGGGTATATAAAGAACATCGTGATTTTATCACATTGAGTTCAAAAGAAAACTCTCGGGAGAATCAAAGATTCGGAGAATTAAAATCAGTCTTAAACTTCAATTTGTTTCTTCCTTCAACTACAATTAAACTGTCTTCAGAATAAATTAACAAAATATAAAAAAATATGGTGTCATGTCTTCTTAAGAAGTGTCTTAAAAGCTGAATAAAGAGCAAAGGGCGCATAATAGTTTTTTCGCCCTACTGAAAAATCATCATTTTCGCCTTATGCCTTTTTTCCACTGAGGGTACGATATTCTCTACACCGAAAACAAAAAGAAAGAAAATTTGATATTAAAAACCCATATATTAGTATTGGTTGGAATGCAGCGGCTTTGAATATAAAATATTCTGAATGAAAACACGCTTATCAGAGAAAAATAGTAGTAAATAAGTATATTTATGTCGTAAAACCTACTTACATACTTTACGAAACTAAAATTGTGTAGAATATTATGTTCGATTGATGTGTGTAATTTTACATTATCATTTAATAGAGAGTTATTTTAAAAGAAAATCAGTAAAGAGGGCCAGTCCCTGCAGTAATTTTAAGGCCGGTAAGAAAAGTAGATTCCAACAACTGTCTCTGTAGCGCTACGATAACTACAGACACAGCGGCTGACGCACACGGGTTCTCGGGTTTGATTCCTACGCAGGACAATTCTTTGTGTGATCCACAAATTCAACATAACAGCCCATTAATGTCCCACTTCAGGGACGGGCCTCCTCCCGTTACGACACCCATGGGATGAGATGAGGTGGTGACATATTGTATTCTTACTCCGTTACCACACGGAAATTCATAAATTATTGTCCTGAATCTGGATGTTTTTTTGTGTCCGTTAAATTAAATATGTTTGTGAAGTCACCGCGACATAATATTGTCATGGATTATGACAATATGTCGCGTGGAGTCTTCTAGTGCGGGAGTCGTCTTTTTAACTAACTAAAAAAAACAAAAGTCGTAAGTATACCTATGTTTAGAATTTTCCTTAAGTAATAAGATATTAAACTAAGCAGCTAGTTACCTACTAATCGCCTTGACGTATGAAATCAGACGGTTTAGTAAATTGCAGGTTATTTACTAAACAGTTTTCCTTATACATCGCAGTTATGCGGTTAGATTGAAAAGCAGATTTACCTGTACGTAAGCATTCTAATAAATCTGTTGTAAAAGGAGGAAAAATTAGTGAGTATTTTAATAAAATGATTCTATTATTTTTTATTTAAAGTTTTGGTTTAAAGTTCTTTAGAATTAAGTCCTTTTTTTAACTTTAAGTAAAAAAAACATTGTTCGTTTGATTGGTTAAACGCGATGATCTTAGGAACTTACTCTATACATTTAAGGTTCAAATTATCAAAATATGATTTCTTTTCGTTTAAATTAAGTAGTAACTTTTTGTAATTACAAAAACAAAAATAGTAAGAAGTGCTGATAACTAAACAGTCTTGGGTCACTTATTTAAAACCAGATTTAATATTTTACGAAAAAATCCTAAGCATTCTTTATAAACAATACTACAATATCTATCTATGTGTCTGTAACATAACACAAGTATAGTTAGAATCAGATTCCATTAGTGGCAATGTATCAGTAATGCGAAGATAATCGTTATTATCGTCATCAATCTAACACACGAGACTGTGTGTCATTGAGTGAAGACCAAACTGTTAGCACACACTCACTTTATTATACTAGGTATATAGATATACTGTGATTACGATGGTATGTCCATCAGTAAGGTCTAAGGAGTTTAAAAAGAAAAAAAATGAGGACTAGTTAAAAAAGTTTGGTTGAGGGCCATCCGCCCCACCACAGCCCGTATAAAGTAGATAGTGAAGGTTCCAGGCGACCAGCTACTAAACTTGTCCTCAAGAGACATTTAAGGTACACATTGTTAAAATATTATTTTATTTTATTTTTTTATTTTATTTTATTTTATTTTCTTCGGAACACCAACAGCATAATTTACAATCAGTTAATACATAAATATACTTATACACAGCTATTAACAGGTATTCGCAAATATAAACTTAACATAAAACCTTTGCAAGACCATTGCATGACAGAAAAAGAAAAAATAGTAAAATAAATTGTGAATTTAATTTGTTGCTTCTCTGGGATTGGGACCAAAATAATCTGTAGTAAATAATTTCTTTACCACTGTTGGCTTAGACCTAAATATTTCGAATTCGCTATGCCTTTTGGCTAGGCTGTTAACAGAACTACTCGCACGAATGAGAAATGAGTTCTGTCTAAAATTAGTGTTGGCTGAGGGTGGTACTAAGGGTTGATTTCGCCTAACTGGCAGTTTCCTAGGGACCCAAATATTTAGCTTTTCAAGTAGGGTTGGGCAGTCGACCCCATCATTGACAATTTTTACAATTGTTACAACATCAGATATTGTACGTCTATTCTGTAGGGGCATAAAATGATACCTCTTACATCTTGCTTCATACCCATGATCGATGCACCTACACCTATACTGTAAGTATCTTAGGAACTTTTTCTGTACAGATTCAATGCGCTCGATATAAATGTCATAAGGCGGGTTCCATACCACTGATGCGTATTCGAGGATACTGCGCACGAGAGCACAGTAAAGTACCTTAATGGGCTTAATATTTCTAAATCGCGACGTTGATCTTATAATAAAGCCTAGGGATTTATAGGCCCTTTTTACGATGGAGTCTATATGTTTATCGAACAATAATTTCGAGTCATGTAATACACCTAGGTCTCTAATAGAGGTTACATATTTAAGTGGCTTGTTGCCTATAGTGTAAGGGAATTGAAGTTGGTTTGTTCTACGAGTAAAATTCATTGCAAAGCATTTAGAAACGTTTAGATCCAATTTATTTTTTAAACAATATAGCTCAAATCTGTCCAAGTCACTCTGTAATAATGCACAATCCGAAGGACCATTGATATTCATAAATATTTTTGTGTCGTCAGCATAACATAGAAAACTAGCATGTCTAAAACACGAGCCTATGTCATTCACAAAGATTACATAAAGCAGAGGACCTAGTAAAGAACCTTGCGGGACGCCAGATGGGATCGGCATCCACGCAGATGTAAAGCCATTAATTGCGACAGCCTGGGATCGGTTCATTATATATGATGAGAACCACCTCAACAAGTCACCGTGTATTCCAGCCTTATTAAGCTTCTTTAAGAGTAACAAATGATCAATCCTGTCAAATGCTTAGCTGAAATCAGTAAACACTGTGTGAACTTGCTTTCCGGTGTCCATGTGGGACGTTATGAAGTCATCAAAAACGAGTAGGTTCGAGACGGCAGATCTATGACTTAAGAATCCATGCTGTTCAGGTATAAAGGATGACTTTAATGAGTCATAGACCTGTTTATAAACAATTCGTTCTAGAATTTTCGCAAAGATGCAGAGTTTGGAAATTGGCCTGTAATTTCTTACATTTGTACGATCGCCGGTCTTATGAACTGTTACTGCTACTATGTTTTCTTTTCGTTTAAATTAAGTAGTAACTTTTCGTAATTACTTACAAAAAAAAAATAGTAAGACGTGCTAACTAAACTGTCTTGGGTCACGTTGAGGGCCATTCGCCCCACCACAGCTCGTGTAAAGTAGTAAAAGGTCCCAGGCGACCAGCTACTAAACTTGTCCTCAACAAAAAAAACTAGTTGAATATTCGTCGACTGCATGTAGAAGAAAGAAAGGGTAATAGTATATCCGTCTGATCATCGTAATATGAGTAGGTAGGTAAAGTTTAGCTTCATCACAGACCAGTACTTGTAGCAAGTCTATCACATAAAGTTGCAATTATTTTATTTCGGTAACTGTTTTTTTTTAAATTATGTATTCTGACGCGGAAAGTTTTACAAAAATGAATTTAATGGACTCAAAGAATATCCTTTGTGGATTGCGTTGAAAATAGTGTTGCATGGAATTCAAGATCGTATCATGAAGAAGTAAATATAATGCAGAATGTGATACTGATCACAAGATTTTTTAATGATAGGCTATCTTTTGGAAGGTCCCGTCGACTCCAGCGGTTTGATTATGCCCACTAGGATGTTGTTGTACCTAAAGGTTTGTTCAAATCTTCAAAGTGTACCGGACTAACAGACAAACATTTATTTATTTGTACGCCTTATTATATATAACAAAATAATGTTACATACCTTTGTTAAATAATATAATGAGGCGTCAATATTATGAAGCGTGTTAAAAGAACAATAATAATAGATTTATGTCCGATATATTTCACTGTAATGGCTTACATAAGTTTCACATAATTTACATGACCAATAATATATAAATCATAATAGTTAGGTAATCTAAACAAAGAGCAATTATAAATATGCACAATACTCGACTTTCTTTCACTATTAGCAGTGTTTATAAATCTTATTTAATTAAAAATACACTTGTCAAAAACTTTTAACATCATAAATTTTAAGAGACAAAATGTTATAAGTCAGAATAATAAAACTCTTTCTACTGGCTTACTACCTACTATTATAAATTCGAAAGTTTGCGAGGATGTATGGATGGAGGGGGTGTTTGTTACACTTTCACGCAAAAACTACTAAGTGGATTAAATTTGGAATATAGTTAGCTTGGGGTGTAGAATAACATTTAGGCTGCCTATACCACGCGGGTGAAGCCGCGGGCATCAGCTAGTCTTTTATAAGCTTAAGATGTGACAACTTCCATCCCGTATAATGGCAATACAATTTGACGTTATCACCTCTCACCCTTATGACAACAGTAACTTTTAGATGAAATACAAGTAATTTACTATGGGTAATGTTTGTTGTGCTAAAGTTATAAGAATAATAATCTATACTTATAATAAAACTGTAGAGAGATCAATTCTGTACATTGAATATATGTTAAAAATTAATATTGGAGGATGAATGGTGATCGATACTAATGCCAAAAATGCAATCAATAAATTTTTTGTCTGTCTGTCTGTCTGTCTGTCTGTCTGTCTGTCTGTCTGTCTGTATGTCTGTCTGTATGTGCACGCATGGGTCAAAAACTACTGAAGGCATTTTAACCAAACTTGGTACAATTGTAGTCCATACTCCCGAGCAGGTTATAGGCTGTATAACATAACGCTAAGACACATAGGAGCTGAGCAGTGGCAAAAAATTTGAAGCAAGTCGGTTGAAAAAAAGCGCGTTTGAGCTCTTATCATCGCATACGTTGATCATACGCCAAAAATATGTATTACAAAAATAATGGTCTTCAAACGATGAACAAAAAAGTCCTGAATAGTATATATCTATCTTTTATATATTAGTCACAATAACCTGTTTAATCGTTAGGGTTTTCTTCAAAGTGTATTAAATACATAAATATATTGTAATTTGCATAGACATATCTTTTTCAAACGCCCATATTTCAAAAGTACACTTTAATACCTTATTCATAAAAAAAAAATTATAGAAATCGGTTTATAAACACACAAGATTTAGATGAAAGAAAATTTCCAAATGTCGCCGCGCCAGTATGAGTACGGCAGTACGGTTGATTTTTGTTTAACGTCCGAAACGGCCAACCGGTGCATCTATATAATTTCATGCACATTGACTCTTAATGCGAACGGACGTGGTTCTTATTGACTCTTCTCGGAATAAGCGCGCTTTAGATATTAAAATACATAGATACGTAGTTTTTAGGTATTAAGTTTAAAGTAGGTATCTATCTATACTATAATAAAACAATCGGAATCGGATAAGTAATACTCGAGATATCGCTAGATCTCTTTATTAGAACAGTCCAATACAAATCAGGGGTCATGAAAAATGGATTTGGTTCAATGTTGAATGAATTTAAATTTCGTTTCTTTTGTTCACGAGATGGCGTTACCAGTAGTAATCATAAAATAAATGAGTTTTTAAATAATATATAACTATTTTATTATTAAGTGCTATTAATAAGTTATTCCTTTTAAATGTTAATAAAATTAACCATGAATCGTATGTGTAATATCAATTATAAGTCTTCACACTAGCCTTTAAAAATGTCAATTTAACGGACACAAAGAACATCCAGACTAAGGACAATAGTTTGTGTATCACAATTGTCCTCCATGGGAATCGAACCCGCGACCTCATGCACGCCAGCCATGTAATGCGACCGCCGCGCCACCGAGGCAGGTAATTCTGCCGCACCATAACGTGGCGTGCAAATGTATTCATTCATAATTAATTAGCGATTATCCGTGTGGTGACGGAGCAAGAATACAATATTATGTCACCTCCCCATCTCATCCCATGGGTGGCGTAAAACCGACTAAGGGACTATCGGTGAATATTATCTTTACGAAATAAAAATGAAGGAAAACTTGAAATTAAACCCTATACCAATCCGACTGGCCAACGTGGTATTAGTAGGCCAAGTATCCCTCCGTCACGGGAGGAGGCGCGTCCTTGCAGTGGGACATTAATGGGCTGTTATGATGAAAAAAGCGATGTCATTTATTTTACTTACAAATTTGACAACAGATGGCATTGTGCCTGTGACGTCATTTTCAGTATCGCGGTATTAAGATTTTACTTGAAAGAATGACGTTCGCTCATGTCTTTCAGTATAAGTTTAGACACAGTCTTCATAGATCTGTCTTTGTAAAGATCTGTTTTTGAAAAGGTTTTGGTTCGTTCGTTAATTTTACAATTCGTGTGTAGGTATATCTGTTTGTTATAAGGTTTAAAAAACGATTTTTCAGTATTAAATCGAATTGCGAAGTAAGTAACATCCGCCACGCGAACGAAGTCGCGGGCACAGCAGCTAGTTCATAATAAAGAAACAAGTGTTGACAAAACAAAGTCTTGGGTCCATATTGGCTCACCTAAAGTTCTTCTTCCGAAAATGTTCTTCCTAACGATTTGTAATCCGAATGATCACTCTTCCTATAATTTTAAATCCTAAAGTTTTCATTCATACTATTTGTATTGCTACCAGCGATGTTCATAACACTCATGTTTCCGAAAATCGTTATTAATAATATCGTTATGTAAATATATTTAAACTCCTAATGTTTTTTGTCATAACGCTTTTATCCCTAAACATTTTCACCATAATATTTTCTCTCATACTCAGAAAGAAATATTTACTAAGTGAAAGTAATAAAAAAGTTTAAATTACAAATATTTTTTACCTATAAAGCTTAGGTATAACTAGAAAAATCCGAAATTTTTTTCCATTGTCTTTCTTCTTTTCGAATAAAAAGGTTTGTTTTTATACTATTTCTTGTGATTTTTTTAACAACTTTTTACATTTTTACATTAAACCATTTTTTTAAATTATTCTTTATTAAAATTATTAGAATATTTCTGTCTTAAATGAATGAAATCCATAATACATGACTCGTTCACTGTTATGCTTATGGCCTGAGAGTTTACCGTAACCGTGACTAAACCAAAAAAGTAAAGGACCAATTCGGTTCTGGCACTTCGCCGGCCGCTGCCGCGGCACGCTCGCTGCGCTCGCTCGGCTCGTGCGTTGGCGTCACAGTTCTACCATAACCTAATCCAATAATTATGAATAGGACCCATTTCGTTTCTGGATCTTGACTGAATGATTAGTGCGGGACTCTGGTTTTGCTCTGGTCTTTGGTATATTATGTTATACCTTCATGTTGTCAACAAAGTTACGCAAAATTAATGTACTTATAATAATATTAATTATTATGAATAAAAAGAAATCTAAACAAAAAAGATATGACTTTAAATTATAGTATAAAAGATGGTTATGTTGAGAAAATATAGGAAAACAAATAATAGTATAAAAGATGTTATTGCTACTGAATTTATGAAGATGAATGCTTCGGATTATTAAAATTAGAGACAAAAAAATTAGGAATTGCGATTGTTAGGATGAAAAATGTTAGGAAGAACATTTTCGGACTTCCAATTATAAGAGTTGAAATTTTAGTTGAACTTTGGCGCACCCCAAAGTCTTTCTTTCTTTTAAAGTAGGTAAGTAGGAAACACGGGTAAAAGCATAAAAATGAAATTTTAAATAAGTTGTTGTTGTAAATAAGTCAAGTAATAGTTGTTGTTTTAAGTTATGAGTAAATAGATTTTAACATAAATCTTATGTAAGCATAGTAGAAATAGAATGTAATAAAACCCGTATTAAAGTGTTATTATTTCTAAAGAAGGGAATAGCAAATAAGAAGCAATTTGTGTCTAAGAAGTCAAATAAATATTAGTAGTAACGTTTTAAACATGAAGGCGTAACAAACTGTGTATTACACCACAATATTTAAAGTAGGTATCACACAGGTTTAAGGAAAAAATAAAATCGATTATTCACTTTTGAGTAAACCAGTTTTTGTGAAGGTCCCATAAAAAGTTTGGCTTTCCCGTCTTATGATTTTTTCTTGAATGGTTTTACCAAACATAGTAGGAAGGAAAGATTCAGTATTGTTTATACCTATTTGTGTACAAATTTTAAAGTAATGTATTATTGTTGTTGCCTCTGGTTTAAATGCCAAGATAATAATTAAGTACCAAGATAATTAATTTGACGACCACGTACCTACTACGCAATCTCAATGCCAATCTTTGTGAGCATGAACATTAATATTTGCATTGTTTCAGGTTTCTCTGCAGCCATCAGGCTAAAATTAAGTCGAACCGTCAAACTTATCACAGGAGGAGGATTGCAATGATGATCTCGATGACTCTGTCAGGAGTACCATAAATAAGGTGTATTTTGTGTAAAATGATGATGAAATAAAGTATGAGTATATAAATTTGTTACGATGCATTTATTTGTACCTATTATTTTGCTTTTGTACATTTAATACTAAAACTATCTTATCCTATTCAATTACGTCAATAACCTCATTTTATCACAAGGTATTTACTAATTATATTATTCTTATTTATATAAACACTCAAGTCAATTACGATTAAAAAGTCGAACAAGTAGTTTACACTTTTCAAACAATTATTTTTTGGAGCAATTGAAATTATTATTTGGACCAATTCATGAACTGACAATGCACACAAACGTCAATTTAACGGAGACAAAGAATAAGTAGTCAATCTCAGAACAATCATTATGGTTTCGTACAAACAATTGTAATGCAAGGGATTTACTTCGTCCTCGTGCGGAAACTGCGATAGCCACACATTGAAGCAGTCAATTGTGCAAGGTTCTTCATCTTCCTTAATCTTAACGTGTGCTCTTTATGTTTGATAAATGATATTGATAGGAGAAAGCTTTCTGGTGGTAATTCTTATCAGACCCTGGCCATGGTTATTAGTATTAATCGAGCCACTAAAGGAAATCTACTCCATCCACGTTGTTTTGCTCCGTTTTTCGGTTCTTATAAGACGACAAGCCATAGACACATTCTTCTTTCTTAATCCTTCATCAAAAGGCCCATTGGGTAATTAATAAGGAATTTCAACGCGTTAAATACTATTTAGAATAGAATAGAATAACTTTATTTGCATAGAAAGTGGTACATAATAAGGTATTGATAAAGTAAGAAGAACATCACATTTCACTAGTTACGGCATGCAAATATTTACAATAAGACACTATAGTACAGTCAAATAAGGCTTAATTAGGGGCAAACCTCGGAATGGAAGCGAATAAGCTGTAAATTTGCATAAACCTTTGTTTTGGTGTACTAATGACTGGTAGAAAAGTCTCATATGATCACGTGTCTGCGTCATAAGTTATTCAAGGTCAAAGGTCACGAAAATCAGTTTTTTCCCATTATCTCGTTTTCTATGGGAAATACGCATTTAACGTCATTATAAATATTGTAGATCATAAAATTGTCTACAAAAAATATCTGAACACTTTTCTCCTAAAAAGCATCGCTTTCGAGATATCGTGACTTTAGAGCGCAGGAAAGTCGTATTTTCGACTATATGCACACACTAGCTTTTTCCCGTGATTTCGCTCGCCTTTATAAATATTATGAAAAATAAGGCTTATTTCAATATATAGTAGCATATGCATGCTTGGTCACAGCCTAATCGGTTTGAAATTGACAAGGTTACATACAAACTTCCATCCCCTATCTTATCCCTTTAGGGGTAGAATTTATCAAAATCCTTTCTTAGCGGATGCCTACGTTATATCATCTACCTGCATGCCAAAATTCAGCCAGATCTGTCCAGTGGTTTGGGCTGTGCGTTGATAGAACACTAGGTATGTGGTAGGAGTATTCCTACTGGAGAAACCAAGTTAATAACGCACGCACAGCCCAAACCACTGAACAGATCTAGCTGTGTTGTGTCAATTTATGTGACATCTGTAATTTCATATGATATACTAAATATTTGATAATACTGCTGTTAATATATTTGGAAAACACAGGTTTTAAACCTAGTTCAGGATTATAATAAAACAAATACCATATCAATAACTTAAAACTATATGTAATTAATTGTTATAACATAAGATTATGTGTATTTATCATTAGAAATCAATGTAACATTAGCCCTAAGTAAGCCGTAATTGTACAGTAAGTTAAATTTTATTGAATAAATTTTATTTTATTTATTTTATCGAAATTGTGCAGAGGTGATAATTACCCTGTGTGGTACACCCCTGCATTAAAGAAAATGATTAAAGAGAAAAACAAATTTCACAATAAATATAAAAGATATCGCAATACGTCCGACAAACTGTGTTATCAGCTTTTAAGAGCCAGGGTAAAGAAACTGGAAACCAGTTGTTACCAGTTGTATGTTTCCTCTGTAGAAAGTTCTATCAGGGACAACCCTAAGCATTTTTGGAAGTTTGTGAAATCTAGATCGCAATCTCGAAACGTTCCCAATACTATGAACTATGGCAATGATATAGTTAGTGGGGGCGATGCCATGTAACCTATTCTCTAACTACTTTCACTCAACATTCGTGATGGCATCCAATAGCCCTACCCCCATTGATTTGCCTGATGCTGTGGAATGTGTATCAGAGGTTTCTCGTATAGAGATTGATAGACGTGAGTTGACTAGATTGCTGAAGTCCCTAGATCCTAAAAAATCGGCAGGACCTGACCATCTGCCTGCTATTTTGTACATAAACTGTGCTGAGACTATCTCAGTACCTGTCGGTTTGTTGTTTGAGTTGTCCTTATCTCAGTTTACCATGCCATTGATGTGGAAATCTGCTTTTGTAACACCTATACACAAGAAGGGTTCTAAAACCGACGTAGAGAACTATAGGCCAATTTCAAAACTATGTATAGTGGCAAAGGTGTTCGAAAAGGTGGTACACACACAGATGTACGAAGCACTGAAAGGCTCTTTGAGTGAGTACCAACACGGTTTTGTTAGAGCTAGGTCAACAACCTCCAACTTAATTCTGTTGCACGACTATATGACCCATAAAATGGAACAGGGTAAGCAGGTAGATGTGGTTTATACTGAATACAGCAAATGCTTTGATAGAATAAATCATTCTATCCTTATCAATAAACTTGAGGCAGCTGGTATAAGAGGTGATCTGTTGAGATGGCTCTCATCCTATATTACTAATAGATCTCAGGCAGTAGCACTCAATAACTATGTCTCTGGATGGGTCACAGTACCAAGCGGTGTGCCTCAAGGCTCGTTGTTAGGGCCTCTTTTGTTTGTGATCTATATAGGCGACATCAACATTTGTTTTCAATCGTCCAACCTACTTTGCTTCGCAGACGACATGAAGATTTTTGCTACGATTACGAGTAGTGAAGACGTTTCTCCATTGCAAGCTGACTTGCTGCGCCTGGACGACTACTGTGCTAGGAACAGGTTAGACCTAAACCCGTCAAAGTGCTCAATCGTCACTTATACAAGAAAAAAATACGTCATCGCCTCCGAATATTATATCAAAGGACAAAAGCTTGTGAGGGGAGACATTGCTCGTGATCTGGGTGTTGTTTTTGACTCAAAGTTGCTATTTGACAGCCACATAGATGCAGTAACTAAAAAGGCATATCAAGCTTTGGGTTTTATAATGAGAACCTCAGCTTGCTTTCAAGAAGCTAAATCTTTTAAAATCCTATACTGTACCTTTGTGCGCAGCATTCTGGAATATGGGTCTCCAGTATGGAATCCTAGATATACAAAATACATTGATCAACTTGAAAACGTGCAGAAGAGATTCATAAAGTATTTGTGTTATTGCACTGGATGCAAATACGAGTCTGATAAGTATTTCGACCTTTGTGCTAGATTTCACCTTCTTCCTCTGACTAAGCGTCGTGAGATCGCTGACGTTATTTATTTTCAGAAGATATTAACTGACTAGATAGATTGCCCTGAACTTCTCTCAAAAATATTTATTAATGTTCCAACCAAGTCCAAGCGGCATTATATCCCTTTTCATCTACCTTGTGTATCTACGAATTATCGGCAGGATAGTTTTGTTTGGCGGGCTGGTAAGACAATAAACAAGTTGAGTGGTGTGCATGATATAGACATTTTTAACGCAGGTCCCGAGTCGTTAAGGCGGCTACTGGCCCAAGAATATTTTGTTCATTTTCAAAATGTTTAGCTACCAAGTAGTGTGTTGTGTTGTTGAGTAGTTTGTTCGTGTTAATTGTAAATTTATTTGTGTTGTTGACTAGTTTATTTCTGTTAATTGTAAATTTATTTGTGTTGTTAAGTGGTATGTTCTTGTTAATTGTAAGTTTATAATTTATTGTTGTTTAATTTTTGATGTCTATCTAGTACTCTAAAACTTTGTTCTTTACACGGATAGAATTATTTTCATAATATGTTATAGCTTGTAAGTGAGAACCTATAATTGGCTGTTTGTTTTATATACCTATTGTTATACATGTTGCAAATGCTGTTGGTTTTCCATAAATTATAAATAAATAAATAATTCGGAAATAACTTAATTAAAATACTTAATCCAAAATATTCAAAATGATTTCAATTCGAAAAGTTCCTTAATTGTGTAAAAATTGTGATTTAAAAGCCATTTTCTTAACTCCTTTCTAAATTTGGTCAAGAGTAACTTTTGATTTCAATGTGAAATTGAAATTGAATACTATAAAACTGAATACTTTTTAAAAGAATTAAAATGTAAACCTAGCACTCTAGGATGTCAGTAGAAGATAAAACAGTACTTAGTTAACATTTAACGACTTGCTAAACGATTATAGCCGTTGTTATCAGTCTAGTTGTTAAAAACGATTGGCTATTCACTTACTTGTTTATAGTTTCATTGTTTTCTCATGAAAAAAAAACTAATTTATGATTCTGGTTTTTCAGATACATAAGAAAACTGTCATAAATTATCTCACAATTAAATTCTTAAATCTATATTATAAGTTGTAATGACTTTTTTGACTTTCTAATGTAACTTGCTTTATCTAAATTCATATTTATGTGTATTTTCTTAAGCGCCTGTAATTTTAATATTTAGGATAACTTGAGAGAGCTTCCAACTCTGACTAGATACGTAGTTGCTAATACAGAACCTTTTATAATTATTGCTATTAGTCTTGCGTACTATGTGCGCGTGAACTACCAAATTAAATCATTCTTTAATAAAAAATGTACCCGTGTTGATAGACTAAGAACAAAGTTTATTACCCCATAAATTCATAATAAAAATTACATAATTTTAAAATTACTATTACTTATTATGGAAAAACTTATCAATATACAATGAAAATGATGAATGTTATTCTCGCAGAAGCCATAATAATCTTGAATAACGATAAATATTTAAGACTGATTTATTACTAGCACATATTAATCTAGTCAGGTAAATGTGTGAAACTATTGTGTTTCAATGACAATGGGTCTCGCCATTATCATTTATCATATAATTGAAAACTCTAGAGGAAAGAAAGATGTAATCAAGGTAAGTAAACTGCAGGAAAAATGTGTTTTGATGACAAAAACATTGAATTTATAAGGAAGAACCATCAATTAAATAAACAAGATTTTATGTTATTGTACTTTATCAGAAGTTATTAAAACATTGTTCATGTAATTTATAAATCAACACGTGCAAGAGACAAAAGACCAGTTATTTATTTGTGTTCAGTTACGTAAGTTGTCTAGTCTGGTGTAGTTTATTATATTAAATATCTATAATGTATATTATGTAGTAAAGAATGTTATAAAAGGAATATATTAGGGTACATAAACGAGGATTGTGTATTTTTTTAAGACTTTAGTACATGCCTGGTTAGTTGGGTAGTAAGCAGAATGATTGAGTGACGAGGAAAAAGTTCTGCTCAAATTCATGGAAGTTACAAGCAAGTAATGGTTAATTCCTAAGATGAAATAGAATTGACATAAAAGCGTTAAAAAAAGAAAACTCTGAAATAATATCAATTAATAATACAAATGATGAGAGAGGCACAAGACCGCACAAGGTGGCAATACTTGGAGGAGGCCTATGTCCAGCAGTGGACCTCGATTGTATGATATGATGATGATGAATAATACAAATTATATTCTGCTAAACATACCTATTGGTAAACTAAAAATCCCTGAGGTAGAACTATTATATTAAAACAATCTATATTAATAAAGAAAAATTAATGCATTCACTGCGTCATATTATTATAGTACAATTATTGTATTTATAGTACAATACAAAAACCTTTTAGTTAAGTAAGGCAAAGAAACAATGTTAAGCAACCATACATAAGATAAAGTAATTAGGTAAGCACCTACAAAATAATATAAAATGTTCTAAGAATACATTTATAAAAATTAAACCATGGCGTAAAACGTGTCTTTGTAGGCAAACTGTGTATAAACTACGTTCAATGTCACATGTTTAGACTAGAATAAATAACATAATTATTGAAAATTCTAAACAAAGATTCTTAGTGGTTCTTTCTTTATATTGAAAATAAAGTTATTTTCTGGAAATTAGGTACTTGCGCTGGTTAGTAAAGGCACATGTACTTAATACAGACAAACGTCTAAGAATAAATCTTGTTACTTATTATGTATTTATCTGCTACTAGCAAACCCGGCGAACTCCGTTTCGCCATCAGATGGTTTCGTTTTATGTAACATTTCATTTGGTCATTAAAAGATGAAGAATTTTTTTTGTTTTATATTTGAAACACAAACAACAGTAATTCGTGGTGGAAATCCTGATAATTCTAGAGAGTTCAAAAACTCCGTTGGATAATTTACTACATCATCGAGATTTGTTATGGAATCAAAGGACTTGTATGTCACCAAATCGCCAGCAATTTTTAATTGAATGGTGAAATTCAGTGCGTGTAGATTATTATTATATGCGGCAAGAATTGCTTGTTGACTTAACCAAGAATAATTATTATTCTGATAATTCTCACTAATGTTTGGCAAAACATTTTCAATAAGAGCTAATTGAGAGCCTACAAATCGGCAAAAGTCGTTGGTAAGAGTAATTAATCCAGATGTCGCATCATCATTATCATCATATCAGCCTATCGACGTCCACTGCTGGACATAGGCCTCCTCCAAGTATTGCCACCTTGTGCGGTCCTGTGCCTGCCTCATCCATCGGCTTCCCACCATGTCGCATCAACTGGGACTTTTCCATTTTCAACAGTTAACTATTGTTTGGAGCATTGTGCACCACTTTGATTATTTTGAAGCTGAACTCTCATATAAGTGGTCAGCGATAATGTTTTTACGTTATTTCATAAAGTTGATGCCTTTAAGCAAGTATTCAATTCATCTGCAGGCGTTCCACGGGCAACGTCTGACTAAAATCGTCTGCTAATAATATCATCAAGCCGCCAAAGATATTGTTATTTCGCCGAAGATCCTTTAGTGTGAAGTTAAGTACTTCAAGTGATTTCTCATGTGCCATTGTGCTATTGTAGCTTGCATTGCATCAACAATTTTCCCATTGCACTGGATCAGGAAATATTGCATTTTAGAGTATCAATTATGTTTAAATTGAGTGGCAACTTAACCGCAGAATGTGCAGTATGACCGACATCTAGCAGAATCGCCGCAATTCCAGATGATGCTATTGCTAAAGCTGTGTCACATCTTGATCAAATATAACAAAACAAACGTTTTCCCTGTTCCTCCAGGTGCGTCCAGGAAGAATAGACCACCAGTATTATTGTCCACCGCTTGCATTGATGTTTCGTATACTTGTTTTTCCTGTTCATTTAGTAACGCCACATTATTTCGAACGAATTTCTGCAATGTATCAATATTGTATTCCAGCTCTCAATTAATTCTTGGTTTAATGCATCGTGCATCGAACGATTTGACGCAATCATTCCTACTTCAATCAGTTGTTTGTTAGTAATAGTAAAGCATTGATCCTCAATTAGAATCAATCCTTCGAATTAGAATCAATCCCATTGTAGATTTCATCGTTATTATTGGTTATTTGGATGTCAGGATTATTCGTTTGAATGCGCAAGGGATGCAAGATATCTTCACATATTTATGTCGTCTTTGTATTTGTTCCATAACTGAATTAGTTGTGAAAAAGAACATGTGGTGATGATAATTGCGAACAGCGTTCGTATTTGGAACACATTTAAAGAAACTACTGAATCCGCAAGTGTTAAATCCCAATTAGAATCGTTCTCCAGCAAACCCAATAGTTTACATGCTTCTTAATATGTTTAGCATTGGTGGTCATTCACAGTTTCCAAATGCGCAAATGATTTTGGTCCACGTACATTTACCAACTACAGTCGCAAATAAAAACATTCATCATTTCTAGGATGAACAGTATACATGCGACCTAGTGCATCAGTGGAAAACACCTGTGGCCAATCTGAAACTGGGGTTCCTTGTGAAGTGTATAACTGATATAACGAATATATTGTGAACGAATGATATAATGAACGTAATATATAATAGTCATGTAAGGTATGCAATAAAGGCAGTCTTGATTGAACTTTCATCGTGGTTTCACTTCTAAAACTCCCAACCATACACTTGTCACTATTAGATTTTTATGCGAAATATTAAATAAAACGAAGCCGTCTAGTGGCAAAACGGAGTTCACCGGGTTTGTTAGTAAGAAATAAATTTTATCCATATTATTTTAATTTTCTCAGGCACCCGTTCATCCCAACTTAATTTTAGTAGCCACAGATATTATTGTAATAACATTTTAAGTATAATTGTACATGCACTAAACATATTTAACGGGTCAAATTAAATAAAAAATTGCACAATACACGTGATTGATTTAAAAAATGTTGATAGTTTCCCATTAAAATGTAAGGAAACGAAACACTTATTTTTTTTCTTTTTTTTTTGCAATTCACAGTGAACACAATACCAATAATATGAAATTAACTGAGCAGAGAAAAATGAGTAGCTGTCAAACAATGTATCACGCACCGGCGTTTGTAGTACATGCTATGTATCAGAGATGGCGCTGTATTATGTGTATGTGAAAAAAGATTTTCCCGCTTTTCCGTTGAAATTTTTCCAATTTTTTTTTTGCTATAAACCTAACGGAGCTCGAGATCTTTCGCACAAACCGATTTCCACGATTTTGCATTCGTTGGAAAGGTCTCGGGCTCCGTAAGGTTTATAGCAAAGAAAATTAAGAAAAAATTTCAACGGAAGAGCGGGAATAAAATGCCTGTGCGTAGCCGGGACGAGCCGCTAGTTGTTTATAAGTATAAACTATTCCCGGATAGTCGAGTTAACATCAACCTTGCACCTATAACCGTTTACGGTGGCCCTGGTAATAAAATATGTGAGCATAAACACCTACATATTTATAATCGTTAGCATCTTAAGAAAATGCATATATAATTCAATATACCTATGTTAAAGATGTCGCTAAACTACATCTGAAGACAGACTCATGCAAATCAGCATTAAGTCCAATAACACTGGATTTATAACGTACTTTCTTTAAACATTACGACATCTCTGAACTATTCTTAAATAGGCTGCATGGGCCTTACTTTTCTTAAGATATTTTACGACACCTTAAGGTTGTACTAAGGCTTTAGTTTAACAACGTATTCTTGGTCTAGGGGGTAAACTAACTTGGTTAATAATATTTTAAAATGTTTCATTTATTTTTAGAATTAATTTGGCATTATGCAGGTCCGGTTTAAAATTAATCAATATTTTTAATAATATTATGTGACAGTAATTGATAATATTTACTTTATTTATTATATAAATATGGAAAAATTAAGTTGTCTCAAACAACCAAAAGATTAATAAAGTACTCAAATCTTTGGTCAAGCATCGAATAATATTTTGCCACCGTATAATAATTTAAAATAACCAATAAATGAGAAGTTGCAAGAAAAAAAAATCCATAATGTAATCTAATCTATAATCTTATTTTTGTTGATAAATTTATTGAAAATAGATTTACGATAGTGAATACTAGTAGGTAAAAAAACACCAATCCTTAGGTGGTAGTAGAAAAACCTAAGTAAGTGAGTCAAGTGCTTTAATTTTTTTCCTTAACATCCTATTAATTTCCCGTTGCAAAGACGTGTCTCTTATTGCAGAACACTGTTCTTCGGAATAGTGTTCCAGACAGATTTATTTATCATATTTATTTTTAACATAATAACCTACTATCTTTACAGGTATCTTCCTAATTGGCATATTGACAGTAACAATTACTTTTCCATTCCATATCGGCCTATGGACGTCCACATAGGCCTCCTCCAAAAGTTTCCACTCTGCGCGGTCTTGTGGCTCCCTCATCCATTGGCTTCCCGCCGTACTAACCAGGTCGTCGGGAAAATTACTTTATTCAGAACATTTAGCAGTTGCTGTACACATGTGGCCTGTAGACAAGTTATAGTGCCTACAGCTATCTACGTGTTCTGTTTATAGTACAGTCAAATAAGGCTTAATTAGGGGCAAACCCTGAATGCTTATTTTACTGGAGTATTATTAAAGTACTCTGAATATAACTTAAGCTGCTGTAGAGATGTGGCACATTTTTCAGATTGACATATTATAGACAATTTTGCAGACATTATACGCAAAACAATGTCCCTGCTAGTAAGTTCAAGCTGTTACTAAAAGAGGAGAAAGTTCTCAATTCTATTTAATTTTTGTTACCTGAGTACTCATTTACTCAGTCACTTTTATATTTTTAGTAGTTAATTTATAAGTCAAAACTCAGCAGGACCCCTCGTCTGATACGATTGAAAGCCAAAATTCCACGTAGGTAATAGTTTGTACCTTCCGACTAGTGTAAAGAACAAATTTGTACCTCAACAGTTACTCAGAAAATTAGAGTTTATTTCCAGCAGGACCCTCCGTGGTTTGAAGGTCTTTTAAAAAGTGGGTAATTTATAAGTCGAAACTCGTCTGGTAATATTGTAATATTATGTCTTAATTAGGGACATACCCAGTGGTTATACCTAACGTTTATTATAATTATAATATTTACTGCTCATCTTACTCTCTGCAATTAATTATTTTAACAATAGTAAATATTTTTCGTATATGTTTTTTTATTTTTAAATTGAAGGTTAAGTTTACGTAGGTACCTACCCCATGATAAATGAAATAAGTAAACAAGCATGAAGACTATTGTATTAAAAGGAATTACCTTCTTCTACCAACATCAGTAAACAAAAGAAGGAAAGCTTGCCATAAAATTCTATACTTATCCATTAAGTCCGATTTACATCAACAAGTACAGTAGCGAGCTACGAGTAAGTAGTAAGTTCTTGATTAAAGCGCCGATTACACTACCCTACACGTAGTGCACTACATCTTGTAGGAGACTACATGATGTAGGGCGGTCGGGAGTCGCCAATCTCCGATATGTAGTGTCCTAACAGCCTACATGCGATTACACTAGACAACATGTAGTGTCCTACAAGATGTAGTGTCCTACATGTAGGGTAGTGTAATCGGCGCTATACACATACACCGCTAACGAATATTTTATATTGGAATGGTCGTGCAAGCGCGATTATTCTGATGTATTTTATTTTATGATAATTCTATTTTAATGTTGCCTGTACCTACTATTCTAATGTAATTAATAAAATAAGTTATTTAATAAAACGATATTTTTTGTGCATAATATAACCAAAAAAACAGCCGCTCGTAAGCGCCGATTGCACTATACTACATCATGTAGGAGAATACATGTAGTCTAGTATAATCACATGTAGGACACTGTAAACAGAACGTCCTAACACTATAAAAGTTAGGACGTCCTTATGTAGGAGACTAAATTGTAGTCTAGTGTAATCGGCGCTGTAAGATATAAAAAGGAAGGACATAGGTAAGTACTTTAGATTGGGTGGTGTAACTATAATAATATTATGTTTAGTGGTTTTATTGTTTACTCTAGGCACTCAGTGTGGTATTTATTATTGAACCTATTCACTTTCATTAATGAAGGTCAAAACCAATGAGTCTCATTTGAAACGTGTGTCCATGCCCAGACTATTTAAAATCAAAGACATATTAAACTTTAATTACTAGTACTTTCCAATCTGATTCAATATTGAATGTACTACCTATAATTATTATTTTTCTGTAAACCTTATTACTTTGTGATAAATCTTATTTTGCAATGAAAATGTTTTGCTGCGCGTTAGTTACCGCTCGTTCTCGCCTTTTGATTCCCTCAACTGTCTTTGCTTGGTCAATAATGGTAAGTTTTTTGTGCCCTATCTATCTCATCTTTAGTTATAAATATTATTAAATTTATTGTCATTTCATTAAAGTTATGAAATATTATAAATTAGAAAAATTGAATTGTTTACATTTTAGCAAAAAAAAAAATATTATTTGCATATTTATGTACAAATAGTTAGTGAATAGATAACCAAGCCGTGGCGCGGGTATCTATATAATAAGTTAGTGTTTAGTTTTTTTTAAAGAAATGTTGTTTGGACGTTTATTAAGAAGTAACACACACATGCGATATTCTCAAAATCAAATACCTTCCATTTATTGATTTTTTAACGAGACCTATAATATGTTGGAAAATCAGTGCTTTAAGGCCTGGGCACACCGGGACGGCATGGCAAGGGATTTTGCCGTGAGTCAGCGCACACTGGCCGCTTAGATGCCGCGGCATGCCACGGCGCGCCGCGGGACGGCATGGCAAGGGATTTTGCCGTGAGTCAGCGCTCGGTCGCGGTAGGCAACGGGATGCCGTTGCCTACCTCGGTATGCCGCGGCGTCCCGCCACGGGAGCCTGTGGCGCGTCTTTTGATGCCGTGCGATAAAATCCCTTTCAATGCCACGGCATCATTTTAAAGCATAGCAATTTATGTCGTATTTCTGTAACATTACGGTTGAATTTCCATTAGTAAAAATTAAAATCCCTTGCCATGCCGTCCCGGTCTGCGTAGGCCTTTAAGTACACTTTATAAACACAATTTTCACTCAAGCATTTTCATTAGGTATTTATTTATAGTTAAGTACCTACTTAAATAAAAGTAGGTATAATTACAGCGTTAATGGGTGTAATATGTGACAACGAAAAGTGAAACAACGAATACCACGACCCCGTACTATGCCGTAAGTATACTTAGCCACAATTAGCTAATATTTTTACAGGTGTTAAAACGTACATTAAAGAAAATAAAATTACTTCTGAATCATAAACTTAGTAACTTTATAATTACCTACTTGAATTAAATGGAAACTATTAAATTTGTACCTGTCTATTTACTAAGCCGGTTTCTGTATATTTATTAAGGTAATCATGACAATTACTTATAATTATTCACATTTATTTATGCTAAGTATTTAATATTTAACTGTCATCACAGTTCCCATCATCCAAAGGTTGTCTAGGAACGTTCAATGTTCAATTATATAAGATGTCTTATTATTAAGTTAAAGTTAAGATAAAAAAACTAACTTAATCAAAAGATTACAATAACATAAAATAAAGTAAGTACTTACTAGGTTTAAGTGCAGAAGCATTGCTCACAAAAACATCATCGTCCGGCATTTTAAACTTGTTTATTTATCACAACTAATATCACAAAAAAATAATACTGAAATTATTATTTAAATGAAATAAAAAATAAACTAAATTCGCGACGAAATAGTTAAAATTTAAATATAATTTTACGCTCTGATGTCAACGCGCGAATTGCGCGCGCGCTACGTGTCGATAGACTATAGACTCGATCATGATTTTTCTCAAGACTGCGCGGCTAAGCACCGATATGATACCAGGGTCAATTGTTGCATAACAATAGTACGGCATTTTATTGTATATTACACGAACTTGATTTATTAATTTTAATAAGCAGGAAAGCGCTGCGTTGGTGCGGGTGTCATGCCTTAGGTGCGGTTCGAATCCCACGCAAGATAAATAATTTGTATGATCCACAAGTTATTGCCTTATGACTTAATTTTCTTCATACTTAATTTTCTTCATCATAACAGCCTATTAATGTCCCACTGCAGGAACGGGCCTCCTCCCGTGATGGAGGGATACTTGGCCTACTAATACCATGCTGGTCAGACAAATTGGTATAGGGTTTAATTTCAAGTTTTCCTTCTTTAATTCGTAAAGATAATATTCACGAATAGTCCCTTATGCCCGATTTACACATCGACAAGTACAGTAGCGAGTTAAGTAGTAAGTTGTTGATTAAGTTGATTTATTATAATTAAGATAATATATTATTATAATTAAGTACGAAGTGCCCCCTCTCTCGCGTCTCGCTAACTTAACTCGCCAAAAAATAGGATGGAGATCTATTTAAATCAACTTAATCAACAACTTACTACTTAACTCGCTACTGTACTTGTCGATGTGTAAATCGAGCATTAGTCGGTTTTTAAGACACCCATGGGATGAGATGGGGTGGTGACATATTGTATTCTTACTCCGTCACCACACGGAGTCTATAAGTAGTTTTTAAGTAAAATAGCTATGCACCATGTAAGACATGATAACACAGTCAGATTTTATACGTCACCATGGTCCAACGATTTATGAAAGATGGCGCGGAAGGTCAATGAGTGAGGCACTGGATTACGTGCAGTGGTAATGCTTACCTATCTGGAGACCGATGTGTAACTGTGGATGTCTTGGCTGATACGATGATTATGCTGTATAATTAAGTAAGTATACTTGTTTAATTTTTATACTAATTTATATTGATATAGATTCCTTATCCATGTTCTGACGAACTAACATTGCAATTAATTGTCATCACTACTTCTTGACTTGACCCGTCGTTGTTGAACAAATCGACTTATTAGTTGATTTTTGGGACATTAGTAAAATACACTAGAAATCTTAATATTGATATTCCTAGTTTTTTTTTTCTAAGCCTTTACGAAGAGAAAATGTTTAATTGTAGAAAAAAAATACGATTAAAACTTAGATTACTTTAAAAAATATCCACCGCTTAAGGGTTTATTTTAACAAAACAAGATTTTTATTTTAGAGAAAGGACAACACTTTATTTTTTGGGTATTTCTTTTATTTTGCCAACAATTTTGGGTGGCACAGAAAGACTACATTATACCGACCTATCTTAATAAGTTTCTAGATTATCTTGCAGCGAAGTTATTTCAAGCAAGTTTTTGTAAAATAACTTTTTAGTATAATGTAGTTTCTACATAAAAATATGTACCTATTCACGATCTAAGTAAAAAAAAATCCATAATTTAATAGGTACTTGTTCATACACAATTGTAATTATAAAACTTTCACTTCATAAGTATCTACCTAATGCCTATTTGTTACCTTTTTTTAACTCGTGTCATAGATATTCACCGACTACTGCACAGTGGCAAACAGGTAAATTTTAAAAGAAATCCCGCAGTCAATCTGACAGTTCGTTGAATTATTTTCCTCATGCAATGACATTGTTTGTTTCTTTTTCTTTAAAAAACATCATACTAGTAATAGCCCTATAACTTCCTGGTGCGGTCACTGGCCTTCTCCAGTGATTGAGGAAAACTTGACTATTTTAAAAGATTTTAGTAAATGTCGTTTAATACTTTCTGAGACCCCCCTGATTTTGCACAATTTAAAGTATCCGTCGTTACATCAGAAATCTAACAAATCGAAATTTTAACGTTTTGTCAATCCACTGACAAAATGGCGGGACTTACGTCATTAGGTATAAAAGTACCAAAAAAAAATTCGTTCTACAACGCGCGATATTTTATAAAAACATGATTCTACCGCTTAAACTCTGCGGTTAAAAAAGTCTGTGGGACAATTGTCGATAGTTTCCGAACGGATTACACCAAAATAAACAGCTGTAAAAAATAATCTGTGGTCGCAATGTCAAACAGAAGTTTGCTTCATTTCGTATGTCCTTGTATGAAATTTACTGTTTATTTATGTGTTAAATACATTTGATTAATTAAATATTGTTGGAAGTGTAATATATTACAATTTTCTAGAAAATGTGTGCTTTCTAATGGTCGTAATATTATGTTATAAAAGTTGAGTAACTTTTAAAATTTAATAAAAGAAAAGTCAAAGACTAAAACTTGACCTTGAGTTTAACAATAATGGCGGTTTAATTACGCTTTCCTCAATAAAAGTTTATTGAAATCGTTTAAAGTTTATTGAAATCGTTTAATTCTAGAAGATAAACTAATAAACAATAATTAAATTTAGAAAACAAACCTACTACGTTCTTATTTTTATGTTCTTATTGTCTAAACAAAAATATGGTATGCATCTACAAAACGCCGAGATGGCCGAGTCAGCTAAAAAAGGTATTTATTTCAAAAATAATTTAAAATACTTTAACCTTATGAATTACTAATGTATTTATTTTATTTTAAAAGAAATATAGTTAATTATATTTTAAAAATAAAATCCTTCAATTTGGGTTGCTAATTTTATTCACAAATAATATAATTCCCGGAAAATCGCGGAAAATGTCAACAATTTTTCGCAATTTCTCAGGTTTATCAACTATTCATTGTATTTAGATATTCATAAGGTTAATGTATTTTAATTTAAGTTTATTCCCTATACTTTTACGAACACGACGATGTTTTTCATTTTCAAATTGATGCAGTAATTTTCTCGTGTTAGCCGTTTTTATCAAGACGGAAAACTCGCGGTTTTTTATAAACACATAAAAAACTGCGAGCGTTGCCACTTGAACGTTGGACTCGCGAAAGCGATTCGCGCAGTTAACGTTCAAGTGGATAGGTAAGTTAGTAAAAAACTATGAGAGTAATGTTACAATTTTTATTTGTATAGACTTAAAAATTATAGAAATACGTACAGGTGAGTAATAATATTCTTTTTCCTTTTCCATTATTAATTTCCATTTCTTAAGCATATATAAGTTACCAACCAATATACATATTATAATACAATAAAAAACAGGTACTTATTAAGATTTCCCATGAACTTTAAAACATTTAATAATGGTTAATAAAACATAAGAAATTTATTTTTTTATAAAGAAATACTATTCTTACTATAGCGTTTATTAAAAATCGCCTCTCTACGGGAAAAGCAAAATGGAACTGTTTGTAATTTTTTGTTGTTTTTCTTACTTTTGTACGTCAGCATCTTCTTGTTTTTCAGTTGAATCAACTGCAACAAAAACAAATCGTTTTTACACATAAAATATTAAGTCATGAACATGGTATGAATGTTAAGGTATAGGTAGACATCTATTACCTTTGTACTAATATTCCTTTGCACGAATTATGTCCAAAATTCGAAATGTCCAACTAGGATTAATGTCCAACATGAATTTTGTCCAACACGTTTAATGTCCAACTACGATTAATGTCCAACACGAATTTTGTCCAACACGAATTTTGTCCCACACGAATTTTACCCAGCATGAAATTTGTCTATGTAAAGTGAGACATAGGCAATACTCTAGGGATTGATAGATAACGTTATTTAATAAAGGAAAACAAATACAAAATAAATGAACATTAAATTACTACACTACTAATTCGGAAAACACCCAACTTAAAATTTAAGTTTCTACTTTTCGAATTAGGGCTATTATCTGCTAACTAGAAAAGAAAGTGAAAAAAAAGAATGAATATGTAGCACAAAACATTTTATTAAACCAAAACTAAATTCTTTTCTTTTCTTAAACATAAAGAAATACCTATACCTACATAAAAAAAACATTATTTCAACTGATCATTCCAATTTTGAGCGACTTGATAACAAATTTAATCTGCAAAATATCATTTTTCGTAGAAACTGTATTGTAGTTAATGTGCCGTCTTCAAGCTTATTTAAGTTACACTTATATTTTTTATCATACAGTATATCAGAGTTCCTTCTATTTTTTTTTGATTGAAGAAATAAATTGTTTTTAATTTTATAATCGTTTCTTGTCGCTTCTTTCATAATTTTATGTAAAAAAAGATAAACATTTGGTTTTTTTGGAATTCTGGCAGCGAGTCTCCTATGCCAGCCTTCTAACAAATTGGTCGTACGATGTTTCGTTGCTGAACAACTCAAAGTGTTTGTTGAAAATTTGGCCAGCCACTGTCTATCGAAATATTTTTTAAATGGTTTCATTTCATCACCATTTTCACTTATTTCTAAAATGCTCAACCAACCGTCTCTAATGTGACTTGCAGGTAGAAGAGGCAAGTTGGACACCATTCTTATTACTTTTCTGTCCTCAGGTGTTCTGTCCAACTCAAATTCTTTCGCTTTCTTGAAAATAGCCCTCTGGTAATGATATAAGCATCCAAAAACATTTGCCGCAGGGAAAACTTGTTTAGCTGCATTCATAATAGCTATTTCATAATCGCTTTTCAGAAGTTGAATCCGGATTTTAAGATGTTCTTTAATCAAGCTGAAGAAACGTACATATGTCTCTTCTTTTTTATCAGGTAGTAAACCAAACACAACTGCAGCTACGTTATTAGATTCAACAGTAGATCCCAGGTCAACATGTAAACTGACTAGCTGGTAGAATGGCTGGGGACAAGTCTGAAATGTCCCATCAATTAGGTAAAATCCTTTATTATTTTTAATATATCCTCTTGCTGTTCTTGAAGCAAATATTAAAATTTTATCTTTTGTTCCATCGTCACAAACTAAAAACCCCTTTTCTCCGTTGGTGAACGTAAGTTTTTTACACTTCAAATGTTCCTTTCGTTTTTTGTATAGACAATCCTGAACTTGTTTCAGTGGTGGTAAATAATCTATCAGGCTTTCTTTATCCTCTTCAGTTTGTTTTTCCAATAGAATATTAACATGTTTCTCGTAAATTGACCCAACTGGTGATAGATCTTCACAAACTTCTTTTTTTATGCTATTCATCGCTAAAAACACTTCTTGTTTAAGTAGACTCTCTTCGCATGTATGCTTACTTCTACGCAGTACATTTAATTCGATATCTAATGTAATAGAAGCTGAGCACTCCTTTCTATTTACACAACGCCATAATGTGCTGCCATTCTTATTAGTTACATTTAAATTGTAACGGTTTCCCCCTTGAATTACTGTCCTGTTTCCCTTTTGATTTACTGAACATTTTAAATCCATTATTGTAAAAATATATTTTGAAATACACGCAATTGACAAAAGGAGCAACAAAATACGGAAATATGACATGTTGAAAGTGACACTTATTGAAGAAAAATTGTTTTCAAGTGGCCGTATCAAGAAGGTTTATTAGAATAGGATAAACGTAGGTATTAGAATGTAGTTTGTATATGTATAAGAAGGCACTTATCAATAGGACGTAGGATATGACAATTTTATGATTGGACAATTTTATGATTGGACTTTTTTCTGGCTGGACATTTTTATAATTGGACCTTTTTAGAGTGGTTGTCATTTTTCATAATTGGACATTAGTCGTGCAAAGGCTAATATTACTTACTAATTTTACCAGGAATTCGAACCTTATTAGACTTGACTGTATTAATTATCTTGATATAGGTTCTAATTCCTGGTAAAATTAGTGATACTGATTGAGAACTATCAACTGGGACCGTCCCTTTTGATATCTAACTTGTTTAGATGAGCAATGTCTACGCAATGTACATTATGTTTATAATTGAACGGTAGACTGTTCGTTTCTTAGTAGGCCTTTGTTACCTGCTGATAAGTAGGTAAGCGTGTTCAGCGATATCTTTCGAGCTGATGCTACTTAAATAGTACAAGACAAAAGAAATTAATAGGTACTCTTATAATAATGCAGTAGCCCTGTCAGTGTTAAAAGGTTAATATCGGGTAGGTATATTGCAAAATTTAAGAAAAAATATCAGTTCCTTTTCATTGTGCTGTGATTATGGAGAGCAAGGCTATTAGGAAAATTTTCGACGATTTTTTTTTCCTGTCCTCTCATTGCATCATGGACGTCGTCCATATAGAGGAAAATTTTAGCATTTTAACGAGCTCAAATCGGATGTGTACATGACAATAATAGATACAGTTTCGCTTGCCAATTTTTTCCTGGATGCACTGTCATGCAGCGCACGAACTACCGTGAATTAAATACACACAACCTGCTTTATAATGTTCGGAAAGTTACTATGTGTATCTTCTCCTTAACAGTGCCGTATCTAAGGACGAAGGTATTTTGTCAGTCTATTGCCAGTGATGATGATGTATAAAGCTGAGATGTTGTCGTTGAGTTATCAGGATATTATCAGTCACTAAGAGAGCAATGAAATCGATTTAAATATTTTAATAATTAATTAAATTAATAGTATAAGAACACTGTGTATAAGTTTTCGCCTTTGAAAATGCGATCACAGTCCCGGAATGAGAACAACGTTTGACGTAAGGTTATTTGACAGTGTAATGTTTCGACATAGGAAAGAATTCCAGAACTTTTAATACAGGCCGAAATTGGACAAAACGGTCTGACTAAAATATTATTGAAAAAATGCACTTCAATTTACATACAGAATTTCCAGCGAAAAATATGCAAATGAAAGTTGGGAACTTTATTTTGACAAATTATTTTTGTTATTTATTGCAAAAGCAAGCGAAAAGAATAATATCAGAAAACTGTAGTAAAAAGTTATGCTCGGACATAAATGTTTGTAATTAATTTTTTATTAAATATTCACATACTACACGTATCATCTTTATCCCCAGGAGGATCATTCCAGGCTTGCTTCTCACAAGTGCCGAAGATAAGGAACAGCGTGTTGCCAACTATCCAGAAAGCTGAAGCTATGTAGAACACATTGCGCCATTCAGTAGGATTAGTCTGAAAAACAAAAAAGTAATTATTGTATTGTTGCTGGCCACTTGCCTAGTTTCATTTGTCCAGCTATTAATTAAATTCATTTACATTTTATGCTCTAAATAGTTTTACCCATTAACTTTTGTAAAATCTACAATTGAAAAGAAAAAAAGATATTTGTCAAATTGGACAATAGTAAAGTAGTAATAACCACGGGCGTATACTATACGTTCGTGGTAATAACTGCTTGCACTAGCTGGTACTTAATCTGGCAAATTTCAGACATGAACAAGATTTAAGATAAGAATTTTATGCAACACCATGATTTTATTTGTGTGATGCATAGGTTGTTCCTATTCTTCATATTTGTTTTCGTAAAATTAATGTTCCTAAAATCACATATTATTATCCCTTGATCTCTTAAAATATAAAAAATAAACAAAGTTTCTAAGATCTCAACATACAATATTCACTATCCAATACAATACTAAACATTGTAGTTATTCTTATTTTACATTGATTAGATTATGCACAGATTCATTTTTATTTACAGCTGCTATTTACCTCGTCCTTAAGTATACCGCCGACGACTAATGGCGCGATAATAGATATACAGTTGGAAGCCATATTGGTAATACTTATTAACGTTCCCACGAAGTTAGGTGATAAATCCAAATGTACTAGCTGAAAATCAAAAATAATATTATAGAAGCATTAAAATTATTATTTTTTAAGCTATCGCGGTTGATGTTGTCGTAGAATTCTGCTGAGTCAGCTTGAAGCACAGCCTGCGCTACTAATGCCGTAACGTCAAGCAAAGTGGTAGTTAGCATGCCGCTTTAATTTGCCGTTTACGGTTAATATTTAGCAGCTATGCCATGTCAAGTCCGGTACAATTACACAAGCAAATAAACAGAAATTTAATGAAATTACCTTAGTAAATTAAATAAATAAAACCTACCAAAAGTCCAGTAATATGTCCAACGTTGAGTCCTACTACAATAGTCAGTGTTATAACTGCCAACGTAAGGTTCCCTGCTGGTATGTAAGTGAGACCTGTTAGTGCTATTGCTGGACCGTAATAACCTGAAACGGGTAGTCAAAGATTACATACAAACAAACATACATAAACTCACGCCTTATCCCGTAGGGGTAGGCAGAGACGACAGAATGCCACTTGTCACGATCCTGGCAAACATATTCGGCCTCGTCCACATTCATTAAGCAAGTCATACATGTCAAAGATTATTGTACATAATTTAATTACAGCTAAGTTTTTAGGCAATTTAACTGTACTATAATCGGAAGCCCCGTTTTGAGCTACTAGCATAGAGTTTTCAAAAGTATGCTGTGTCAATCATCATGACAGCTAATGACATCCACTGCTGAACAAAGACTGCCTCCTAATGTTTCTACTTTAAACGATCCTGTGCTTCCATTACTCTTTGATATCCCGGATAACCAAGTTCTCTATTCACCATGTAAGGGGTCTTCTAACCCTGTGTCGCCATTCCAGAACCTTTATTTCAGAACATTCTGTTAAAAAAACAAAATATAAACTTACCTATAGAATTAGACAGTTTCCTTGTAGTAGTAACGCTCAGCCACTTCTTATTTATAAAATAATCCGAGAAGAAGCCAAAAGGAAAGGTCAATACGTACATAGCAAGGTATGGTATAGCTGATATTACTCCATTCTACAAAAATGCAAAAAGTTATTTTCCCACTGTTCAAGATGATTATGAATAACATTTCTGCAAAACCAAGAAATGAGATGGGATGAGGGACATTGAATATTATACTCTTATCCCGTCACCTCTCTTAACCTATGTTTAAAACTGAACTACTTAAAAGCACAAAATATCCTTGTAAAGGGGGACTTCAACTAGTTATACTAAGAAAATGACGATACTAAGTATGTATTGATGACAATTTGTGCTTTGTATTTATTATTAGGTATTTGTTTTTCCAGAAATGTACTTTAATTTACTACCTAAATATTACCGGTTGTATATTTATACATCACTAGCGGCTCGTCCCGGCTTCGCACGGGCATTATTATCCCGCTTTTCTGTTAAAATTTTTCCTGAATTTTCTTTGGTATAAACCTCACGGAGCCCGAGACCTTTCCAACGAATGCAAAACTGTGGAAATCAGTTCGTGCGTTCTGGAGTTATAGCGTCAGGAAGGAAAACCCGACTTATTTTTATATAGTAGAGTAATTATTACAATGTTGCCCAAAATAATTCTGAATTGTTACTTTAAATTAATTCCAGTGAAATACTAACAGCTTTAATGTCAACGCCAAGCACTTTGTCCAAATATGATGGCATTTCTGTCATCAACGTGTAGAAACCATAATTTTGGCAACAATTTAGTACTAATAGAGTCCAAAATGGCACTGATGTCCAAATTGATTTCCATGGTATTTTTAATTTCTGAAATAAAGTAAATACATTATTAGTTAATATAATATATTATTCTTTCTATTCGTTCACAAATTATAATAATATTTGTATTTTGACTTAATATTTTTTTTTGTATTTTAAGCATGACACCATAAAAGTGTAATGTAACAATAATAAAAAATAACTGCATCGGTAATCAGTAAAATTGTATGCAGCTACTGTGCGCGGAGCCGAACTCCACACAGGGCAATGTGCTAGGATCCACAAATACTTGCCCTGAGCCTGGATATTCTTTGTTTACCTTAAAAATATGATTGTAAATGTTTCCGCGACATAGGGCATTAAACTTAACGCGGGCGTTGTATTTTTATTTTAATCAAAAAAAATAAAATAAGAAATAGAAAGAAAGGAAGAATTAAGATAAATGGGAAAATGTTACGTGCTTTTGTTGATCCAGCAATTTGTCCCTGAGAGTTGTGTATATAAAGAAGTTCGTCTTCGCTTATGAGTGTAGACATCAGCGGGGACGCAGCCCCCACCATAGCGAATATTACAACCCACACTAACCCCAATGCACCATTGACATAGAATATTGTCGGCCAGCCCCATGATGCCGCCACGGCTCCCGATAGTAGTAGCTGACAAGCTATGCCTAAATGAGATCCTGAAAATTAAAGTAGTTTACTTTAATGACTTATCTTGATTTACAGTTAAATTGTCTATTATTTAGTTTTTATTTCATAAAACTAGCTCCAATATTTTGGAAGTTATTAGGGTTTTTATAAGCGACCCGTTTTCTTTGCGGCCCAGTGTAATTTACATCAAAATAACAGCAAAATGAGTCATTGGTTAATCAATGATAACTAACCTGAATTCATGAAGGCACCCATTCTACTTTTCTCTTCTACAGGAGCCCATTTACCGACGAGACTGTATATCGATGGAAATAAAAATCCTTGAGATAAGCCCTGTAATATGCGGCAAGCGCATACTAATTGCCAACCACCCTGCAATATAAATTAAAATACATTGATATTATTCGCACTAGGAAATGATATGTCCTGTCTATTATGAAATAACAGCATTATCAATAAAGTTAAAGTAATAAAGTCAATAATATGATTAAAACCATTGCTATGTACAGTCACGAGCAATAATATGTACACATTTTCGCATTTTGTAAACCAGTTATCTAAAGTTCTGCCAATTCAAAATTGAAAATTCGAAGATTAATTCAAAACTGTACGGAACCTCTTCTAAATTACGAATTCATTTTGATATTGTAATGTCTAGATAAACGTGCAGATAGTTTAGAAAATTTGAAAATGTGTACATATTATTGCTCGTGACTGTACTTTCATATCTATGAAATATTAAGAAGCTCATTCGTATCCCATTGTATGCACAGAACCTTCTCCATGAGAAGATTTTCTACAAAAGACCACGCTCACAGAACAGTCTCTTTTCACGACACTTAGATCTATAAAATTAAAAAACTACTTACATAATGGGCAGCAGAAGGTATCAACAAAGACACTATACTATTGATAGTAATAGCTACTAAGACAGGGATCTTTCCGCCGAACTTGGCAGCTAGCAACCCAGCTGGGACTTGCAGTATTAGGTAGCCCCAGAAAAACGATGATAAGATAATACCTTGTATTTTTATACTCCAGTCAAAATGCTGAAATTATAAACGTTAATAATTTTTACTAATAATAAAATACTAAAATATTTATTTGAGTTTGTGATTGTTCTTAAAAAAAAATTATAGGCCTGTGTTCCTGGGACATACGAGAAAAGCAAGGTGTCGTTATTTTCTACATTTCTTGTAATTTAAGTAAATTAGCAGAGGATGAGAAAGACAAAAATAAATAAGTAATAATAAAGGTAACAGTTTATTAGAGGACTAAAGTTGTGTCATCCTCAATTCCTAACGACATACAGGTATAAAAACTCGAATAAATATGAGAAGGCAACTAGAGGACATATTATAAATGTTCTACTGCAAGAACAAGTCTTCATGGATGGAAAGGAAAACAAGGCTTAGAACTATTTGTGAATTGCGAAAATAATTATCCTGTATAAGATGAACCCGCGATCTTGATCTACCACGATCGCCACGCCATCTATAAAATTACATTTATACTTACATCTTGAATATTAGGGTTTGTCATAGCGACTATAGCTATACTCATAGTTATTCTTATACCAAATCCGATGAATAAGGCAAAGAACCACATTAAGGCTTGTAAGTGCCGGATACCTAGTCTACCTGAAATCAGAGTAAGAATAAGATACAAACAAGATATTCATACAGATTATTCATTACTACATATTTATATAGTATTTGTAAGCTAGTTGACGCTAAGCAAACTGTAATTGCCCTTACTTATGGTACAAGTGGCGTATAACACGCTGTAAGTAACATACACAAGTAACACTGTAACACCTTGTTGCAGTGTGCGCTCCAATTGCTTTGTACTTCATGTGCTCCGATGCTTTGTGGCGCCAAAACAGTGGTGTGATTTCTCTCTCGTTGCCTTCTTACGGTTTTGCCAGCCTACTCTTTAAAAGCAGTCCATTTCAGTAGTCTTAGCCACCTCGACTGTGGTAATGAAGTTATATTTCTATTGATGAGATACTTTTTATTTTAAGGACTCTAGGGTTATCCTTTTGAGAGCTTTAACCAACAATTTTACATTGCAATAGTTAACAAATAAATATGTGCCAGTAGCAGCAAAGTAATATTACAAATTGTACAAAAACCATAACAACGGTAATATAATAACAATTACCTTTATAATGCCCTCAGAACATTTTCAACGTAGCTTATATTGTTATTACAGTATTATGTAATTAAACAAACATGTTGGAAACAGTAAAATTAAATACAATCGCCAGTTACATTATAGTTAATTGTTAATATTTATAAATTCTAGAACTGTAATCGTACATAAAATGGTAAACTATTAATTATTTTCATGCTGTATCAATATTTTTTGTACGAATCTCTTAGCTCATTATGCTCACCTTTGTATAACTTTAATTTGTACAAAAAAATCAAACAAATACCTTTACCCAACATGGTCTAAAGGAAGATAATCTTCAAATGAAGATTATACCTATTTAGTTTAAAATAGCCAACATTACCAAAATAAATGATTATCTCCTTTCCCGATGTTCTCTGTATCTATCTGATAGTCTATATCTGTAAAAGACCCCACGACACAAAGCTACCCCAGAATATCAAGTTGGCTGTTTAAAAACAACTTATACTCGTAGGTCAGTTCCCCAAAGTTGTAATTACAATATACCGATTGTTAAAAAGTAGAGTACCGTTAATTTTGATTCCTATGTTGATGCTTACCTCCGCAGATATTGAGATATTGAGTCATTGTTGCTGGATTGGTTAAATATTTCAAGAGGGTTTACTATGAAGAATAAATACCACACTGTCTTCGTAGAACGAGAATAATTTAAAACTTAAGAAAGAACACTTCATTTTTTATCACAGAGAAAAACTATTGCATGCAGTAAAATTTAAATAACTTTAACACAACCCTTTGAAGTGAATTACTTTAATCATTGGGCATTTATGTTATAAAAACTGAGATCAACTTTATCTTTTACTGTCACTTTGGACAGTAGGAAATTTTTTGATGATTATAAAAACCAGGTTATTTCTATTTTCCTCACAAATAGTTACCTACTATTTTATCTCAATAAATATTTCTTATACGCTTTATTATCTAAGCGCAATACTATCGATCATAAAATCTAAATTGATAATGTTATGTGTTCTTTTACAGCATTATGCTTAATTAAAATCACTAAACACTTTTTTCCATGATTGAAATGAGAATAAATAGTAGGGAAACATTTTATCGAGCCCATAAATAAGTTGCTTTTCAAATTTTGCTTACGATGTAAATCGGACTGTCTTGCAAGAAAATAATTTAAAAACCTTTATTTACTACAACGATGTTTTTAGAAGGTGTGTGTGTGTCTTTTCTTTTAAGTTTATATAAAACTGTATCAGTAAAGGATCTAAGTAACTATGTGAACTTGTAGTTGTTATTGTAACTTTTAAACTATCGCGTTTCATTATTATAAATATTATATAAACGGGATATTAACGCGCATTTAATTTACCTTTATTTTACTTGACGTTTCGGCACAGGTTGCACTGGTGGCAGTGCAACCTGTGCCGAAACGTCAAGTAAAATAAAGGTAAATTAAATGCGCGTTAATATCCCGTTTATATAATATTGTAGTTGTTATACTTACAACCCATACAGGGGCTTACTGTTTTAAAATATATTTTTCTGTTACAGCCATAGAACTTGCGTGAGCTGAGTAATAAGCACGGGAGAAGCTCGAGTGGTCGTGTCTATCAATCAATCAATCAATCAATCAATCAATCAATCAATCAACTAGCCTATTGCAGTCCACTGCTGGACATAGGCCTCTCCCAATACGCGCCACAGAACTCGCTCCTGTCTATATTTTAGGTCAATCACTACACGACATACCTACGATTTGATATCGTTACTACTCACTATCGACCTATAAACTAATATTTGCAAGCTTTGAATAGATAATAATACTTGACTGTTACGCAGAGGTCTGGACTACCTTTTATGAATCAAATGAAATGAAGTTTATGTCCAGCAGTGGGACGCTCAAAGCTCAGCTAGATAAGGTATATAGGGTATTAAAGTAGGTCCTAGTTAATGAATATGAAAATAATAAATTCGTATTAATTAAACCAAAATAACAATTTCACAACATCCCGCTGCAAGACGGAATAAGTAATAATTATAAATATTTTAATAACCTGCTGCATAACAACTTATCATAACGTCAAAATTAGCTTCCAGTAAACAGGTTACATAAAATACAATGTGTTTATTATTGAGTCGCTTTTCCTTAGCGTAATGATAATCTTATAAAAAATTTGTTTTTTTTATATGTTAATAGGGAGTGATAAATATATTGAGGTGGCGTTATTTTGTTAATGAATCTTTATTGTATTCGTATTATATAATTTGTTAATTATAATTTCAAACGGAAATGACGATTAAATTATATAAAATTGGTATTTTTAGCAAAAATATTGTTGTTTTATTTCATCAAATTAAATTTAAAATCAGTGGCCATAGTAAAAGCCTCAGTCCGCTAGACCCTCCGAGCCCTTGTGTAAGTCGATACATAGTATAAAATAAAGAAGCTTTTTCTGACCCTTTGTATGATTATATCTGTTAAACTACGCAACGTATTTTGATGCGGTTTTTTAAGTAGATAGAGTGATTCAAGAGGAGTGTTTATATGTTTATACAAACACATGCTTAATATAGTAGAGAAACCAATATATATTTAGAAATTTCTAATGAAGCTGAACTTAAACGCTGTTTAAAGACATTCTGTAGTAGGTGCCCGTGCGGAGTCGGGGCTGGTCACTAGTATTAAATAAATAGAAAAGTAAATGCAGTATTTTACTTACTATATCTATATTTAGCCTTCTATGGCAGGCCCAAGCTACCGGTTGTATATGACAGGTCTTAGTTACAAGTATTAACTGAAACCCCTTAGCTTTCTACTCTAGCTATTTTCATTGGATGCTTTAATAAAGTGGTCCTTTATCAACTACTAATTATATTCTTAATCTCAAGATTCTCTGAGAATAGCTTATAGGATAGCTCAGAGAATTTTGAGGTATAATCTTGCATTTTTAAATCAGTAAGATACAATAGTGGGCTTAAAGATGAATTTCGACAGTAAGAGTCTTTGAAATAATTAAATGACATAAAAAAGACTTAATCTACGCAGGTACTAAAACTGTTGTCTATTTATTTCAAGTGCAAAAAAGTTAAATACTAGCTTTTTGAAATGATATAGAGCTGTTATTATTTATAGCTGTTATTATAACTAATATACAAAAAAAAAAAAAATTAATAAAAATTTTGAATAGGTGGAAGTTTAAAAAAAATATCAAATAAACAAGTAAGTGCGTCACTAAATTCATTTTCCTTGATATGGTGAATACTCGTAATACATTATAAATTATTTTTTAAATAGGAGCTGCAGACTTTGTAAAAATTAAATAAAAAGAATAAAATTTAACTTATCAACAATAAACCAATGATGTGGATAAAAAACCTAAAGAATTAACAAATCATGTAAGTAAAACATTAGTATAAAATATTATGCAATTAATTTAAATAATTGCAACTGTCTATCTTGGATTTTTAAATCGTGGAAAACCTTTTAAGGACTGTCCAGCTTTCTTTGGCCCATGAAGGCAGGTGTAGTAAAGTCTCTTAAAGATGATACGGTATACGAACCAATTTCGACTTCTCTCTTACTAAATGCATCCCTTACAGGGCCAGCACCAAGAGTAGACTGACATTAGGTACTCCAGTCGTCTAGTTATCTCCAGAAACGCATTTATTTTTCAAGAGCCAATTGTAATTGTTTATGTTTTATTTATTTTATAAAAAATGTTTTGTAAAGCTTACGTTTAGGTGGTTGACTTGTTACTGTTTCATCTATTTTAGTTAATAATACTGTTTCTTCCCAGACCTTTCGTTCTAAGTCACTGCTACAATAATCTTTTGCTTCCATACTTCCTAATTCAGTACCTTGTTCGGTTTTACTAATCATTTTTTTATTTACATTATCGTGTTTCATTTTGAGTGTTATTTACTGAATGTTCACGTTTATACTAAATAGGTATGAACGAAGAACGTATAAAAGAATTTAGGAAGTCAAACGAGTTACTCTTGTTGTAAGACCCAAACACGTGTTCTACATAACAACATAATATGGATATGCAAATATAATCAGGATATGCAAAGATTGTTTGCTAGTTATAAATTAAATATTTAGAGGTATGATACATAGAAACCGATGGATGAGAGAGGCACGGGACTGCTCAAGGTGGCAATATTTGGAGGAGGCCTATCTCCCGCGTCGTCAGTGGACGTCGATTGGCTGATATGATGATGATATAATTGATATAATTTATTATAATGCTAATTATCCAATTATTTCTATTAGAAATAAATCATTTTTTACACAATACATCACATCATTGTCGTGAAGGAAATGGTCAAAAAATTGATGAACAATGAAAACATTTTGAGATCGAAATATAAATAAAATAAGGGCCCGCTAAGATTAGAAACAGCTCAGGCAAACTAAACTAAACTAAGGGGAGCTGACAATAAGAAATAACACAGTCCCGATAGTCTGTTTATGGATGTGCCAATAATATAAATCGTTGGGGAAAAAAATAGGCATGTTTAATTTTTGCTAAAAATTTAATATCACATTTATACATTCTTGTCCGTTTGTTTCTCAGTTGTATCATCTGCAACAAAAACGAAAAAACATTTTATGGTATCAATAAATAATTTATTATTCCGTAACTATTAATTATAACTGTTAAAATTCTGGATATAGATCTCCTCTAACTAGGGAAGGAATTATCCTCCTGCGGAATGGACTTTAGTAGTCACTTGTTCTATAAAATAACGTCTTCTTTGTTGCTTAACTTCTGTAGTTGTTTATTGGCCAATGTTAGCAATTGACTTTCAGCTAAATATTTATCCGTCTCCAGTGCAGTGTACCATATATGGTACACGTGCATTGTTTTACTATTGTGTCTGCTGGCGACACTGTTAAAAGGGTTAAGTGGTTTTATTATTGTTACCGCTCATCGCCGCCGAATGCCAAATGAGGTTCTACAGTTGCCTAATTTTGGCTGATATGTTAATGATAATAGCAATTATTAAAAAAACTATAGCTAAAAATAAAATGAACCTTACCCGTTGGTCTATCCTTATCTCCAGGAGGATCATTCCAGGCTTGCTTCTCACAAGTGCCGAAGATAAGGAACAGTGTGTTGCCAACTATCCAGAAAGCTGAGGCTATGTAGAACACATTGCGCCATTCTGTAGCGTTAGTCTGCAAGTAAATGTAATATTAAGAATAAAATTATTTGTATATTTCATTACTATTTAACTACTTTTTATTTTATATATTTATCTCATTGCATGACGAGCTTTTGTCAGGGACGTAGAGTTACTTTGCCTAATTACAGTAAGCCAGCTTATGTAAATGAATACGACAATTAACTGGCTCGGTGGCGGCGCGGTGGTCGCGGTAAGCAGCTGACGTGCACGAGGTCGCAAGTTCGATTCCCACAAATTATTGTCCTGAGCCTGGATGTCCTTTATGTCCGTTAAATTGATGTTTGTAAACGTCCCCACGACACAGGGCGTACACTCTTTTGCGGAAGTTGTCTTTTAAAGCATACACAAATATTTAGAATAAAGAAAGAAGGAAAAGTAAAAAAAATATAATTAAAAGAATACCCTTACCTCATCTTTGAGTATAAGACCAACAACAATCGGCGCAATAATGGATATAACATTTGAAGACATATTCGTTATACCCAAGAGCGTGCCTACGAAGTTAGGAGATAAATCTAGATGTATCAACTGAAACAGACAAACACGTTATTAATTACTGTATTTTAGAATAGTTTTATTTTCAGACTGTATGTATTAAAAGTTTTGTAAACACTTTAAAACTAGTGTCAAAAATGATCATTTATTTGTCACCTGGGGAAAGTTTATAAGTAATACACAACAAATGAAAAAAAAAGTTGTAGATCAAACTTCCGGCTCACGTACTTCCTCTATCATATAAATATGATATTGGTTCCTTCGAACGTAGTGCGAAGAAGCATTTTGCTAAACCGGCAAAGTGATGACGACGAAGTGAAGTTATTTTTAGACTACTATACTAATAATAATATATAAGGTACTGGACATTAATTTGTGCTTTCCATCAGGTTCGATATGGTCATATTGCCGTGTTTAAAAAAAATCATTTACCATAAGTCCAGTGATATGTCCAACGTTTAATCCGACCACGATGGTAAGCGTTATAACAGCTAAGTTTAGATTACCCGCCGGTATGTATGTTAGACCAGTCAGGGCTACAGCAGGCCCGTAATAACCTGGAAAGGAGAGTAAAAATTCAACAAATAAATCAACTAGGCTATCATAGTTCATTGATGGATATAAGCCTCCGAACACGCGCCGCAAAACACGGTCCTTCATTCTTTAAAACTTATATTCAGCACTAGCTGACCCGTGCCCACTTCGTAGGGCGGCGAAAAAAATGTGTCACTTTTTTTAAAAAATTTCATTACTGCTCTATTTCTGTTAGCCTTAACGTGATACTATATAGCCTATGACACTCCACGATAAATAGACTATTCAACACTAAAATAATTTTTAAAAACGGTTCAGTAGATCCAGAGATTACCCCCTACAACGTTAACTCCGTCTTTGTGCATCATGTAGGTACTTGAAGTTTTAAGTAAAAAAATAAAACTGAACTTTTAACTTACCTATAGAATTAGATATTTTTCTAGTAGTCGTTATGCTAAGCCATCCCTTATTTATAATATAATCCGAGAAGAAACCGAATGGGAAAGTAAGCACATACATGGCGAGGTAGGGTATTGATGATATTATTCCATTCTGAGAAAAAAAACATCAATGTAAGTATAAAAAATACTGGCATAAAATAAATCACTGTAGTTCTGCAATGAAGACAAGTGTATAACCTCTTTATGGTCTGTATAGCATCCATAAAGGATATTATGTAAATATGTGATATGCTTATAATGCATGTATTTTACTACAGGGACGCATTTGCTGGAAATTTTAACTATTAGATACAATTTTCTACGTCGTTAAACTTCTAGGGGATGGTGATAGCCTGTTTCCACAAGCTACAAACAACAGTGTTCGTATGTACTTTGTTTTAAATATAGCTACAACAGCTATTAATATTATAATTAAAGTAATGGATACTACGGCTACAAATTATGTCAAAAAAACATAGCAATAAAATTATACTGTTTATAATGATTACAACAGTCTATATTTTCATAAGTACCTAATAGTTCAGTTTAAAGTAACATACTTACTTTAATAATCACTAACTCATATTGTTAAGGAGGGGATTTATAGTAAAGGCGGTTAATTTAGCATACTTAGTTGGTTGATATAAAATTTTAAGCTATCTATTTTTATATCTATATTAATATACCTATTTTAATATATCTAAGCTGTTGTGTGGCGTTAATTAGCAAGCAAAAGAAATGGATTTCTAATTGTTATTATAATTTATTGTTAATACTATTTTACCAAAAATATTATAAATTTCCCATAACATGAAATGGTATGCGTAAACCAAAACAGTATTATTATAATATAAATATAGATGTAATTTTCTGGAGTCAGGTAACTGTAGACAATAATATAAACTTTATACAACACGCGGGGATCTGTAGTTGGCAGACAAGTATTTCTCTAGTTAGTCGTGGGAACTGTATTAAAAATATTCTCTGGGCGACAAGGCGAGAAGCGCGTTAAGGAGTGCCGATTTTTTAGGATCGTGGATACATGACAATCAGATGTATCTGCTTAACCCCTATTGAACAAGGGCGTGAATTTATCATCATCATCATCATTATCTCAGCCAATTGACGTCCACTGGACATAAGCCTCCTCCAAATATTGCCACATTGTGCGGTCCTGCGCCTCCCTCATCCATCGGCTTCCTGCCGTCCTTACGTGAATTAATTGATGTAAGTATGTAAATATAGAATTAACCTTACCGCTCTAATATCAACTCCTAGAACCTTGTTCAGGTATGATGGCATCTCTGTCATGAGAGTATAAAATCCATAATTTTGACAACAATGTAGTACTAATAAAGTTATGAATGGCACTGAAGTCCATATCGATTTCCATGGTGTTCTTAATTTCTGTAATAATCACGGTAAAGTTTTAGTTAATTAGAAAAAATTAACAAGTAGACAAAAAAATACTAAATAAAGAAAAATATAATTATGTTATTAATTGATTTATTTTTTGTTAGTAAATAATTTATATTTTTTGTTGTTAATTAACATGGGCTCCATCAATTTAGTGTACGGAAGTATTTCTAGTGTCAAGCGTTCGCCGCACGGCAACATTTGTATGAAAACAAACGGACTTAATATTACCGTTTGAAAAACGCACCAAAAACGCACGGCAACCGTACGGCACGAAAAGGCTAAATTAAAAGAGCCCTAAGATTATGTTTATTGATTATGAACACTAATAATTGCGTCGATTACCTTTTTAAAAAAATATTCACGTAATTATAGGTTTGTAGCCTATATACAAATAGACTTTAAAGTTTAAACTAAGTTCATTCCACAATAATAATAATCACACAGTAAGAGATAAACAAATTAAAATAATTTCCGTACTTTTGGTCCAGAAAGTTGTCCTAACGAGGTGTGTATGTACAGACGTTCCTCGTCACTTATAAACTTGGATGTCTGAGGAGAGTCGGCTCCAACTATGGCGAATATTACAACCCACACCAGTCCTATGACTCCATTGACGTAGAATATTGTTGGCCAGCCCCACGAGGCCGCTATAAGTCCTGATAATAACATTTGACTAGCTGTTCCTAAGTGAGATCCTGAAAGTTATTTAATTATACATTAATATAACATAAAATTTGAAAAAGTCTTAAAACAGTGTGAGCTTTTATAGTGCCACTATCGAATACCTTTCTATGCATGGTTTAAAATTTCGTGGTTTTTCCCTTTCTTCCATGACTAGTAGGTATAGTCTATTACAATAGGTATATTAAAGGAAAATTCAGTCATAAGAAGACAACGTTAATAAAAATTACGCTTTATTGGGCCAAATAAGGAGCACTCGTAACCAACGCGCATGGATGATTTGCTTAATGAATGAGTGGACGAGGCCCAAATTCAATATTTTTGCCAGGATCGTGACAAGTGGCGTTCTCTCGTCTCTGCCTACCCCGGACAAGATAAAGCGATAAAGAGTTTATGTATGTATGTTAATAAAAATGGACAATAAATATTACGACTATAACTCACCAGAGTTCATAAAAGCACCCATTCTACTTTTTTCTTCAACAGGCGCCCATTTACCAATGAGACTGTACAATGAGGGGAACAAACATCCTTGCGTTAATCCTTGTAATACACGACAAGCACATACTAACTGCCAGCCTCCCTGCAACATACGAGTAAATAAAACATTACCTAATTACCCAACCATTAGACTAAAGTGCACAATGCAGGTTTTCTTTTTCTTTTTAGAGTTACTTTTATTTTTAACTAGGTGTGTTTTAGTCCCGGGGGTGTGCTCTAAAACCACCCCCAACCCCGACGCGGAGGTCGCGTCGACCGACGGAGCCTCGGTTCCTTTGCCGGGGCCCCAGATGTACACCCAGGATGGGGTGTCCGTTGGGGACTCCGACACGGGGAGCGAGGCTCAAACAGCTGCTTCTGGGCGCGGTAGGAAGAGGGGGCGCCCAGAGGAGAAGGAGACGTTTTTGTTCCGTACCGGAAGCCGGAGTCTTTCCGGCTCCGGTATGGAACTAACATCTGGGGAGGAGGCGGGTAGGCCTGCGGCACCCAAGGTGCCCGCAGTGAGGACTGGGCGTGGGAGGGGTGCCCCGCTCAGGGGACAGAGTCGGCCGAAGGCACCGTACGGGCCACCGGCCGACGGAGCAGTACTTCCTCCGGGTCTGGAGACACTTCTGGCCAAACTAGCCGATGCGGCTAGGGGCCAGAAGGGGCTCTCACAGACCCGGAAGAAAATATTTGCGGAGGTCACGGAGGCCGTCCGCAGGGAGTGGCGGGCTCCTCCGTCCCCGCCAGCCTCGACTGGTGAGGCAGGGGTAGTGGCGGAGCTCAGGCGGCAGCTGGCGAAGAAGGACGCCGAACACGCTGCCGCCATAAAGCGCCTGGAGGAGCAAATGGCTGCCCTCCAGGACGAGCTGAGGCAGGCGCGGAGCGGCGGCGTGGCACTGCCGCCAGTGCCGCAGCGCCCTGCGGCGTCAACATCATCCGCTCAAGATTTTGAGCGGATGATGCGAGAGATGGAGACGCGCATTATGAAGCGCATCTCCACTCTCGAAGACATAAGGCGCCGCCCGCCGCTGACGTCGGCCGCGGGGGCGTCCTGCGATGAGGTGGCCCGCCCCAAAGCTGGAGAGCGAGCTCCTCCACCTGCGGCTCCTCCGCCGCCTGCAAAAAAGAACGTGGCTGCTTCGGCCCAAAAGCCGAAGCAGTCCGACAATAAGAAGGGCAAGGGGAAGGGGAAGAAGGCCCCCTCTGCCCCCCCTACGGTCGTAGATGGGACCCCGGATCCCTCCCTCCCTGAAGCAGAATGGAGGGTCGTGGGGTCCCGAAAGAAAAAGAAGAAGAAAGTCGCCGCCGCGACAAAGGCGCCGAGGCTCCGCGCCCCACGGTCCACCGCTGTCGTCCTGACGCTGACGACAGCAGGCGTGGAGAAGGGCGTGGAGTACGCCGAGGTTCTACGGAGGGTGAAGGCCTCCGTAGACCTTAAGGCCCTCGACATTCAGGGCGGGCTCCGGTACAAAACGACACGTACCGGAGCAAGAATGCTCGAGGTCTCCGGCGCCACCAGTGGCCCCAAGGCAGATGCCCTAGCGGCTAAGCTGCGGGAGTCACTGGACGCAGCGGCCGTCCGCGTCACCAGACCCAACAAATGTGTTGGCGTGCGCGTGTCTGGTTTGGATGACGCGGCCACAACGGAGGAGGTGATCTCCGCCGTTGTGGAGGCGGGCGGCTGCCCACGCGACCAGGTGAGGGCCGGAGAATTATTCTTTGGTCCCACAGGTCGCGGGACGGTGGTCGTCCACTGCCCGGTCGCGGCGGCCAAAAAGGTAGCGGATGGACGGAGCCTCCTGATAGGAGGCTTCCTCAAGGCGCAGGTGCTCCTTCTGCAGCCCCGCGAAGCCAGGTGCTTTAGGTGCCTGGGAGCGGGGCATGTAGGAGTGCAGTGCACGGCGGGAGTTACCGTGGGGGACCGGTGCTTCCGCTGCAGTCAGCCCGGTCACAAGGCCGGATCATGCACGGCCCCGCCACACTGCTTCAAATGTGTGGCGGAGGGCAAGGATGCGGCACACCGGGCGGACAGCAAGTCCTGCGCCGCCTCAAGGCCGAGGCCCCGTCCCCGTCCATCCGCAGGTAGAGAGGCCCCAGAGCGGCCCAGTTCGCGGCGGGAGGCGGAGATGGACACTCATTAATGGGTGCCCATGTCCGCTTCCTGCAGGCGAACATAAACCACTGTGCCGGTGCTCAGGATCTTCTGTACCAGAGCGTCGCACAGTGGTCTATCAATGTGGCCGCAGTCGCCGAGCCGTACTGGGTACCACCGGGCGCCCCGGTGGACTTGGACGGCTTAACGTTCCTTATCGGGGGAACCGCCGCTGGCTCCTCCCCCGTTGCTGTTTTAGCAAGGGGACGAGGATGCGTCGCGGCGGATTATGAGGGGATAGCGGTGGCGGCCGCTTACATCTCGCCGAACCGAGACCAGTACCAGTTTGAGCAATGGCTCGCTGGACTGGACGTCGTTCTCGCTGCGTGTCGCCCCCGTCCGATACTGGTCATGGGAGACTTCAATGCCTGGTCACAGGCTTGGGGCTCCCGAGAGACCACGGTCAGGGGGAGGTTGTTGGAGGACTGGGTCGCTACGCGCGGCCTGGCGATCCTCAACCGGGGGACTGTTGCCACCTGGGAGCGAGGGCAGCTCGGTTCGGTCGTGGACGTAACGTTCGCGACCCCTGCGCTTGCCCTTCGCGTCCAGGACTGGCGTGTTGTGGAGGAGGGGGAGACGCTGTCCGATCACAGATACATTCGGTTCAGCGTCGACCCCGATGCCTCTGCACCACTGAGGATTGACAGCCCTCCGGATTCTCGCTGGGCACTCAAAAAAATGAGCAGGGAAGTCCTTCTGGAAGCCGCTACCGTGCAGGCCTGGGTACCCGCACCGGACAGGCCTGTCTGCGTCGATGACGAGGCAGAGTGGTTCCAGAGGGCCATGTCGCTAGTCTGCGACGCGGCGATGCCAAGGGTGAGGCGCACCCCGGCAAGGAACCAGGCGTACTGGTGGAACGCAGAAACGGCGCAACTCCGCGAGGAGTGCGTCCGTGCACGCCGCCAGTGCAAAAGGTTCCGCCGAAGGCGTCGCCGCCCAGACAACGCGGCAACCCTGGAGACGGAGCTCCATGAGAGGTACAGGGCAGCCAAAAGAGCCCTCCAGGCGGCTGTAAAACGGGCCAAGCAATCAGCTCGTGAAGAGCTGATTGGGACTCTGGACCAGGATCCGTGGGGACGCCCATACCTTTTGGTACGGGGCAAACTACGCCCCAGGGCCCCCCCGCTGACGCAGAGTCTGCAACCCGACCGTCTGGAGGGAGTGCTGGACGCCTTGTTCCCATCGGGAGGGGAGGAGCATGTCCCCCCGACGATGGCTTTGTCTCGAGTGCTCAACGCGAGTCGTAGCGAGAATGACGTGCCCGAAGTCACAGAGGGTGAGCTAGGGGCGGTGGTTCGACGGCTCAAGGCCAAAAAGAACACCGCGCCCGGACCCGACGGCATTCCAGGCCGTGCATGGGTCGTGGCCCTTGCGGAGCTTGGACCCCGACTTAGAAGGCTATTTAGCGCATGCCTCGAAAGAGGTCAGTTTCCGAAGGTGTGGAAGACGGGGAAACTGGTCCTCATCCGAAAGGCGGGGCGGCCGGTGGATTCACCATCCGGATACCGACCGATCGTGTTGCTTGACGAGGTCTGCAAGCTCTTTGAGCGTATCATTGCAGATCGCCTCGTCGAGCATCTCACGGTGGTAGGGCCAGATCTGGCGGATAACCAATTTGGTTTCCGCCGGGGGCGATCCACTGTGGGTGCGATCATGCGCGTGGGTAGCCTGGCAGAGGAAGCGACCTCCCGGGGTGAGGTGGTGTTGGCGGTGTCTCTTGACATCGCCAATGCATTTAACACCTTGCCTTGGAGTTGCATTAGGGAGGCACTCGATTATCATCGGATGCCCCCCTACCTCTGCCACATTGTCGGGGCCTATCTCTCTGAGAGGGCCATAGCTTACCCTAGTTGGCTAGGGCCAGGTCGGCGAGATGTGTCGTGCGGTGTTCCACAGGGATCGGTGCTTGGCCCGCTCCTGTGGAACATCGGATACGACTGGGTGCTGCGTGGTTCGTTCCCCAGAGGTGTCGCGGTGTTTTGTTACGCCGACGACACCCTCGTGACAGCACGAGGGAGAACGTTCCAAGACGCAGCCCAAGCGGCCACGGTAGGGGTTGCCCAGGTCGTTGCCCGAATCCGGCGGCTGGGGCTGGAGGTGGCGCTCAACAAATCTGAGGCCCTGTGTTTTCACGGACCCAGACGGGCACCCCCTCCAGGCTCCAGTGTCACGGTGGATGGTGTTAGCATCGGCATCGAGCCCTCGATGAGGTATCTTGGGATCACCCTCGATAGCCGATGGGGCTTCGGACCACATGTCCGAAGCATCGTCCCCAAAATTAAGGGCGCCGCGGCTGCACTGTCGCGGCTTATGCCCAACATGAGGGGACCTAACACCCCGTGTAGGAGACTCTACGTGGGGATCGTACGATCGATGGCGCTATACGGCGCGCCTGTATGGGCGGAGCGCCTGACGGCCAGCACAGCGACTATTCTTCAGAGTCCGCTGAGGATGCTGGCCGTCAGAATCATCAGGGGATATCGTACGATCTCCTTTGAGGCGGCGAGTCTCCTAGCCGGAACTCCTCCATGGGATCTGGAGGCGAGAGCTCTCGCGTCACTGTATCGGTGGCACAGGGAGGCTCTGGAGCAGGGACATATACCTGCCCCTCGCGAAGTCGAGGCGCAGCGGTCCTTGCTCCATGACGATCTCATGGAGGAATGGAGACAGCGACTTGGGCAACCGAGGTACGGGCACGCCCTTATCAGGGCGGTAAGTCCGGTCATGGAGGATTGGCTCGAGAGGCGGCATGGCAGCCTCTCTTACCGGATGTCGCAGATGCTTACCGGGCATGGATGCTTCGGTAAGTATCTGCACCGTATTCGCCGGGAGCCAACGCCCGAATGCCACAGTTGCCGGAACTGCAGCGAGGACTCCTCGCTCCACACACTGGTGGAGTGCCCGGCGTGGGCACGGCAACGGCAGGACCTCGTTGTGGGTCTAGGAGTGGCATTTCTCTCGCTGGAGACAATGGTTCAGGCCATGGTCTCCAGCGAGAGCGCGTGGCAGGCCGTCGCCACCTTTTGCGAGCATGTAATGCTAGCGAAGGAGGCGGCGGAGGGCTTGCGGGAGAGAGATCCCTCATTCCCGCATGTCGCCGCGCGTCCTGGGCGTCGGAGGAGGCATTATGCCAACGATCTCCGACCTCCATGACGGGGGGCCTGGGGGTAACGGGACGGATGGGCTGCCCGTTGCCCCGTGCAGAAGCAGGCCAAGACGTTGGCGTGTGTAGGTGCTCCCCCCCACACACGCCCCCCCCCCCCCCCCGGTAGAGAGGACTGGGGATCCTCTCCCACATAGGGACGGGGCCGTAATAGGGCGGCCGAGGTCTGCAGGGGACCCTGGGGTCGATGCTTAACGGTGCATACCCGGGGCCCCTGCGAAGAGACCCAGAGGGAAAATAAAAAAAAAAAAAAAAAAAAAAAAAGGTGTGTTTTAGTATTACGGCGACATTCTCCCAGGTATTTTAATGGCTTGCTGTTGTAACTATTTAGTAATCTCTAGCCTTGCAAAGCACGGTAACACAACGTCGCCTGAATGCTTATTTGCTCAACCGACCATTTTGACGAATTTCACTTTTTAATGCCATTTTATTAAGGATCAAATTGCGGTTCGATTGGTATATAATACTTGCTGTTTGGACTTAAAATACATTATTTATAAGGAATTTAAGTTTTTGAAAACTAACACAAGAGAATTTAAGCTTAATGCTTAATTGCTCAAAGTCCGTAGAGAAACACCAAACGTGCATCCGAACATCGATTAAGTGCTTAAGTATTCAATCTCCTCACAGGTAACCAATCACGACATCGCATTTTGATGACGCAGTACGCCGCCATTATTAATTTATTTTGTGACGAAGCTGGTGCTCGCACGCATTTGAGTTAAAACTAACGCGAAATATAGAAAAAACGTATTAATTTTAATAGAAAACAGTACCCGAAATGTCAGTGACGAAATATAAATCGGAAAATATAGTCACAACAATAGAAAAGAATCGGTAACTTGTATTTTTGTTAACATTTCTTTGCAGATTATCACTGCGTATCGTTAACTTATAGTACAGGATGTTTAAATTTAATTCTTATAATTTCCGATTTAATTAAATCTTTGAATGAAATTGTGACGTATCTATAAATGAACAGATTGTTTCGAACATTTCGTAAGGTTGTAAAATATAACTAATATAATAATAAAAAATATTGCTTTTGTGCGGCGACTGTCAAAATATACCTGCTACTTGCATGTTTGCTAATTGTTAAATGGGTAAATTTCTTAGCATTAAATGGGTAGTTTTGTGTTTACGTATACCTTACGCTTTGTGTTCGCAATGATGTTAGATGCTAGATAAGAAGATTAATACTATTTTTTACATGCCACAGATCCATTGCTCACATTGTACATCTATTTTTATTATGTCCGTTGCTTTGCATTTTCTTCCCTGTTTTGGATGAGAAATTCAGAACTAATTACGCCGTTGAGGGATGAATAGCCCTTAAACTAAAGAATTCCTTATGAAAACATAAAGAATCTTCAAAAAAAGGGTTAATTTTCTTAAAAAAAATCCATTCTAAATTGTTTAAATAGTGTCAGTATATTAATTATTTTTTATACGTATAGGTATGATCTTATCACCGTTTTATTTTCAATTTATGTCGTTTTTATTGTACATATTGAAATGAAGAAGTAGAGTCACGGTAATACCATAGTTCCATTTTATGTTGACATTACGTACGATGAATCAAGAATCCGACGAAAGAAGAATACGACGAATAAGGACTAATTCAAATCAGACACTAACCGAAAAGAAAATAAAATATATTAGAAGTACCTACAAATATATGAAAGCTGACGACAAAGCCTTTATGGAATCTCTAAGGTTTTGACAGGATCAGACAACATAAGCAATACCAGGCGAAATAAACGATCTTGTATCGGTACAAAAACAAAAAAATATTGTATTTTTTATTTATACTCGTATTGTATTATGTATAGGTACCTAGTGTAACAACCAACCACATTCTTAATTTATGAAAAAAAAAATCTGCTGGTCAAAAAAAGTTGGGTTTTTATTTATTTTATCACTTTTACCAATATGTGTTGTGAATTATTAATAATTACTACTAAAAGTAAAAAAATTCAATCGATTAATCACATTTACCAAAACATGTAATTATTATTAATAATAACCGGTAATTATTAATAATTTTAAATTAATCACATTTACCGTAACATATATATCAGTGTTTTTTTTTTAAATTCTGTGTTTTTTTAATAATAAATAGCCAGTTAACTAGTTTTTTTTTTTACCACGATACACAAACACACTGTATTTGGTTATAGGGCACTTAAGTACTAAATATATTCGAATGCAAAATGCTCAACCTCCACTCCAGTAGTGGTCTATCTCCAATTGCATAATTTGTTTTGTGTTTATTTGCTCAACCTCCATAAAAAATTGTGAAAATAAACATAACTGTTTGACTTTTTATTGATTATTTGTAATATATCATTTCATAAACACGTTAACTATTTTTTTAATATAAAACTTTTATAAAATAATATTATTTGCTTAAACTAATCAATAAAACGTCTCTGGTGTAAAATGTTGCAAATGGAGGTTGGACACTTAAGTATTCGTGCGACGACAACATAAAGTTTCAAGATAAAAAGGAGTTCATTCATAGACAGCTATTCCCAGATCTTAACCCCTGAGAAGGCGCGCTATGAGATTTTTGCTCACACAAAATTTCATCATGATTATTTTCTATGTTGACCATATCGAAGCGAGGCGAGCGTCTCAGTACCTTCCTAAATATTCATCCCCTCGTCGCGCATTTCATTTTTTTTCACTGCGACCGCGCAGTGATTCGATTGTGCAAAAACCGCGTCGCAAAATGCGGCGTTTTGCTAAGCATGCGCCTATTCATGTAAGTATTTTTTTAGGTGTTATAAATGTTATTTTGCGTTTTATTATACAGGGTGTTTGGTACATCGTTTGCCAAATTGAAATAGCTAATAGAAGAGGTCATTACCCGTCTTTCCTCACTCACCTAGCCGGTTTTAACCACAACATATTTTAGATATCGATGTAAAGCTATTTTTAAAAGAAAACCCAATATTTACCATGAACACTTAAATTAAAAAAAAAAAATTCTTCCGTGAGTCCTCATAATTATGTTTTGTTTTAAAGTTTAATACTAGGAGCATCAAATAAATTCATAATAGCTCACCTAAAACGTCAACTTTTTGTTTATTGACTTATTATAAGTATAGAGACAGGTAAAATTTAAAGATATGATCAACTTCACAGTACAATAAAAAAATAAATAAAAGAGAGAAAGTTCTTCCATTTTCTGAATAAATGCCTTACTTTATCCTCTTTCCATTGGTATACAACATATTACAAAATAGTAAATAGTTTTTCTACAAAACATGTGTAATACATAATTCGAAGTAAAGAAAACACGTTTGATGAATAAGCAAAGGTAAATTTACTATCTATAATTGCTATAATTGATACATTCTAGCGTGCTTACCTAGTTACTTTAGCTTTTTTTGTCACTGCAGTGGGTCTAGCTTATCACATTTGAGTTAATTTTAATATAATAAAAGAAAAAAAAAATTCACCATTTACTATAGCGTCAATAATTACGATTAATGTTAGGCATCAAACGTGTTTTCTTTACTTCGAATTATGTATTACACATGTTTTGTAGAAAAATTATTTACTATTTTATAACATGTTGTATACCAATGGAAAGAGGATAAAGTAAGGCATTTATTCAGAAAATGGAAGAAGAAGTGTGAAAGGTACTGACCCCCTGTACTTTTCCTCGGGTATACTGTCAAATCCTTCCCGAGAAATCTTTACCGTAAGAGCCCGGTAACTCAGGAAAAATTTAGACCCGTACACGTAACAGCAGTTGCAGCACCTTGGGTCACTCGGTACAGTGGCGGGAAAACCACTAGCGAAATCTCCCAAGGAGGGTTGGTGTCAGGCAGGCGGCCGGCTTTAAAACTATGCCAAAACTTAAAGCAAATGGAAAGGTATGATAGAATGTGCAATAGGATTAGGGCGTACCCCACAGGCGACGCGCAGGGGCAGCACCCGGCCCCTGTGGGAAATGAGCAAGGGTTGTTGCTTCAACCCGGGCGGGAGCAACGTAAGAGGTTAGTCCGGCCTGAAAGAAAGGAAGTAAGATTGAGATATGCAAGTTTGAATGTTGGGACGATGACTGGAAGGGCCAGAGAGTTAGGTGATGTACTGAAAAGAAGACGAATAAATGTAGCGTGTCTACAGGAAACAAAATGGAAAGGCACAAAAGCAAGAGAAATTGGTGAGGGTTACAAGTTTTACTATTGTGGAAGTGACGGTAGAAGAAATGGCGTGGGTATAGTGTTAGATAGTAAACTAAAGGAGAGTGTAATGGAAGTAAAACGGTTAAATGATAGATTGATAGTTGTAAAAGTTGTGATAGAAAGTATGGTACTAAATATTGTGAGCGCGTACGCACCGCAGGTAGGGTGTGATATGAGTGTGAAGGAAAAGTTTTGGGAGGATTTTGATTCGATTATGATGAATATACCAATGCATGAAGAATTATGTGTAGGAGGCGACTTTAACGGGCACGTAGGAAGAATGAAAGGAAGTTATGAAAGAATACATGGGGGATGGGGATATGGTAATCGCAATATTGAGGGAGAAATGCTACTTCAGTCCTCTACTGCATTTGACCTGGCTATAGCAAATACTTGGTTTCAAAAAAGTAAGGACCAACATCTAATCACTTACAAAAGTGGCAACCATAGCACTCAGATAGATTATTTCCTTATTAGACGTAGTAATCTCAAGTACATTAAAAACTGTACTGTGCTACCGGGAGAAGACTTGGTCTCGCAGCATAGACTCCTTATTATGGAAGTAGCCCTCAAAATAAAGCTGAACAAAAAAAAGGAGCGACCTCTCCCAAGAATTAAATGGCATATGTTAGAGAGGCGTGATTGTGCGAGTAAATTTAGAGAACGAGTCATAAATAAAATGTTAGAAATGGGACAGATGAATGAGCGAAACGTGAATGAATGTTGGAGTGAGATGGCAGAGTGTATCAGAAGTGCGGCAAAAGATATTTTAGGAGAATCAAAAGGAAGGGGTATAATAGATAGAGATACGTGGTGGTGGTCAGATGAAGTACAGAATGTGTTGAAGGAAAAGAAACTAAAGTTCAAGGATTGGCAGGGTGTGGATGAAGAGGATGTAAGTTTAAAAGCAGCAAAGAAGAATGAGTATCATATACTTAAGAAAAAAGCTAAGAAAGCCGTAGCAATAGCGAAATCTAAGGCCCATCAACACCTCTATGATTCCTTAGACAGTCCAGAAGGCGAAAAAGAACTTTATCGCCTAAACAAGTTGCGAGAGAGAAAAGCGCGTGATGTATGTCGAGTCAAGTGTGTAAGAAATGAATTGGAAACAATTCTTTCAGATGAAGATCAGATTAAAAATAGATGGAAAGAGTATTTTGAAAAATTAATGAATGAAGAGAACGAATGGAACGGTATGCTTGAGTATAAACCCGTAAATGAAGGGCTTGTGCGAGAAGTAAGTGAGAATGAAGTTAAAATAGCTGTAAGTGGTATGAAGAATAAAAAGGCAGTGGGTCCTGATGGAATTCCAATTGAGGTGTGGAAATTATTGCGTGATGCTCGGTGGAAGTGGTTGGCTTTGTTCTTCAATAAGTTGATGCTAGATGAGGTAATCCCTGAGGAATGGTGTAACAGTACACTTGTTCCCATTTTTAAAAACAAAGGTGATGTCCTGGATTGCAACAATTATAGAGGAATAAAGCTAATGTCACACACTATGAAAGCTTGGGAGAAAGTTGTTGAAAGACGAATAAGAGAGGAGAGTAATGTTACGGAAAACCAATTCGGTTTTATGCCTGGTCGGGGTACGACGGATGCCATTTTTGCTGTACGCCAGCTGTGCGAAAAATATAGAAGTGCACACAAGAACTTGCACATGGTCTTCGTCGATCTCGAGAAGGCATTTGATCGAATACCCCGTGAGGTTGTATGGTGGGCCCTTAAGGAGAAATGTGTGCCTGCAAAATATGTGCAAGTGATCCGAGCAATGTATAGGCGTTGTAGTACTCTAGTCCGAACCACAGTAGGCGATACTTGCACTTTCAATGTGGATGTAGGTGTACACCAAGGGTCAGCTCTTAGCCCTTACCTCTTCGTGTTAGTAATGGATGTTTTGACGTCGGATATACAGGAAGAGGCTCCATGGTGTATGCTGTTTGCCGACGACATTGTTTTGATTGCCGAGAGTGCCGTTGAAGTCCAGATCAGATTGAATGTATGGTGGGAAAGATTGGAGAAAGTAGGCATGAAATTGAGCAGAAGCAAGACTGAATACATGTTTTGTGATTTCGGCGGTCTCTCCGATCCCATACCCATAACTCTTGCCGGAACACCCTTACCGATCTGTTCCGATTTCCGGTACCTTGGGTCACTCATTCAAGGAGATGGGGAAATGGATAGAGTAATTACGCGCCGGATCAACTCAGGTTGGATGAAATGGCGACAGGTTACAGGAACAACGTGCGACCCACGGATGCCTCTTAAACTGAAGGGAAAAATATACAAAGCCGTCATAAGACCTGTCGTCTTGTATGGGTCGGAATGTTGGGCCACAAGGAAGGCGGGTGAAAGAAGAGTACATGTGGCTGAGATGAGAATGTTAAGGTGGATGTGTGGTGTGACAAGGATGGATAAGGTAAGAAATGAGTATATTCGAGGAAGTATGAAAGTAACGCCAGTAACTGAAAAGATGAAAGGAAACCGTTTATCTTGGTATGGGCATGTAATGAGAAGGGATGAAAACCATGTAACTAGGAGAGTAATGAATATAAATGTTGATGGATGGAAAGGAAGAGGAAGGCCGAAGAAAAGATGGATGGACTGTGTTAGAGAGGATATGAAAGAAAAGGGAGTGAATAATGATATGACGGCTGACAGGAAAGTATGGAAGGAGAAAACCATTTGCGCCGACCCCAAGTAAATGGGATAAGGGCAGGCAAAGAGAGAAAGAGGAAGAACTTTCTCTCTTTTATTTATTTTTTTATTGTACTGTGAAGTTGATCATATCTTTAAATTTTACCTGTCTCTATACCTACTTATAATAAGTCAATAAACAAAAAGTTGACGTTTTAGGTGAGCTATTATGAATTTATTTGATGCTCCTAGTATTAAACTTTAAAACAAAACATAATTATGAGGACTCACGGAAGAATTTTTTTTAAAAATTTAAGTGTGCATGGTAAATATTGGGTTTTCTTTTAAAAATAGCTTTACATCGATATCTAAAATATGTTGAGGTTAAAACCGGCTAGGTGAGTGAGGAAAGACGGGTAATGACCTCTTCTATTAGCTATTTCAATTTGGCAAACGATGTACCAAACACCCTGTATAATTATGTCCACTAAAACTCATATTTTTGTTTATAATTATGATGTATATTGTTTTTAGCTTAAGAAATAGAAATGGATTCCCAAATATTTGCATAGCTGGAAGAAACTGTTTGGGATGAAGAATCGGTATTGGATATTGATGAAAATCGTGTAGATACCGTTGCAAGTAACTGCTCCGGTATTAATAACCTCCATGAAACAGACACAGAACAATCTTCGGACGAAACTGCACAGGACAATTTATATCTTCACTTCACAGCAACGATAGTATTGATGAAGAGACGGGTATTGAAGCCAAACCCGAAATTGTAACATTATCACATTACCATTGTAGAATAGAACGTAGTGGAAGAAGGAGGACTATTCAGTTCTTTGCGCGAATTTCATCTAGATTTTTATATTTTTTAATTTTTTTTTTTTAATATTTTGCCGTTACTTGTTTCTAAGAAAAGGCCATAGTTCAGAAGACTTTTAATTTACGCATAAGTCTGCATTTTTTTATTTATTTTTGACTAAACACTTTTATTACCTAGCTAAATACCTTTCATTTGCTAAAACATAATTTTAGTTGCACTGTAGTCTTTTCCATTTAAAATAATACGATTTAAATAGTATGAGCATTTTGCTCCCGCGCGCCTATCCCTGTAACTTTTATAATGCGCCTTCTCACGGGTTAACAGCCTAAATGTAAAACTACCCTGCATGAAGTCGCAGGTTCGAACCTCAGGCCAGACAATTATTAAGGGGATGAACCAATAATTATCTTGAGCCTTTATGTAAATATTTAAATGTCTGTGAAAGTTTCTGTGACACACGTATCCCAACTCCTAGAGCGGGAGTTGTCTTTTTACGTTTTAAAAGACGTAAATCCTATTTATATGGAAATTGGATAAAATTTTAGCGACTTCATATCATTTCATAGTTTAATAATTAAATTGAATTAGTATCAACGCCTATACTTACATAATGAGCACCAGCTGGTATCAACAACGAAACTAAGCTATTAACAGTGATAGCTATAATCACGAGGATCTTGCCACCAAACCTGGTCGCAAGTTCACCAGCTGGGACCTGCAGCATAAGGTAGCCCCAGAAGAATGAAGACAGGATTAGGCCTTGTGTCTTGATGCTCCAATCAAAATGCTGGAAATAGAAAACAATTTAAGGTTAATAAAATGAGTATGTAAATTCCATAAAAAATACTTAGTGTCGGCTAGTTTTTTAATATTTAGTGATGGTGACATCGATTGATATAGGTAGAAGATATAGTATGGTATTTGAGTACTATCCAAGCACCTAACTCCATATAACTCGATCAACCTAAGGCCAGGCGCAAACGGGCCACCGACCACAGCCACTGGTGGCCAGCGACAGCCACTTAACACACTTTTTCATATATTTTGTATAGACGCATCGCAGACGTGTAGCTGGCGGCGGCCACTCACTACAAATACGCTACAACACCAGTGGCTGTGGCCGGTGGGCCGTTTGCGCGTGACTTTAAGCTATCTTTTAGAGAAGTATGCCCATGTACAGGTATGAATAAAACACCCACTTCCCACGCTCCCAGTTCCTGCGCATTTGCAACAACTTCAAGCCCAGCGAATTAGTTGCAGCGTGCTGTAGTTTTTGCTATCGTTTTGAAGTACATGGGGAGTTTCATACATAGTTATGTATTTCCATACACTTCGGATAGTACTCTACTATTATTACTAAAAACATATATCTTTGTCTAGACCAGTCTCGTAACATATCTAGTAGCTGCTATCATTGTCCTTATTTATAAGGTTACGGAAAAAAACAAACAATATGAAAGGAAATTATATATCTTACTATTGCCATTGATAGATATCTATAGGTACCCTTATCTCATCAAAATGATAAGACTTAACAAGATGTTACTATGCAATCTGTCTGATGTTATGTATGTCTGCAATTCAAAATGTAAATATTACGTTCAAAGTCCTTAACGATTGCAACACTTGGGTTTAGAAAATAATTTAAACTGTTTAGCAGCCCTTCAGTGTAGCCTTAGTGCTCTGAAAAGGCGATCCTAAAACATTTCCTACGAATGGTATCATCACGGTGCCAAGACGAATTGATATTATTTTTATATTATTATAGTTACAGATGCATTTTCCATAATGACACCATTAAGGTACCCTTCTAACACGATTGTATTCTTAGTCTTTCATCACACAGCCAAATAACCTTATTAAGTACTAATATAATTACTAATTAATAAAATACTAACATCTTCCGCATTAGGGTCTGTCATGACGACTATGGCCATGCTCATCGTGATCCTCATGCCGAAGCCGATGACGAGGGCGAAGAACCACATCAACGCCTGCACATGTCGGACGCCCAGTCCACCTGAAATTTAGAGAAAAGATATTTTAATAATATGTATTATTATATTCAATACATGTATAGCACTCTTACGTAAGTTACCCTGTAACCATAACAATAAACTCTTTCTTGGCTCGAATCCTGACATGAGTCTCATACACCAGAGAATAAGACTTGAACCAGTATTTGCTCACTTATCGCTTGGGGCTAATTTGAATCTCTTTCAATGAAATTCATCTTCACTTCTTCCTTCTAGTGATTCCTGGGGCAACCGACAGCATCGCATACTTTTATTTTATTTCTCACATATTCACACAATCACATCCCGCCATCAACTAAACAGTTTAGAGTCCCAAATAAAACCCTAAGACATTTTGGTTTCTGTAATTTTTTTTTATGAATGATCCATGTTAACTAAATTGCGTTAATATTATACTCGTAATTCGCATTAAAATATTTTCCGCTTATTAAAATTCCAAACAATATCTTGCAAGCAATAAAGATATTTGACAAACATAATATTCTACAATTGTAAAAAAAAATATTTAACTTCTGGGATTATCACAAGTCAAAAACACCTCGAATTCGACATGCCTATTTATACGGAGAACATTAGTATTATCTTATTTAAAACGTTTAATTGCGTCACAATGAACTATAGAAACCTATTGTCCATAACCTTGTAAATGTAAATAGCAAACAATGTAACTGAAATGAAGTAAGTTTTTAACTTACAATAGAGAGCTCTCGACAAAACCACTTATTAAACTTAGGTCACTTATGTAAACACGTGGTATATCCCATCTTATTAATATTATAAGTGGGAAAGTTTGTAGGTACGACTGTTTGTTACTCTTTCACGTAAAAAATATTAAATGGATTTAAATGAAACTTTGCAATAGTAATACTTTATACATCTAAATAACACATGCAACAATTTATTAAGATATTGTGTGAATTCTCTAAAACACGAAGACGAAATCGCGGACACTATTCTATAATTATTTACAACATAATTTATTAATACAATTTAATAATAATTACATTTCCCAGATGAGAAACTGCACGGAAACATAGTCACTATTACACTAAGTATTATCAGAACGATTCGTTGAAGATAAATACATGAAGTAAAATGAGTTAGGTAGTCAATCATTTGATTCTTTTATACATTTCTTCTATGAGGATACTATTTGGCCATGACTAGTACGGTACGGTCAGCAACATGAAGGTAAGTTCCTCAGTACAAACTGTGTAATGTTTGTCATTGTACTGTTGGAGGTGTGAAGACTATGTTGTGATTGTTGTGTAGGAAGTGCAATGATAGTATATTAATTAATATAACTATATAAGTATTTATTGGCTTAAAGTCGAATCAATGAACAAGAGTGTATGATTTTGTTTTTGTGATTGTATGTACTTAGAGTGAAAAGTGCAAATAACTATTCATCAAATCAAATCAAATCAAAATTTCTTGTACAAAAAGTAAGTATTAATTTACTTCATATAAAAATTAATTTTTAACAAAATGTTTAAAAAAATTAATTAATAAATTTAATCAACTTCTAGTTCCATTTAAGGAGGTAACAAATAGTTTAAATCGTATCACTCTCTTCAAGAGTCTAGAAATTATATAAACGACTCCTATTGCATTTTTTGTCACTTTGTTGTCATTTGATGGGACCCCGGCACATTTGCCCACAAGCCAAGTCGATGCGAAAATAAAGGGCCTCTAATAGGTTTCTCGGCGGGAAGCCGATGGATGAGGGAGGCACAAGACCGCACAAGGTGGCCATACTTGGAGGAGGTCTATGTCCAGCAGTGGACCTCGATTGGCTGATATGATAATGATGATGATGAACAGATTTCTCACGGCAAAAAATGAACTTCGAAACAGGAAATTTTTCGGACTGAATTTCATTACTTAAATGTTTAATTCTGAAAACTTTAAATTTAAATATTTTTGTTTGTCCATTAAATACAACGTATTACCTATACCTACCTACTAGAACAGTTTAAAATTTCGCGTAAGTGAATCAGTATTTCAGCTGAATAAATAAAATATTTTAATTGTTTTAAGCATTTTTGTGTCTAAATACAGTAATTATATTAAGACTAAATATTTAATTGTTATCACAGTAGTTTAAAAAAACTATATTTCCTTATACAAAACTGTGTATAAACGAATGAACTTAGGTAATGTTGCTAGTTTCTTATTGTTATTTCAACTGGCACAGGTTTATTTCTACCTACTTAAATATTATAATTAATAATTGTTAAAAATAAACGTTTTGTCTATTTAATTAAGTGTAACTAGGTACGTGGTTTATTTTTAAAAACAACATAGTATTTTATTTTATAGTGTCCAAACTAATCTGATTTCTTGTCAATAGTGCCCATGTCCAGCAGTGGACTGCAACAGGCAGTTGATTGATTGATTGAGTTTTCAGATTTTCTCTATCGTTAGCTTCGTGGATTTTAAAATGTTACAGTAAGCGACAACTAACTCAGCCGGCATTAAGTTGTTATGGATAGCTAGTTGACCACATCTATGGTGTAGTGGTTATATAACATGACTGCTACGCAGAGGTCTCGGGTTCGATTCCCGCTCAATGCAAATCTTTGTGTGCATGAACATGATTGTTTGCATTGGTCTGGGTGTTTTCTATGTATAATTTATGTATGTATCCGTTGTCTAGTACCCATAGTACAAGATTTGCTTAGTTTGGGACTAGATGACGTTGTGTCCAAGTGTTAGATATATTTATAGTTGCGCAAATGTCGAACTAAATGGCGATTGGCGTGGAACAGTCTGACCAACTTATCTGTGAACTGAATGGTGGCGTCGTTTCAGTGTTCCTAAAAAAATAATTGACACTTGTCAATAAAATGAAATTTCTACAAGACGCCAGTAGTTTTAATTTTTGCCACTTCACAGAAAAGGTCTTTAGCGGGTGTTTTATTTGTTCCTGTCATGCGCGAACTTCTTTAGTAGCTAACTTTAGGTCGGCTAAGTTAATTCGCAAATAGGCACTGTACCTACTTATATTAAAAAATAGTTGTCTCAAGGGAAGTTGTAAAAGCCAACTACTTAAGCGAGTGCTCGCAGACAAAAAGACAAGGAATACTCAACATGTCTATGTTCAGTATTCCTCGTCTTAAGAGTCTGGCTATTCCTCTGTGTCTGATAAGGTACCTCCTACTTATATGGAATTAATGGGTTATGATTATGCTAATGATATTAAGTAAAGAATAATAGTTATTTGAAACAAAGCAGGAATAAAACTATTTTTTTATTTCAGGTAACACAGAAATCATCTACAATGACGGTTTTAGGTAAGTCATAGTTTTGTTAAGTTTATTATGCAAAACGACAATTAACATGATAATATACCCCACCAGATATTGACAATGACAATAACAATACTTTTGGATACATTTTACGCATTTTAAAGAAAAAAACGATAAAACTTGAAATGTTTCAAAAATTGTTATACTCTTTGGAGTTATACTTGACTAATCTTTAGAAATAGGATTATAATAACATGCATTATGTGCATGAAATGTTTGGAAATAGAGAATATAATAATATTATTATCATAATTTGAAAAATGCTATGAAAAATCTATCTAATAGGCATACGTACCTGGCTAGCAACACTAACATCGATCATCAATAAGTCAAATCTAGAGCGTTAATATTGTTGGCTGTCCTGTACTGCATACTTCGAACATATTCGGCTAAGTCATATTGAGTCCCGTCTAAAAAAAGAACCTAGTCAAGGACCAATATTAAATTATTTTTTTCTTGGAAAGAGAGAATTCCACACCGAAACTCGAAAATAATTATAAGGTATTTTGTAGATATGTGATAGTTATAATAGGGAAGACTATGTAATAATTATTGTTTTTGTACCACACAAATACATAAACTTAGTTCTTACTTAATTTTAGATAAAGTACCTAGATGTGCAAAACTGCTTTGCCTTATCTTCATTCATACAGTTTTTAGAATAAGTAATTAGTAAGATGTAAAAATAGTAATAAAAGTAATCTGTTTTTCTTTAGTTTACTAAAATATTAAATTCTTTATCTATGTAAATATAATCCCTGATTACTCTAATTATGTTATAAAAATCTCGACTGATAATAATATAATCTCTAAGATGTTAATGTGACATTCACTACTTTAATGTTAGCAAAAAAATATAATTAATAATTTTGTAAAAGTTATCATCTTAAGAATAATCCTTTCTTCTTAAGATGATAACTTTACAATTAGGATAATAATATTATGTTACCTACTATATAAATATGACTTAATAACTTATTTTATCTAAGAGTAATTATCATTAGGTTTTATATAAATAAACACTTAAAGTGTTGCATTATTTAATAATGTGTCTCTTCATATTTAATTCAAGTACTTACTTGAATTTGTCTTAAACAGAGATAATACGATAAGTGCTTATCATCCGTCTACGACGTGAGGCGTCTGCTAACTACTAAGTAACTCTAAAACCTAATATAATTTCCTTGCTAATTAAATTAATAATTAATTTAATTGCTTATTTATTACTTTATATTTTAATTATTTTCATCTTTCTAAAGAAAGATAAATATTTGTGTGATATGTGGAAGCAAAACAGTCCGTTTTTCTTATTTTCTGGACTGTATTCGCTTTCCATCCAATTTGATCTTTTATAAAAAAAATAATATAAAAAGGTACCAAATATTGTCCTTGTATTTTCATCAAGCAAGAGACAAAACACTTTGATTCACACATTTTAATACTCTTCCCGAAAGTAATCAATGGCCATCCTCTAAAACTAACTCGTATACAAACTTCTCATACATCGACAAGCATCTTGTGATTGTCTTTGAATTATGATAGTAACAATCTAGAGCGTGCTAAGTTAGTTCTAAATTTGTACAAGTAACTTAGTTTTACGTGTAGTGATGCAATAAGAGTGGACAAAACCGATTGGTGCAATGGTAAGACGGCGGGTTATATGTGGTCTATGAGTGAGTTTTGAGGTAACGAACATAAAAAAAATAGCTACAGAATTTCGGTCGAGCTTTCATAAGAAACTTATAAAATCTTGATCTAATCAACAGACATATTATTATTGCCATAACTGTTCGACTTATGCAAGGATACACTTCTAACAGCCGCTTTCAGGCAACAATGCACCGAGGGTTTTATGTTTTCAAGTTAACTAAACATAAAATTAGGGGACACAAAGTATTTACATGGTTCAGACAATCATTAATGGATTGCATTGCATATACATAGTCTGGCCATAAATACTGTTACAATTAAAAATAAGAAAGATATTACATTTGAATTTGGAATCTGTCATTTTTATACGATTGTTCATTGTATTTTCTAATTTTGGCGCCAATACATTGTACAATATTTTGCTATATTAAAATGGAGTGGGGTGATAAAGAAAACCGAATCGCTGTGATTGCATTACACAAAGTTGGTATGGAGCCGAATGTAATTTTTAAAACTCTCCATACGCTTGGTATTAGTCAAATGTTTGTGTACCGGGCTATTAATAGGTACAATGAGACCTTCTCTGTTTGTGACAGAAAAAGATCTGGCCGTCCACGTAGTGTTCGTACGAAAATGGTGGTCAAAGCAGTAAGGGAAAGAATTCGAAGAAATCCTGTCCGAAAGCAAAAGATTTTATCTCGGGAGATGAAGATAGCACCCAGAACCATGTCACGCATTTTAAAAGATGACTTAGGACTTGCAGCCTATAAGAGACGCACTAGTCATTTTTTAACTGATAATTTAAAAAAGAATAGGGTGGTAAAATTGAAGCAACTACTGAAGCGGTACGCAAAGGGAGGTCACAGAAAAATTTTGTTTACGGATGAGAAAATCTTTACAGTTGAGCAACATTTTTACAAACAAAATGACCGTATTTATGCTCAAAGCTCTAAGGAAGCTTCCCAATTAGTCGACAGAGTGCAACGTGGGCATTATCCGACTTCAGTGATGGTTTGGTGGGGTGTTAGCTATGAAGGAGTGACTGAGCCATATTTTTGTGAAAAAGGTATCAAAACATCGGCACAAGTGTATCAAGATACCATTCTTGAGAAGGTAGTTAAACCCCTTAACAACACCATGTTCAATAACCAAGTATGGTCCTTCCAACAAGACTCAGCGCCGGGTCATAAAGCTCGGTCCACGCAGTCTTGGTTGGAAATGAACGTTTCGGACTTCATCAGAGCTGAAGACTGGCCGTCGTCTAGTCCCGATCTTAATCCGCTGGATTATGATTTATGGTCAGTTTTAGAGAGTATGGCTTGCTCTAAACGCCATGATAATTTGGAGTCCCTAAAACAATCCATACGATTGGCAGTGAAGAATTTTCCCATGGAAAGAGTGCGTGCTTCTATTGATAACTGGCCTCAACGTTTAAAGGACTGTGTTGCAGCCAATGGAGACCACTTCGAATAAGCTTTTTATATTTTGAATTGTTTTATATTTATGTATTAAACTAACACACTGTAAAAGTAATAAATATTATTTGCAATAAAAAAAAATGTTTTTTCTTCGTAACAATATATGGCTAGACTAGGTATAATTCTATCGTCTGCGTGGTATTCGAATTCGCGACCTCGTGGACTCAAGGACTCTTTGCCACGGAGGCAGCTGAGTCTAATACAACCAGTGATGATAGCATAGTCTAGTAGCGATTTAAAGGGTGTCCGTATTCCAGACGTATTGCAAAAAAGTCGAGACTTTCATTATGGTATCAATATAATTATGTAAATAATGTACCAAATCACAGGATCGTTTCTATAGTACTCACATGTCTTTCAACATACTTATATATTTTAATTTATAACTCACTTGGTTTTTTGGCACCTAACACATTTATAATAGTCATTTTGTTCGTAACACGAGCACTTATTTTTCCTTACTCTTATAATATAATATTTTTATGTACTATTTACGATGGTAGGCATATTTGCACCACTTAACTATCGACATGTTGATATTTTACGATAGTGTCAATGAGATTAAGGCTCTGAATGATAACGACTTGTGATTTTCTTCTCAATACGGTTAGTTCTGAGAGAAAGATAAAGATAATATCATCCTCATGGCGTCTCTCTTTGTGCCAATTAAGTAATCTTTCTAGGTATTTTCTATAGTATTTAAACAAAGGCTTTGAAGATTCGATTAAGGTTTTTGACGTTCAAACTACCTACTATCTCCCTGTTTTTAAAATCGTTTAAGGCTTGAATGAAAGGGTCAATACGTTGCATGTACTTAGTAAGTGTTATGAGACTGCGTATATTATAAGTCCGTTCATTAATATTTAATTAACTTTTTACTTTATAAAATAACAACCTTTTAAACATAATTAGCTATACTTGATAAAAAACGAATGTTATAAAGTGATAGTTTTATACATACGAGTATAGATAATCTTTACATATATTTTTTTAAAGACATATTTATTTTGCTTTTGGGTAAGGGCCCTGAGTATTTATTTATTTATTTTATTTAAGTTCCAAACATAAATCATACATAAAATGTTCACTAAGGTGCAGCATAAATCTGTTAAGGTTAGGTTAGGTAGTTAGTGGCAGGGACTTTCAAAGATCAGAAATTAACGTACACTAAAAGCATCTAGGGTAATAAAGCGTCGCGGGGACTTTTACAAACTTCAATTATTTACTTTTTATAAAACATTACCGAATATTTTAATTAATATCAATAAATAACTAAAATGAAGCTTATTAATAACCCATCTGAATTGATGTGAATACTAATGATATTATTGTAATTAATCTATGCATCAATCCATAATGAAGATCGATCAAACATTATTTAATTAATATTATATCACAATGAATGATCGGTAACACGATATCGGAACTTTTATTTCCCCATCCAAACATTTTTATAAATATTATAGGGATGGACCATTTTTTACACAGTAAGTATCTACATTATAATACAGTTCACTCTACACAGTCTAGTAATTGTATAGACATTTTACAAAAATTAAAAGGGTAGTAAAATGTAAAACAGTATTTTTTTTTTTTGCTCATGTATTTACCATAGGCGTTTTATAATAGATTTATCAATTTATGGTTATTTTATGACTTTTATTTCACGCAAGATATAGTAACAACTCTATATCGCCACAGGTTGCACTGCCCGTGGTCTGCTGACGAAAAGTCAAGCAAAATAAAGCCTAATAGCGTGCAATAAATAAATGTCTAATTTTGAAATGAGAAATCTATAATAATGTCCTAGGTCCTTTGAAAGTTAAATAAACACACAAATTATGATTATTACATTATTATATTTTCTTGTAAAATTGTTACATTATCACATCTAAGATATTACTGATAGGTAGTTTATTTTTTAGCCGTGCTTACGAACAAATTGCCTAAAACTAAAACACTATTGGACTACTAATTTAAAAAAAAAACCTTGTTAAAAGCGCCTGTCAGAATTATTGCCATCTTACTCGTTAGTAGAAAGTAAAAATATTGCCAGTATTTACACTCACAATTAATTTTAAAGTGTGTTAACCCTAGATTCATAACCATTCGTCTCACGGAACGCGCAAAACACCAATTTGTTTCTACTGTTTCCAGTAAAAGAGATAGAAAGCTGTGCTCCTAAGTACCTTTCTAAAACATTGGACCGCTAGTGTCGGGAGTGCGCTTGCCTTGTAGTTACGTCCAATTAGCGTGTTATAGACCTTTGGTCGTCTGAGAGACGAATATTTATGAATAGTGTAACTATTGACTACATTGATTGTTATTTTTGAAAATCATTTTTTGACGAGTTCTGGTTTCATAAATTAAAAGTAAGTATGTGATATTATTATACACTAGTTCTTACGTATTATATAATTTTTCAAAGTGTATAATTACGTGAATAGTTATTCATTTCGTCTAATTTTATTTTAGAATGAAGGATTGACTATCTGAATTGTTGATCTGGTTCTGATGATGATGGTTTTACCAGCGAGCAAAGAAACGTTGACTTGAGTGATGTCATGTGGAATAACAGGAGACTATCCCGACAGTTTTGTAAAGAATATTCCAGAAAAGTTGACTGAACCGTGGTTACGTAAAAGGCGCAAAATGCCAACTTTGAAGAGATGCCTAAAAAGGAAAATCATTGAAGTTTTAGGTAAAACGCCTACCATTGCTACATCTGGTTCAAGTAGTACCTAAAAAACTATTTGTGGTCATTGTGAATATAAAAAATGTCGTATGACAAGTTTCCAACAGTAGTCATGTAAAAAGTTTATGTGCTGGGACCATTGCGGCCTCGTATGTGTGAAATGTGGTGATGAACCTTAATTATTATTAATTCATTACTTTTTTTATAACCCTAAAAAACATATCTAACCAGTGCCATGATTAATTTCTTTTGTTTTATTTAAAAATACTGATAAACCTCTCATTTAAATTTAGTCGTCTGAGAGACGAATGCTTATGAATAATGTTCGTCTTAGATATGGTTATGAATCTAGGGTTAAATATAATTGCACCATACTGACTTAATTATATCGCGTCCTTGTGTTTGCTTTCTCTACGTTTTTTACGGTTTGCATTTCAAAAGTAGTCGTATCATTAGTTGGTAACAATTGATCTTATACAATTTAAAAATATAACAAGTTTGACAGAAAATTTAAATATTTAAAAAAACATTATCCCTACTGTTCTTTATTTATTTATTTAAGCCTTTTTAAGAGTAAAAATCATATTATTATTTATTTTAGCGCTAAAAGAAGTGAGTCTCTTTTAGGTTAATCTCGTAACTTAAGTGCATAATATAGCATCTGGATCCCATAGCTTGCAGACAATGAACCAATAAAATGATGGCAACCTTGTCATTTTTTTAAATGTTTATTTATTGTAACCTAAAAGACTAAACTGTTTTAACTATAAGAAAACTGCAAGAGTCAAGCCATAACAAGAAATGATGATGCTGTAACAACAGACAAACCTATTTTTAATATTAAACGTGATTGTTATTATGTAGAACTTGGGTGCGCCAGATTATTTTGCATATCTGATGTAAATTTAAACTTGTATTTTAATTTTGTGTACGAATTCATCTAATATATTAATAATAATAATGCTTTATTACCAATCGGCGACTAGTCTGAGGGACAACACGTTTTAGGCTTCGTGAAGTGGCGCCGTTCTAATAATAAAAAGCAAAACAAGTTAATTCTAAGTTCTGATACCTAAAATTGTAGCGCTAAAGTCAGTCACCTTGGTGCTATATTATTTATACATATACTTACTTACTCGTTCATAGGAAATAATAGTATAGTAAGTAGTCAATCAGACTTATGAAATACAATATAGCTCAATACAATGTAATAAGTATAAATACTGAATGTAAGAAGTTTTATTACAATTTAATACTTACTTAAGTAGGTAAGTAATCATAATAATGATAAACTTAGCAAGCTAAACATTTATTGCACACGTGTTGCTGTCTTTTATTTACTAAGCTATGTTGTTTATATATATATAACAGTTTTAGTCACATGGCGGTCGCGGTAAAAACAGCCGCGGCGCGGGTTCGAACCACACGCTAGACAAATTTTTTTTTCAAACCAAATCATTGTCCTGAGCCTGTATATTCTATAAGCTATTAAATTGATGTTTGTGAATAGTATAAAGGGCGTCTATCCCCTCATTAGGCATCTATCCTTCTTCGTATTTTCCCAAAAAAAGGGTTAAACTATGCAAAACCTGTAACTGATAGCTATAAAAAAATGGCTACAATTCAAGATGAATGATTAAGCCAACCCACAGTCATAAAAAATATTCATTTTAATGAATGTTTTTTAAATTAGAAGACTATTTCAAAAAGTGGAGCGTCTATCCCGGTTTTACTCTAATTGATTTTTGTTTCATACGATAAGACAGTTTCCACCTAGCGTAGATAATAGAATCGTAAAGAAACACCTATTTTGTTTTCTTTTATCGATAAAATTTGATTGTGTTATACCTAATACATTGCTCATTATTTATTCGAACTACTCGTACTGGTTGTGTCTAGGAAGCAACATATCCTATAAATACAGTTTTCATATAGAAAGTTGTCCTGTTTCTAACATAACATCGTCACACCTACTATAGACGAGAACATAATTTATTTTTAAAACAGTTCTGGTTTTTGGTGGGATTCTTTTACATTAGCGCTTGTCTAGCATAGGTACATCTACAGGAGTTGAAAGTTGAGGAAAGAAAAGGAGATGACGAGGCTACAAAAAAGAAAAAGTATTTCTTAGGAATCGAATATGGCATGTTCGTTTATTGCAACCATAAGAATAAGAATACAACGATAACGATTTTATTATGTTCAATACTATGCTTAATGTGAAGAAATTTAGAATGCGTTAGGAATTTTAGATAAGGTGAATTACCCGTTTACTATTTTGATCTTTCAACAAAATTGCATCAGTCGGGAATTGGGAAAGATCAATGCGGCTGATAACGTAAGAAATATTATTCATAACGTGTCTAATAATATACTTTTCTTAGCTAAAGTATAGGTTCATTTTGCGTTTATAATTTTTTTTTTAAATATGTTGTTTGTAAAATATGTGTAAACATATTGAATACGTATTCTTAGAAATATTAAAGTAACAGTTTGTATGCATGTGAAATAAAACTAGTCTTCAGATACCACGTTGCTTTCCTGTTCTGCGTAAAAAAATTCTTCTTTGATGTGAGAAATATTGACTGTTATATAGACCTCTTTTAGTAGTTTCCTTTTCAGATGGAATGAAATACGGTTCACATGAGACAGGATTCGACAACCAGCGGAACAATAATTATGAATAAGTGCATTAAAAAAACTATAAATTGTAATTAATTTATCAAAATATTTATGTTATTTTTACTATTAAAATATTTAACAATAATTTTGAAGGCTATTATGGTAAGATAATTTTGGAGAATACTAACAAATACAGTAAGTACCTAATGTAACTTTAAGTTATAACATAAGCAGTAAGTATTACGCGGTAGGAAGTTGTGCGATGTATTTAGGGTAGGTTGCCTCACACAACTATTGTTCATAGAAACTACACTGTGGACTTTGTAAGGATATGTTGCAGATTATGATTTATTAGCCACTATTTTGTCTGCATATTCTGGAAAATTTATACCATATCCTTATAAATAGCCCACATGATAATCTGATGTATAAGCTATACTTATTATTGTACATATCCGTGTGGCGACGGAGTAAGAATACAATATGTCATCACTCCATCTCATCCCATGGGTGTCGTAAAAACCGACTAAGGGACTAACCGTAAATATTATCTTTACGCAGTAAAAAGAAGAAAAAATTTAAATTAAACCCTATACCAATCCGTCTGGCCAGCGTGGCATTAGTAGGCCAAGTATCCCAATATATGTAATATCCCGGCCAATCCCACGGGAGGAGGCCCGTCCCTGCAGTGGGATATGAATGAGCTGGATGATTATTTATGATTATTGTAAAGTTTCATTAATATCCATTTCGTAGTTTTTCGTGAAATAGTAAAAAACACTTACAGTATTTCGGGTTTAATAAACTTAGGAGTTGTTTTTAACCGACGTCAAAAACAGCAAGGTATTCAATACAGTTGTAGTTTTTTTGTAATAACTGTTAACTCAGAACTCAGTAGTATCTTTATGAACTTGTAAATAATGTTTTTATGTTTTATAGTAATGGGTCGGAAGTTGTTACTAAGTAAACTTTATTAAATAGTTTTTATCTTAACAAATATAAACTGATGTGTGAAAGTCATTCATTTGAATGAAAACAACAAAGTCGGAAATCTTCCAATAGAAAAGGTTTTGTAAACAACATAATAAATTAATTTAATTAATGATAACAATATAAATAATCAGCCAATCAATGTAAGGCGGGCTAGGTTCCTTTTTACACGCTTTCATAGTAAGGTGTAGCGGTTGTAGTATCAGACTGCAACGCAGAGGTCTCAGGTTCAAATCCCATTTAATGACAGTTTGTGTTAGCATGAACATGAATGTTTAAATGCAATTTTATGTATGAAAAACCGGCCAAGTGTGTGTCAAATTCAAGCACGAAGGGTTCCGTATCATTGGTTTATGAAATTAATGGCCTTTTGTTTTTTGTATGAAGGATTACGCGGTAATAAGCGCATTTTTGAAGAAGTATGTTTTTGATGAAAAAAACCTTTTTGAATTTCAGTTCTAAGTATGGGGAGCACCCAATATTTGGACAGATGGACAGACAGGCATGACGAATCTATAAGGGTTCCGTTTTTTGCCATTTGGCTACGAAACCCTAACAATAATTATTTTTAATAAAAATAAAAGGTGTACTTGACGTCTACCTACTATAATCTTCCTGCCAAGGTTTTTCCCAGGAACTGTATTATGGGGTCTTTCAAGAGAGGAGGCATAGCTCTTTAAAGTGTTGGTAGTGCGCGTGTGATTCCTGTGGTGATGCATACGCCCGCAGGCTACTAAGCTGTAACCACTTTCCATGAGGTGGATACTATAATATGCTTGTTTGCAATATAAAAAAAACCCCACTTACTATGTTATGTTTTTCAGTATTCTAGTATCCACAACTGTTTATTTACATAACTGATGTTTACTTGATATATTATAAAACATGCCTTATTTATTGCAGAATAAAGGTTTCTTTTATTTATTATTTTTATTTATATAACGTTTTGTTATTAACTGAAATAGTTGGAGGTACCAACTACGTGCGTCGTGACAAATGTACGTTTGTTACTTTAGCACTTAGTTCTTGGGAGGAACCTTTAAAAACACACACATTTTTGATACACTTAAATCCGTACCATCGAAATCTTATCGTAATTGGTTGGGTAGGTACCTCAGTAATTTCATTTTCGTCTCAAAAAATATGGAATTCTGATAAGCATCAATGGAAGTTAAAATGCATAAGTTGTATAATCGATATCAACACTGGTATGGAAGTCGGTTTTTATTCATAAAATAATTTCAAGCCACTAAATGATATGATGTTTAATAAAAACAAAACCAGCTTATTTAGATATTTGCTTTTATGTGGTGTTTCCGAGAAACAAAACGTGACTTCAGCCTTAAAACTAATTTATGTCACAAAACCGGTGACATTGGCATTTTAATTTGTATTTTTTATATAAATTAGAATATAACCAAATCAATTTAAATTTAGTAAACACACGCTTACCTGGAGGTTTAATTTTGATTTCTGTTTCCCTAAGAAGCACAGTTTCTTCGTACACCCTTCGTTCCGTACCACTGTTTGGAAAACCTTTATCCATATTACGTATTTCCGCATGATTTTGGACACCAGTAATTAAATTATTTTTATTAGAATGATCGTGTTTCATTTTGTTTATAACATGCGTGTCCTTATGTCAATGATCGCGTGTATACTGGACAGAACAAGTAGTCTAATGTTGATCGGTGAGCAACTTGTTCAGACTGTTAACTTAAGATGTCAACGTAACACCTGCGTAACGGACAAAACAGACCAGACTGTAGGTACCTTGTTTATGCGTTCAATGCATGCAAGTAAACAACACGATAAACTGTTGACACATTGTTTTTTTTTTAACATAGAGATGGAACCATACAAAAACACAAGTTTGTTCTGTATTATTTTATTTTCCGTATGGTGTCGAAGAAAGTGTTCATGATGTTACCCTTCGATTTTATATACTTACTTGAAGGGTGTCGTAAAAGACGAATAAGTAAAAGCTCACCTGATGTTATCTTTATGAAAACTAAAGGACGAAAAGCAAATTGTGGTTATCCTAATCTAATTATGAACCTGCCGCGAAAAAAAATTATGATTAGGGAAGAAGAAGGAACTTGTTAAAAAAATCAAGTTCTGATGTGTCTGCTATGATTAGTACAAAGGCTGAAGCCAAGAGGCACAGAAAGGAGAAAAGGTAGAATTTAAGAAAGCAACCAGTGTAGTAAGCCATAGGCAATATAACTGAATAGGTTACCATTATTTAAAGAAAAAAGTTAACTCTTGCTTCTAGTCATTTTAAACGCCTTCGCACGTTTAACCTTTGCATGTTTTAGCTTGTTGATTATTTTAATGGCTTTAATAAAATTTATAAAATTAAAAATGTTTATTAGGTAATACTGACAGCGTTAAGACCATTTATCCTTTTTGTGGCAAGTTATAATATTGATATTCTTGTAAAATAAAATTACTGTAATATTATCAATCATTTACTCTCGCCCCTGGCTACAGAATAAATTAACCACTACTTTTTGACCCGGCCAGTCTCCTTTAACATTCCTGAGATAAAAAATACATTTGCTTAAAGCTTCATCTAGATAATATAATTTATTCTAGTGTTGTAGTATTCAATGTGTGGATTAGTACTGGTGGTTAAAATGAGGAAAATTTATGCTTCAGATTGCGACAAGATGACCGTTCAGAATGTAATAGAAGATCTAAAGCCTGGTAAGAACCTGAGTCTAATAAAATTGAAATACCTAATCCCATTAATGCTTCTATCCTGCAAAAAAATACTTTCCAAATACTGTGTCTTGTTTGAAATCAGAGTAGATTTTTTTCGTGTTTTCAATTTTTAGTCGGGCTTTTTACTATTTGACAATTTTTTACTTTGTCCATTAATACACTACACATAATACAGCTATAAAAACGGATATTATACATCAATGGATCTTTTCAATGGATCTTAGTGGACATAGGGTTAATTTCAGCGGGTTTGGGAATCCGCCATGTTCAGACTTTAATGTGGTTCCTTGCAAAGTTGATCGGATACAATGAGAGTCAACATGAGTATGGCCATAGTTGTCATGACTGACAGCGCTTTAGAAAATGTAAGTATTATCAGTAACTAGCGGTCCGTCCCGCTTCGCACGGGCATTATTTTCCCGCTTTTCTGTTCAATTTTTTTCTGAATTTTCTTTGCTATAAACCTTACAGAGCAAGAGACCCTTCCAACGAATGCAAAATCGTGGAAATCGGTTCGTGCGTTCTGGAGTTATAGCATCAGGAAGGAAAACCCGACTTATTTTTATATAGTAGATTGATAATTTAGCGACAGACTAAAAGTACAAGATAGGTCCTGCGAATATCATCTTAATTGTCCTAAGCGTAATTAAAGCACTACAGTGTCTAGCACTGTGGCCAGCTTAATAACTATACTTATATAGCATACCCTCAGTCGAAGAGACCCATTCTTGCAGTGGCACGTTCATAAGTTACCATGGAAGTAAGCAAAATATTATAGACTAAAGCAAGTGTTCTTTGCTGGATAAGACTAGATAGAGACTTAATACTATTATAAACGGGTCTTACTCGCGGTATATACTATATCCTAGATACTGGTAAGATAAATACCTAGGTTTTTCTCCGACGTTTCGGCCGACTTGCAAGGGCCGTGGTCGCGGAGGGACTGGTGTCAGCGGAGCGTCGTCCTTGTGAAGTGCGGGGAATAGAATCTACCCACACTTTGTTGACATTTTGAGTATTCGCCGTATTGTAGGTATTTCGACACACTACACTAATGACGTCTCCCGGTTTTTGAGCTGCAACACTGTGATGATGTTTACACTTGCTGATGACTGGATTCCATGTAGTAGATAATCTATATCCGTCCTCCCGGTTGAAATTATTGTGTTTTTTGATTTCAACCGCTTCACGTACTATCCTGGAGTAATAGTGACGCTCGGTGGATAAGACCTTTGGGTTGTGTAACTCTATCCAGTGGTTAGTTCCAGACTCCAACAAGTGTTCAGCTATTGCAGACTTGTGGGTTTGTCGGTTTTTCACAGCCGCGATGTGTTCCTTGACCCTTTCCGCTATTGTCCGTTTGGTCTGTCCGATATAGGAACTACCACAGCTGCAATCAACCTTGTAGACGCCAGGTGTTTGTAAGGGAATGACATCCTTTGGGCTGCGCAGATTGTGTGCTACCTTAGAAGGCGGACTATATACAGTCTTAATGGAGTATTTCTTTAGTACTGTTCCAACTTTGTCCGTTACTCCTTTTAAATAAGGCATATAAGCCGGCACTCTGCTAACCTCGGGTTTACGGTCCTTCCTCTTAGGACGGTGTATCTCGTTTCTGTATCCGTTGCTTCTCAGAACCTCCTGAACATGTGAGAGCTCACCACTTAAATGTTCAGGGTCACAAAGGTCATACGCTCTGTTTATTAACGAGGCGACAACGGATTCCAAGTGTCGCGGGTGATGATGCGAGTGAGCGTTCAGATACCTGTCCGTGTGTGTCGGTTTTCTGTATACAGTGTGTCCCAGGGTACCATTTTCTTTCACTGTCACTTTTACGTCAAGAAAGGGTAACGACCCGTCTACCTCCATTTCAAAAGTAAATCTGATGTTCGGATGTATGGAGTTCAGTCTTATTGCGAATTGTTCTACGTCTTGCTTGTTCCCCTTCATGATACAGAATACATCGTCGACATACCTCTTCCATAGCTTGACTGCCTCCATGTCTATGGACTCTTCGAAGTATTCCATCCAGATGTTAGCCATGACCGGTGCTACTGGGCTACCCATGGCGACTCCGTCGATCTGAAGGTAATGCTGTCCACGATATAAGAAGAAGTTACCTTCTAAGCAATGCTTTAGTAGAACTGTATATTCTGTAGACAGACCGTTTTCCCTTAATTTCCTCTCAACGACATCAAGGCAATCTTGAATGGGAACATTGGTGAATAGTGACTCCACATCAAAACTCACCATCACCTCACCTGGTTCCTTTTTCACGCTCTTGATTATTTCAATAAAGTGACGAGAGTCTTTCACGTAAGATGGCGTCCTACCTACTAACGGTTGTAGTACCTTGCTTATGTGTTTCGCCAAAACATATGTGGGTGAATTTATTTGGCTCACTATAGGTCGCATTTGGCGAAACACATAAGCAAGGTACTACAACCGTTAGTAGGTAGGACGCCATCTTTACTGACATAATCAAGAGCGTGAAAAAGGAACCAGGTGAGGTGATGGTGAGTTTTGATGTGGAGTCACTATTCACCAATGTTCCCATTCAAGATTGCCTTGATGTCGTTGAGAGGAAATTAAGGGAAAACGGTCTGTCTACAGAATATACAGTTCTACTAAAGCATTGCTTAGAAGGTAACTTCTTCTTATATCGTGGACAGCATTACCTTCAGATCGACGGAGTCGCCATGGGTAGCCCAGTAGCACCGGTCATGGCTAACATCTGGATGGAATACTTCGAAGAGTCCATAGACATGGAGGCAGTCAAGCTATGGAAGAGGTATGTCGACGATGTATTCTGTATCATGAAGGGGAACAAGCAAGACGTAGAACAATTCGCAATAAGACTGAACTCCATACATCCGAACATCAGATTTACTTTTGAAATGGAGGTAGACGGGTCGTTACCCTTTCTTGACGTAAAAGTGACAGTGAAAGAAAATGGTACCCTGGGACACACTGTATACAGAAAACCGACACACACGGACAGGTATCTGAACGCTCACTCGCATCATCACCCGCGACACTTGGAATCCGTTGTCGCCTCGTTAATAAACAGAGCGTATGACCTTTGTGACCCTGAACATTTAAGTGGTGAGCTCTCACATGTTCAGGAGGTTCTGAGAAGCAACGGATACAGAAACGAGATACACCGTCCTAAGAGGAAGGACCGTAAACCCGAGGTTAGCAGAGTGCCGGCTTATATGCCTTATTTAAAAGGAGTAACGGACAAAGTTGGAACAGTACTAAAGAAATACTCCATTAAGACTGTATATAGTCCGCCTTCTAAGGTAGCACACAATCTGCGCAGCCCAAAGGATGTCATTCCCTTACAAACACCTGGCGTCTACAAGGTTGATTGCAGCTGTGGTAGTTCCTATATCGGACAGACCAAACGGACAATAGCGGAAAGGGTCAAGGAACACATCGCGGCTGTGAAAAACCGACAAACCCACAAGTCTGCAATAGCTGAACACTTGTTGGAGTCTGGAACTAACCACTGGATAGAGTTACACAACCCAAAGGTCTTATCCACCGAGCGTCACTATTACTCCAGGATAGTACGTGAAGCGGTTGAAATCAAAAAACACAATAATTTCAACCGGGAGGACGGATATAGATTATCTACTACATGGAATCCAGTCATCAGCAAGTGTAAACATCATCACAGTGTTGCAGCTCAAAAACCGGGAGACGTCATTAGTGTAGTGTGTCGAAATACCTACAATACGGCGAATACTCAAAATGTCAACAAAGTGTGGGTAGATTCTATTCCCCGCACTTCACAAGGACGACGCTCCGCTGACACCAGTCCCTCCGCGACCACGGCCCTTGCAAGTCGGCCGAAACGTCGGAGAAAAACCTAGGTATTTATCTTACCAGTATCTAGGATATAGTATATACCGCGAGTAAGACCCGTTTATAATAGTATTATGTATACAAATCGCGATAGTTTAAAATCTATTAGATAGAGACTTAACTATAAGTAAGCTAGAATACAAGTTTAGTTTCATTTAGTGGTTTATATTGTAGTCGTTAAAACTTATTGAATTATCTAAATATTGTATTCTATCGTAATCCAGCACTTCGACTGGAACATGCGAATCCAGAGCGTGATCTTATCTTCGTTCTTCTGGGGTTACATAGTTCTGCAGATTCCTGCTGGTGAGTTGGCGGCGAGGTTTGGTGGACGAAACCTTATAATAATGGCGATTAGCGTCAACAGTCTTGTATCGCTCGTTCTACCTTCCGGAGCCTATTATGTAAGTTGACTTTCCTGTGCTTATCTTTTTTTATTGAGGTTTTATTCGACGACTTGTGACGTAGTTTTCATTACTACAACTTGTAAAGATTAATTTTATGTGACACAAAAGTATTTTTGGAACTGATCATAAAAGTAAATGACGAAGAAAATGGAAAATGGAGTAATGAGTTGTTTCACACTCGCATTTTCTTTATTTATAACCAGGTTTCGTTAAAACTTAAACCTTTTTACATACATAATGATTAAAAACGCTTTTAAGATTTAGGTACAAAGGTTTATTGAGAAAATAGATTAAGGTAGTATTTGATTGATTAGTAACCAATGGGCATTCGGCTTCGTGCTTTCAAGAAAGCATTCGGCGGCCAAAAAAATAGCCGATTCAAATAGCAGATGCAATAGCAGATGCAAAATAACAACAGACTAGCAGCTCTTAAAGTACTAGTCTTGTTACCTTATTGAATTCCCACGCTCTCATATTTAGCTTTAAGCACACTTTTATAGCATGGCTTCATTATCCAAACCAACTTATATGAAGTAACTATACCCATTTACCGTTACAAGCTAATACCTGTCACTGTAAAACGCTGTTCTAGTATCTGACATTGTGTCGTTTTACCTGTTTGAAGGAACAAAGAGTTGTAGTAGGAAAACAGCTATAAAATAAATAAATCATGTTTGTTACACAAAAGCTGCAACAGGTATACATAACATAGCAATTTTTTTTTACTATAAAATGAAGTAGTTTGCTACAAATGAATAACAGCGAATAAAAATACTTTAAAGCCATAAATATTATTTGTTGCAGGGTGGATGGCAATTAGTATGTGCTTGCCGCGTTGTACAGGGATTATCACAAGGATTTTTAATGCCTTCAATATACAGCCTCGTCGGTAAATGGGCAGCGGTAGAGGAAAAAAGTCGTATAGGCGCCGTCATGAATTCAGGTCAGTGTGTTGGACCATTAGTCTGAGCAACCTTTTTATATTTTTGGGTCAGCTTTTTGCAAACACACAGAATGTAATATACGCAGTAAATGTTTATGATTTCAATACGTTCTTGACATAATAACATCTTAATGAAAATCAAAATATGACGTTGATGGGGACAGTAGATTTAAAAGGCAAAAAATAAAATGCTAAACAAAGCAAGAAATAAATCCTCAGATATGTTTTTATGGTATGGTAAGGCACTAGCTTCATACATTTTTGTATTAAACTAACATGTGGAATGACATGTTAAAAGCTTGTCATCAAAAAAGATGTCAAAGACAACGACGTGTTAGTGTTCAACAAGAGTCCTCAGTATAGGAATCGTATATCTTTTGGTGTTGGCGCTTAAATGAGCCAGCACACATGTCGGGTCGTCGGTCAAATGCACGTGCCTCTTGTAACTTGTATAAAAGTGGAAGAAGCACTATAAAAAATTGGTACGTCATAAAATTAATGTATTTGTAAAAGCAATCGGTGGTGTATGCCAATCTCCGCTACACTCCCGGATCTAAAACGTAAATCTCAATTAGATTTCCTTTTTAAAATAATATTTCAAAAACAAAACTAAAAAAAAAAATTGAAGGAAAATTACAGTTTATTCAATTTAATTTTGATACTCCTAGGATCTTCGGTAGGAAATGGCCTGCAGCTTTTATTATCAGGATTCATAGCAGCTGCTTGGGGCTGGCCAGCCATCTTCTATGTAAATGGAGCAACAGGATTAGTATGGGCCGCTGCATATGCACTGGTAGGAGCTGACACTCCTCAGCAGTCAAAGTTAATAAGTGAGAAAGAACGATTGTACATCCAAAATTCATTGGGACAGACTTCTAAACAAAAGGTAAGGTATCATTTTAAATCTTACTACCGCACGCAACAAAAGCATTTGCTGCTGCCAATTCAAATAGAATGCAAGACTTCTTAATTTTTGTAATATTATTAAAAGAACAAGAGAAGGTTTTTTTTAATGTGGAGCATAGTCGAAATGATCCTATTGTTTGAACTTGTGGTTACCATTCATAAACAAAGAATTTGGATTTGAAGAAAATAGATTCGAAAATTCTAAATTCCAAAGAAAGCTCGATATTATGATGTTAAAACAGGGAGGCAACCACAAGTTCTTAAAGCAATATTATTGTAATGAATAATAAAATAAATAATATTGTTTAAAACATAATATTGAAACAATATTGTTTCAATATTATTATAAGCTTGTTTTAAGCACTTCGTGGTTCAAAAAGGCTAAGTAAGATTACAATAATATTGCTATAAGAGCTTGTGGTTGGATCCCTGATCAATTTTTTACCGAATCATCAACCTAGAACATCATAACTCTCTCATCATCTGACTGCCTTGACCAAAGCTTATCAGTTGGTCTGAATGATTGATACAATATTAAATCATCGAGGAAATTGATTAATGCTGCAAAGTTTAATGCGAATGTCAGAGCGGAAAGATTGATGCGTGACCTACAGTATTTGATTGACACTATTTCCTGATACTAATGTTAACTTAAACAGTGTTTGCTTAAATGTTTTTATCATAAAGGTTGAAAATTTATTTTGTTCTATTTTGACCAGTATTGATAAGAAATAATATTATAGAATTTTATTCTTTTGAATATGTACAATGTTCTTTTTTCATTTTTATATTTTATTTGGATTTAAAATAAAAATTAGTTGTTTAAATATAATAATTAGTGAAATAAAAAAAAAGTTCCTTAACAACTAATTGCATTCTTGAAAGACTCTAAAACGGAAGATCTAATTAAGCTATGTAGATATATTATTAACAATGTTTCTTTTAATGTTTGTACCTATTGCAATGCTTTTCAACCGACTTCAAAAAAGAGGAGGTTCTCAATTCGGTTGTATTTTTTTTTTTTTTTTTATTTTTTTTTTTTTTATTTTTTGTGTTTGTTACCTGATTTCTCGAAAACGGCTGAACCGATTTGAAAAATTTTTTTTTTGTTCGATTGGGTATACTTCCCATTTGGTCCCATTGTCACCAGATCTGGATCTGGATGACGGGATCCTAGAGAAATCGAGGGCATCTCTTGAAAATTGTAGGGACGCATTATGTAAAATGTTGTCATATACGTGCATCTCAGACGTCACTACCAAATAATCAAGAGTCAGAACTGGTCTGATGCTGGAGACCACAGAGAGTCGAGGGAACAACTCAACGGCATATAGCAGCTACCTTGTGTTTGGGCTTATTTTAATTGTATTGATGAAAACTTTACGAAACTTGACACAAACATGATCTGATGATGCAGAAGACTGAGGGTCGAGGGAACTCCTCAACGGTATGTAGCAGCTACCTAGTGTTTAGGCTTATTTTAATTGTATTGATGGAAACTTTACACAACTTTACACAAACATGATCTGATGATGAAGACGACTGAGGGTCGAGGAAACTTCTCAACGGTATATAGCAGCTACCTAGTGTTTGGGCTTATTTTATTCGTATTAATGAAAACTTTACACAAACATGATCTTATGATGAAGACGACTGCAGAAATTTATTTAATACGAATCTTAGAAATTGTTATCAGCATGGTTTTTAACCGACTCCTGTTGAAGTCGGTTTTTTAATTAGAAAATTATGGCATTATAAGTTTGTTACAATAAATGTCTTATTATTTTAACTGGCATTATTAAGCATATTATTCTAATAATTAAGGTAAACAAAACTTAATTTACTAGCTTTTTGAGTACGTTATAAAAAAATAATAAGTTGTTTTAATTTGTTCTTTTATGCTTCTATTTATTGTTGTTTTAGAAATTAAAAACTCCATGGAAATCAATATGGACATCAGTACCATTCTTATCTCTGATTGTTTTGCATTGCAGTGAAAATTGGGCGTTTTGGACGCTAATGACAGAAATGCCATCTTACTTGAAGAAAGTCCTGGGTGTTGATATAAGAGCTGTAAGTTTATAAATTGCATTCAAGTCTTGTCCTCCAATTTACACAGCGATTCCACATAATATATACACCCTCCAACGAACAACCGTTGGGCAGTTGGCCCGCCAGGCACGATCACCCTCGCCTGGTCGGAGGATCCTCCCTTTTCGTTGGAGACGTGGTGCTGTTACGTCACAGCGACCTCCACAATTAAGTAGTTTAACAAATATTTAGTGAGTAATTATTATATAAATTAAAACACAAAAAGTTTTTACACGATTTAAAAAAAAAAAAAATTGTGTTCAAAACACTTTTACATTTTACGTTTGGATAGTACCTACTTAATATAGTTTTCAAAATATTATATTAAAAGTTTTTTTTTTCAGAATGGTGTAATGTCTTCTTTGCCTTACTTAGCCATGTTTGTACTAAGCTTCCCATTCGGATTTTTATCAGACTACGTACAAAACAAAGGTTGGCTCAGTGTTACTGCCACTAGGAAACTTTCTAATTCTATAGGTAAGTTACAAAGTACTACCACGAGTATCAACAATGTGAATGAGCAATGGTATTTTTGAGTAATCCTTGTGACAAGTTCTCCGTGTGGCGAAGGAGTAAGAATACAATATGTCACCACCTCATCTCATCCAATCGGTGTCGTAAAAACCGACTACGATTAACGAAATAAAAAGAAGGAAAACTTGTAATCAAACCCTGTACCAATCTGTCTGGCCAGCATGGTATTAGTAGGCCAAATATCCTGCCCGATCACATTAGAAATGAATGTAAGAAAAATAAATTTATTAAATTGTTAAAGCAATATTACTTAAACAGTCTGGACAACTTATAATGTAAACACTTCATTAAATAAATCACATAATTATAGAAATAAGATATAACATACGCATATAAATTATACATAAATAGACTCGTCTGGCACGACGCCTGATATTGGCGCCAAAAAAAAACGTCCATCTGGCCAAACGCCTGAAATTGGCGTTTTGACAAGGTCAAAACATCGTATCACTTTCTTGCCATTTAGAAAATATTTCTTATTTGTTCTAGTCCTTACGCATTACAAATCGTCTATGCATGATATTTCTAGTCCTCTCATATAAAAATCATTTAATCTATGGAACAAAAGCTATGACAGATTTATTTTTGAATCTGTCAGTAATTTGTTTACGATAAGCGAGTCGTGTTACGCCTTATATAAACATTGAAGTTTAAATTGTATTTGTGCTTTGTTTGTGATTGTGAGTGGTGTTATGTGAAGTCTAATAAGTGTTCATTGTTATTGTGTTACAACAATGTAATAAAACATTCGTAAGTGGTTTATTTTTCATAACACGGAAGAGCAATTTTTTTGCAAGGTATGATTTTTGCAAGGTAAAGTTCATATTTTTTTATTTATTATCAAGAATCTTATTAGATTTATACAAAATTCCATTTAGAATGGGAGATAATCGGCTTATAAGAATCTTATTGGACTTATACTAAATTCCAATTAGATTTAAAGAAAATCTGCTTTTTCAAACATTGGTCAGTGAAAAAACCCGGCCTGGCAAAACGCCTGAAATAGGTTGGCCAGATGTGCAATTTTCCGCCATTTTGTCTTGCCAGACGAGTGGTAATTAACAGCCTATCCGCTATCATCATAATATTGTAACTACACTATTGTTATTAATTATCCTTAGCCGAGTGATTGTACCTACAGACAAACCGTTTAAACGGTTTTGTGGGGCTACGACTGTATTTATATTTGTAATGTAGATGTAATTAATAAAGTGAAATAAATAAATAAAATCCCTCCGTCACGGGAGGAGACCCGTCTCTGCAGTGGGACATTAATGGGCTGTTATGATGATTCTTTAGACAACCTTCCAGTGCCTGAAAAGCGAATGCAGTTTGCACTACTTTTACTATTTCACTATGCTATTCAAACACATGGGTACTACTTGTACAAAAGAGTAAAATCTGAACTTTTTATAATGACGCTTCTTCCAGGTTACTATGGACCGGCAATACTCCTAACAGGTTTGACATACTTGCCTGCTGGTAACGTTACATTAGCTGTGATACTCCTTACTTCTGTCATGGGTCTCAATGCAGGACATATTACTGGACTAATGGCAAGTGTTTATTTTAATATATTCTACTCTAAATAATAAAGAGCACTCATAACCGACGAGCATGTACGACTCGGTTATTGAATGTGGACGAGGCCCAATCTGTTTACCAGGATCGTGACAAGTGGTGTTCTGTCGTCTCTGCTTACCCTGGACGGGATAGGGCGTGAGTTTATGTATGTATGTATACTTTATAAAAGGGGTCATAAATGAAAAAAAATACTTGAAAGAAATTTCTTCTTACCTCCTAAAATAGTTTTAGGTTGGTGAAGTAGTCGTCTATTATACACCTATACGATGAGGGTTAAACAATGTTAGAAGTTCACTTAAAATTGTTAAAAGTTATATGTATAAAGTTACCTTTATACACACATCAAAAAAGTCTAAGCAACATGCATGATATTACAAATTTACCATTTATATTAATTAACTAGCTGACCCGACAGACTTCGTCCTGTCAAAAAGATTTGTAATGTGGCGGTTTTTGTGCCTACGTATTTTAAAAAATTCTCCTGAACAGAACCGTCAGCCTGGTGATAGGGCGTTGTGAATAAAAAATATAATTAAATAAAACTTATATAAGGATTTAAAAGTAAGTAATCGCTTTATTGTTAATCAAGTGAATCATAATTATTATTATTATCATTGTAGTGCTTTGTGGTATACAATGTTTTTTGTTTGATTACCTGGCGCATAGATAAACAAATCTGATGGTTTTCCAACACGGGAACAGGCAACATACAATTGACCATGTGAGAAACATGGGTTTTCTAGATTAATACCACAAACACTTAATGATTGCCCCTGGGACTTGTTTATAGTCATAGCAAAAGCAAGCCGCACTGGAAACTGTAGTCGTTTAAACTCAAATGGCACATCAGTCGGAATCATTGGGATGCGCGGTATGAGAACATCTTCTCCTTTATACTTTCCTTTGAGTATAGTTGCTTCTATCACATTGTTAAGTAATTTTTTTATCGCTAACCGTGTACCGTTGCAAAGACGCGGTTGGTTGATATTTCGCAACATTATAACCACCGATCCAACCTTTAATTGAAGATTGTGAGGTGGCAATCCTGGCAAATCTAGCGAGTTTAAAAATTCCGGTGGATAGTTGACTACATCATCTTGATTAGTAGCCGAATCAACTGATTTATATATCCTCAATTCGCCTGTAATTTGTTCTTGAATTTTGAAATTTAATTCATTTACATCTATGTTTTTTGCAGCCAGTATAGCTCGTTCGCTCAACCAATCATTGTTTCTGTAATTTTGAGAAACATCTGGAAACACCTTCTGAATAAGTTCATCTTTTGATCGAGTTAACTGACAAAAACTTTAAGGAAAGTTAATGCAGCCAGTCAACATGTCTATAGGAAATTTGCCATTACCAATGTCAATGAGTTGTTTAGAGAATATGTTTCCAGATTGGTCATTTTGCAACTCGACACGCATATTCTTGTATTTAAAATTTGTATATTAAAAATAATAAAACACTGTTGGTAACGCGATTTTTGTTTGACTGATGTAATGACGTGGAAACTGATGCATTTTATCTCGCGTGCCGAAACTAATACAAAAAAAACGCGAGTTTCGGAACGCGACATTAAACTCCTCCAACTATGTATTCTGTGCTCCAACGCACACACGCACATTGTTTTGATAGATATGATCTTTGACGTTAGGAAATTAAAAATAATAAAACACTGTTGGTAACGCGATTTTTGTTTGACTGATGTAATGACGTGGAAACTGATGCATTTTATCTCGCGTGCCGAAACTAATACAAAAAAAACGCGAGTTTCGGAACGCGACATTAAACTCCTCCAACTATGTATTCTGTGCTCCAACGCACACACGCACATTGTTTTGATAGATATGATCTTTGACGTTAGGAACACACCTACATTGCTTAGACAACAGTGAGTGCTTGTAATTTATTATGAACTTTATACCATAGCAATAAAGCTCTAATTGACTACGTTTTAGTTAGAAATCATTTGTATGGGAAAAAGAAAAGGGCTATTTTTAGGGTTTTTCCAGCAAGTTTTTTTTTTTTTTTTTTTTTTTTTTTTTTTTTTTTTTTTTTTTTTTAGGGTTTCTCGCCGTAAAAACCATCCTTGAACTTCAACGAACATTTAAAAAAAAGATTTGGCCAAATTGGTCCAGGCATTGTTGAGTTATGCGCTTACCAACACATTTTGCGATTCATTTTTATATTATAGATTTCTAAGTATTTACTCACTCAAAGTGTATAGGTAAGTAAACTTTTTTGTTATTGATGACATACTGGCTGGTTGTAAAAAAAAAATTTCGATTATGTTTTGTTTTTTTTCATAAAATTCAAATGACTGCGAATTTGTTTGAATTTGAGTGCATGTTAATTGCTACGTTTTAGTCTTGATTTTATAATTTTACCAACCATTTAAATACAGTTGGCGACAAAATTGAATTGTTAGATATTCTTTACGTCATGGAGCGACGTCGTTTGACGGCAGATGAAATGCAAAGAGCTGTAGGGATGTTGCAAGCGGGAAGTAATCAATCTCAGGTATCTCGACATTTTGGTATTCATAGAAGTGTTATTTGTCGTCTTTGGCAGCGCTACAATAATGCAGGGGAACCCGCTGAACAGCATCCAGGCCGTAAAAGGAGTACAACCACTCGGCAAGACCGGTACATACAACTGACTGCAAGACGCCAGCCGATGTTAACCGCTCGAGAGATAAGTTTGAGGCTACAAAATTCAAGTGGTGTTGATGTAAGTCCCCAAACTGTGCGAAATCGACTGCATGAGTACGGCCTACGAGCTCGACGCCCTATCAGCAGTGCGATTCGCTAAGCGTACCGTCTAAGATGCCAACAACGGCGAGTTCACAGATGTCACAACCAACACATCGCCCTTAAAGTCATCGTTATTTAAAACCGTATTCGCTAAACACGATCATCTCGTCGACGATCTCTCGGATGTGATAAGGCAAGGATGTCGGCTACGATGTTAACAATGTTGCTACTTTTTGACTAAGTATAATCGAGAAAATATAGACTAACAAATATCGTTGTTATTTATGACTTTTAAAGAAATATAATTACATAATGTGAATGAATAAATTAAGAGCTAATAAATTCATAACAAATTATTAATTAATGTAATTGTTTTCGACTTGTAAAATTAATATTTTTAAAACTGGCAATGGATTCATAATTTTTTTGACATGTGCGAAATGTAAACAAACAGTTTGGAATTATAGACAACATAAATTAAGTTTTTTGTCACAAAATTCCTAAATATGAAGTGTTTTAAGTGGCAAAAGGGTCTAAGGCTAAAAGTGCTTTAATATGCACCAATGCATGGAGTGTATCATATTTAGTGTAGTCTTGATCGTGTCGACAGTAAGTATGTTTATATTTTGTTTCATAACATTTTTATAATTCCAGCATTTTACTGTAATGACTAACCACAACAATATTATCTATTTTAGTGTCTCGTAACGTAGCTCCGTCACCAAGTCAACTTGAAAAGCTAGTCAACTTTTTAGAAGCTAGAAGTTGGCTAGCAACTGGCCATGCTCGTACTGCAAATGCTCGCATTCGCAGTCGTAATGCATGGGTAGAAATAGCAAATGCCCTTAACAGTGATGGTAGTGGATGTATAAAAACTTCAGAGCAGTGGTGTAAGGTGAGTTTAGCTTATTAATAGTATGTTTGAAGTGGTGTGTTGTACTATGTACCTACAAGAAAACTCTACATTGACTGCTCAAACTATTATTTATATCTATAAAAATATTCACAGTATTGAAAAGACAAGAAAGGGTCAGTGAAGAGGAAAGACAGTCAAATTTTGTGGCTGCCAGGCGTTGTACTGGTGGTAGAGTTGAATATGTACCTAAGTTCAATGACACAGAGCAAAAAATATATCAATAGACATTATCTTAGAATTTTATAGGAAACCTACAAAAGCTTGTAATAGTAATTAAATATTTTCTGTTTTAGTCTACTATTGCTGCCATAGATGCAGGGAGTGTTCAAGAGACACAAGTCCCTTCAACGTCACAAAATATTGTAGTAGAATCCGGAACTCACAATATTATGTACTCCTGAAGTAAGCATAATATAAAAAAATTATTAAATTGTTTATAGGTATTAATTATATTTTTTTACATAATGTATTTATTTTACAGGTTTCAGTCACTGTTGAACCAGTAAGACCTGTATCACCACCAGAAGTTTCACATGGGAACATTCCAAATAAGGTTAATTACAAGATTTTATAGTGTAATAAATACAACAAAGTACTCCAAATATTAATTATGCGTGTTTGTTGAAGCGCCAAAGGGAAATATTACGCAGTCGTCGACGTGTTACCCAACAATCTCCACGTGCATCTGCTGCGCGCCGGCGCCTATTGCGAAGTCCTCCATCGCAATGCCCCGCTTGGAAATGGTTAGCATTACAGAGAGGTTCATAGCCATTGAAGAACAGCGTGCGGAACTGGCAATAGCTCAATGCATGAGGCTACGAGCAGAATTCGAACAAAGAATGGTGGAGGCTGTAGAAAGAATTATTGGTATTTTAAGTGATTATTTAAATACATAAAACTATTGTAATGATGTAAAATGTTTTTATCTGTGCATAAGTTTTAATCTAACATATACTCTACAATTATATATTTATACTGTTAGTAGTGTAACATGTTTTAACATAAATCTATAGTTAATATTTTTATTTATTATAAAATTATCATTACCATGAATAAACAATAGTAGTTTCATTATATTACATGCTCAAAACTTAAAAAATACATACTATATTACTAATAATATTTATTAAACCTGACTACTTACTAAATTAGTAAAGACAAACTTAAATATTTAGTTATTATTCAGTATTACTACTTCGTGCATGACACAACTGATTAGATTAGCAGATTAGCACGGCATCCACTATCCAAATCACTGAGTGTTTGCACTCTTTCTTTTTGAAGTAGCTGAATTAGGTACCCTATCCCCCCACATCCAATGACACCAGGGATTTTTAAGTCTTTAAAGAATCTGGATCATAACAAGATTTGTAAAGATAAGAAACTCTGTCTTTATGATACTATAATTTAAAACTCAAGTATAACTAATATCTGTGTGGTGACGGAGTAAGAGTACAATATGTCACCCACCACCCCATCTCATGCCATAGGTGTCGTAAAAACCGACTAAGGGCCTATACGTCAATATTATCTTTACAAAATAAAAAGAAGGAAAACTTGAAATTAAACCCTATACCAATCCTTCTGGCCAGCGTGGTATTAGTAGGCCAAGTATCCCTCCGTCATGGGACATTAATGGGTTGTTATGATGATAACTAATATACTAAGTAGTTACTTGCATTTCTTTGAGGATTTGTCTATCAAAGGGTGATTTAGGAAACTAAATATATTTATTTATGACATCCCTATGGTTTCTGGCATTTACAACCGTTTGTATGGCCCTTGATGTTGATGATTGTGAGACATAAGTTGTGGCATTCCTACATAAAATCTTTTGGTAGCTCCCACTTGTTAAAAACGCAAGTGCAAACAAAATCTGAAACAAAAGTTATTTTCCTTTATTCCCACTAGTTCTGTTGAACAGTTCTGTTAACAGAACTAGTGGCACTTTTTATTCCCATTAGTTCTGTTGACAAATAAATACATCCTCTATACCTACATACAAAGAATAGTGATGGAAACGACCCTACGTGTATAAGTATAATAAGTTAGGTAAGTACATGAACAATACATTTTAATGTGTAAGTATATATTTAATTTATATATTATTATTATTGTATATATATTTTTTTTTTCTCCGCTTTATCTTTAATTTTCTTTATGAACTCCGCAACGGTAGCCGGTCTTGTTTTGAATGAGCCGTTAATTGCTCTATGCCAGCCTTCTACATAACAACATTTGTGGTGCGATGCCGCGCACCTAGTGTAAGCCACGACTTTACACGAGTTGCTTTCATCCAAAATCGCATGTAATTAATAAAGAAGAATGGGCATTTTTGTATGGAAGCCGTCCCCACCCTTGTAACACTTACACCTATACATCAAATGAAAGCCCTTGAAAAGTGAAGAATTTTACTGTATGAAACTAATCTGTCAGTCATGGGAGAACAGAGTTATTGAGGATAAGAGAATAAAAATAATAAACGATAATATTTCATACTTTGTGTTAATATTTACTATATAAGCACGATAAAGTGACAGGCTATCTTACTAGTAAACGGTCTATACATCTAGCTCATCCTACATCATCCAGAAAATCATCCACATCATTTTCCTGACTTTCGAATAGCTATCTTTGCTAAACTAAACATAGGCTATCTTACTAGTAGACGGACTATACATCTAGCTCATCCAATATCATCCAGAAAATCATCCACAGAATTTTCCTGACTTTCGGATAGCTAGCTTTGCTAAACTAAACATAGGCTATCTTACTAGTAGACGGACTATACATCTAGCTCATTCTACATCATCCAGAAAATCATCTACAGCATTTTCCTGACTTTCGGATAGCTAGCTTTGCTAATATAAACATTTAGAGAACCAATAGGACATGTTCTTTATTCAGCAACCATTGCAGAAATAGTAAACGACAGAATTTATGTTCCTTAGGCTCGGAAACGGCTCGACTCAGACTAACAGGTCGGAATTTTTTTGTCGGGTTTCGGTATTCCGATAACCACGACGTCTTTCCACTGTTGTGGGAAGACACAATTTGATATTGCGACATTGCAGATGCATGTCAAGGACCAAAAGACGTTCGGGGAATAAATTAATGACTATTTTTGTTATTCTTTCTGAGCCTGGTGCCTTTTTAGGGGCGAGAAGTTTATTTAACGGTTCCACTCGGTAGGTGTAACTAACGGTATATCGTCGTTGTCTGCCTTGAGCGGTGACTCCTGGAGAGAAGTTCACCGTTTTACTTCGCTGTTGACAAATATTTGAAATTGGTGTATGTGATTGATATTATATCGTGATTGTTACCCTGAGGAGAACTGCGTATTGGGCCTCGAGGTTCTTGGCCAGGCATTCGGCCTTGTCATCATACTCGAACGCTAGCCTCCTATCAGGCCTACCAAAGGAGGCATAGTAGAGTATACGTCCTTCTTTAATGAACTCGCTTTCTAGCAGGTATACCTGCTAGAAAGCGAAATAAAAAGGTTCGATCTCAGTCAATTGCGCATACCATCGTGACTGACAAAACTCATTTATGCGTACTTTAACAGGCCATTGAAGCTGTCTAATTCTAACCCTATTGGACTCGCTGAGGGCCCTGTCGTAGGCACGTGTGGCAGGGATCTTGCGGCTTAACAGATCACGCAGTTCTCCAGGTAATTGCATGCGGAGGTCTTCCAGCATAGCCACTGTCTAAGAGCAATTGTTAATTAATGACACGACCTGTCAGGGCACCGATCGCCGCCTCAGTGTCCACTACAGTATCCGAACTGTAGGGACTACTATCTAGTTGGGCGGATTCGACAGACGCAAGTTTCTCCTCGAGCCTCTTCCAATAGTGATCACCTTTGTGGGGATATGACCGGAGTCGGTGTCGGGGTGGTAGTATGAATGCATCAGTTTCATGCAATAAATAATAAATAGGTGCGTGGTTTTCATTAATGATTAGCATTAGCTCGTTACTGTTGCATTGGAAGTAGTAGCTGCGTCAGGTCCAGTTATCTTTCTAATATACCCAACTGTGCATACGAACATAGCGCTCGGAATTGACCGGTTAAAGTGGCGGTGGGCAGGGGACATAGCGCGGAGAACCGACAGCCGTTGGGGTTGAAAGGTTCTGGAATGGCGACCGCCTATTAGAAAGCGCAGGGTGGAGAGACCCCTCACACGGTGGTCCCACGACCTAGTTAGGACGGCGGGAAACCGATGGATGAGGATGGCAATGTTTGGAGGAGGCCTATGTTCAGCAGTGGACATCAATTGGCTGATATGATATATACGAGTTTCTATATTTATGAAAGCTGTATGTTTTTTATTTGAAAAGCGAAATTCATGGTTTTCTGGATGATGTAGGATGTTCTACATGTATGGTCCCTCTACTAGTAAGATAGCCTTTGACTCTATCGTGCTTACATAGGAAACATTAGCATAAAGTATGTAATATTATCGTTCATTATTTTTATTTTCTTCTCCTCAATAACTCTGTTCTCCCATGACTGACAGTTTTGCTGTCATACAATAAAATGCTTCACTTTTCAAGTGCTTTCATTTGATGTATAGCTGAAAGTGTTACAAGGGTGGGGACGTTTTGCCCATTGTTCTTTGTCTAATTGTACTCGGTCGCTAAAGTCCTCAATCTGGGATTTTATGTACCTACTCCCATCCTTCCTGAACATGATTTAGATACGATTAAAATAATAAGTATGCATATCAACGAAGTGACTTGTCAAAAGCTACTTTTTCAAAATGACTACTTTCGTCAAGAAAATCCCAATGCCATCACTACTTAGTTACATATGGTGTGTTTATTTATCAACAGAACTAATGGGAATAAAAAGTGCCACTAGTTCTGTTAACAGAACTGTTCAACAGAACTAGTGGGAATAAAGGGTTATTTTAATTCATAGATAGACAGTAGTATTTGTAAGTAAGAGTTACTTATTATAAATAAGTAGTTGGTACCTACCTTGGTTCTGTTACTTGTTTACTAATACCTCCCTGGCGTTTAACTTTGGAGAAATATGGGAAAATATCTTGTCCTAATTGTTCTATGTGCTCTTCAATGAGCCTTTAAGTTTTAATGTACATAAGTAGGTAGGTACTGTCGGTTTTTAGGATATTCATATTTCTAATTAACCCCTCAACTGGCGGACAGACATATTATGTCTGCGAAAAAAAACGCGTAAACTGGCGGGCAGACATAATATGTCTGCGACCGGAATGTGCCAAACTTTTGGAGTGCATTACCCCAGCAGAATCTTGTCGAAATGTGAAATAATGGGATTATTGAAAAAATCTTTAGGTACATTTTTAGATCGCTGGACGAAGTAAATGTTTCGATGTAATTTGAATTTTTACGCTACATGGTTTCGGAGATATTCAAGATGCTGCTGGCGTAACGTTTGCGTGTTTGCTGGATCTCCGAAACGGTACAGCGTAATTTCCTAATTTTTTATACAGAGCTTCGTCTTAATTAGTCTGAATTAGTTCACGAATAAAAAAGTAATAATAATGCACCGTTTGCAAGTTATTTTAAATTATATAAATACCCCTTTTTGGGCCCTTACTCCTAAGATATGTATTCTGGAGACTTGTTTAAAACGTCATTTTATAGTTTATAGTTAGTTACAGGTCTGTGTGAAGTTTCATTAGTGTACAGTAAGTAATTAAAAAGTTATCACACAATTTAGTTCATTTTGGCCAGCGATGTGCAACGGGTTAATTTAACTGCCTATTAATTGAGTTTCGTATCGATTTACTTGCTGAATTCTGTATAAACAATTAGACTTTTGTGTCAACTTTATACCATGAAATTTTGAGCGTAATCCACTCAATAATTACAGAGATAAGCGAAAAAAAGTCATTACGTATGAATGACTGTGGTAACCCGACCATGTATAGATGGTCACAAAAAAACGTCAGTGTAGTACATAACTCTGACCTACTAACATGTAAAGGATAATAAAATTTATATTTGCTTTTCGGTACAGTTTTGTAAACAAGTGGTAAAATAAAACAGAAGTTTATACGTCATGCTCTGGGGCAAACCAGTTGACGATTTCGGGATTTTGTCTAGGTGGAAAAATCTGTACATAATAGGTGCATAATGAGTACTACATTACAATAAAGAGTGCTTCTGTAGTTTAAGAGTACAATAAATTTTAATTGGGACTGCTGGGGAGCATCCTCTACAGCAAACCATAATACAAATTAGCGCTTCTGTGGATAATTCTAGCACGAAAGTAGTATCAAAAAACTGTACAGGAGATACTTAATCGAACATAAAACATTTAAATTAATTGCAGCGGCCTAATAACAAGATATTAATATTTCAATTTATAATATGAAACTGCGCCTGACCTAAATATTATAGCAAAGTATATTTTGTGTATTTCATTTAGGTAAATTGAATAATGTAGGCGCGCTTATTCTTAATTCCATTTTCCGTTAGTACAAAATGTGTGTGCACTAGGAACTGTAAAAGTAACATAACAATAAATAAGTAAATATACATGACAATACAAGTTATAATGAAAATAAGCCACCAAACTAGGTTTATATTGTAGACTTTAATACCGCTTTTCTAATTATATAAAAAAAAATAATGTACCTACTGGGAGAAAAACGTTATTTGACTGTATGTGAGAAGGAAGAACCAAATACTGAACATTATTAAGTTTGTAGAAAAATGAAATTAACGCGACAGTTTTTAATTATAGCGGTTTAATAACACGCATACACCAGACAAAAAGGTAACCGGCTTGAAGTTGTTGCAAATCAGCTCCGCAGATGTCATATTTGGAACTAAAAGACCGGGAAAGTGGGGAGCTGGTGTTTTTATTTTTTCCTGTACGTGCGCAAATTTCTCTGAAAGCTAACTTCAGCCCAGCCATGTTAAGTAGCGCAAACTGTAGGTGTCCAGTAGAATAAAAAACATTTTTATAGAACGTGATTTTATTTCTTTGCTATTTGGTTACAAGCGTAATAATGTGAACAGTGTTGTATTAAACAGACTACTGCTCCAAGTATTATGAAAATAAGCCCATTATGTTACTGAAATATTTTGAAACATCCTTTATTTAATGCCTTAAAACAATAAACAAAATTTTTATTTTTCTCCTTTCTCCCATACCCCACAACAGTGGGACCTATACCAGTAAGTATTAGGTATATTTAACTACATATCTCGCTATATTTCGTTCGTGTACGCCATGGGTCATATGTCCAAACAAAACGCCCGTTTACCTTTGTAAATAAAATACTACACTAATAAATATAATACCAGTAAGTATTAGGTATATTTAACTACATATCTCGCTATATTTCGTTCGTGTACGCCATGGGTCATATGTCCAAACAAAACGCCCGTTTACCTTTGTAAATAAAATACTACACTAATAAATATAATACTATATTTCATTTAATCCTTGTATTGTAAGATATTACAATTAATAAATAAAATATACCTTCCTCACACAACGCCATCTAATCCTAAACTAAGCTGAGTTTATACTATGTGTGTATTAGACAACGAATAAACATATATAAATACTTTTTTTTGTAAATTTATACATATTATACATAGGGCCTAACCCTTATCTATGTGCTACTAGTTAAAACTGTTACAGGAGTTCCTCGTTACAATAGTTACAAATAAAACACTTTGCTATAATATTTAGGTCAGGCGCAGTTTCATATTATAAATTGAAATATTAATATCTTGTTATTAGGCCGCTGCAATTAATTTAAATGTTTTATGTTCGATTAAGTATCTCCTGTACAGTTTTTTGATACTACTTTCGTGCTAGAATTATCCACAGAAGCGCTAATTTGTATTATGGTTTGCTGTAGAGGATGCTCCCCAGCAGTCCCAATTAAAATTTATTGTACTCTTAAACTACAGAAGCACTCTTTATTGTAAGGTAGTACTCATTATGCACCTATTATGTACAGATTTTTCCACCTAGACAAAATCCCGAAATCGTCAACTGGTTTGCCCCAGAGCATGACGTAAGTTTATTTGAAAACTTTTATGCACAGGATAGAAATATTAAAACGATCAAAATACCTTGTTGTAAAATCACAGTTTAATAACAATTGCTTAGCAATTACACTATTTAAATGGCAATTAATATTTAACATAAGTATTGATTGTCATTGAATAACTGTCTTTTAAAAATAAAGCTATTGTCTAAAAATCTTAAAATAAGTAAAATTAAGTAGGTATATAAAAATTTACTTTTTTAACTTAATTTATAAAATCACAGTAATTATTCATTTATAACTAAATAACCATTACGCTAAAGATTGTTTAATTTAAAAATCACAGATAAATAAAACAAAACCTCAACATTTAATTACGATAACATTTAAATTTTTGTCATAATATAAAATGATTGACAATAGAATATAATTTTATCAGTCAACATTGTCTAAAATTTAAAAAAAAAAAAAACAAATGAAAAATCAATTATCGCACAGAGTTATTTTATAATATTTACTGTCTTACACTTTGGCCTAAAAAAAACACAGTAAATTCAATAAGCACATAAAATAGTTCTGTAAGTAAAATAAATGTTTTACACTGCGCGGCCAATTAAAAAACAAAAATAAATCACAAATAGGATCACTAATGGAAAATGTTCTTAACTAAATCTTTATAAATCAAATATAATCAAATTAAGGTAATACTTATTTAAAAAATAATTAAATAATAAATACTTATTTAAATTATGTATAAAACTAAAAAAAGTAATACTTATTTAGTACCACATGGACTAATTTATACATTTTTTAAAATTAGTGTATGTGGTACTAAATAAGTATTACTTTTTTGAATTTTACGATTCAGGTCATCGTAACATTGGTATTTTCCGTTTAGGGATCTAAAGCAATGAGCTTTATAATGCCCTATCCCTTCTGAGCTAAGGGGGGGTTGAAATTCTATGATAGCCAAGATATCATATTTTTTGTAAAGGATTTCTATGTTAAGAGAATTTTTTTATGAGTAAGGGGGTATGTATTTACTTTGTGTATAACATGCATTACGGCAATCGTTCAAAAGCGTTTGCGAGGCACAATGGCGCTGCCAATTGAAAAAAAATCAACTCAGTATTTACACAAGGTAATAAAGTAAGTACTTATTTGTGTAACGCACTGTCAGCACTTTGGATGCTTTTAAATTAGCTAAATATTGCATTTAAAACAAAAAAGGCAGTTTTAATTTTAAATGCAAATTTAATAACATTTAAAGTGTTGACAACAATAAAATTATATTTGTATAACACACTATCAACACTTATGATGCTTTTAAATTAGCGAAGTAATGCATTTAAAACAAAAACGGCTTTTTTATTTTAAACAAATTTAATTTAGTTTCAAGAGCGTTAACGCAGCTCACTAGCGCCATTAAAATTAATTGTGTACGCGTCTGTACCGACATTATTGCATGCATAACGTAATGACTCTTTTTCGATTATCTCTGTAATTATTGAGTGGATTACGCTCAAAATTTCATGGTATAAAGTTGACACAAAAGTCTAATTGTTTATACAGAATTCAGCAAGTAAATCGATACGAAACTCAATTAATAGGCAGTTAAATTAACCCGTTGCACATCGCTGGCCAAAATGAACTAAATTGTGTGATAACTTTTTAATTACTTACTGTACACTAATGAAACTTCACACAGACCTGTAACTAACTATAAACTATAAAATGACGTTTTAAACAAGTCTCCAGAGTACATATCTTAGGAGTAAGGGCCCAAAAAGGGGTATTTATATAATTTAAAATAACTTGCAAACGGTGCATTATTATTACTTTTTTATTCGTGAACTAATTCAGACTAATTAAGACGAAGCTCTGTATAAAAAATTAGGAAATTACGCTGTACCGTTTCGGAGATCCAGCAAACACGCAAACGTTACGCCAGCAGCATCTTGAATATCTCCGAAACCATGTAGCGTAAAAATTCAAATTACATCGAAACATTTACTTCGTCCAGCGATCTAAAAATGTACCTAAAGATTTTTTCAATAATCCCATTATTTCAAAAAAGATTCTGCTGCGGTAACGTTACCGCAGCAGAATCTGTTTTTGTCAAATATCTTTAAAATTAGGACTGAACTAATTCCAAAAACTACACAGACATTTACAGGAGCTAGAAATCTAAAAATCTGATAAAAAAAAAATACAAATTTCGACAAGATTCTGCTGGGGTAATGCACTCAAACTTTTGTTTATTTAACCGAGCTTGACGCCTTTTTTAAGTTATCTTCACGATTAGCTTCTTCCAACAAAAGTGTTTTGTATGTATTTTGCAAAATACACGAACTGCCATCTAAACAAAAAAAAACATTACTGGACCCAGAAAGTGAAATACAACAATTAAAATAATGTAAATCTACTTACCTTGTCTAAAAAACAATATTTAATATCACTTTGTAGGTTAACAACCAAGAGAACATCTACGTTATTGTAGCTTTATGATTTGACAGATAAAATCGAAGGCGAGGGCGAGGTTGTAGTCGAAGGCGAGGATGTTTCGTGTTACTGAATACCTACCTATTTTCATACATTTGAACGAATATTTTAGTTCCGTGAAGCGCCGTTTACATCGTTGAAGCGCTGCGGTCGGGTAGTTTGATTGGAGCATACGAATATGTCAAACACTGATGTTACAACTGTTGTACTCTTGGATGTAAGGATGTAGACCGTTAGTGAATCGCCCTCCAGGTGCCCACCGATACGTCACGGGAATCGCGCTCGTCGAAATGAATGGTGTAGAGAACGCATAACATGGACCCAGGAACAATGGGATAAAATTATGTTTTCCGATGAGTCGCGATTCGGGTTTAGGCCTGATACAAGAAGGGTGTACCGTCGACCCGGAAATACTGAAAGACTCAGGTGCGTTCAGGAAGTTCATCCATACAGCGGCTCAACAGTTATGGTATGGGCGGGTATTATGAAGAACAGGCGAACTGAGCTCGTTTTTGTAAATGGAAACATGAACGCTGAAAATTACGTTGAGGATATTCTCAGACCTTATGTCCATCCATTTGCACAAACCTTTGGCTCCGATTTTACGTTAATGCATGACAATGCGCGTTCACATACAGCTCGGCGAACCAGTGAATACTTGGCAACGGAGAACATCCAGGTATTGCCCTGGCCTGCACAATCGCCAGACCTCAACCCCATCGAGCACGCATGGGACATGCTCCAGAGACGTGTTTTGAAGGACTTGGACGGAGTGACAACAACCCAACAGCTGAAGGATTTGCTACAATTCCATTGGGAGCGAATACCGCAAGATGACATAAACAGTCTCATTAATTCAATGAATAATCGTTGCCGACAAGTTCTGAATAGCAGAGGAGGCCATACTTTGTATTAAATTGTCCTATTCTTTCACAATAAATTCATTTTCTTAAGAAATTTCAATTTGTAAAAAAAAAGTTTAGTTTCTTATGTACCTGTATATTCTAATATTGTTAATTTCTGTTATTAAAAGAACTTATAAAGAAAACAGCTGTTATTTTTACATCATAGAACCCTAAAAATATTATTTTAAAAATAAAATACAACGTTATAATTAAAATAAATGGTAAAATAAATTAATATAAATGGTAAATTTGTAATATCATGCATGTTGCTTAGACTTTTTTGATGTGTGTAATATTTAAATGTTTTAGCTTGTGCATCTCGACATGTCTCCTAATTTCGCTGGAACTTTGATGGCTATCACCAATATGTCTGCCAATGTCATATCTACTATTGCTCCTCTGGTTGCTGCAGCCATTTTACGAGATGAGGTAACAAAATATATTTACATTTAATAAAATAATAAAAAATTATGTACAGTCATGGTATTTAAAGGTCGGCCACCTTAAGGCCTATTTTCGTGTGCTTATGCAGTGTGAGCGATACTCTGCTTTACCAATTGAATATGACATAATATTGCAGTCAATGGTCGCCTGTCACTAGTAGGGATGACAATACAATATCGGTTACCTAGGATACAAAATTAGTCCTTCGTGACAGCTCGTGAATCGGAAATAATATTTATTATTATTTAATATTACTTATTTAATATTCAAGTTTTATTTTCTGCGGCTATAGGTATAATAAATTATTATTTAAACAGTAATAAATAAACAGTAATAGACATTGACAATGACACAGAGGATAACACAGCAAATTAAAAGTTTGTAATGACTAAACAGGCCTGTTGGCAGAATTATCGATTAACTTAGGAGCCATTATAAAATAATAGAACAGAATAGACTAAATAGTTTATTAAAAAGGTTTGATGTTGACATGTAACTAGACGTAGACCAAAGGTGAAAATGAATTTGACCCCTATTATCATACTGTGTGAGTATAGTTTTATGTGTTTTGTCTACACAATGCTTTTAGTTTCAAAAGGTACTAAGAGTTTTAGGTTTCACAAACGAATGAAAAAGAAAACTGTCGGACGTTTTCGGTCACCCACTGTACCATTCTCACTTAAACTAGATTTTTATTATTTATTTCATTCCAGACTGATCCCAGCCAATGGCGAAAAGTATTCTTTATAGCATCAGCAGTATGGTGTGCCGGTAACACTTTGTTCCTTATATTCGGTACTTGTGAGAAACAAGCATGGAATGATCCTCCTGAAGATAATTCTACAGGTCAGTATTACAAAGACAGCTTGAATTATAATTGTATTGTATTGTATTTATTTCTTAATTTTATGTTACAAATTAACAACTTATTGACGTCACTTTAAATCTAAGTTTACAAATTAAATGTTTTCCAATCTTTACCACCGCTTCCAAGGCGTTAGTAGAAACGGCGTAACAATCTCTATAGCTGCATTTTTTAGACGACGCTATAGTTTTACAACATTGTAACTGTAATAAGTTGCTGCAACCATTGTATACCATGTAAAAAACTAAGGATTACCTATACTAAATGATCAACATTAAATTTTAATATCTTCCCTTTTTAAGGCAGTGGCAACTATTGTGCCACCATGAATTTGACTTTTTTTTTCCAGAAACATTACTATAAAATAGTTTTTTATTTTGACTATCCGCATCCGTACAAACCATAGACTACGCTGAACTTTTATTTCTATTAACAAATGTCATCACTGACATTTGAAGTTGACAAGTGCTCCGAAATTTATGCGGTTCTTGAAGTTTTTTCAAAAGAAGCTCCATCTCAAAAGTTCTTCTAAATTGGTAAGTTTTTTGTATTATGTCATTGTTTTATAACTAACTGGGTTTTATAATAAGTTATTATTTTCGTGTTTATGTGGATAGTTTGTAAAATAATGATGTGTGTGCATGTATTGGGGTTGGAATCGGTGTTGGTTTTCTTTTTCAGATAAAAATGCCGTTTATTATTAGCGATGATAAAATAGAAGAAGAGCTACAACGATTATTTGGTCTTCCCGATGACCCCGAGGAATCCGAAGACGAAAATGAATCGGAACCTGAAGAAGTAATAACGGACTTAGATGTTAGTAACATACTCAATGATTTGCCTTTATCTTTCGAAGTTGAGATGTCGCACCAGGAGACCAACAACCCGTATGCTGAACAACCTTCAACAAGTACAGCTGTAGTAGAAGTTCACCAATCTACCTCCAGTTTCCCTTTACACTCTTCTCTGCCAGAAGTTTCACTCCGTCGTCGTCGCGTTATTCGAACGCCTTCCCCAACACCTTCAATTTCAAATACTCCCGTCGCTTTATCTAATACTGATGACTCGGATACAGAGGAAAGTCAGTGGAAGAAGGTTATGTATCCACAAACTCTAGATGAAGAATATTTTGATAGTATACGCTTACAGCACAAACAATTCATGCCAAGCAGGACTAGGCCAATTATTTACTTCAATAACTTTTTCGATCATAATGTAATTAATCTCTTAGTAATACAAACTAATCTTTATGCAGAGCAAAAACATAGCCGTGGTTGGACAAATGTTGATTCAGCTGAAATCAAAGCTTTTTTGGGTATCATCATTCTGATGGGACTTCATCCATTACCAACAATAGACTTGTACTGGTCGACTGACCCATTTTTTCGTGTAAGTAAGATTGCGTCAGTAATGACCTGTAAACGTTTGAAAAAAATACTGGAAAACTTTCATTTGAACGATAACACCAAAATGTCTCCGCGAGGATCATCTAACTACGATAAACTATTCAAAGTTCGTCCGCTTCTCGATTTTCTCAACACAGCTTGTCAAACATCTGCAAAGAGCACAACATCTCAATCGATAGACGAATCTATGATTAGATTCAAAGGCGTATCCTCCCTAAAGCAATATATGCCTCTAAAACCAATAAAAAGGGGATACAAAGTATGGACAAGAGCGGACAGCGAGACAGGCTATATATTTGAGTTTCAAATATATACAGGAAAACGTGACGACCAGTCAACAGAATTTGGATTGGGTGCTAACGTGGTGAAATCTCTAACGCAGAAGCTAATTGACGAAGGATTCCGTGGTCATGTGACATTTGACAACTTCTTCGCATCATATGAAATACTACAGTATCTCTTCAATAACGGAATACACGCCACAGCTACTTTCAACAGTAATAGATCAGATCTGCCTGTTATAATAAAAAACGCAAAAAACAAGACTCTACCAAGATCCCAGAAATTAAATCTGACAAGGGGCGAATTTAGATGGCGGACTAAAAATAACGTTGCATTTGTCATGTGGCAGGACACGAAACTTGTCACACTTTTGACTACCGCATTCCATCCAAAAATTAATAAATCTTTTTGTGATAGAAGACAGAAAGATGGATTCAAACAAGCCTTTCAATGTCCATCCACAGTACTGCAATACACTGAACGTATGGGTGGAGTTGATCGGTTTGATCAAAAGAGATGCACATACGAAGTTGGTAGACGGAGTAAGCGATGGTGGCTCCGTATTTTTTATTTTTGTGTGGATCTGGCCATTACTAACTCATTTTTACTTTACAGTAGTAACCAAAGGTTGCATAACCCGCTTTCACAACTTCATTTTCGTTTGTGCTTGGCTCGTGGTCTTATAAATAATTATACATCGAGGAAGAGGAGTTTAGACAGTCAAAGCCAGTATTCCGCGAAACGACCAAAACTTTCTACCAATCGGCAGAAAGTAGTAGGAGTTACTAACGAGATTCGTTTAGCTAATGTGGGTAGTCACCGACATGAGCAACTGAGTTCATGGCGGCGCTGTCGTATGTGCAGCACCAAAACTAACAATAAAAGATCTAAAATTCAATGTTCAACATGTAAAGTTCCGCTTTGTGTAATTCCTTGCTTTGATTTGTTTCACACCCAAACTGAATAACTCTTTTTATATGCTTTTTATTTGATAATAAATATATTTTTTCTGAAAATAGTTTTTTATTAGTAGGCAGTGGCAACTCACCATATTTTCCAAAAATTTCCATTGGATTTTCATAAAAACAGAATGCACTCTAATCATCATAAGTGTAATACCTATGATTTTCACTTTAACATATATTGCTATCATTTGTAGTTTCCTCTGCCTTATAAAGGGTTAACCTAGAAATAATCGTCCTGTAGGTAGTACACAAAAGTGGGAGCACCGAATCACATGTATAAAGTTTCTAAATGACCCCTTAGATAAATAAGTGATGTTCCAAAATGAATTTAAAATTAATAAAACGGAGTTGTACATACTGTTTGTGATGTTTTGATGGAGTTGACTTCTATACGTACTGTAGAGACAATGATTTTAACATTTAGAAAGATGTATTAATAAATGTTGTTTTTGTTTCAGATGAATCGTTTAAAAAACAAACAGACAAAATCGTTTAAATTATGATTAATATAAAATGTTATTAACGTTGATCTCACTTAGCTCGAATACATTGGTACCTATCTATTTAAAAAAAGCCATGCTGGTTTTCAAAGAAATGATAATTATTCGATTAGGTTGCGATGAGAAAACTACATCATAAGTTTTTAAGTAATCAAGTTCCTAGTTAATAATAAATACATTTACTTAAATATTTGTGTGGACAATAGCTGTAGGTTTCTTTTTAAGAATAATGAATAATGGTTTATTCAATATAGATCTCATTTATAAAGATTTTAGTTTTATTATATACCTACCTGGATACCTCTGTGGCATAGTGGTTAAATAACATGACTGCTACGCAGAAATCTTAGGTTTAATTCCCGCTCAAAGCAAATCTTTGTGTGATGAACGTGATTGTTTGCATTGGTATGGGTGTTATCCATGTATATTATGTACGTATTTACAAAAAAAATATTTATGTATAATATATTTATCAGTTGTCTAGTACCCATAGTGCAAGCTCAATTTAGTTTGGGACTAGATGGCGTTGTGAGAATATGTGAGAAATATTTATTTACAAACCTTTGTTTGCCTTTAAAATGTTTTTGAACAGAGATTTCAAGCGGACGTTTTGAGAAACAATGTTTCTGCTTAAAACAGAAATAAAAACAAAGCCTTTAAAAGGTAAGCGCATGTTGCTAAGTTAAATTGTTTTGTGTATGTAATTATGAAATCACAAAGGTTAATATAGGTACTAATGTTACTGGTTCTAGGAAATGTACGAGCAACTTTTAAGCCTAAAGTTGGGTTTTAATTCTCGCAAACAATAACGACGACAATGTTTTAAAAGCAGGGAAATACTTGACTTTTATCAAACAATATGACGACGCTAATGGTGTCATAAATACATTTTAAAACATAATCAACATGAAACAAATCAATCAATCAATATTTTTTTTTTTTAGATTATATACTTTGTTGTTCTTTAAAACAACTACACGAAGATTGGAAATTAGTAAGTATAAAAAATAAGACTAATGCATAGTTGTCAAATACTATAACCATTATTCTACAGAGATCGGCTAAATATCTTCAAAAAATAAAACTCACAGGTTTACCCAACAGCTAACAGAAGCCATCCATCCATCCATATCAGCCTATGGACGTCCACTGCTGGACATCGGCCTCCTCTAAAAGCGGTCTTGTGCCTCCTCAGCTAACAGAATGAGCAAGTAAAATTAACTAAGAGAAAAGCAACATGTTTATCGACATAATAAGTTGCTAACTAAGTTTAAGTTACATTAGTAAGTTGTCCGCAGAATTTTATACTACTTAAAGTCTGAGTTGTTTCTTCTTTTTATATGTAAATAATAATTTATGTTATAACTAAGCCACTAAAGCAATTAATTTTTTTTAAGTACACAACAATGTCGCCTCATTTAAATGCAAAAGAAAATAAATTAAAACACCAAAAGCATTTTGGTTTAAAACTTTATGTCGATATGACTGAAATGTTCAGGTAACAAGTATCTATTTAACGCACAATATTAAGTGCATGATATTGAAATTCCTTCAAAGATATAAAAAACATCGCAGATAAATATTTTAAAGCCCTATAAGATCTTAGGTTTGTATAGGTACAGCTATCTTAGTTTACGGAAAAAGTCTTCGCGAGTCAGATAAAATAGTTAAATATATTGTGATATTTGTGAAGAAGCAAATATATCATAATTTGCAGCAAGTGCAAACTTGACAAAGTCTGCCGAGTAGAACAATAGTAGTTTCTTGGAACAAAATAAATGTCCGAAACTACCTAGGTACCTGAACTACAACAAGGCAATTCTGACGCAATAATCAGAAACATAACTCCAAACGTTGGAACAATAAGTTATAGGTGCTTTACTTGTTAGAACTCCTCAGTTACATAAAATGTCACAAATTATTTATTAGCTATGTTTTAAAAAATTGAGTATTTTTGCTTATAAATTTTTAGGTTTTTTTTCAATTTATGCTTACAAGCGAAACGAATGTGAATGTTTATTTGAAAAAGGGGCTTTTTACATAACCATATTCTCGTCTGTAGATGTGATCATGTTATGTTACGAATAGGACAACTTTCTATTTATACGAACAGCATTTTCCAGGATATGCTGCTTCCTAGACAAAACCACTGGTTCAAATGAATAAATTAATAAGCAATATAGAAGTTACTTACTTAACTAAAAACTTTTTAACCTAACTTTTATGTTCTCGACATAGATTCAAATTAAATCTTTTAGTAATTATCTTTTCAGCTCTTTAAAAAAACAGGACGCATTCATGCTGTTCGGGGATATTGTAATATTGGTAACTTTGGGAAATTAATTATTTTTGTTTAACCTCTTGGAAGCATTGGCTTGAAGTAGTTTTTGAAAGAAGTTATTAAATTCGCATGTCGCGTCAAGTGTCGAAGAGCAAAAATATGAAATAATGGTATACTGTACAAAACCTACGATATTCTTTTCTGACCAAGGCAGCTAGGCATTACTACAATTTTTCCGGGTTTAAAGCAGGTCGTGATAATGCTAAGAGGTGCGCGCGTGAATCTTTAGCCGTCCTCACTGTTTATGAGCATTCTTTTACCCTAGCGGACAGCCCAGCTTGCTGAGATTAGACCATTCAAAATCAATATCCAGTAATGTCTAATTAAAACTACAAATAAGCTTAAAAAAGGGTAAGGGCTCTTTTAAATAGGCATTGGCATTCCGCATATTGAAAGAGCCCTAAATAGTCAATAATGATTTCCAAACCTTGAATTATTTTACTTATTTTTCATTTTGTTTTTACCCGTTACAAAAGGTTAGTGAAAATAGCAGGGTAACAATTAATATCCTTCCCCTAAAGAATTTCATTACGGGCTCTAGAGAATCCGGGTAACGAAAGTCAGTATTTTAGTATTTTTTTCTAACTTTACTTTTTACAATGTTGTGATTCTTTCTATTGTTTGTGTCAATTTAAGGAGCTCGTAAGACTTATGGTCTTTACTAAAGGTTTTTGGTTTTACCACAAGGAAAACCCCCTTTTTACCACAGTCATTATTTAATGTTGCTTCATTTAAAGGGTCTGATTGTTTTTTTTTCTTTATTTATGGGGTTTGGCAATTGTCTGCTGTTATTGCCTGTGTAATATACCTACCCTTATTAAATTACACTTTAAACATAAAAATACAATACTATTAAAGTTATTTTTAGACTAAGCTTGAGTCTTTATACGAAAATGGTTTAGACAGAACACTTAGGTATAATAAAGCTTATTATAAACCAATTGAATAAAATTTCAGTTGCATTAATATTCATCAAAATGTAACTTGTCTAAAGTATCGTTGACTCAAATGTTTACACATTGGCATTGTGTTGATCAAAGTGCTCGAACGTTTTATGATTGTCTACGATAAACAAATAGTGGTCGGATATCTTTTAAATTGATAGTCCTGCAGTCTGCTGAAGATTGTTTATTCTTCAATAATATCACTGCTAAAAGATACGATATCTGCTTGCCTTCTCATTTGAGAAGTTAAGTTTATATCGCGTTTCTCTTTTTTTAATTGTGCGACAATTTAAAAATCTGTATTAGTTTACCTCAACTAATACCTATGTGTAAATAACTTCGTAAACTTTAAGTTCTCGGGTTAGACGTTAGCGTAGCGAAATAAAATATGTATTGTTACGTGGGTTTATATTATGATTATCATCTTTCACATTGATGTGATCACCACTATCTTACCTAAATCCAACTTTGGGTTCCCCGGTAAGTTAACCAAACAGCTCGTCTATTTTTTGAGTAGTCGGCATTCCGAAATCTTATTACTTTTAGTAAGTTTAACTGAAGAAAATGTGTAACGAAAAAGATTTGATGTACAGGACTGAGTAAGTCAAAGTTTAATTAAATTAAAATGTTAAGCACGAGAAATTGTATAAAGAATTTTATTTTAAAATCTGTGTGATGAATGTTTTCCTTACTTACTTATTCTGTTCTACACATTTTCTACTATAAATCTATCCGAGAGAAGCAAAACTGCAGGAAATTAAAAATTACAATAGACTTAAAGCAATTTCAAAAACAAGTTTGTTTTTAAATAAAATATACGCACTGTTGAGTGAAGAGCCGTACATTTTGTTTTGAGATCCGAAGAAATTGAAGGTTTTCGCTTTATCCTGTTATAATATTCCATTAAAGAGTTATTTACTCGGAACTTAAAATCATCTCATGTAACATTTTGTTGAAAAGTTAGAGTCAACAATTATTTTTGCTTATGTAATTATTTGGCAATGACAATAATCTTGGTATTTGTTTAACTTAATGATTAAAAGATTATATATATTTGTATTAATTATGGATACTCTTGGGTACATTAGCATTAAAAAGGAAAAGCCTTATTAATAAAAAGTTGCTTTACATTGGCAAAACGATGCCAATGTAATATGTAGAAATCCGATTATTCCTTAGTCATGCATATATATCCAAAAGTCAGCGAATAGCGGCTTATGTAAGCGCCGACAATAAACAGCTGTTGACAGGTGTTCTGTTGGTCACGTGGCTTTCTTCCCCGCTAGGCTACTCGCAATGCAATGTGGTCCGGACAATCTGTTATTGTCTCAAACCTCGAGTTATTTTTGGAGCAGAAGATCTTATGATATTATCTTTGGGTTAATCGTTTGATTATTCTGAAAACAGGACTTAATATCTATAGTTTGTTATCAAATAGTTTGTTTACGTTCTAATGAACAACGTAAACAATAACATTCATTAATATTATGCTTGGCATCGAATGCTAGGCAACGGACGGGAGACTTGTTTTCGTGAGTTGTGCACCATAACAGCTCATTAATGTCCCACTGCAGGGACGGGCCTCCTCCCGTGCCGGAGGGATACTTGGCCTACTAATATCACGCTGGCCAGACGGATTGGTACAGGGTTTAATTTCAAGTTTTCATTGTTTTTATTTCGTAAAGATAATATTCACGGATAGACCCTTAGTCGGTGTCGGATTACGACACCAGATGGGCTGGTGACATATTGTATTCTTACTCCGTCACCACTCGGATACCACTCGTGAGCAGTTACAATTTGTAAATTACGATTAAAACCAAATTTACGGACTACCTATACGTACCATAAAATATACTTAATTTTGATAAGAAAACAATTATATCGTTTTAATATAACCCTTAGGATATCCGCTACCTAACATTAAAAGGATGTACTTAAGATAAGTTTCATGTCAAATTAACTAACATTATGACTTTCATAACTTAAAGTCATTTTGATAATACTTAATGACTTGATATTGTAATATTAAAGTATTAATTGTTGTGTTTAATTATTTTAATTTGTAAATACGTAGGTACTTGTGGTAGATTTAATCAAACGAGGGCAAGATTTTTGATCGTGGAAAGCAACGTTTTTTGATTGATATTAATGTAGTTTACTTACACGTAAGATAGTTTAATTTGGTCTTTCTTGTAATCTTAGGTAGACTTTCTACATGTTTGTATTGGTAAGTTATGATACACTATAGTTGATTTAAAAGCCTTAAGATTTTTAGATGGTTTTATAATGTGCAAAAGTATAATACCCAAATAAAACCACTTAATTTTGCAGTTTTTGTTTTAATTAGTATGGAAAGAAACAAACTAGGTCACTTCATGTTGCGGTGATTACTTACCATGAGGTGACCTGCTGGCTCGTTTGTCTCCCATTACATAAAAAAAAACATTTTGTTTAAATATTCACGATTACGCATTTCGGAGGTGTGCAAAGGTTGTGATAGAAAACTGGACCTTAAACATAAAATAAAGATAAATAAAATAGCATATTTCCCTCCGTTTCTGAAGGAGGTCGGTCCCTACAGCGGGATATTAATAGACTGTCAGTTTACTGCAGGTAAAAGAAATAAACAAACAAAGATGATAATTATTTATATTATACACAAAATCTTAAATAAATCAATGTTAAAATAAATCAGTATAATTAAAATGTTTCCATTAAGACCTTTGTTGGTATTTAAAACGACATATTTATGTTAATTATTTTCGAGGTTGGCAAAAATATCGGCCATATTTAATTTAATCAAACGTCATTGCTGATAACATGCAAGTATTTTTTTAAATCCACCTTTTGTTGGGAAAAACAATTCATGTCCTGTATCGCAGGAACTTTACAAGTAGGTACCAATTTAACAGACACAAAGAACTTATAAACTTAGGGTCCCTTACCCCCTTCCTTAAGGTCACTTATTAACTCCCTACTTAAAACAAGAGTAGGAGTAACATAAGTTTCTTGAATCGCTGTGTCGTTACAGCTCCTATCAGAATATTTATATAATATGTAGGTACCTAGATTAGGATATTGTTTTGTCAAAAGATTATTCCAGATGCGGTCAGAATTTAAATCATTTATTTGTACGGAAATCTCCATGAGGAGCTATGCTGATTAATTTTTTATGATGGAGTTCGAAAGTATAGAGATAAATCCTTAAATAAAAAATAAGCCTTAAAACTATTTTGTGGCCGTCTTCCAAGCAGTAATGTGGAAATGTTGCTGTTAGTAGGTGGAAGGTTATTAGATGACGTCCAAGAGGCCACTACTTCTCACCAGCAGGTGACGTCTACCACTAAGACTAATAGAAATGTTTTGTAACTAATTCAGGTTATTACTCTTGCCGCTTGCATCTCCGACTCTCCGTAAGTTTGGAGTTTGCTGTAGCTGCATTTATTCTTAATAATATTCAGGTACCATAAATATAATAGACTTGCGGTTTTCCTTGTACCAGTCTTATATTTCAAGAATTAGGTTCTTTTTTTGCTCTTTCTGCAAATTCATTTAAAAGTGATTTAACAAAATATACATAAGAGTTTATTTGTATACGAAAACACTTACGAGTGTTACTTAGGCTCTTGTTTATTTAATTCTTCATGACAAGATTTTTTTGTCAGTTATCTGTTCAGTCTTTTGTTAAGAGAATGCATTCGAATAAACGAAGCAAACGATAAAATAAGTCTCTATTTTAACACGTTCCCAGTGCAGTGTACCATATATGGTACACGTGCATTGTTTTACTATTGTGTCTGCTGGCGGCACTGTGAAAGGGTTAACAAGCACCTCTTTCAATAGAACTGCCTCACTTTAAAATGTCTATTACTTATTTTATTTACAATTTAACATAAATAGGCAATAAATAATTCCATGTAGGTAAATGTTTAATTATTATGTTACCTAACATGCAAATTCTAGGAAATCAATGAGGCATTGATTAATCTACAAGAACAAGTTAATACGAATATTAAAGTACTAGCTGACCCGTGCCCACTTCGTAGGGCGGCGAAAAAAACGTGTCACTTTTAAAAAAAAAAATTCATTCCTGCTCTATTTCTGTTAGCCATAGCGTGATACTATTTAGCCTATGACACTCCACGATAAATAGACTATTCAACACTAAAATAATTTTTAAAATCGGTTTAGTAGATCCAGAGATTACCCCCTACAACGTCACAAACACACAAACTTTACCTCTTTATAATATTAAGTATAGAAATATAGATATTTATGTTTTAAAAGAATATAATCTTAAGTCTGGGCAGAAAACAATGTCTACTAAGTGCAGAACATTTAGTCTTTCTTTACGACACCCCTCCATCATTTAACGCCACCCTCCATCATTTTACGACACCCTTGCAGTTTGACGAAAACCTTGCAGTTTTACAACACCCTTCCATCTTTTACGACACCCTCCTTTATTTTACGACACCCTCCATGCATTTTACGACACCCTCCATCATTTTACAACATCCTTGCAGTTTTACGGCACCCTTCCATCATTTTACGACACCCTAGCAGATTTACGACACTCTCCGTGAATTTTACGACAGCCTTCATCATTTTACGACACTCTAGCAGTTTTACGACACCCTCCATGAATTTTACGACACCATCCATCATTTCACGACACCCTAGCTGTTTTACGCCACCGTCCACCCTTTTACGACACCCTAGCAGTTTTACGACCATCATTTTACGACACCCTTCCATCTTTTACGACAGCCTTCAATATTTTACGACACCCTAGCTGTTTTACGAAACCCTCCATCATTTTACGACACCCTCCATCATTTTTCGACACCATCCATCATTTTACGATACCTCCATCACTTTACGACACCCTAGCTGTTTTACGACACCCTTCATCATTTTACGACACCCTTGCAGTTTGACAACACGCTCCATGCATTTTACGACACCCTCCATGCATTTTACGACACCCTCCATCATTTTACAACATCCTTGCAGTTTTACGACACCCTTCCATCTTTTACAACACCCTTCATCATTTTACGACACCCTAGCATTTTTACGACAATCTTAAGTCTCTTAATTGTAAATCTTTTTTAAAGGTACAATTCTCTAATACATTATTTCAGTATATCTCCAGACGTATAAGCAGTAGAAGCAAAATAAACGTTTTTAAGCGCCCCTTTTATAAACATATTTCATTACTGCTCTACTCCTATTAGGCATAGCGTGATACTATATAGCCTATGACACTCCCTGATAAATGGAGTATCAAACACAGAAAGAATTTTTAAAATCGGTTCAGTAGATCCAGAGATTACCCCCTACAACGTCACAAACACACAAACACACAAACAAACAAACACACAAACTTTACCTCTTTATAATATTAGTATAGATTAAAGCCATTTTTTATCAATCAATCAACTAGACTATTGGAGTCCACTGCTCGACATAGGCCTCTCCCAACACGCGCCACAGAACTCGGTCCCGCGCCTTCCGCATCCAGTCCGACCCAGAGACCTTTTTGAGATCGTCGCTCCATTTTTTTATATTAGTAGATTTTTTTTAAATCTACTCATAATTTAGACTTACCTTGTTATATAAACACCCTTCTTATTTATTATTTTATTTACGTCATTAGGTCATCATTTTACATTGAGTTATCAAATGTTCAATAATATTCATGTTGAAAAAATAAGTTAAGTTTCTAACTTGTTACAAGTTTCTATTTCGTAAGTAATAGTGCCTGTAAAAACTACCATAGCAAAATGTTGTCGATTTGTGAATTTACGGAAAGAGTTTAATTAATTAAAATTTACTTAACTTTCCTTACTTTATTCCTAGTTTTACATTGAGAGTATTAAGTATATCTTAGATATGATATGGTATGATGACTTAGGTATGATACCTGAATCGCATAATGAATTAACATTAATTTGTTAATAAAAACCCCAAACAGGAGAAACATATGTTTCGCGATTAATAAAAATCATAACAGATTTACATAAAGGCATAATAATATTATTTTTATATTGCAATTTACTTTAATTGTAAAAGCGCAGTTGTGTAAATAAATCTGCACACAATAAGTTACAGTGTCGCCTATGCCTTAATTGTCGTCGAACTAGTCACTAAGCATGCTGTGACCGGTTTGCTCGTTTGGAAAATCAGGTATAAAAAATATTTTAATAAAATACATAACAGTTCAATGTAACTATAAGAGATTCAAAAATCAAACCGAGACTTAGAACAACTATTGACAGTTAAATATTATGTTCATAATATACTCGTAAGTGAAAGAAATACTATGCTTATTTTTTTATAATTTTTGCTTCAAACGAGTTTAATAGAAAAACAATTTTGCTAGCATCGCAAACGAAACAGAAACGTTTGAACCTTGCAGTGTGCCCGGGAACTTTGACTTAAAGTGTCGTATTTACGAATATGGAACATAATCCTAACACAGACGTTTTGTTGGGGCTAATTGACAAAAATGAGAGAACTCCGGAGATACAGGCCCCCACTATGAAGGACCTTAACGTGAGGAATTTAGAAAAAACCTGGGAAGAGACTGTGCTACTAAAAAGTAGAGACAATAGGAGAATAACACATGGTATGTTTTATTTAAGTACATTATTTAAACTTATACTTTATAACCATTTCAATAACTATTTTTTTTTCATTACTATAGACAATGTAACTTAACTTAAAATAGCAAAATTAATTTAGATTCTAGCTAATAAAAAGTAACTATCATAACAGCCCATTAATGTCCCACTGCAGGGACGGGCCTCCTCCCGTGACAGAGGGGGGGATACTTGGCCTACTAATACCACGCTGGCCAGACTGATTGGTATAGGGGTTAATTTCAAGTTTTCCTTCTTTCTATGTAAAGGTAACATTCACAGATAGTCTCTTAGTGGGTTTCTACGATACCCATGGGATGAGATAGGGTGTTGACATATTGTATTCTTACTGCGTCACCACACGGATAGTAAGTGTAAAAAGTAATTAATATTAAAAATTGCTGTTTTGTAGTTTTTATTAAAAAAAACAATAACATAGTGCTTACGTAGAAAGAATAATCAAATTGTGTCAATTAGACGTAATGCTATGCTCTAGTACACAGAGTGCGTATTGTTTGTACTCGATTAAATAATTTGTGTTAATTTTATAGTAAACAATGATCTAAATATAACAATTGTGAGCCCTTTGACTTGATACTGATAATTATAATAACAACAGATATTTTCTACTTGTACTATTATAAATAGTAGATGTAGTTACTTACATTATCTATAGTTAGCACTAGCTGACCCGTGCCGACTTCGTTGAGCGGCAAAGAAAACGGGTCCCTTTTTTAAACATATTTCATTACTGCTCCACTCCTTTTAGTCATAGCGTGTTAATATATAGCCTATGGCACTCCCCAATAAATGGAACATTCAACATAGACAGAATTATAAAAATGGGTCAATAGATCCAGAGATTACCACCTACAACGTCACAAACACACAAACTTTACCTCTTTATAATAATTAGTATAGATTAACACAACTATTTAATTTTTAGTTTAAGTACTACTTTTTTTAAATAATAACAAATATTTAAAGGAATGATTATTTTAGAGGTTTTTGTAATAATACTTTATAACTATAAAGTAAGTAGTGGGATGATAAGGGCTGATACGATACGATACGATACTTTATAACTATATGTATATAAGGGTTCAATTTAGTTTTATACAAGGTGATGTAAAGTTCCTATTATAATTATTTATATTTTGCTGTATTAAGTAGTATGTGATTACAGTAAAGGACAACATGCATTAATGGCAAAACGTGTTCTATGATAAATATTTAGGACGACAGGAATGTTTTCTATGTACTAGCTAAGTAAGAATTGAATGTTATCACCTTCGACCAACAATACACTTGAGATACCATTTAGTCACGAACTCTAAAAACGATGGAGAAAATACGCTCCCAGGGAGTATTTTATATTAGCACAGGTACAAATTAAAATGAGTTCTATTTTTACCGTGATATGTATTGTTATATTATTTGAATGTTTTTAATTTTTTTAATGCAATTATATACGTAAGATTGATTCGCGCTAGGATTTGTAGTAGAATCTAAGTCTGATTATGATGATAATGATAATCATAAACAGTTGTTACCCTTATTTTATCTTTACAATATCCTTACAAAAAATATTTACAAAATCTGTTAGCCAGGTATCCGTCTTCAAAGCATGAATCATTTAACATAGTACAAGCCTATTTACAAATTTTTTGTATTAAAATATTTTATCAAATAATTGAATATTAAATTATTCTACATCGGATAGGTATTTTTGTCTTCCGTGCCTATCTAAGCATAAAAACGTTATTACAATGAATACAACTAGTTTAGAACCGGCTACATAAAATCACAACACTTTATGCAAAACTTCGTTGTATTTGCTTAATTATGATTATACAATAATCGCACGCGACTTTCTATCTAATATTCGTCATCATTAAAAGTAAGTAGTTCTCCGTGTGGTGACGGAGTAAAAAATACAGTGTGTCATCACCCCATCTCATCCCATGGGTGTCGTAAAAACCGATTAAGGGACTATCCGTGAATATTATCTTTACGTAATAAAAAGAAGGAAAACTTGAAATTAAACCCTATACCAATCCGTTTGGCCAGCGTGGTAGGTAGCCAGGTAGCCAGTAGTAGGCCAAGTATCCCTCCGTCACGGGAGGAGGCCCGTCCCTGCAGTGGGACATTAGTGGGCTGTTATGATGATGATGATTAAAAGTTAAAGAACTGAACTTAAAAAGGGTTATTCAAATACGAAACGCATAGGCGTTTAAAATAAGAATGTGCATGACCCTGAGCCTTATAGTGACGTCACAAGTGTCAAAAATTTAAAAAAAAGGTTGTAATTAATTTTTGATTACGAATAAAACCATATTTTCTTACCATAATATTGAAGACGTTGAAATAGATAATGTCACCCCTTCTGATGTTGCAAAAGTCACATAGCAATGTCCAATAATATTTTACCAAACACAACTGTTATCCCCAAATCAATATGGTTTTCGCTCTGGTCTATCTACGTCTGATGCGGTTCTGAATCTCACTACTACAGTTGTCAGTAAACTGGATAGTAAGCAGAAGGTTGTTGGTATTTTTTTGGATATTTGCAAAGGCGTTTGATGCAGTCTCAATCCCTCTCCTTTGTTCAAAATTAGAAAGAATTGGTATCAGAGGTACTCAACTATCGTTGTATAAAAGCTATCTTACCAACAGAAAGCAGCGCGTAAAGATTGCCGATCTCTTGAGTGATGAGCTTTCTGTCACCCATGGAGTTCCTCAAGGCAGCATATTAGGACCAACTCTGTTTTTGCTGTACATCAACGATCTTTGCCAGCTACAGCTACAAGATACCTCCATATTTACCTATGCTGATGATACCGCTATAATTGCTTGTGGTGACAGCTGGGGTTCCGCATTTAGATGTGCTCAACACAGTCTCAATGCTATTACATCTTGGTTAACTGGAAACCAACTTACCCTTAATGTTAGGAAAACTAATTTTCTCAACTTCTCACTTACTACGGCAAGAGACCAATCCTTCGCATCGTATTCTCTAATCGCCCACTCTTGTCAATCAACTCCAGCTTCTTCTTGTAATTGCCCAGTTCTTTCTCGATCAAACAGTGTGAAATATCTGGGAGTTACTATTGACGACAGAATGTCTTTTCATCAACACATCGATGGTCTGACATCGAGAATTAGAAAGCTTATATATGTTTTTAAAACGCTCAGTCAAGTAAATGATGCACAAGTTCTCAGGATCACCTATCTTGCTCTTTGTCAATCCCTTATTCAATACTGTATTGCTGCCTGGGGCGGTGCAAATAAGATTTATGTTTTACAATTAGAGCGTGCTCAGAGAGCGGTATTAAAAGTGGGGTGGAGACTCCCTTACAGATTTCCTACCACTGACCTCTTTAATATTTGTAACGTCCTCACTGTTCGCAAACTATTTATCCTTAGGGTTATCCTTACATCTCACTCTCAGGTCCCATACAACCCCTCTATTCTAGCTTCCGAACGACGAAAACACCACGTATGTCTCTCAATCGCTACCAGAACCAGTTTGGCTCAACGCTGCTATTACTTCCTCGGCAGTTACGTATACAACAAAATTAACAAACTCTTAAATTTGTATCCATTGACGAAATCTCAATGTAAGAAATCAGTAACCAATTGGCTATATAAGTTGGACTATGAGGAAACAGAAAAGATTATTTGTATACCCAAATGAAACAGTCTATAGTTTGATACTCACCAAGTCAACGACATTACACTCACACACACACACACACACACATGCCCACGTACACCTCACACCCACACACACACCCACCTCACACACACTCACATAACAACCCACCTCACACACACTCGCACACTAAGTACTCACTCACATTAATTATTAGATTAATTATTTTTATCTTTTATATAAAACAATTGCTCATAAATATTAAGTACATTTGTATTTACGTTTTTTGAACTACTCAACTATCACTGTACCATCACGAAAGAGAGAGCCTGGAGAATTGTCACACAGGTTTCGAACCTACTACAATCTCCAGCTCTCAATAAGGTTTATTTTAAGCACTACTCATTGTAAAACCTAATAATATAATATGTACTTACCTTTTTGAGAGAATAAAATATATTTGTATTGTATTTGTATTGTATTGTAATAATCACATGATTCTTTAGAAATACTCACAGCAAACTAAGTTCGCCAAGTTGCAGGCCAAGTTTGTCTTAATTAGTTTATTACATAACACTGTTACTAGCTATTGAAGACAGACAATTTCTCAGTCGACGTGAATGAAACACCACCTTGCATGAACAGAATCTTCTATCAGATAAACAGACAGACACACGATTAAATGTTAACATGGCTATTTAAAATATATTTCACCTTAAATCTTTACTATGCTCATAAAAAGACAAGGACTAAACACGTTCGACCACTTATTAATCATACCTTAATTCAAATCACTAAACTGGGCTATAAATTGTTTACATGAATAATTAAACATTACCTTGATGCCTGCATTCCTAAATGACCTAAAAAGTCAAGGAAAAAGCCATATTATTTTTCCACTCTATCATAATCTTACAAGGGGCATCTACCACTAAATCTCCGACCTTTTCTTGTTGTTCTGTATTTCTTTTATTATTAGAGCTTTATTTCAAAACTAGCCTTTGCTCGCGACTTCTGTCCACGAAAACCAAATTTAATACACACATTCACCTTTTTTTGTTTTTACGGAACCATTGAAAAGCCCTTTGACGTGTTTTAACAACTGTCTCACTACAACGATAGTCAGGACCCACGTTTTATCTGCCCTCCGAAGTAAAGAGATGTTCAAATTATGGACCCAATATGTGTTGTTTTGTTCCTCTACTCGTTGCCATGTTCAGGAAATCCTTAGTAACTATTTACTATATCACTTGTTTTATTTGTTAGATGTCATAATTACTTGAGATTAAAAATTAGCGAACAGCCCATCTGACGGTAAGTAATTAACGTAGCCTATGGGCGTTGGCAAAAGTAAAGACACTCAGACGTTGCTAACCTTGTTACAATAATCATAATTCCTTTTTATGTATTTTTTAATCAAATTAAAGCTATTTATCACCCTTATAAAAGTAAAATCAATTCCTTCATCTCCTCTTTGTTTGTGCTGATACGCTAAGAACGGCTTCCGCGTGAGGCTTAAAGTCCGCATTTCAAATAGACACCCAATACATGCAGAAAATTATTTAAAATCAGGTCATTCACCTTATTGTATAAGCGTTGCCTTAATTTAAAGCACCTAAGACGACTTTATAAAATTATAATAAAAAGCCTTTGTCTAAAATATCTTGTATAAAATATTCTAAAACCTTTTAGTTAAGTTCTGCTGCGTCTTTCTTAATTTATAATATTATCTATGTTTCAATATTACTTAGACTCCAATAGTACCTAATCCTTCAACAAATCAAGTTTTCAAAGATGTTAAGAGGATCAAATTATTTAAATCAATATCTAATAAACTTTTAGTGCACATCTAGAGGAGACGACGATTGAATTACTTTATTACAGCTGGAGTCTTATATTAAAGATATTACATAAAAGGATTTGCCGAAATGCCTTTTACTTATTTTATAAATTAGAGTGTTTCGTGTTATTTTTGTAAGCCTCTTAGGTTACCTACAGGTACCTATAAATATAAATATGTGATATGCAATAGACTCTGTAGTCATGAATGTAAAAAATGTTTAGTATGGTTAGTTAACAATAATCATCATCATCATCTTCATCTCAGCCAATTGACGTCCACTGCTGGGCATAGGCCTCCAAATACTGACACCCTGTGCGGTCTTGCGCCTCCGTCATCCTTCAGTTTCCCGCCGTCCTTACCAGGTCGTCGGTCCACCGAGTGAGGGGTCTCCCCACCCTGCGTTTTCCGGTACGCGTTGTCCATTCCAGAACCTTTTCGTCCAAACAGTTGTCCGTTCTTTGCGCTGATAAAAATATTATAATTTAAGCTTTAATATACTTTATCATTTTTCTAATTATTGTCCATAATTTGATTTGCAAGTTAAATCTACTGGCACGTCATTAGGGGCTGCTGTACACTAGGTTAGGTATTCAAATCCCACCCAAAAATAATCATTATTTATTAGCTTCATGAAATGTTTGGTAAAAATTCCCACGAAAAATGGATTAACCTACCTTAATCTCTCACCGGAGAGAATTATCTTTAAGTTGGACTGCCCCTGGTTACATGCAGTAATCAGAATATACCTGTTTTTTTTGCTCCCTTTACCTTTATCTTGTCTAAGATACACAGTAAGAACATTTTCTTATCTTTTATATTTCTTGATCTAGATTGACACTATCAAAGAGTTCAATAATAATCTAGTATTGATATATTTGCGTGTGGATACAGTGTACAAGTAATGTGATTCAATCTAAGTGGTCGTTGAAAGAAAAAGAAACTGGCACAAAATGACCGTTCAAAATGTTATAGAAACTTTAAAACCCGGTAAGATGTGAGTGTAAATACAATGTTATACACCGCAAAATGTTACAATAATTTGCATCGGTAATTTTACTATAGTTACTTAATTGTTTCTTACTTAATTTTTCTATGGGTATTGTAATTTGGTTTAGTTATATCCCTTTAAAATGAAAAGGATACCTAAATGGTACTTTATTTTCCTATGTATTTGACTCTAGTAGGTATATCGTTCTTTTTAGATATATTTTTTTTTATTTGAAAGCGTATGACAAGAAATTGGCTTTTTGAATGTTGTTAAAATTCAGTGCCAATCTAACGTAGCCGCAGCCCAAGATAAATACCAAAATACCGCCTCTAGAATATTATTTCATAAAAAAATACTAACTATATTGTACGCTGTAAAAACAAGTTGAAAAATAGTGAGAATGTCAGCTAAAATCTCTTTATTGACAAGTGAGATTGTTACTGGGATTCGTCGTGTCATCAGTCAGCTCTTGTAGTGAGTAATGTACGCTTGCTGAACTCGGGTTAAACTTTAGATATACCGTATTTTTCGAAGGTTATTTGATGTTAAATATTGGACTAGTTTGAAAAATATCTATTTTTGTCATATACGACACGGTGATATAACTGTAATCATAGCTGATGAAAAGCAGCATGCATAACTGGTAGTCATGAATTAGCTTCATTCTATTGACATCATTTTGCTGGTCTCTGCGCAGAAAGAACGATATTATGTCAAATCGGTCGGTATCGTCACATTATTTTTGTTTTATAAATAGGTCAGAGAAGTGTTTTAAAAAAAAATGACTTCAAAAATAGTAGCATCTGTATAATAATTTTCTTTTTTTCCATTTCAGCGGGGTTTGGGATCCGGCATCTGCAGACGTTTATGTGGTTCTTTGCAATGGTCCTCGGATATGGGATGAGAGTCAACATGAGTATGGCGATTGTCGTTATGGCTGACACTACTTTAGAAGGTGTAAGTATAAAACATCAATAATTATCCTAAGAAAGCAGGGCACTTCATTTATCCCGAAGGGTCTAAAATACCCAAGGGCCCACTGCCTAATAGTGTAACAAAGAAAGACAACATGACATAATAAACCTAAAACTTAACAATATGGACAACATGATATCAGCAGTTAGGCGAAGTGGAAGCTAACCCATAGTAATACAGGGTGGCTCATTCAAATGGGTCAGTATGGGAAAGTCTTAAACTATAAGTCATACGAAGATTTGTTCTTCGAAACCATGTCACCGATTTTGATAAAAAGAAAAACTACATTCATACATTTGGAAAAGATACTGTAACCAGCTGAGGAATCGAACCCGGTTGTTTTGCAAAAGTAAACTTATACTTTTTCTATTTAAATATCGATTCTGTAAGTCTTAAGCAGTAAATAACTCTATGAAACAATATGTCTAAAATGAATAAAATGCATTGTTTTCACATACTTTAATTTATCATAGCAGGTGTTTGATGTGGCCACCGTTGAATTTTATTGTATTGTCTTTGTCTGATCAATGGCTAAGAGCCGTGAGTCAAACGTATTATAGTTCTAGTAAGTACCTACTCAGGTGCTGGTTACTATACAGGGTGGCTCATTGAAATGGGTCAGTATGGGAAAGTCTTAAACCATAAGTCATACGAAGATTTGTTTTTATGAACCATGTCACCGATTTTGATAAAAAGAAAAACTGCATTCATACATTTCGCTCCTTGAATACAAAACGGCCACAAATAAAAAAAATATGAAAATGGTTTTATTGGTAAAATGATACCTAAATCGACTATATTTTATATTTTAAAAAAACACCCATCATTTTTCTTTACATTTTGGCCACACTGACAAAACGCCCTTTTTGATTTTGAGCACTTTGATAGGTAATGTCAGAGCAAAACCGCCATTTTTTTAGTTACGTCCTGACATTCAACAAGAACGCTCGTCAGTTCCGTGAAAAAGTGCCACAACACAAAATACGTCTTTATTGCATTAAAAATTTCAGGTGAGTCTAATTATAATTTTTAATACAAAATTGCCATATTTTGGAAAACGACCGTCTTGCATTCTGAGGTAAGTATTTCAAACTTAGTCATATGATACAAAAGTGCCATATTTTGGAAAACGTCCATTTTACGTTCTAAGATTCGTATTTGTTAACATAATATGTAAAACAAAAGTACCATATTTTTAGAAACATCCGTTTTGCATTCTAACATATTTATTTGTTATTATAATATGTAATACAAAAGTGCCTTAAATGAATTGCATCTTTTCTGTATTCCAATATTAGTTGACTGTAATCATGTTTTTTAATACAACACTAGCAATAATTTAAAATACGTCCCTTTACCATTGAAATATACTAGAATAAATTAATATTTTTTGAAATTTTGTGTTTTTTATAAATAATAATTACTATTTTGATGTTCATTTTGTTCTGTTGTTATTGTTTCAGTGATGTTCCGCTTAAATGTTGTTATTTTACAGATTACTTGAAAATGAGCAGAGCACGAAAAATATTAACAATGGCAACCTTAAATGTATCAGAACAAAGCTAATTACCTGTCCACAATAATAATGTGCTAGATAATACTACCTATTAATTCTTCAGATACAAATTCTGTAGCAGATAGTCAAGCTGACCTTAACAGTCTCGCTCGCGCTGTCAATGCGATCGGTACGATGACTGCGCGCTCCCCACCCCCGAGTTTAAATAATGTTGGAAATGTTGAACAAGTTAGTGACCATAAATGTGATAAGTGTTCAGTGGTTATCAATGAGTTACTGACTTTCATCAGCAATAAAGTGGATACGTTGCCGGAATCCGCAATAATTAAAATATGTCTAAGCGCATACTCGTCCGAAGAAATTGAGACTGCAAGATCACTAGCATATAAGCTAATGGTACCTAGTAGAAGAACCGGGAGAAAGAAGGAAGGTACTGAACAGAAGAGTATTCAAGAAATTATAAAACTTGTGAAGGAGTTTGAACCGAACGACCTACCTACTTTTGTTGCGAAAAATTTAAACAAACTGCCACCGGTCACGTTTGATCATATAGATATCACGAGTTTTCTAAAAGAAATGACGATGTTAAAATCGGATGTTGCTTCCATAAAAGCCAATACTCTGACCGAGAATGAAAATAGCTCGATGTTAACGGACATGGACTCCTTAAAACGCGAGATAAGTAGCATAAAAAATATGTTACATGAATTGCGTAGCAATCATATCAATGCATTATGTGATATACCTGTTGCGCGAGAGTCAGGTGTTAGTCATCAGAGCGGCAAAAGCAATTTCAATTTTAATTCGGTTAAAATAATTGGAGGTAGTACAAAAACTGTTAGCGAACCACACCAACCGCCGACCAGTTCTAGAAGGTGGGAGACGCAAGGATGTGCAAGCGAGAGAATCGAGTTGCCGCTGGCGCGTACATTTGCACTCTCTGTGCAAGTTCCGCGCCCAAATGCAACCGAGAACGTCACTGAACTCTCTACTTTCGCTACTCATCCCTCCACACCGACAGCGGCGAGGGAGGCATTATCTCCAAAGCATCTGATTGATACGACTGTTATGCGTAAACAATATGATGAGGAAGGATTCACATTAGTTACGAAAAAGAAACGTGCCTACAGGTACAGAAATACCCGTGGTACACTGCAGAATAGTAGGCTACAGGCAGCAGAGTCTTTTGCATTTGTTTACCTCTCGCGTACTATGAAACATATAAAAGAAGAGGATATAATCGCTCATATAACAGAAATGAATGAGGAATGTCATAATGTCGAATTATTACAGCAAAAGAAGGAGACTAACTTTAACTCTTTTAAGATAACAGTGTCCATATCTAAGCTCAACAAATTTTTACAACATGATTTCTGGCCTGAAGGTTTAGTATTTCGTCGTTTTAGACAAGCACGATCTTTAAGTTCTGATAACACAAATGTGAATAATAATAACAATAATGGATCTAAGTAATACAAATCTAAGACTAGTTTCATTTAATTGTAAGTCGATTAAAAGATCTGTAGATCAGATTAGAGACTTATGTAAATATGCGGATGTGATTGCGTTACAAGAAACATGGTTAATGCCTCACGACCTAGGCTTCATACATGAAATTGACAAGGAGTTCACCTGTAGTGCCAAGTCTTCTGTCGACACATCGGTTGATGTGTTACGTGGTCGACCATACGGTGGAATAGCGTTAATGTGGAAAACCTCATTGTTTACAAGTGTCAGTGTTGTGCAATGTGAGAGTGATCGGATAACGGCAGTGCGGCTAGTCATAGGTGATAAGAGTTTACTCGTATTTAGTATATACATGCCAACTAACTGTGTTGATAATCTAGTGGAATTTACTGAGTGTCTCGCGCAAATAAGCGCCATTATTGAAAGTTCTAATATTGAATGTGTAATAATGCTAGGCGACTTTAATGCACATCCAGACACTCTTTTTGGAAAGGAGTTAGTGGACTATTGTGGTGAGCAATCATTACATTGTTTAGATTTAGAGAGGCTCGAACCAAATACCTACACTTTTGTAAGCGAGGCGCACGGTACATGTCGGTGGCTCGACCATTGTATTACGACGGCAGCGGCTGCTACACTCATAACCGGTATGTATGTACAATATGACTCATATTTATCAGATCATTTACCGTTAGTTGTAGAATGTAATATTAATAATATAAAAATAAAACAGCAGCAGCCATTGCTCGAGACTAGATTAAATCATGTGTGGGGTATTCGGGATCGAAACCAGATAGATTTATACTGTAAATTGTGTACTGAACAGTTCTATAAGTTATTATGCAACGTCAATTGTATGTTTAGTTGTATTGATTGTCCTGTAGTAGGTATTTGTTCCAATCAAGACCACTGTAAGGAAATAGATAATATTTATGTACATATTGTGAATATAATGCAATTTTCTGCTGAACAGAGTGCGATTGTAAATAATAATAGAAGGAAAAAACTAATTGGTTGGAATTTTCATGTACGCGAATTACATGTGGAATCTAGGCAGCATTTTTTTGCGTGGGTTTCGTGTGGAAGGCCGCGCTCGGGAGTTTATTTTGATGCAATGTCATTGTCAACGCGAAAATTTAAAGCTGCAGTAAAATATATTCAAAATAATCAGCAAAAAATAAGAATGGATATGCTTGCCCGACATCACTCGGAGGGTAACTTTGTTCAATTTTGGAAAGAGACAAAAAAACTTGACTGTAAAAATAGTATACCTGTAACTATAGATGGCGAGGAAAATAAAAAAAAAATAGCCAATTTATTTAAAAAGCATTTTAATCTTAGTAGTGAAAGTAGTACATTGCAGAAATCTAGTATTGTGTATGACAACATGTTACAAAAGGGTTCTCAACAGGAAATTATCATAACTTCTGAGGATGTAGTAAATATTCTCAAAAAAATGAAACGGGGCAAATCTCCGGGTCATGACGGGCTGAGTATAGAGCACTTGGTATATGCAGGCCAGTATATAAGTGAAGTATTAGCGCGATTTTATAATCTATGCTTTCGACATTGCTATTTACCGGATGCCATGATTCGGACGCTAGTTGTTCCGATTTGTAAAAATAAAACTGGTGACATCTCGAGCGTGGCTAACTACAGACCCATATCATTGGCTACTATAATGGCCAGGATACTTGAACGACTTATACAGACTTTTTTAACGCGATCTTTATCAATAGACGATGGACAATTCGGTTTTCGGCCACACGTTTCGACTGATATGGCAATATTTTCATTAAAACAGATAGTTAACTACTATAAGCAAGGTAAAACGTCGGTATACGCTTGCTTCCTTGACCTAAGCCGTGCTTTTGACAGTCTTAATCACGATAAACTATGGACTAAGGTACGTCGTACGTGTGTCCCAAATGATGTGGTTGGACTGCTTACATATTGGTATAATAACCAGTCCAATAGCGTCAGATGGGGCAACGAGTTATCGGACAGCTACCAACTGTCATGTGGAGTTAGACAAGGGGGCGTAACCTCACCGGACTTATTTAACTTATACGTGAACGACTTGATCGTGGAGCTGAGCAGCACACCGGTTGGTCTCAAACTAGATGACAGGTATGTTAACAATATAAGTTATGCTGATGACGTGGTTCTAATTGCCCCTTCGTTAAAGGGGTTAAGACGATTAATAGGAATTTGTGAAAGGTATGCCAGGGAGCATGATCTTGTATATAATGTCAAAAAAACTGAAATTGTAATATTTCGGGCAGGACACGGTCCTGATAACGTTCCGAGTGTTTCTCTAAACGGACAACCAATAAAGATATTCGAGAATTTCAGGTATCTTGGCCATGTGGTAACTTCGAATATGAAGGATGATAGGGATATAGAGCGTCAGCGTAGGGCATTATGTGTTGTCGGTAACATGATTATTAGAAAATTTTCTAAGTCGGCCCCGGACGTTAAAATGTCGTTATTTAGAGCCTTTTGTCAGACGTTCTACACCTGTCAACTCTGGACCAATTACACTAAAAAAGCCCATGATAGCATAAGAGTTGCCTATAACAACATCTTTAGGCAACTAAATGGACTGAGTAGGTACTGCAGTGCGTCCGGAATGTTTCTAGAGGCAAGAGTAAATACATTTAATGCTATTCAAAGACAACGTATTGCTAGTTTTATGTCTAGGATTGACAGGTGTGAGAACTCTATTATAAGGGGCTTAGTGGACCGATTATATACAACAGATATATATAAAAAATGGATACAGATAGCTGCCTAGATATCTGCTGTAGCCAAGTATATTTTTGTGTTTGTGTTTGTATATTGTATTGTATTTTATTATTTTTTAAATTTTATTGTATGCTGCTTTTTTGTGTTAATTAATTAAGTTTGAGTGTCTATGTTTTGTTAAATGGATCAAGTTATCTGAATAAAAAATTTATTATTATATTATTATTATGTTTCTCTTTTCCATAATACTCGGGTCTATTGGAGACCCGGTTCTTTGGAAGGCATACATCGGGCCGAAGCCAAGACGAAGAGGCCCTTTAAGAGATATTTAATCTGGTAATGGATACACAGGGCAGATACTATCTCTGAACGCACAATATGATACATCCAGAGATGGTTATTATTATTATTAATCTATCTATCAATATTGAGCTGGTATAAGAGGTGATCTGTTGAGATGGCTCTCATCCTATATTACTAATAGATCTCAGGCAGTAGCACTCAATAACTATGTCTCTGGATGGGTCACAGTACCAAGCGGTGTGCCTCAAGGCTCGCTGTTAGGGCCTCTTTTGTTTGTAGTCTATATAGGCGACATCGACATTTGTTTTCAATCGTCCAACCTACTTTGCTTCGCAGACGACATGAAGATTTTTGCTACGATTACGAGCAGTGAAGACGTTTCTGCATTGCAAGCTGACTTGCTGCGCCTGGACGACTACTGTGCTAGGAACAGGTTAGACCTAAACCCGTCAAAGTGCTCAATCGTCACTTATACAAGAAAAAAATGCGTCATCGCCTCCGAATATTATATCAAAGGACAAAAGCTTGTGAGGGGAGACATTGCTCGTGATCTGGGTGTTGTTTTTGACTCAAAGTTGCTATTTGACAGCCACATAGATGCAGTAGCTAAAAAGGCATATCAAGCTTTGGGTTTTATAATGAGAACCTCAGCTTGCTTTCAAGAAGCTAAAACTTTTAAAATCCTATACTGTACCTTTGTGCGCAGCATTCTGGAATATGGGTCTCCAGTATGGAATCCTAGATATACAAAATACATTGATCAACTTGAAAACGTGCAGAAGAGATTCATAAAGTATTTGAGTTATCGCACTGGATGCAAATACGAGTCTGATAAGTATTTCGACCTTTGTGCTAGATTTCACCTTCTTCCTCTGACTAAGCGTCGTGAGATCGCTGACGTTATTTATTTTCAGAAGATATTAACTGACTCGATAGATTGCCCTGAACTTCTCTCAAAAATATTTATTAATGTTCCAACCAAGTCCAAGCGGCATTATATCCCTTTTCATCTACCTTGTGTATCCACGAATTATCGGCAGGATAGTTTTGTTTGGCGGGCTGGTAAGACAATAAACAAGTTGAGTGGTGTGCATGATTATAGACATTTTTAACGCAAGTCCCGAGTCGTTAAGGCGGCTACTGGCCCAAGAATATATTGTTCATTTTCAAAATGTTTAGCTACCAAGTAGTGTGTTGTGTTGTTGAGTAGTTTGTTTGTGTTAATTGTAAATTTATTTGTGTTGTTGACTATTTTATTTATGTTAATTGTAAATTTATTTGTGTTGTTGAGTGGTATGTTCTTGTTAATTGTAAGTTTATAATTTATTGTTGTTTAATTTTTGATGTCTATCTAGTACTCTAAAACTTTGTTCTTTACACGGATAGAATTATTTTCATAATATGTTATAGCTTATAAGTGAGAACCTATAATTGGCTGTTTGTTTTATATACCTATTGTTATACATGTTGCAAATGCTGTTGGTTTTCCATAAATTATAAATAAATAAATAAAAAGACCACCTTTGAGCCTTTTTCAGTCCTGAGTTTGGCAGACAATTGGACACTGCTAGTTGACACGTATGAAACACACTACAGAATCCTGGAGCATATCTGTGTGTCACCGTTAAGACCAGCCATATTCTTTTACTCACATTTAAAAGAGCGTGTAGTACTTATTGAGCTCACGGTACCGTGGAAAACAAACATCCCGAAAGGGATTATTCGCTAAATGGCAGATTCTTAAAACGGCTGATTCGGTAAATGTCAGATTCTTTAAACGACAGATTCTGAAAACGGCAGACGTACAGTACCAAACAACGTCGTAAATAATTCTATACATTATGTAAGTATTAAGGGTAATATTTAAAATTAACGTAAATCAAATTAAAAAAATCATATTAACTTAAAAAACTATCCAGTCCATCCTTTATTATTTTTTACAATACAAATTAACTTTTACACGACATAATCGTTTTAAACAGTCTAAAGTTAAATCTCACTATTCAACGTCAATTATCAATTTTTTTTTTCCTTTTACATATACCTAAGTCTTTTTTTTTTCAATTTTATATCCTGAAAATTACCCTCCTTTTTTAATAATTGTAAAAAATAATAAAGGGATGGTCTTTTTGGAATCAATCCATTAATACGGCATGATTAAAATAATACATGATATAACAATAGACAAAAATTAAGTGAGTAAGCAAAAAGGCTGCATTTAGAAAATTACATTTTATAATTAATGCATCTATTTGTTTTAGAAAGGTAGCCAAGCAAAGCTACAAAGATCATGTCTAATAACATTTTGTTTTAGCTGACGACTGTACAATATCTGCCTTTTTCAGAATCTGTCGTTTAAAGAATCTGCCATTTACAGAATCTGCCGTTTTCAGAATCTGCCATTTAACGAAAAAAGGCCCGAAAGACCACGCAATTAAGACATCAAATATCTACTTTCACTTGACAAATGAGATGCCGTGGAAATAGGTGCGAGGTGTACTCCAGCTAAATCCCTCTACAGCTTATTAAAAGAGCTAGGACTGCCGAGAACTTCAGTAAGCTCTCTATTATCACGAATGTCCAAAACGGCACTGTTAGGTTCCTACCAAATTTGGATAGGTAGAGAACGGAACATAGCAGACAGTGAAGGTGACCGCTAACGCGTTGTAAGGGGGTCTCCTTAAACCTACATCTGGGGCGTAAGACCCAGACGCTGTTATGCAAGTACAGTCACGAGCAATAATATGTACACATTTTCAAATTTTCTAAACTATCTGCACGTTTATCTAGACATTACAATATCAAAATGAATTCGTAATTTAGAAGAGGTTCCGTACAGTTTTGAATTAATCTTCGAATTTTCAATTTTGGATTGGCAGAACTTTAGATAACTGGTTTACAAAATGCGAAAATGTGTACATATTATTGCTCGTGACTGTACTCCGTCCTCTATCACGCGATGAACTCGCACGGAGGATCCATGAAATGCTAAGATTAGGTCTTATTTGTATAATTGTTTTGTTTATAATTATTAAAGTGTTCTTTTTTATATAATTTAACGAGGTTATATTCGTAATGTTTAGAGAGATGTTTAATTAAAATTAGTATTACATACGTACCAAGTTTGATCTCAATTTTATTAATGATAAGCTATTATTGTTTAGTTTTGATTATTTAATACAAAACATTCTTGATGTCTATTCACTTTTGTTAATAAGTAGCTAGTAATATGATTAACCTTTATAATAATAAAAAATACCAAAATATTTAATAAATCCCTTTTTATTTCTAAAATTTTGTTAAATTTTTGTAAAATTTTTGACATATTTTATATGGTATTGATTAAAATTTTGAATGCAAAAGAGACTTTTGTGTTATTTCATTTTAACCAGTAACAGATATTACAAAGTTCAGATTGCACACCGATAGAGCTTAAAAATACGCATCTAATGATATATTAACATCTTATATTTAATTAATTAATATATAACATTTCAAAAAAAAAATCGTTTTAAAAATTTGTTTTGGCCGCCCTTTAAAATTAGGTATAGCATTTCGATTTGTGTCCCTTTTGTATTCGAGGAGCGATTTGTAAAAGATATACATAATTATGCCCCACTTAACGCATCTAGACTATTTCTTGTTGGGTTACGTTAAGGATGAAGTGAGCAAAACAAAGAAAAAAGTCAATTTTAACGCAAACTTACCACATGAAAATACAAAATGCAATTTACCTAACAAGATCGTTACCTAAACGTGGCCACTTCGAACACCTACTATGATAAATTAAAGTATATTATGAAAACAATGCATTTTATTAATTTTAGGGGTCCATATTGGCTCACCTAAAGTTCTTCTTCCGAAAATGTTCTTCCTAACGATTTGTAATCCGAATGATCACTCGTCCTAAAATTTTAAATCCTAAAGTTTTCATTCATACTATTTGTATTGCCACCGGCGATGTTCATAACACTCATGTTTCCGAAAATCGTTATTAATAATATCGTTATGTAAATATATTTAAACTCCTTATACTATTTCTTGTGACTTTACTTAACAACTTTTTACATTTTTACATTAAACCCTTTTTTTTAAATTATTGTTATTAAAATTATTAGAATATTTTTGTCTTAATTGAATGAAATCCATAAAACATGACTCGTTCACGGTTATGCTTATGGCCTGAGAGTTTACCATAACCGTAACTAAACCAATAAGTAAAGGACCAATTCGGTTCTGGCACTTCGCCGGCCGCTGCCGCGGCACGCTCGCTGCGCTCGCTCGGCTCGTGCGTTGGGGTCATAGTTCTACCATAACCTAAACCAATAAATATGAATAGGACCCATTTCGTTTCTGGATCTTGACTGAATGATTGGAGCGGGACTCTGGTTTTGCTCTGGTCTTTGGTATATTATGTTATACCTACATGTTGTCAACAAAGTTACGCAAAATTTATGTATAACTAGCTGCTGTGCCCGCGACTTCGTTCGCGTGGCGGATGTTACTTACTTCGCAATTCGATTTAATACTGAAAAATCGTTTTTTAAACCTTATAACAAACAGATATACCTACACACGAATTGTAAAATTAACGAACGAATCAAAACCTTTTCAAAAACAGATCTTTACAAAGACAGATCTATGAAGACTGTGTCTAAACTTATACTGAAAGACATGAGCGAACGTCATTCTTTCAAGTAAAATCTTAATACCGCCATCTGTTGTCAAATTTGTAAGTTAAAATAAATGACATCGCTTTTTTCATCATAACAGCCCATTAATGTCCCACTGCAAGGACGCGCCTCCTCCCGTGACGGAGGGATACTTGGCCTACTAATACCACGTTGGCCAGTCGGATTGGTATAGGGTTTAATTTCAAGTTTTCCTTCATTTTTATTTCGTAAAGATAATATTCACCGATAGTCCCTTAGTCGGTTTTACGCCACCCATGGGATGAGATGGGGAGGTGACATATTGTATTCTTGCTCCGTCACCACACGGATAATCGCTAATTAATTATGAATGAATACATTTGCACGCCACGTTATGGTGCGGCAGAATTACCTGCCTCGGTGGCGCGGCGGTCGCATTACATGGCTGGCGTGCATGAGGTCGGGGGTTCGATTCCCATGGAGGACAATTGTGATACACAAACTATTGTCCTTAGTCTGGATGTTCTTTGTGTCCGTTAAATTGATATTTTTAAAGGCTAGTGTGAAGACTTATAATTGATATTACACATACGATTCATGGTTAATTTTATTAACATTTAAAAGGAATAACTTATTAATAGCACTTAATAATAAAATAGTTATATATTATTTAAAACCTCTTTTATTTTATGATTACTACTGGTAACGCCATCTCGTGAACAAAAGAAACGAAATTTAAATTCATTCAACATTGAACCAAATCCATTTTTCATGACCCCTGATTTGTATTGGACTGTTCTAATAAAGAGATCTAGCGATATCTCGAGTATTACTTATCCGATTCCGATTGTTTTATTGTAGTATATAGATAGATACCTACTTTAAACTTAATACCTAAAAACTACGTATCTATGTATTTTAATATCTAAAGCGCGCTTATTCCGAGAAGAGTCAATAAGAACCACGTCCGTTCGCATTAAGAGTCAATGTGAATGAAATTATATAGATGCATCGGTTGGCCGTTTCGGACGTTAAACAAAAATCAACCGTACAGCCGTACTCATACTGGCGCGGCGACATTTGGAAATTTTCTTTCATCTAAATCTTGTGTGTTTATAAACCGATTTCTATAATTTTTTTTTTATGAATAAGGTTTTAAAGTGTACTTTTGAAATATGGGAGTTTGAAAAAGATATGTCTATGCAAATTACAATATATTTATGTATTTAATACACTTTGAAGAAAACCCTAACGATTAAACAGGTTATTGTGGCTAATATATAAAAGATAGATATATACTATTCAAGACTTTTTTGTACATCTTTTGAAGACCATTATTTTTGTAATACATATTTTTGGCGTATGATCAACGTACGCGATGATAAGAGCTCGAACGCGCTTTTTTTCAACCGACTTGCTTCAAATTTATCGTCACTGCTCAGCTCCTATGTGTCTTAGCGTTATTTTATACAGCCTATAACCTGCCCGGGAGTATGGACTACAATTGTACCAAGTTTGGTTAAAATGCCTTCAGTAGTTTTTGACCCATGCGTGCACATACAGACAGACAGACAGACAGACAGACAGACAGACAGACAGACAGACAAAAAATTTATTGATTGCATTTTTGGCATTAGTATCGATCACCATTCATCCTCCAATATTAATTTTTAACATATATTCAATGTACAGAATTGATCTCTCTACAGTTTTATTATAAGTATAGAAGATAATATTCACCGATAGTCCCTTAGTCGTTTTACGCCACCCATGGGATGAGATGGGGAGGTGACATATTGTATTCTTGCTCCGTCACCACACGGATAATCGCTAATTAATTATGAATGAATACATTTGCACGCCACGTTATGGTGCGGCAGAATTACCTGCCTCGGTGGCGCGGCGGTCGCATTACATGGCAGGCGTGCATGAGGTCGCGGGTTCGATTCCCATGGAGGACAATTGTGATACACAAACTATTGTCCTTAGTCTGGATGTTCTTTGTGTCCGTTAAATTGATATTTTTAAAGGCTAGTGTGAAGACTTATAATAATTGATATTACACATACGATTCATGGTTAATTTTATTAACATTTAAAAGGAATAACTTATTAATAGCACTTAATAATAAAATAGTTATATATTATTTAAAAACTCATTTATTTTATGATTACTACTGGTAACGCCATCTCGTGAACAAAAGAAACGAAATTTAAATTCATTCAACATTGAACCAAATCCATTTTTCATGACCCCTGATTTGTATTGGACTGTTCTAATAAAGAAATCTAGCGAAATCTCGAGTATTACTTATCCGATTCCGATTGTTTTATTATAGTATAGATAGATACCTACTTTAAACTTAATACCTAAAAACTACGTATCTATGTATTTTAATATCTAAAGCGCGCTTATTCCGAGAAGAGTCAATAAGAACCACGTCCGTTCGCATTAAGAGTCAATGTGAATGAAATTATATAGATGCACCGGTTGGCCGTTTCGGACGTTAAACAAAAATCAACCGTACTGCCGTACTCATACTGGCGCTGCGACATTTGGAAATTTTCTTTCATCTAAATCTTGTGTGTTTATAAACCGATTTCTATAATTTTTTTTTATGAGTAAGGTATTAAAGTGTACTTTTGAAATATGAGAGTTTGAAAAAGATATGTCTATGCAAATTACAATATATTTATGTATTTAATACACTTTGAAGAAAACCCTAACGATTAAACAGGTTATTGTGACTAATATATAAAAGATAGATATATACTATTCAGGACTTTTTTGTTCATCGTTTGAAGACCATTATTTTTGTAATACATATTTTTGGCGTATGATCAACGTATGCGATGATAAGAGCTCGAACGCGCTTTTTTTCAACCGACTTGCTTCAAATTTTTTGCCACTGCTCAGCTCCTATGTGTCTTAGCGTTATGTTATACAGCCTATAACCTGCCCGGGAGTATGGACTACAATTGTACCAAGTTTGGTTAAAATGCCTTCAGTAGTTTTTGACCCATGCGTGCACATACAGACAGACAGACAGACAGACAGACAGACAGACAGACAGACAGACAAAAAATTTATTGATTGCATTTTTGGCATTAGTATCGATCACCATTCATCCTCCAATATTAATTTTTAACATATATTCAATGTACAGAATTGATCTCTCTACAGTTTTATTATAAGTATAGATAACAGCCCATTAATGTCCCACTGCAAGGACGCGCCTCCTCCCGTGATGGAGGGATACTTGGCCTACTAATACCACGTTGGCCAGTCGGATTGGTATAGGGTTTAATTTCAAGTTTTCCTTCATTTTTATTTCGTAAAGATAATATTCACCGATAGTCCCTTAGTCGGTTTTACGCCACCCATGGGATGAGATGGGGAGGTGACATATTGTATTCTTGCTCCGTCACCACACGGATAATCGCTAATTAATTATAAATGAATACATTTGCACGCCACGTTATGGTGCGGCAGAAATACCTGCCCCGGTGGCGCGGCGGTCGCATTACATGGCTGGCGTGCATGAGGTCGCGGGTTCGATTACCATGGAGGACAATTGTGATACACAAACTATTGTCCTTAGTCTGGATGTTCTTTGTGTCCGTTAAATTGATATTTTTAAAGGCTAGTGTGAAGACTTATAATTGATATTACACATACGATTCATGGTTAATTTTATTAACATTTAAAAGGAATAACTTATTAATAGCACTTAATAATAAAATAGTTATATATTATTTAAAAACTCATTTATTTTATGATTACTACTGGTAACGCCATCTCGTGAACAAAAGAAACGAAATTTAAATTCATTCAACATTGAACCAAATCCATTTTTCATGACCCCTGATTTGTATTGGACTGTTCTAATAAAGAGATCTAGCGATATCTCGAGTATTACTTATCCGATTCCGATTGTTTTATTATAGTATAGATAGATACCTACTTTAAACTTAATACCTAAAAACTACGTATCTATGTATTGTAATATCTAAAGCGCGCTTATTCCGAGAAGAGTCAATAAGAACCACGTCCGTTCGCATTAAGAGTCAATGTGAATGAAATTATATAGATGCACCGGTTGGCCGTTTCGGACGTTAAACAAAAATCAACCGTACAGCCGTACTCATACTGGCGCGGCGACATTTGGAAATTTTCTTTCATCTAAATCTTGTGTGTTTATAAACCGATTTCTATAAAAATTTTTTTATGAATAAGGTATTAAAGTGTACTTTTGAAATATGGGAGTTTAAAAAAGATATGTCTATGCAAATTACAATATATTTATGTATTTAATACACTTTGAAGAAAACCCTAACGATTAAACAGGTTATTGTGGCTAATATATAAAAGATAGATATATACTATTCAGGACTTTTTTGTTCATCTTTTGAAGACCTTTATTTTTGTAATACATATTTTTGGCGTATGATCAACGTATGCGATGATAAGAGCTCGAACGCGCTTTTTTTCAACCGACTTGCTTCAAATTTTTCGTCACTGCTCAGCACCTATGTGTCTTAGCGTTATGTTATACAGCCTATAACCTGCCCGGGAGTATGGACTACAATTGTACCAAGTTTGGTTAAAATGCCTTCAGTAGTTTTTGACCCATGCGTGCACATACAGACAGACAGACAGACAGACAGACAGACAGACAGACAGACAGACAAAAAATTTATTGATTGCATTTTTGGCATTAGTATCGATCACCATTCATCCTCCAATATTAATTTTTAACATATATTCAATGTACAGAATTGATCTCTCTACAGTTTTATTATAAGTATAGATAATATTAATTATTATGGATAAAAAGAAATCTAAACAAAAAAGATATGACTTTAAATTATAGTATAAAAGATGGTTATGTTGAGAAAATATAGGAAAACAAATAATAGTATAATAGATGTTTATTGCTACTGAAATTATGAAGATGAATGCTTCGGATTATTAACATTAGTGACAAAAAAATTAGGAATTGCGATTGTTAGGATGAAAAATGTTAGAAAGAACATTTTCGGACTTCCAATTATAGGAGTTGAAATTTTAGGTGAACTTTGGCGCACCCTAATTTTAGACATAATGTTTCTTAGAGACATTTACTGCTTAAGACCTACAGAATCGATATTTAAATAGAAAAAAGTAAAATTTTATTTTTGCAAAACAACCGGGTTTGATTCCCGACTGGGTGCAGTATCTTTTACAAATGTATGAATGCAGTTTTTCTTTTTATCAAAATCGGTAACATGGTTCATAAAAACAAATCTTCGTAATACGAAGATTTGTTTGATTTTAATGACTTATGGTTTAAGACTTTCCCATACTGACCCATTTGAATGAGCCACCCTGTATAGTACCCAGCACCTGAGTAGGTACTTACTTGAACTATAATACGTTTGACTCACGGCTCTTAGCCATTGATCAGACAAAGACAATACAATAAAATGTTATTCATATAAACGTAAAACTATTTCTGTTATTGTGTTTTACGTTGCCGAATTACCTATTCAATCCCAAGGAATTGTTGAATGACGGTTAAATGCTCGCAATATTTATTATGTCCTTTAATAACAATACATTTTGTAATTTGTAATTTTTTAAAAAAGACAACTCCCGTCAAAGAACACCCAGACCAGGACAATAATTTGTGGATCTCACAAATTATTGTCCCGCGTGGGGATCGAACCCACAACCTCTTGCACGGCAGCCGCTTGCGCTACCGTCGCGCCACCGAGGTCGTCGAGATACATGCGTAAGACCTTTCAATCTGTTTAACTTTTATATCGTTTTACAGCACTTCGATTGGAACATGCAAATCCAGAGCGTGATCTTATCTTCGTTCTTCTGGGGTTACATAGTTCTGCAGATTCCTGCTGGTGAGTTGGCGGCGAGGTTTGGTGGACGAAACCTTATAATAATGGCAATCAGCGTCAACAGCGTTGTATCGCTATTACTACCATCCTGTGCTTATTATGTAAGTATAAAATATTCTCTAAGAAATAAGTCGCGTGTTTTTAAACTAAAAACAATTCAAGAACTAGATCTTAACAATAATTTATTAATTTACTTACTTTAAAAAATTGTTCATAAATATGTATTTTATAATATGCCTGAATAATTTTGTGATGAGATAGATATCATTCTTTCTAAGGTAAAATATTATTATAACTGACTCTATAGCTGGAATGCTTTATGACAAATACGGAAAAGTGAGCAATATTGTGATCTTATAACATAATAGCTATTGAGGGGCTGTACTGTTTCTATACCTTAAAAGCTAGCCGCGTACAGAACGACATAATGTGTCTCTGTAAGGCCTCTGCACACAGCAGGCGGGGCGTGGCGGGACGAGACGGACATCGCGACGCTGAGCAGTTGTAATTTACTAGATATTACGGACGACGCCACACAGAGCCGTCCCGGCGAAACGGTAACCGTGTCGCTCTAGTACATTTTGTCACGTCGCCGTCCTGTCCCGCCACGCCACGCCGGCTGTGTGCAGAGACCCTTAGACGATATTTAAGCGCCTGACATGTGTCTCGGTTCTAGGTCCCGTTTGTTGGAACAGAGTAGTAGGAGCAAGACACCTGTCAAGCTACCTTGTATGTGCCACACACACAAGCGGAACATGTTTATTTCAAACAACCTAATCAAATTGATGTACCATGAAATGGAGTCAATCTTATTCTTTCCAAAGCGAAAGAAAGCAAACTTTATGTGCCACTAAAATTATTGAGATTTATAAAGTAACCGAACTTTCTCCGTGTGGTGATGGAGAAAGAACACAATATGTCACCACCCTATCTCATCCCATGGGTATCGTAAAAACCGACTAATGGACTATCAGTGAATATTACCTTTACGCAATAAAAAGAAGGAAAAGATGAAATTAAAACCTATACCAATCCGTCTGGCCAGCGTGGTATTTAGAAGGCCAAGTATCTCTTCGTCCCGGACGGAGGCCTGTCCCTGCAGTGGGACATTAATGGGCTAAAGTAACTTATATTATAATGTACAAGGATTATTAATAACAAAGTCAAGAACTTAATAAATACGGAACCTACAGTCCATTTAATCAGTCGTTTACGTTAAATTATTTGTATTTTAATACGCATCATTAAACCCATAAAAATTGTTGCAGGGTGGATGGCAATTAGTATGTGCTTGCCGCGTTGTACAGGGATTATCACAAGGATTTTTAATGCCTTCAATATACAGCCTCGTCGGTAAATGGGCACCTGTAGAGGAAAAAAGTCGTATAGGTGCAGTTATAAATTCAGGTCAGTGAGGTTTTAAAATTGTTTAAATAACGTTTGTATTTGTATTTATCTTACAAAAAATTTTACACTTGGTATTTTGTGTAGAATGTATATGGATATTTTCATTTTTCAATGCAGGAGCCTCGTCTTTGACGTGAGACATTAAGCGTCGTAGCACATATAACGTAACGTAAACGGAACGTCACCGTATCAACCCGAGCCGTTCAGAATTCTTTGTATGAAACTCCTTTCTGCACCGCACACTAATCGGATACGTAACGTAATTGGATTTTTGACGTTTGAACCGAGGAAAAAGGCGAGGTGATGCCGATCCGTTTACGTAACGTTATATTATGTGCTATGACCCTAATGGACTAAATGCCGATTACGTAAAAATATTTTAACCTTACTGTTATTGTTTCTTTTTTTTTAGGATCTCAACTAGGAAATGCCTTACAGCTTCTGGTATCAGGATTCATAGCAGCCGCATGGGGCTGGCCAGCCATCTTCTATGTAAATGGAGCAATGGGATTAATATGGTCTGTTGCTTACGCACTGGTAGGAGCTGACACTCCTCAGCAGTCTAAATTGATAAGCGAGCAAGAACGACTATACATTCAAAGTGCTTTGGGACAGACTTCTAAGCCAAAGGTATGGTACAGTCACGAGCAATAATATGTACACATTTTCGCATTTTGTAAACCAGTTATCTAAAGTTCTGCCAATCCAAAATTGAAAATTCGAAGATTAATTCAAAACTGTACGGAACCTCTTCTAAATTACGAATTCATTTTGATATTGTAATGTCTAGATAAACGTGCAGATAGTTTAGAAAATTTGAAAATGTGTACATATTATTGCTCGTGACTGTACCTACCGTTGAATATTTAACCTGTTATCGTTGTTTATGAATACAATAAACAGCAATTCAACCAACATTTATTTTTAAATTATAATTAACGTAAATTAATAATAATTAAATTAATCTTAAATTATAAATCTTAATTTATTAGTAATTGGATTCTTTAATGACTTTAAATGACTTTGTCGTTAAGACTTAGTTTAGTTTAGTTCTTAGACTCCTTTGGTCACTTAACTCGATATAACTTGATACCATTTCATTCAATTAGATTTTTGTTTTTTTCAACAAAAGGAATATAACATAGTTTTAACCTTATTGAAGCAGCAACCAGATTGTTCTTAATTGTATTAAAATAGGTCTTTACCTATGAAATTGCCATTTTTTTTCGCCGCAGTCTTTAGCCTCTATTTTCTTGTAAAACATAGATTGCTATTATTTTTGTAATTTAATAAATACAGGACATGACCAACAACTAACGAAAGATAATAAAAAAAAATAAGTATTATTTAATTTTGTATTAGTAATAAGCCTGTAAATGTAGGTCCAATTTAAACTAGCGGATTTTACCATTTAAACAAATGTAACTCCTTCCCTTATATTTTTGTTTTATGATTAAAATGCTAAAAGTTAGCTAAGATATGCGCTATTACTTATACCAAATTATATCCTATTAGGTTCAATAATTATTGAAAAAACTAAGAAAACGTTAGTATGAAAAATCAAACTTCGCATAAAATCTCCATACAAATCGGCAATTTCTAATAGGTAAAGACCTAATATTAACTTGCGCTTATCTGTTGATTCAATTTATTGATGTGTTGATTTTATTTATTAATTTATATACATTTTACCTATTTATATAAGAATAATAAAATATTTATATACTTAATTAATTTTTGTTTTAGAAATTGAAAACTCCATGGAAAGCAATATGGACTTCAGTTCCATTCTTATCTCTGATTGTATTGCATTGCAGTGAAAATTGGGGATTTTGGACGTTAATGACAGAAATGCCGTCTTATATGAAGAAAGTTCTCGGTGTTGATATTAAAGCTGTAAGTTCATAAATCGTACGCATCTTTTGTAATAATAAAAATAATTACACAAACGAAAAAATAATCATGAAATTAATAAAACAAGTATTTGGGCATATGTACGCTATGTATTTTGTTGGGTTTAACGAGAAATTTAAGAAAATAATAATATATTGATAGGTGATCAATATTAAACTTTGCCGTCTAACCCCCGGTTTCTGAATGACTGATCAAGTAAAAATCAACTAATCAAGTGTCGAAACTGTCATTTTAGTTCCTAAAAATGATAGTTTTGACACTTGATTAGTTAATTCTTACTTGATCAGTCATTCGGCAACCGGGGGTAAACATTATAAAAAATTGATTAACCTTAAATTGATTACTTATCGTATTTTCTATTTACAGAATGGTGTCATGTCTTCTATCCCATACCTAGCTATGTACTTACTGAGCTTTCCATTCGGATTCCTATCAGACTTCATACCAAACAAAGGTTGGCTCAGTATCACTGCTACTAGGAAACTTTCTAATTCTATAGGTAAGTTACAAATTACTAATTACGCTAGAACTTTTGCTTAAAACGTTTGTGGAAACATTTGAAAACAAGACAATTATTTAATTATAAGTACTTATACACTTTATGTATCTTTGCCAAACGTAAAGCTACATATTATTTTAAATTCGTCTTTGAAATAGATATAAATTTGAAAAGATTTTATTGAATACTGATGAAATACTCAAAAGCCGCATCTTATTCTCGTGTACACATTATTCGTGTTTACTAAAACAATTAGTTAGACAGGTATATGCTTTATCAATCAATTTCACAGCATTCTAGCTAATGTAAAGCGGTCAGTGAGGTTTCATAGAATGTCATATTAGGTTGGGGAAAAAGTCTTTTCGTATTTTTGTATGAAAAGTCAAGACATTTTTTTCAAAGTTTATTTACATTTATTTACAATATATATGTACCGTTTTGTTGAACAACTTTCTGCCATTTTGTGGGCAGAGACATTATCCCGTTACTGTAGAAACTTTGGGACTTCTGATCAAAAAAACGGGACAAATAGTTTTGGCAGTCCTCTCTTGAGGTCAACCTTACAGAACCTAAAGAATTCTGAAGAGACCGAAACGGTGAAAATCTGAAGGCGCAAGGTCAGGGCTATATGGTGGATGCACTAGGACCTCCCAGTCGAACTCTCTTAATTTTTGCTGAGTGGCTAAAGATGTGTGTGGTCTAGCGTTATCGTGATGAAAGACCACACCCTTCCTGTTGATCAATTCCGGCCGTTTTCTCTCGACTGCTTCCTTTAATCTCATCAGTTGCTGGCAGTAAAGATCAGAACCGATGGTTTTGCCGGGCGGTAAAAGCTCATAATGAACAATGCCCTTCCAATCCCACCATACACACAGCATCACCTTATTTCGTGTTAGGCCAGGTTTGGCCACAGTCTGTGAAGCCTGGCCAACTTTTGACCATTACCTTTTTCGCACGTTCTTGTCGTACGTGATCCACTTTTCATCGCCAGTTATCAATCTCTTCAAAAACGGCTCGGTTTCATTACGTCTCAATAATGAATCGCAAATGAGTACACGGTTCATTAAGTTTCTTTGAGTGAGCTCGTGTGGCACCCAAATATCGAGCTTTTTTGTATAACCAGCTTTCTTCAAATGGGTCAAAACTGTTTTGTGGTCAATTCCCAGTTCTTCAGCTACATCGTAACTACTAATATGCCGATCTTGCTCCACTCTTTCAAAAATGGCGTCCATTTTATTCGTAACAGGGCGACCAGAGCGAGGTGCACCTTTAACATCAAAATTTCCGGACTGAAAACGTTTGAACCAAATTTGTGCTACTCTTACTGACACTGCATCAGGTCCATAAACATCATAAATTTTTTTCACTGCTTGAGTTGCATTTTTGCCTTTTTTATAATTAGATTTTAAAATGTATCGAATTTCTTCATTAGATTTACTCATTTTTACGGAGAGAAAAACAAATGAAAAATAGCGGGACACAACTTTTTTTTATTTTTTTCTTTTCTTTATAATGTAACCTTTTTAATGTTACTAAAACCAGCCAGACACAAGTAGTACAGTCAAAGAAATTTTATAATAAGTTTATACCTACGTTATGCGAAAAGACTTTTTCCCCGACCTATTATTATTATATTGCTGTGAGCCCAATAATAAAACATTACTGCAAGACATTATAAAAATTACACTGATTCTTTCTTCCAGGTTTCTATGGACCCGCCATAGCGTTAACTGGTTTAACGTACTTACCTGCTGGTAATGTGACATTAGCTGTGGTACTTCTCACTGTCGTAGTCGGGTTGAATGTGGGACACGTCACCGGACTTATGGTTTGTATTTTCCGAATTTTTATTAAGGGCCTTTACGTGGCTCACTAGCGCCGCCAATAGAAAAAAAAACATAATTTCCGAATAGCATCAATAATGCAAAATGGTGGTTAGGAAGGTGTTGAATATGTATGTGGATGGATATAGGGGAAGAGGACGACCAAAGAAACGATGGATGGATTGTGTAAAAGACTATATTTTTATTAGTAAGTAGACAAAATTTTGCATTATTGATTTTATTTTCAATTGGCGGTGCTAATGAGCACTATAAATGCTCTTAATTTATAATAAGTATTTTATTTAGGTGCTGATTGTAATTCTGACTACATCATGTCGTTAGCCAATGGCAGAGAGATATTTTCATAGTTGGGCCAGCTTATTTGAGCTAACAGAAATATGGCTCAAAGAAATGCATTTACCATAAATGTCTATGTATGAATACGTTTCTCTAGATGATTTTTGTTTATTATCATTGTGAAATATACTATGTAACCTACTAACTTTTTTGTTTTAGCTTGTGCATCTGGACATGTCTCCTAATTTCGCCGGAACGATGCTGGGTATTACCAATATGTCTGCCAATGTCATATCTATTATTGCGCCTTTAGTAGCTGGAGCTATTTTACAAGATGAGGTAAATATATGATAACATTATAAATTAATATATAAATATTCCCCTTCACATTCACACAACGCCATCTAGTCCCAAACTAAGCAAAGCTTGTAACTATGGGTAAAATACAACGGATAAACATACTTAATTTTTTTTTCATAAATACACACATATTCACAGGCACAGAGACGTGGTCGCTAACTATGGGCCTTCTCAGAAGGCTCAAGGTCACTCAGAGGGCAATGGAGAGAGCTATGTTAGGAGTTTCCCTGCGTGATCGAATCAGAAATGAGGAGATCCGCAGGAGAACCAAAGTAACCGACATAGCGCTCAGAATTGCCCGGTTAAAGTGGCGGTGGGCAGGGCACATAGCGCGGAGAACCGACAGCCGTTGGGGCAGAAAGGTTCTGGAATGGCGACCGCGTACCGGAAAGCGCAGGGTGGGGAGACCGCTCACACGGTGGACCGACGACCTGGTTAGGACGGCGGGAAGCCGATGGATGAGGGAGGCACAAGACCGCGCAGAGTGGAAGCTTTTGGAGGAGGCCTATGTCCAGCAGTGCAACGTGCATAGGCTGATATAGATGGATGGATGGATGGACACACATATTATACATAGAAAACACCCAGACCAATGCAAACAATCATGTTCATGCACACAAAGATTTGCATTGGGCGGGAATCGAACCCGAGACCTCTGCGTAGCAGTCATGTTATATAACCACTACGCCACAGAGGTCGTCACATTTTAGAATAATTATGAAAATTATGTAAAGCATCAAAGCCTTGCTTAATGAATGATTAACAATAAGAAATTAAATGGCAATTAACATTTCAGACTGATCCTAGTCAATGGCGCACAGTGTTCTACATAGCATCAGCTGTTTGGTTTGCCGGTAACACTTTGTTCCTTATATTCGGTACTTGTGAGAAACAAGCATGGAATGATCCTCCTGAAGATAATAATTCTACAGGTTAGTCTTATAAACGTACTCTTCCAAGCAAAAATAATTTCAGCGTTAAACTACATAATACATCGTTTAATTTACTGAACGCGTTTTTGTATCTTGTTTGAACTGTTTTTTACAAAAAGTAGCATAACTAAAATTTAGAAATTGTATTAAGTCATCATCATTATTCATGTCCCACTGCAGGTACGGGCCGCCTCCCGTGACAGAGATACTTGGCCTATAATACCACGCTGGTCAGACGGATTGGTATAGGGTTTTATTTAGTGAAGATAATATTCATGGATAATCCCTTAGTCGGTTTTAAAGACACCCATGGGGTGAGATAGGATACTGACATATTGTGTTCTTACTCCGTCAATACAGGAATATTGTATTTAGAATTATTTGTTTATTGTTTCAGATGAGACAGTTGAGAAACAGACGGAAAAAGATGTTTAAATTGTGATAATAGATAATGTTATTATATTGCTTAAGGATATTGATGTTTTGTTTTATTTTATTTAAAAATTTTTTTACTTTATAACAGCCCTAAATCGATTGCAGTGCAACTTTCCACATAATTGACAAAAACCAAGGAATTTTAGAAGCACCCCTAATTTTGACGGTATTTTGTTTTGATAAACTTATTCACTTAGAACTTGCAATAAAATTCATCTAGCATTTTGCAGAGAACTTTTACAAATCAGTATGAATTACTTATATCATTTAGTGTTTCCTAATTAAAATAATGCATGTTTTAACAAAGTAAAATAATGTTTAATATTGTCTTTGCCATAGTACAAGCTCTAATTAGATGGCGTTTTGTGAATGCCCATGTAAGAACTACTATATAACTAGTTTAGCTAATCTGTCCAGATTCTAGCGTTGTAGCTAAATTAGTGGTTTAATTTCTATACATAGATTAACTTCAACCGTTAGCCAATACATCCCGTATTGGGTTATCATTGGTCACATAAATTATCCCGAAACCCCTATCCGCCTTGTTAGGATAGAACAAGGGGTCTAAAATGTTTGGAAAATGGTCTGGGGTTAAATTTATAGTCCATTGTTCAAGGTTAATTGTCATGCAAGAATCGAAGTTGGAATGTTATATATTCTGAGGCCAATATTTATACTAAGTATAGATGAAATTTTACAGTAAAAGAAGAAATCTCCCAGCATATGGCAGCCGACAATAAAACCGTGTATCTTAGGACAGTTTTATACTAACAGTTCCATGACACTGACAGTCTCTTGTAACGCCAATTCAGTGGGAATACCGACAATTGCGCAAACATTTTTTTAAATTAAGGGAAGTGTATTTCCTTGTCATCCATAATGGAAAATAAGTTTATTAATTTAAATGACACGAAACAACAGGCGTTTTGAACCAGTAAACTATCGAACTAACAAGCAATCGCTGTAAGATTTTCCGCAACAGTATTTTTCGCACTAACGTTACATCATACTAATAAAGCATCGATATAATAACATCGTACTACTGAATTATCGCGACACCGTGTTCGATATAATAAAAATCGAACTAACAACTTACGCAGAAAAATAGGGAACCCGTTAAAAAGTAAGTTTTATTTTACTTTTATAGATGACAAGCTCTACATTGTAGTTGACGTCTATTCCCTATGTAGATATTTTAATCCATACCCATGGTATCTATCTGCGTTATTTTGTCAGGCCCGTTCATTTAAATAATTTCAAGTACCCTTTGTTCAGTATAAATATAAATTTAATCAATGACGACTGGATGAATTGCTTAATATTTGACTTGTTTAAAATCCAAATATAATGAAAAAAATTGAAATCGCATTATGAGTTTGTGTATTTTACGAAAACTCAAAGAAAGTGAAATAAAGAGCTTAGTGAGCATGTTTTCAAAACATATTACGTATTTAATTAGGTAGATATTTCGACGGGCCCCAAGAACAAAAGCGTATCTGCAATATTATCGATTTCGAGTATGAGCGTTTGAAATTCTGTGTACGCATGATCATTTTTTACTAACGCAAATATAAACTTATTGCAAAAAAACTCTTGGCAAAAGCTAATGAAGTGTTAAATATCTTTATTTTCATGTTTTTTTAAAAGAGTTTAATTATTATTTCGAATAAAATGAATTCTTATAATACAATAAGATTTTGTTCTCTGTAAGGATCTAGCACATATATTAATATACGACTTTGTTTTTCGGAATGATATAGTATATATCTTAACATATTATGACTTTGTTTTAGGGAATTGATGTCTTGTTTTGCTGTCTTAAAATACATTATCTGTAATGTTTTTATTCATAAAAAAAACAATTACTATAAAATAATTTTGTAGATATACAGAACATTTTTATCTAAGGTTTATTTGTTTATGAAGTAACATAACGGGTGCCGTTATGTCCATCGTTATAGGACGGAACCCTTGGATAATAGCGTTTAGGACATACGACCTAGATATAGGCTTAAGGAGGCCCCCTTACAACGCGTTAGCAGTCACTATCTGCTATGTTCCGTCTTCTGCCTATTCACTTTTGGTAGGAGTCTAAAAATGTCGTTTTGGACATTTGTGATAGTAGAGAGCTTACTGGAGTTCTCGGCAGTCCTAATCCTTTTAACAAGTTGTAGAGGGATTTAGCGGGAGTACACCTTGCAGCTATATCAACGGCATATAGAGAAACTATGTAGCCATTTCGTGTTATCTTATTTGTCAAGTCAAAATATTTTTTGTCTTAATTGCGTGATCTTTAAGGATGTAAGTTTTCCACGGTATAGTGAGCTGAATAGACACTACACGCTTTTTCAAATTTGAGTAGAGGAATATGTCAGATGTTTTCCGGGATGTTGTGTGTCTACCAGTACTGTCCAATCGTCTGCCGAACTCAGAACAAATTAAATATTTTGCCTTTCAGCTCTAGCAATCGATAGACTGACTGCCTCACGTATAATTCCTAGAGCTCTGTCAAAAGGTTGCAGTAATGACTCCTATCCAAAATCACTTTGCAGCCTACCAATATGTGCCTAGTCGTGAACATTTCTTTGCCACATTCCGTGTTTTTGACCGTCGCTTTTCCAATCTTACAAGATTACTTTGATCGTTCAGAGTCAATTGAAAGACGTTGAGGTATAATTTAAGTAATGCTGCTAAACAGTCATAAATTAAAGTGCGCAACTTCAAAGCTAAAAGTATGCAGCAGTCACCTAGAGTAACCCATTCATTTTGCATTTCTAGGTTCATTGCGTGCACTCTGTCAGTAGCTATCATTCTCATCTTAGTTTATGAAAGATTTTGTAATTTCCTGCTGATTTGTAAAACCTGCTCTAATAGTTGGAGCACCTATCATGAACTTTTTGTGAAATTGTAACCGTAACGCGAGTGCAGATGTATTTTTATCATTTAGGATGGATTTTAGTGGTCGTATATCCAGACTTTTTTACGTTTTTTATCGGTTGTTGATTTACCTTTTCAATGTCATTTATGAAATATTTGAATACATCTTCTAGTACTAGAGAGCAATCTTTATCGTTTATCTTTCTACCAAGCAATTTAAAAAGCACGGTTTCTGATATTATTTAAACGTTTTCTCCGCCTATAAGAAGCCCGGGGCCATATGATGCATATGTCGTATCCAGTCTGCCTAAACAGAGACAATAACATTTGCTAGGTTGCACTTTCATTCCATCAGTCTACATACAGAATTTATCATCCTTTGGCAGTAATTCTTGGCACTGCTTTGGATTTCGAGTAAGTATCGCTAGGTCGCGTCGTCTGCGAATACTAGAAGGGATTCTGTATTTGACATTGGACTTAAGCCGATATCCCCACCTTTTTTCATCTATTGTTAAGCTATCTATTAGTGGATGAAGCCCCTCCAAACATAAAACAACATTAATATTTTCAGCTACAGGTGGTAGTGGAGAAACGTTACTGTAATTTTGACAGCCAGTCTTTATCAGAAAGCAAAAAGGAAGGTATATGTCAAAGTGGAATTTATAGCTAAACGCTTATTGAAAAACAAGAAAATCATGCTAATTTACTAAAAAAAGCATTAAATCTGATACTTTTGGATTGAACAAACACGGATGATAAAATACTTTACAGAGAACAAAATCGCATCTTTACCTAAGACATATTTTTTCCTTAAAAATTTCGTAAAACAAAATCGTATAGGCGCAACCGTTAAGTGACTTGGAATTCAGTTTTGTTGAACATAGACTTATGGTGAATAAAAAATGAAAATAACGGATTAAAAATCAACATATTTTTCTAAATAAAGTCTTATTGTATATTAAACTAAGTAATTATAAAACTAAAATTATTATGTTTCATGTGAATTAATTATAAATTTTAATATCTTGCCTTTAGATTTTTGTAGAACAATATAGTATATGCACAAACGATAATAAATAACGCACCTGACTTTGACGAGTACAAACACGTAAATGACGTTAAGTCGCTACACACGCGGCATGGGTTCCAAGGAACATGCTCCTACATGTATATACATGTTTGTTTGTGGAAGTATAATTTCTGATAAGACAATGTTCGATTGTTTATTTCAATATGCAAGAGAATATTAAAAAAATAAAAATAGTGTCGTATAGTGTTAAAGTGTGTAGAATACGATTATGCAATAAAATACATTTCGTCTTATTTTTCCATAAGATTTTGTTCTTGGGGCCCGTCGATTTTTGTATTAAGCTATTCCAATTATTAAACTACATGTTTATGTAAATAAATTAAATGAACAGCATGTTTCAGTTACATTAGCTACTACTTAAATACATTTAATTGTTAAAACAAGCGCTAAGTTCAAACGTAGAACTTTTGTACGACATAAAATAAACAAGGAAACGAGAGTAGAAAATACGAGTTATATAAAGTTTCAGTGAGTTGCACTAATTAAATCATGAATTTGTATAAAGAAAATATCGGTGCACCTGTTACATAAGGTTTCTAAAATGTAACCACAATAAATAAAAGAATATTTTGCACACACATAAAGTAAAATATCAACTAATAAAACCATTTTCTTTAATAGTAGCTTTTAACTACAATACTTAAGTTGCTTAAAGATAACTAACATTAATTTATTATAAATAAAATGTATCTAAGAAGTGATACCATTCACTTCTTCATAGCAATGGCTATCTTATCTTTGTGTACTATAACCATGTACTTAAACTTGTATAGTTTAATGTTGGTTCAAAACGTAGTAATGAACGTTTAATCTTAACTTAAGCAATTAAATGCATTTAAATGCATTTCAAATTACAGCACTATGTTGGACGTTCAACAGAGGTAGCAAGTTAAATAGCGAAATGTAATTTATATTAAATGCTGGGACACTCATTAATCACCGTTACCAAAAGCTGTGACGCTCCTGTTTATGTGAAGCACTTCGCAACTTAAAATTTTGTCACTGAATTTTAATTTCATGTTAGTTTCTATTGATCACTTATTTATTATTATTTTATTTTGAAAATTCAACATTTTGGGTATTCAACATTTTGAGAATTCAACATTTTGGGAATTCAGAATTTTGCAAATTCAACATTGCGGTCCTAAATGCTCAATTACTTGGTCAATATAACAAGAAAAAAGGATTTGTTAGTTTTTTTTTTGGTTAAGGAGGGGTAGTTGACGGTTGATGACCATTACTATATTACACGGGTTATGGTAGCCTTTTGTACCATAATGTCGACTTCCTAAAATGTCCACTTCACAAAATATGCTGTAGAAAACAAAAAAAAAGTCATACAAACAAGTACCAATTTTAATGTAATAGTTACATTACTTTACTTTACTTTATAACTCTATTTTTATTGTTTAACTTTAACACCATTAATCATAGGTTTATTTTCTTCAACATCCTCTTTTTCTTCATAGAAGTCGTTCCAGTCTGCTTTTTCACCAGTACCGAGTACTACATAGACGAGGTTGGTAAATAGATATAGTCCAGCTGATACGAAGAAAACTTGTCTCCAAAGGTACTTGTCGTTCTGTAAAATTTACTCATTAGATTTAGTGACTACAACCTGGAGTCACGTAGGTGACTGCGTGTATAAGGACACGTGGTCGGTTAGACGTATGCTTAAATTAAAAAAAACCAGTCTACTTAACTAATGTTTTGTCGAGAGTTATTCTCTGAGTTCTATTGCTGAATCTAGGCCTTCTGTTACCGATATTCTAATACCTATTGGTTAGATGGATTACATTCTGCTCACATTGATTAATATTTTATTACTAACTAGCTGATCCGTGCCCACTTCGTTGGACGTATTTTATTACTGCTCCACTCCTATTAATCATAGCGTGATACTATATAGCCTATGACACTCCCAATTAAATGGACTATTCAACATAGAAAGATTTAAAATCGGTTTAGTGGATCCAGAGATTATCCCCTACAACGCCACAAACATAAAAATACTCAAACTTTACCTCTTTATAATATAAGTACAGAAGTATAGATAAATCTGTCATCAATTATATCTATGCCCAGCAGTGGACGTTTGTTGACTGATAGGATAAAGTCATACTATAATATTAAGAAACAGATACAGTAAACTGAACTTACCACATCCGTTAATATGAAACCGTTTACAATCGGTGCTAAAGACGATCCCATGTTTGACACAAAGTTACTAATACTCATCATTGTCCCCGCATAGTTTGGTGATATGTCTATGTGGTTCACCTGTGGAAGATAAATATAAATTATTATGTTTGTATATAAAAAACATGGTAATAAAACTTAAAATGTCTGCCTAATATACAAAAGTATGTAAGTTTGTAAAAAGTATTTACACTCTAAAATTTTAAACTACAAGGCAAAGACAGATAAAAGAAAAGAATGAACTCTTTTTCTCATCAAATACTTTGATTGGTTGTTAACTTTTAGAGCCAGCGTTTTTTCTTACATCAGTAACAAATGCACATAAATAAAGTTATTGAACTGAACTACCTGAAATCCGCAATGAGCGCATATTTTAAAAGCGCAAGTTAGTACCAGAATAGTTTCGACTACGTAAATGTTATGAGGAGCATATGCTAATGCTATCAGTCCTAGACCAGCAGGAATGTTACCTGTAACGTATAAAGTTTAACATATTACATCAAATAGATCAAAATTTCATCTGCCTCTGTGGCGTAAAGAGGTTACGCGTTCGAATCCCTGGCAGGATAATTTTTATTGTTTTTGCAATTCACAAATTGATTGCTCTGAGCTTGACTGAACTTCAGTGATAAGATTTGTTTACAATTTATGCATTAATGTGGAAATAGTATTTATCGTTGAAAGACTTTGCATGATTTAAGGTAAAGTCCAAAAAGTATACCTGTACAAAAAGGTGAGTTCAATTATTAAGTCTTAAATCAAATCTGTGTTGGTGTTGTATTTATAAAATATAATTTTAAAGATAATAATGATTCCTATTGGAATACAGTATTACGAAGTCTATTTCTGTATGCTATGATTATCTTAATGAGTAAATACCTAATGAATTAGCAATTTTCCTTGTGTTTGTAACACTTGTAATTTTGTTCACAATAAGCCAGTCAGTAAACCAACTAAAGAAGAAGTTCGCAAACCACATTATTAAAAACGGTAAAGCCGTAAGTAGACCATTCTGAAAACGAATAAAAAGATGAATCAGAAGAATAATAATAATATGAAACATAATATAATAAAAAGATAGCTGTCTGTAAAAATGAATAGCTCGTAAGCCCTGTCGATAGCTCACGTTCGGTTATGGAAGTAAAAAACGAAGAAACTACATTTGTAAAGGGTTTTAAACCATATTGTTATTAGTTTAGATTTTCTGTTGCTTTTCTTATGAGCATTATTTTTCATTGAATAATTATTTTATTTTCATAAATAGGTAACTCAGTAAAACCGACACCTAGGATAATAAATTAGTTTAAAGAAACTATCGCTATTAACTATTAAATCAGCAAATAATGCAGTTAGTTGTAGTAGTTAGATATACAAGGTAATTCAACAAGCTTACCGCTTTGATATTCACACCCATAACTTTATCCATGTACGCTGGTACTTCAGAGTATAGTATCAACTGTCCCCAAGTTTGGCCCAAGTGGGCAATTACTATTGCATACAATCCTTTGTGGCGCAATATTTTAGACCACGGTACTGGTCTCTGAAATAACCAATTTTGTAAATAATATAAAATTTATAAAAACAATATTTATTTGTAATTGTTATGTTGACAAATCTGGTAAGTTAATATTTGTCTAAATATTTTTTTTATTGGTTTCCTAGCTAAGTATCTTTACTGCCTCGTGTATATTATTATGAATAATACATTTTAAATGACAATATATAAGTCTCTGGGATTTACCCCTATTTATCAAAACTTATATAACCATTATCACCTTTTTCCCATCACTGGGCCCCAGATCATCCTCAATATACTCTCTCTCAACAGGGGTTATCTTGTAATGTTTCGCTGGACAGTCAGCAACGAGGAACCAGATCAGTACTGCCATTATTCCTGATAGAAGACCGTAGAATCTGAATATACCAGGCCATCCTAACACTGATGTTGATATAAATCCTGTCAGTGGTAATCCTACTACAGTACCCAATGCTTGACCTAAAAAACATAAGAGTAATGTAACTCATCATATGAACATAAAAAACTGTGCTTTATAGCAATAAATATGAGGGGTTATCAATAACAAATTCAGTTCATTTATCACTGCTATTTTACCTAAATATACCACGTTAGATAGTCCCGAAAGATAGTTTCAATTTTTCTCAGAATAAAGAAGTTACATAATCTATTGTAAGCGGCATGAAGACAAGCACTACAGGATTTTAATACAATTTAAATGTACGATGTTATGCCATGCAATGAAGCTTTATTGGGTAATTGAAATAATTTATGAAACTATTACCTCCATAGACAAAAGCAGCCAAACGTCCTCTTTCATGAAGTGGCACCCATTTTCCCAAAGAAGTATGTATTCCAGGGACTATGCATGCTTGACTGAGACCTTGGATTACTCTGCAAACTACTGTGCAATGCCAACCTCCCTGAAATGAAAATAATTTTAATGGCAGAATTACCGCAAGCAGCAAAGTCTAAGAAAATTCCTGTGGCCTTAATTTTTTTTACGATAAATTATATTGCCCACGGTACTCATTTTGTTTTTTTTGTATAAAAAAATTTTCAATATTTAAGAAACTTGCTGCGAATTTTGTTGGTTCGCATAGAAAGAGAAGGTTATTACTAAAACATTTAGGAATCAACCTAATTATTTTCAAAATGATAAGAAGATAAAATATACTTCTGCTTGTCATAAGAAAAATAGGTATTATCAAAAGTAAGTTCTTAAAAATACTAAGAATTGGTAGGTTTTAATACTTTAAGCATACAACAAAGTTTTTATCTTGTATAATATTATATAAAACTTACATAATAAGTGGCAATAGGAAGTAATATTGAGACGACGCAGTTGATAGTCATAGCACCAGTAAGCAAATACCGAGATCCAAACCTATGCGCCAGTTGTCCACCAGGTATTTGTAGAAGCATGTAGCCCCAGAAGAATGAAGCTATTACTGTATCTTGAACTTTTTTGTTCCAATCAAATGTTGAGTACTGAAAGAAAAACATAACAGTGTCATTAATTAGTTTTGTTTAACAAAATGGTCTCGTGAAATCGTACTAGACACCTAGGATTCTGCGACAATATTATACTTTGATAAATAAAATACTTAACACAAAAAGTCAGTACAGGTTCTTGAGAAGTTTACTGAACATCAGGTTCAACATAAAAATTAATGTTAGTAATAGGTATAAAGATTTAATTTAAAATACTTATGCCTCGCCAACTACGATGTGAAATTCGACCTTAAATATGGGCGATAAAAAAGTAGCGTTGAAAAATAATAGGACATTCTTCAAACAATCTTTCAAATTAGTACATGACGTTCTATGAATATCTTAGGAGGTCATGTCCATGATGTGAGATAAAAATAATGGGCACAATATTTATAATTGGAGTACTCACTGGCGGAATCAGCATTAAACCGTTTAGTATTCCATCGGCAGCCCGTGTGGCAGTAGTATTATCCTCATCAGTATCGGTCATGGCCACTAGAGATACTCCCATACAAGCTCTCATACTATACGCTATGGTTAACACCCAAAATAGTATTATCACCTGCTGGTGTCTGTAACCCCATCCTAATTCTGTTGGGTTTAAACAATTATAAAATTTAAACTTAATAAAAATTACCAGTTGATTATTTTGTAGTCAGTTGGGCCTAACTATAGATATCAGAACAATCTGTGGAACTAACTATAGACTTTTTTTCTTGGGGGAAGAGAGAATTTGAAGGTGCAAAGGGCGTTACGTAGGCAGCGGCCTAGCTATGCCCTGGAATTATTGAATAACATAAGCGGCGGTTACCACCTATCATCAGGTCAGCTGCTTCTGCCCCCTTTAGGCAATAAATAATAGTTTGTAAATAAATATTCTTGCATCTGGGGTAGTAAAAAGATGATAAAAACTAAAGTATCATTAATTAGGATGTATGACTCGAAAGAAACTGTATAAACACCTCAGATATTAGTAGGTCACGTTAATATCCATTACTAGATCGTCAGTATCGTCATTCATCATCGTTTCAGTATATTTATATACTTCCCAGCCGATTTCGGCCATGGTGACTGCTTCCAATTCCTAGACAAAAGAGCTTGGTTGTTCAGCTCTCAGCGGTTACAGTATCCAATTTTATTGGTAAAAGTGCGCGAACATTGGTTGCAATCGAGAACACCGTTCCTGTAATTTTAAACTATGGCAGATGGTAATAGCCTCTCGCTTTGCATCGTTACAGTATTAGGATATTATTGTACTAATGGGGACAGAGTATGTATTATATAACTTACCTTTTACTTTTCCTTCATGGTTTTTACTAGATATATCTGTCTTTTCAGTCATGGTAATTAATTATAGGTTTATTATTATGAGGTTGCTTTTGTTACTTAAAATAATTATTTAAAATAAGTTTTGAAATTAGATTTTGACACTTAAAAGTTTTCAATTTAATAACTAGTCAAAAATATAAACAGTTGTTTTCTTTAATACATATTTAATCAATTTATAATTTGGTAATTTATTTACTTCACAGCGTTATATAATAATCATATTTTTTTAACACAAAAGTATTACGTAAAATAAATTTAGTTGCAATATTTTAACTCCATCTTGTAGTCAATTAATAACGACATAAATATCATATACTGACAATTGTCTATCTGTTCAGTGTAAAATAAGCATTATTATCTCAATATATATTTGCATGTTCTTTGTTTTATCATTTGCACTAAGAACACTATTGTTTAGATCAATGCTACTGTGTATGTCAGTGTTTATCTTATGTGTATTGGTATTGTTTAAGCTTAGAGTTTTTGATAACTGATTGATGTTCAAGGAAAATTTACTTAAAAACTAAATTGGGAGAATTATTGATTTTCGAATTACTGAATCAAGATCCGAAATATACAACTGCGAAAAAACACTATCTTCGAAATAACTTTCGCATAAATTTTCGTACTGGCGGTAATTGACACAGTCCAAACTCCAAAGGTTAGGTTAAGTGAGAACGGCGACAATCCGACGCACAAGCCGAGCGGATATAAATATTAGTTATAAAGTTATTTTGGAGTACACAGTTGCACGTTTCTTCACATTCTTCACGATTCTAGTTTCAGTAATTCGTAAATCAGTATAAGAGTCAACTAAATTGTTATCTTACACTATGACATAATGACAATATAATTCTAACTAGTTCTAACTACCTAAATGGTAACGAGTGCATCGTTCCCAATGATCTTTCACGTAAAAATCATTTTGCAAATTAGGAAAGTTGTACAGGGAGTTGTAAGTGGTATAATCATCTTTCCAGGACCACAACCCACTTACCTGCTTTGGCCAAAACTTAAACTGCTAAGGGTTACTTTGCAAGAACGGGCCTCATATGGAATTGGAGATTCATTCGCATCGAGATTATGACCTCTGTGGTGTAGTGGTTTTAGCCCACTGCTGTAAAGCAGAGTTTGTGTGTTTGTTTTCCGGTTACTTAAAAGTTACCACGTAAGTCATAAGGTAAAAGTGATAATCTCACAACAGCAATACAGCAGAATATGGCCCACTCAATGCAAATCTGTAAGTGCATAAACATGAATGATTGCACTGGGTTTGGGTGTTTTCTTTGAATAAGGGTCGTAGCACATATATTAAAACGTAAATGATTGCACTGGGTTTGGGTGTTTTCTATGAATAAGGGTCGTAGCACATATATTAAAACGTAAAAGGATCGGCACCCCCTCGCCTTTTTCCTTGGTGTCAAACATCCGATTACGTTACGATTCTGATTAGTGTGCGTTGCAGTAAATAGTTTTATACGAATAATACTGAACGGTTCGAGTTGATACGATGCCGATCCCTTTACGTTTTGATATACGTGCTGCGACCCTAATGTGTATGTATTTACAAAAATATAAAGGCATTAGTTTGTGAAAGAAATAGAGATACTATGAGTATGCTGGGCAAGGAAATTAGTTCAGGTTCTGTACGATTAAATAACTTAAGTTGAGTTAGCGATAGCTGTTAGATGGGATTGAATACTCATAGGCAATATCACATACTATTTATTTGACATTTAAGTTACGCAGATATACAGACATCAAAAAATTTATCAACAACCTTTCAGATTGGCAGATAGGATTAAATCGAAAAAGTAATCTAGATGAAACTAACAATAATCAGAATCTTTGTTACATTGTTGTATTAAAGGAGGTATCTCTTTATGTTTTCTAAGCACTAGAAGACCAAAATATATATGCTATATATGCTAGCACAAGTCAGTTATTACTTTCTGCAGAAAAATAAGAATCTTTGCCATTTTTCATCAAGCTGCGAGCACTGCAGGTAAGTTATAAAGCCCTCAATTAAGAAGGATGTAATTGAAATTTAATAATAAACCGTTTATTGTAAATCTAATTATTTTAATTTATTCTTTTGTCTTATTATTAGTGTCTCGCATCATTGGTATATTTTCTTCTAAGTCCTTTTCATATTCCGGCAAATCATTCCATTCTGATTTTTCACTCGTTCCCATAATCACGTACACTAAGTTGGTGAGGAGATAAAAGCCAGCTGCCACGAAGAACACTTGCCTCCAAAGATATTTATCGTTCTGTAAAATATGAAAATCTTTATTAGTTTTGTTAAACGTTTTTAAATCTTTCGTTATTGGAAGTCCTAAGATTTATTATGGGTCTACCTCATTGTAAAGGATACAAGATACTATTTTTTTATTATTTTTAACAGTACAACATGCTTTTGATTTTGCATTGTGTACCATAAATACATGACATATTCTTCATTTGACTGTTGAACTTTGCTCAAATTGGGGGGTCAAAATTTTAGGGTTGTCAAAGCCGACTACTTTTTTTAAAGCAATAGGTGGCTATTGCTCTAAAAAAACTATAAATAAAATGCTACTTACAACATCAGTCAATATAAAGCCGATCACTATAGGTGCGAACGATGACCCGATATTTGAGATGAAGTTACTTAGACTCATCATAGTTCCAGCATAGTTTGGAGATATATCTATATGGTTCAACTGAAAAAAGTTATCAAAAATTAGAATTAATGAACTAACACAATAAAAATAACTGACTGTTCCACCATCTGACATCTTTTATTTGTTTACTTATTTACATGATTTTAAAATCATTACAAAATTTAAAATTTTCGATTGAATTTAAGGAAAACAACATTCTTTAACTATTTTAGGCTACAAGAGGTTACAACACCAATTTTGTCTACGTCAGCATTAGTATTGTTTCTGACAAAACATAGGTCATAACACTCCGAAGAGAAACCTTAATCTAGGTTTCAGGATGTTACAATGAAACAAACATACACACACTTCCATGCGAAAGATGTTACCCTTCTTGGTGATTTTATTATTACCTGAAATCCACAATGTGCAGAAATCTTGAATGCGCAAGTGATAACAAGAATTGTTTCAACAACATATATATTGTTTGGAGCATAAGCTAGTGCTATGAGGCCGAGACCTGCGGGTACAGTTCCTGCAAAAGAATGTTGTAATTTTATTTCTTTTATTTATTTAACACAAAAGATATTAATAATATTACACCAGATAACGTGTTTATAAAAAAAACTATTACATTATTATATCATCTTTACTTTCAAGTTATATTAAAAGGTACCTAGTGAATTGGCGAGCTTCCTTGTATTAGTGACACTCATAATGTTGTTGACGATGAGCCAGTCAGTGAACCAACTAAAGAAGAAGTTAGAAAACCACATCACAAGAAACGGCAAAGCTGTCAGCAATCCATTCTGTAACCAATTAAAACATTGAAAACAATAAGCACTATTTTAAGGACGTCAAGACAAAATTATAACTAAAGCTATGCCAAGAGTAGGTACCTACATGGTGTTGCCACTCAACTTCATCTTATAGGTGTTGACATCAAAGAAAACAAATAAAACTTATCATAAAACTCAATACCACTCCTTACCCTCACTGCAGTCGAAAATAATAGGCAGTATAAATAAATACTTTTGGCTAGATTTAGAACTTTATATACCTATCTTAATAAGGGTACCACAAAAAGAAATATTACCGCTTTGATATTGACTCCCATTATTTTATCCATGAACGCTGGCACTTCAGAGTACAAAGTCAATTGTCCCCAAGTTTGACCGATATGAGCAATAATTATAGCAAAAACTCCCTTGTGACGCAATATTTTGGTCCATGGTACAGGAACTTTCTGAGAGAACAAGAGAATAAATACAATAAATTATTTTTTACAACAAATCATACATCTTGTTAACATCTAAAATCGAGCAGGAAACTAATAAATATACATGAGGTTTATAACTAGCCTTTCATTGTCCCACACTAAATCGTGCCTGGTTCAGTTGCGAAAAGAGGGTTCATCGACTCCAGTCCTGCGCAGATGAATTCGAATAAGGTACGTATTCCTTCTTTTGCATTGGTTTAATCTTGGTGAATCTTACCTAATCGGCATAAAAGTGCCAATTACTCATAACCTCTTTTTAATGTTATTTGGTGTAATAGTATTAACATCAACAAACTATAACTATACTTACTTTTTTACCTTCACTTTTACCAAGATCATCTTCAATGTACTGTTTTTCTGTTGCAGATATTTTATTGTGTTTTGCTGGAGTATCAGCTAATAGATACCATACAAGTAATGCCATGATACCGGATAATAATCCGTAGAATCTGAATATACCAGGCCAGCCCATTTCAGATGCTGATATAAAACCTGTCATTGGTAATCCAAAAACAGTTCCCATAGCTTGACCTGAAAGAAAGAAAATAGGTTATGGTTGGCAGTGCTTTTCTTAACATAAATTATTTAAAAGTGTTATTAAACCTTTAGTTTTGATTTCTGAGAATAGCAGACAATTCAGATAAAACATTCTCCAGCCCGTTTCTTCAATTCACCCACCTGATAAACGTGTTATAATTTGAAATCGTCTGATGAAATAGTATAAAAACTGACCCTATTTTTTAACCTAAGGAGATGCTTTCTCGCAGTAAAGATAGTGCTAAAGAAGATCGTCTTAAAAACATATTTTATGAAAGAAAGTAGTAATTAGGAAAGATATAAATTACCTCCATATACAAAAGCTGCTAAACGTCCCCTTTCATGAAGTGGCACCCACTTTCCTAAAGTTGTATGGAGTCCAGGCAGAACACAGGCTTGACTGAGACCTTGCACTACTCTGCATACAGCAGTGCTGTACCAACCACCCTACACAGAAAAAAAAAACAAAATAAGTTTGTTATCAAACTTTACCAATAAGTCCTTTAAAACTAAAAAATGTAGTATGCGAACCTGCGATCACTCGATCGTAAGTCCAGTCACAAAATTCGACGAACACTGCCATTTCTGCTTAACCATAAAATAATAAATCACTTCCTAAAAAGTAATAAAAGGTTATTTGAAGTAACACAAATCATTAAATTATTATATTAAAAAAAATGTTGAAACTTACATAGTAGGTAGCCATTGGCAATAAAATCGAGACCACACTATTGATTGCCATTGCACCGGTTAGTAAATACCTAGATCCAAATCTGTGAGCTAATTGTCCAGCTGGTATTTGCAGAAGCATGTAGCCCCAGAAGAATGAAGCTATTACGGTATCTTGTACTTTTTTATTCCAATTGAATGTCGCGTACTAGAAAAGAAGCGACAGAAAAACAATTAGTGTAAAAGAGATAATGTTATTATTTGAGTTATTAGTTATAGCAAAAATTAATTGGCCAGTTTTTTTTAAAATGCCTAAAGGCGATTTATTGATTTGATTAAAGGTTATTTAAATATTTCGATTTTACAAAAAAAAGGTTTTATGTATTCAATATTATTTGAAATAAGCAGCAGCAGGTTTTGTTTGGAAGAAATATGTAAAGACTGGTAATGAGAGATAAAATTACAAGACGAGTTCAAAAAACTTAAACTTTGGTTTAAAGCTTTGAAAAATGGTTATAAAATCATATACGGGTGGAACTAGCATGAGACCGTTTAATAATCCGTCGACACTGGAGGTACTGTTACCCTCTTGCATTTTAGTCATAGCTACAAGAGACACCCCCATACAAGATCTCATGCTGTATGCTATGGTGAGCACCCAGAACAATATGAAACACTGTTGATGTCTGTAGCCCCATCCTGCATCTGTAAAGTATTTAATATTATATTTTAGGCGCCTAGAACTCGTAGCAAATTGTGAAAATAAATTCGGCGTCTTTTCCAGGCTTTTAAAATATTATTATCCTCTCGCCTGGCAAGGCAAAATGGCGGAAAAATTGCACATCTGGTTATTATAAAATAACTTATTTATCGCAATATTTAAATCAAATACATAATTTAAACGAAATGTGACGCTTAGCATTAAATCGAGTGATTTTAAAGAAGAATGTGTAGATAAAAGCTGGTTTGAAATTGCAGTAACTATTTCGTAAAAATCTTTCAGCAAATGAAAATACGTCGCACGAATACTTAAGTGTCCAACCTCCATTTTCAACATTTTACACCAGAGACGTTTTATTGATTAGTTTAAGCAAATAATATGATTTTATAAAAGTTTTATATTAAAAAAATAGTTAATGTGTTTATGAAATGATATATTACAAATAATCATTAAAAAGTCAAACAGTTATGTTTATTTTCACAATTCTTTATGGAGGTTGAGCAAATAAACACATAAATAATTATGCAATTAATTGGAGATAGACCACTACCGGGGTGGAGGTTGAGCATTTTGCATTCGAATATATTTAGTACTTAAGTGCCCTATAACCAAATACAGTGTGTTTGGGTATCGTGGTAAAAAAAATTAACTAGTTAACTTGCTATTTATTATTAAAAAAAACACAGAATTTAAAAAAAAACACTATATATAAATACAATATTTTTTTGTTTTTGTACCGATACAAGATCGTTTACTTCGCCTGGTATTGTTTATGTTGTCTGATCCTGTCAAAACCTTTTTAATTAGAGATTCCATGAAGGCTTTGTCGTCAGCTTTCATATATTTGTAAGTACTTCTAATATATATTTTTTTTTCGGTTAGTGTCTGATTTGAATTAGTCCTAGTATTTTTTTTTTTTAAATTAGTCGTATTCTTCTTTCGTCGGATTCTTGTTTGGTCGGATTCTTGATTCATAGTACGTAATGTCAACATAAAATGAAACTATGGTATTACCGTGACTCCACTTCTTCATTTCAATATGTACAATAAAAACGACATAAATTAAGTACAAAACGGTGATAAGATCATACCTATACGTATAAAAAATAATTAATATACTGAGACTATTTAAACAATTTAGAATTGATTTATTTTTTCAAGAAAATTAACCTTTTTTTGACGATTCTTTATGTTTTCATAAGAAATTCTTTTGAAAAAAAAAATATTAATCTACTTATCTAGCATCTAACATCATTGCGAACACAAAGCATAGGTATACGTAAACACAAAACTACCCATTTAATTCTTAGAAATTTTACAATTAGAAAACATGCAAGTAGCAGGTATATTTTGACAGACATCGCACAAAAGCAAAGAAAAAAAATGTTTATTATTATATTAGTTATATTTTACAACCTTACGAAATGTTCGAAACAATCTGTTCATTTATAGATACGTCACAATTTCATTTAAAGATTTAATTAAATCTGAAATTATAAGAATTAAATTTAAACATCCTGTACTATAAGTTAATGATACGCAGTAATAATCTACAAAGAAATGTTAACAAAAATACAAGTTACCCATTCTTTTCTATAGTTGTGACTATATTTTCCGATTTATATTTCGTCACGGACATTTGGGGTACTGTTTTCTATTAAAATTAATACTTTTTTTCTATATTTCGCGTTATCTTTAACTCAAATGCGTGCGAGCACCAGCTTCGTCACAAAAGAAATTAATGATGGCGGCGTATTGCGTCATCAAAATGCGATGTCGTGATTGGTTACCTGTGAGGAGATTGAATACTTAAGCACGCAATCGATGTTCGGATGCACGTTTGGTGTTTCTCTACGGACTTTGAGCAATTAAGCATGAAGTTTTAATTATCTTGTGTTAGTTTACAAAAACTTAAATTCCTTTTAATTAATGTATTTTAAGTCCAAACAGCAAGTATTATATACCAATCGAACCGCAATTTGATCCTTAATAAAATTGCATTAAAAAGTGAAATTCGTCAAAATGGTCGGTTGAGCAAATAAGCATTCAGGCGACGAATAGACGTCTAAAATACAAAATAAACACTAAAATTATGACGTTAATAAAAAAAGGCAATGAAGATGATAATGATATTAAAACAAAACCTTTGATTTTAGCGTCAGAAGCACAGATATCTGAAAAAAGGAGATGTGCCCTGAATGTCATTTTGTATGGAAACCTAATGTCGCCAGTTTTATTAACACACACAGCAATAGAATGTACGAATAGACTACTGTTCTCAGTTACATCTAGATTATCAATGAACGCAATTACTCTGTCTCGTTTTTCCTTGAAATATCTCCCTTACACGGTGTCACAGCGAACCAATCAGCGCTACTATATTTAAACAAATAAAACAAACTGCAAAAAATTTAGATAGAAGAACTACTACAATTTAAAACTACTACATTCAAAAATATTACATTTATGCTAGGCGTTGACCTTGTCGATAAATAATTAATAAAATTTATCGATAGACAAGACTTATATTTTATTAAAAATTAAATACTTATAAATATAAATAATAATTACTTTTTGAGCATGCCAAAATAATAATAATATATAAATATAGCAATATTGCGCCTAGATAAAATTAAAACAATAACATGATTATAGGGATTTATAGATGAGCATTTAGACTGATTTAAAGCAAATTTGATAAAACCAGTTTAAAGCATGATTGTGTGTGCTCAAATGTGCTCAAAATGGATGAGCGTTTAAAAAAGACTTTTAAAACCACTGTAATCAATATTTGAAACCTTTATGTTCTAGAGTACTTACTCCACCTTTGATTAAAATATTATTTCAACATTGTAATACTTACATTGACATAATTTAACATTTAAAAAAAATTTTTTTTCATTTAACTTCCTTCCTACAATATACGACTTTTTATCGAAAACGATAGATAGTCGTAGTCATGAACAAGTCGTCACTATCGTTTGGTTGTTAGAGCGATCACGGTTAGCAACCACTTGTCATACGTAATATCGTTGAGCGAATAGTTCATTACTTCATATATTCATTGAATGACTAGTTTAGACAACATTAGAGAAGCAATGTATATGTTACAAAAATATTATAGTACTTAATTGTCCGAACATGAAAATAACATAGTGAGGACATCGAAGATTATTTTTCCATGATTTTAGAGGTAAATACAATAAAATACATGTACTAACATATGGTAAGTGATTACATTATTAATAAAGTTTTTTTATTGCTCTTATTTTTACAGACAACCACTGAACAACTCGGCATTTTATATGTTATCCCGGTCGTTGTCAAAACACAGCTAAACCTAGGTGACAGCCATTTTTAGCTATATAATCGTTCTAATCATATTGCTTTGGCACGAAAACCCCGTCATACCACTTCTCCTTTTATTTATATTTCTGTGGTCAGAAGTGTTAGGCAGCACTTGACAGTTAGTCGCCATTACAAAAAAAAGTAAACTTTGTATTAAGAGATAGTATTTTATATCTAAATTAAAAACGTATAAGAATATTAATCAGCTAAAATATTATAATCAGTCCAGAACATCTGAACTTCACGATGAGGTGTGTTTGTATGTCTTCAATCTTCAAATAAAATACTTATTTAAACCTTAAGAAAACGTCATCAAGGCTTTCATATTGTGCTGTAATATTTACAGCAATTATCTGAGATAATGATACAGATAACCTGAAATGAAAAATTGACATTACCAATGATAGTAACCGGTATTTATTTGCAGAATATTAGTTTTATCTTTTCCGCAAAGGAAATTGTTACTAAGTTTGATGTTAGTGTAAGTTTAATGTACCAATTTTAAGTATTTACACAGTTAAAATAAATTGTGTAAATTTATTTGGGATTATTGTAACGATCTTGCAGTCAATGGAAAACTACGGGCGGAATCCCCAAAATCTTATCTTATCTTGTATTGTATTGTTAACAATTTGACTTCATTTCTATAATTAAATACTACTGTCGGAAACAACCTTTGTGTTAATTTTTTTTTAAATATGATTGTGTAAAAAAATATTTTATGAAGTTAAAACTTTAAAGATATAATTCGGCGAGCAATAACTACAATAACATGATTTATTAATAAATAAAAATATGAATTCTGTAAGTAAAATTAAAATACCTAAAGAATAAAATCCTGAGCCAAAGTGGCGTTAAGTAGAGGAGCATAGAATTATAGTATCTCATTCAGCTGCAGTGAACTGCGTGTGCTGGCACAAATAGTATGCAGTCGGCATTTTATCAGTACCAAGCAAACAGCTGAAAATTTATGAATTTACCCTAACAGTCAGCGCTGTTTTTACCTGGGATATCATAAGTTATCGGATTAGCATTCAGAACTAGTGACTGATCTCAATTTAGTCCAAGTTCCAACCCCATCAACTATAAAATATCAATTCAATTTCTTAAAATCAGTAACCTTTAGAGTATGAACTTGTAAATTTTTAAGCCATAAATTTAATTTAAATTAATGCGCAGTTCCCAGAAAGGTGATAAAACAATGATGTGACTATCTTTACGTAAACAATACAAATATTTACCTACATTACAGAAGTCTTAATTAATTATGACAATATCTATAATTACACATGTAGGTACTAGATTTGAATCATAACTCACAAATTTTTATACTTTTTCTGATATTACTATTCTAACCGTTTTTTAAGAATGTGCATAAACAAACAATTTTGTAATGGATATAAAACACTCCATTGATTCAAAAAACGCCATCTTAACTAAGTCAAGCTTATCTTTTGAATTATAATGGTACGTATAACTTATTTTACAAGGACTCTACTAATATTTTACTGCAAAGAAAGAGGCCTCAAAGAACCTTGTAGCTTCAAGTAGTAGTGGTCTTTGTAGATCTGAGGGTATTGGGATCCTTGGCATTGTAATTTAGAGCAGCGTGGAATTCGAGAGAAATTTGAAGCCAAGACCAATTTGGCCAGTCAGGGTCAGAGTGTCAGCCAGAAAAGTACTTTACATCAAACCAACACTTAATGAAGCACTTAATGTAGCACGTAAGATAGCATAAGTAAGGATGCATATCTAGTACCCCTCACACATCTGTGCAAGCGCTTCCGCATATTATTTTGAGCTAAGTACTTAAACTACAGTTTACACTGCAAAAAAAATTAATTGTTCCGTTTATGTCCATAATAATATTTATATCGATAAAAGTGATTACAAATGCTTCAAGTACAATGTGGAAAAGAACAAAATGATAAAATACTTTAAGGCCAAGAACTTTATTGACATAGGCTTACTTTTTATTTATCACTCAGCGGTTAGTGACTGTTTTTGGTTAAAAGCTACGGACAGCGTTTTACAACTTGAGTCGTAATTTTTTCAAAGCAATAATTATTTTAGACGCAAATAAAACAATGTCGTTATCGTGATCGTTTTTTTATTTAATTACATCTAAAAAACAACACTTCACAAAATTATTAAAAGCAGTAATTTAAGTCTCTGTGTGGTGACGGAGTAAGAATACAATATGTCACCACCCCACCACATTCCAAGGGTGTCGTAAAAACCGACTAAGGGACTATCCGTGAATATTATCTTTACGAAATAAAAAGAAGGAAAACTTGAAACTAAGCCCTATACCAATCCATCTGGCCAGCGTGGTATTAGTAGGGCAAATATCCCTCCGTCACGGGAGGAGGCCCGTCCCCGCAGTGGGACATTAATGGGCTGTTATGATGAATAATAATAATTATTATGTTTTCAAATAAAATAAAGTCTTTTATTATGTCTTTATTATCTAAAACATTTACAATTCTACAAAAATATCTAATTTTAAAACAAACTAGATATCACTATACTTATTTAATTAAACTATAACTTTAGGTTTATCCATCATAGGAACGTTTTCTTCTACATCATCCTTAGGCGGGTCGTTCCATTCTGCTTTCTCGGCTGTACCAAATATAACGTAGAAAAGATTTGTTACGAAATAAAGTCCCGCTGCCACAAAGAATACTTGTCTCCATAAGTATACGTCAGTCTGTAACAAAATGTAAGAGATTGAAAAGAAAATGGTTTGAATTATTTTGCATTAATAAACAATAATATTGTGGCCAATTCGTGGTGAGTGGTGACGCAGCAATAATATAATATGACGTCACTACTGCATTACAGCCTATAGGTGTCGTAAAAGCCAACCAAGTAAAGTACGCAGTTAATAGTTCTAGAAATAACAGAAGAAAATCTTGACAGACATAATAAGAGAAGACATTAAGCACTTTACTATACTAATCTGGCTATCGTCGTTATAGTTGGTTTTTCTGAGTCACTCAAAGAGGTTCGTTCCTACTAACTTATATAATTAATTACAAGACAGGTTGCTGTCTTGTAATTAATTATTAGTTGCATCTACAACATATTATTTACCAAAACAAGTGGTAAATTATCCATACCCTTTTTAAATTTATTTACATTAAATTAATTTGCATAAAAACCTGTGTAAATTTAATGTGCTAGGCTGAACAGAAAATTGTGTTATTACTTACAACATCAGTTAGAATGCATCCATAAACCATGGGTGCAATAGAGGATCCAATGTTTGATATAAAATTACTTATGCTCATCATTGTTCCTGCATAATTTGGCGATATATCTATGTGATTAACCTGTAAAATTTAATTAAGTGAAATCAATATGTAAGGAAATATACGCAGAGAAGTTTTAGTACTGCACTAGTTCTTTCGTTTGTCTCTTATGGTAGCCATACACGATTCTTCCTATCGTCCAATCGGCATGACACTGCAGGCTTGATCCAATCTGCAGTTCGTCCACATTGGGCATACACGATCCTTCTTATCGTCCAATCGGCATGAACTACCGATTGGATCAGTCATACTTTAAACTACATTTTAGCTCATGTTAGGCATACACGATCCTTCCTATCGTCCAATCGGCATGATACTGCAGATTTGATCCAATCTCAATCAAAAGAAATGAAATTCGATCCCGACATCCATTCTAACTGTCATGCCGATCTACTCCCACACACGGTCAATTCTAACTGATCCATATGATCGTGTATGGCTACCATTAGAAACTTACTTTCATGTCATGTTACTAGATCACGGAAATAAGTTTCTAAGAGGCAAACTAAAAGAACTAGTACATGTAATGTGCCAGATTGATTTATGAGAGACACGTTTTAAAGATTTCAAAAATTTGCCAGATTTACAAGGACATGATGATTAATGTATCAAAACAAATGTCACCACCCCATCTCATGGCATGGGTGTCGTAAAAACCGACTAAGGGACTATCCGTGAAAATTATGTTTACGAAATAAAAAGAAGTAAAACTTGAAATAAACCCTATACCTATTCGTCTGGCCAGCGTGGTATAACTTAGTAGGCCAAGTATCTTTCCGTCACGGGAGGAGGTCCGTTCCTGCAGTGGAACATTAATGAGCTGTTATGATGATGATCAATGATTGAATTTCAAATTCAATCTTATTTTGTATTGCTTTAAATAAAAAGCTTACAAACCTGAAATCCACAATGTGCAGATATTAGGAACGCACAAACAATAACTAGAATAGTCTCTACGACGTATATATTTAGTGGAGCATAAGCTAATGCTATTAGTCCAATACATGCTGGTATGTTACCTGGAAGCAAATGCTATAATACAATTATTGAAGTCAGCTGTTTTTCGTTTACATAAGCGTATTTAAAAAATAAAAAGCCTATTAATAAAATAAGTACATATAGGGTTGGGCCTCTTTCTTTAATATTATTTCCTTTTTTTATTCTTTAGTTTTTGCCATATATTTTTTATTTATGGAAGGAGACTTTAGCAGGGGATTGTAAAGGATTTCCTTTAAGGTTTTATTCCCTGATATAGAGGTTAATTTTATTAAAAATACCTTTGACGTAAACATGAAAAGTTTATAAAACGTACCCATAGTATTAGCTAACTTCCTGACATTAGTAACAGTCATTATCTTCTTTATGATAAGCCAATCAGTAATCCAACTGAAGAAGAAATTCGCAAACCACATCACCAAAAACGGCAAGGCAGTTAAGAGACCATTCTGAAATTCATATTCATAAAATTTTAATAAAAATAAATTTATTTCTAAACAAAAAGGTCTTATAAAATCTTCGTCTTATAAATAAAAAAAATCTCAGGATTAAAACTACCTTAATAGGTTATTTTGTTCAAACTGTGATAACATAAATAATTAGATACAAATATTAGCTGGTGACGATTGAACGTCTATAGGCTGATTAAATGATGATGATGATGGCTACCCAAAAAGAAAGGAAGAAAGGTAGACTATTTATGTTATTAAAACTATCCTATTTATTACGAATACTTTCAAGGTTTTATAGTACTTTATGGTTTTAAAAAGATACAATATGGGTAGGTAATAGTTATTTAGCAACATTATCTCACAAAACTGCAGCAATACAAAGTACATCCATTATGGATGTACTTTGCTATGTATGATACAAAGCTAAAGATAGCACAATGTTTAGTAATTGTATGTAGTAATTGTATGACGACGGCGGTGGCGGTGCCTGTATCAAAGCCACGACTCACATCCTCCTACACAGCAAGTAGACGAATGTGTTCAGTTTCAATTAAACCCCTGTTTGAATTGCTAGGCATGCTCTTTGACAATGGTACTCAGCGGTTTTACTAGAACTAGGCAGCCTTTTTGAAGGTCGTTGAAATAATTTTAATGTTTTTTTTATGATACTGTACTATTTGATAAAGTACTACAAGTAAATTTTTGAGTACGTGGCTTCTTGTAATTTTAACATTAGAACAACATAACAACTTGCTATTACTTATTTACGTTTAACAAGAAGAATTTAGGTCCTCCAGATGAGACAAGAAACTTGCCTTAAAAAGCACGCTGTCCAAGCATATTGAGATGGTGTCATGATGTATTACTATACCATTACGACACAGATGTGTGATTTGAATGTAACTACTCTTTGTATAACTATTAAATAAGTTTCATATTAATCTGCGAATTCAACCAGAAGCTAATACCTACCTATATAATTTACCTTATACCTACCTATTATCATAATAGCCCATTAATGTCCCACTGCAGGGACGGGCCTCCTTCCGTGACGTAGGGATACTCGGCCTACTAATACCAAGCTGCCCAAACGGATTGGTACAGGGTTTTGTTTCAAGTTTTCCTTCTTTTTATTACGTAAAGATAATATTCACGGATATTCCCTTAGTCGGTTTTTACGACACCCATGGGATGAGATGAGGCGGTGACACCCTGTATTTTTACTCCGTCACCACACCGAGGGAATTATAGAGGGAAGAAAATGGAAACGATCCTTAGACACATTTCAGAATAGTTGGAAAGATTGATTTAATTACAACAGTTCTAGTTTTTTATACATTACTAAATAAAAACATTTTTTGTTACATACTTACAGCTTTAATATTAACTTTCATAATCTTGTCCATAAAAGCGGGCACTTCGGAGTAAAGCGTGAGTGAGCCCCAGGCATTTCCGATGTGGGCTATAATGATAGCATACACTCCTTTGTGCTTAAACATTTTAGCCCAAGGTACTGGAACTTTCTGTCAGATAAGAAATGTGCTTGGCTAAACTATGTGAATATTTATGGTATATAATTATTATTTTTTTATATAAAATTGCTATAAAATTACATTAAATTATTTCGCCTCATACAAACGTAAAATTACCCTAAGTAACAATTTCTGAATCTTAGAAATAATGTGCAATGTTACAGGATTTAAAACTTAAAATATAAAGGCACAACAGACTCTACACCAAGGTAAGTAGTTAGGTATTCTGTATTATAAAAGAGGTAGGACTGTGTTGACCTGTAGTGTTAATAATGAGTTTGTTTGTTTTCTTGTGTTTTTATTGCAATGCAATGGTATTATACTTAAATATCATATTCAATACTGTAATAAAAATATTTTTTTGCTAAATTTACGCACATATGGATTGATTGAACTCACTTTTTTGCAATCACTAGATCCTAGATCATCTTCTATATACTCTTTCTCAGATATTGATATTTTAGGATGTTGTGCAGGAGTATCCGATACCAGAAACCATAGTATTACTCCAATAATTCCAGAGAGTACTCCATAAAATCTGAATATTCCTGGCCAGCCCATTGGTGACGATGAAATGAACCCAGTCATTGGTAGTCCAAAAACTGTACCCAACGCTTGACCTGTAATGATTAGTTTTAATTTGTCAAAGTTATGATAATATTACGATGATAGCACATTATTAAAATGTTAATCACCTCATAATGTTATTATTTCAAATACAATATCAATCGGTTTTTTTTTATAAAATTTTAATGGTGCATGCCACCCACTTTTCTATGACTGTGACTCCTAAAAACCAGAGTCAAAAGAGACTTCAAAAACCTTTTTGTTGGGTAAGTCTCGTTTTTTGTTTTATATTTTTTGGTTTTTTGTAGAAATAATATCTGGAAACTTTGAGATGGCGTAGGTTCTTTCATTTTTACCACACAGAAGTTGTTGCATACTACAATAAAAATTGTAAATATTTTGGTAAACCTTTGTATGTGTCATACAGCAGCAGACATAAAGGACATCATTACAATATCCCCAAAAGGTGTCAAGTGCTTGGTATACTCATAATGTTTTCTTTGTAACATGTTAGCGTTTCAGCGCCATCATTAATTTCTGTTCTGGATTCGTTATTTTCAAAGTTACTAATTCTCCAAGCGGCGTACCAGTTGATAAGTATTAATTCCCGCTCATAAGCATCAGCTATGCCAAGGGACAGCTAAGCCCCTGTCTACCCTAGACATGAGGTGTTAGTCTTATCATAACAGCTTATTAATGCCCCATTGCAGGGACGGGCTTCTTCCCGTGAGGGAGGTATACTTGGCCTACTAATACCACGCTGGCCAGACGGATTGGTATAGGGTTTAATTTTAAGTTTTCCTTCTTTTTATAACGTTAGGTCTTATAACCCTGTTATATCACTAGCTACTGGCCCCTCAAAGGAATCAGTAACATTTGGAAACATTGCTTAAGAAAATATTTATATTTTTATTGTTAAAAAACGAATAGAATTTTATATTGTAAATATTAAATGATTTCTTTAGGTTACCTCCGTAAACAAACGCCGCTAATCTTCCTCTCTCATGAAGCGGTACCCACTTTCCAAGTGAGGTGTGAATACCGGGAACAATACATGCTTGAGTCAGTCCTTGAATAACTCTGCAGGCTACAGTGCAATACCAACCACCCTGAAAATACGACGAAATATAATTGCTTAGTAAATTGGGTTATCAAATATTAATGAGACAGAAATAATACTGACTATTTTCTGTCTCTAACGAAATTATCAACAAGTACCTATACAAAAGCTTTAACAGAATTCAACCTATATTTTACTTGTATGATAAAATGTATATAATGGTGCTACTATCGTCATAGTGGTTATAGTTGGTTGGCCCTTTATCATCATCATAACAGCCCACTAATGTCCCACTGCAGGGACGGGCCTCCTCCCATGACGGAGGGATAGTTGGTCTACTAATACCACGCTGGCCAAACAGTTTGGTATAGGGTTTAATTTCAAGTTTTCCTTATTTTTCTTTCGTAAAGATAATATTCACGGATAGTCCCTTAGTCGGTTTCTACGACACCCATGGGTTGAGATGGTATGGTGACATATTATATTCTTACTCCGTCACCACACAGTTGGCCCTTAAAGCAGATTAAATGCCAAACTTACTTGTAAGAAACTAGTCCCACAAATCGATGGTTAGACTTGAATAATTAATTTATTTTATAGATTTATTTAGTCATCTTTTGTAATTAAAGATTGCTTAACTTACGTAAAAAGCAGCTATGGGTAGCAGTATCGACATGACACAGTTCACCATCATTGCACCCGTGAGAAGATACCTCGCGCCAAATCTGTGAGCTATCTGTCCTGCAGGAATTTGAAGAACCATGTACCCCCAAAAAAATGAGGCAATTAGCGCATCTTGGATTTTTTTATTCCAGTTGAATGTTGGATACTGAAAAATTATATTTATATTGCTTGTTTATAACAATAATAGTAATGCCGCTAGAAGATTAAAATTGCTTATAACATACATTGGTGATCTTTGTGATGCAGACCACAAACAAATATTAAGTACCAACAAACAACAATACCCTATCGCGAGAAGCGTGCTTCTGTTGCAAAGTTAATTTATGTCAGCATAGTGGTTGTAGACGTTAGCTGCTAAGATGAGGTCTCGGGCTCAATTCCCGCTTTGTATGCTTGTATGTTTTCTAATATGATTAAATAATATGAGTATGGTTAAACTTGCTTATTACCCACAGTACAAGCTCTGATTTGATACCTTAAGGCTTAAGTAGGATGTAGTTATTACGTTGTTATGTTACGGTATGTGAAATATTTAAAATATAATGTGTACTACTTACTGGTGGAACAAGCATAAGGGCATTTAGAATTCCCTCAGGCTTGAATTCTTTAGTTTCATTTTCACCCAAGTCTGTGATATTTTCACTATCATTATAGTGCGTCATAGCGACCAAGGATACGCCCATACATGATCGCATTGTGTAAGCTATGGTTAGTACCCAAAACAATATGAAACACTGTTGATGTCGGTAGCCCCATCCTGCAATTATAAGCTTTATTGTTAAATAGACACGGTTCAATATGCTTTCTTTTTATGTAGCTACATGACTGTATTGAAACTGATGGAAATCGCGACTATAGTCCTGGGATAAAAGCATTGGATGATAGTCATTAAATGGCTTCACTCCTCGTTAAACTATACCAGACCGACCACAAGCGTAATAAACATAGTTATTTATAAATGCCTAAAAACATAAACCATCAATATACATTGATAAACGCTTTATTCGCATAGAAACATCCGGTTCTTCCTCGTGGTCAAACTATTTTGTCTAACTAGTTTGACCACGAACCAACAATGTACTTAAACATCCTTACTAACTTGTTTTGCCAACATTTAACATTATTTAATAATCTATTTACCGTGGCATCCACATAATAAAACGTTATCTCATAATATTCACTTCAAAGGAAACAACTTGTTTAAATATCGTTATTGCTACAAGTAAACAAAAATGGGAGCTTTGCTACAAAATATGAGGTAAGGTAAACATTTCGCCGTCCGAGGACGTATAATCGTCTACACACGTATTTATTTTATGTTTCGTTTATTTACTTGTAGTCACGTTAAGCTAAATTAAGTCCACTTATAAATAAATAACAGGTATTTAAATGTAAAATGTAATTATGTTGTCGATTTATTTCACTATGTTTTACTACACAACTATTAATATTAAATTGAAATATTTAAGCTCACTTGTGTATCAGTTTGGATTTGTTTAATTTAAATGGTTTGGATTTATTGAATCTATTTTGATTTCAAATTATTAGTCCATTATTGATTCACTGCAGGAAAGGGCTTTATTTAGCTTGGTTCAAACTTGCTATTAATATCAAACTTTAAACAAAACTGGACAACAAGGATGAATAAAGATGATTAAATTATAAGATCACCTTTCAATTCCTTCACTTCTACTTCTTCTATTACTTTCTTGTTTCCCATTTTTCAGCTACAGTTCGTCTAACAAATATTCCATATATAAGGAATTCGTTCTTTTTTGCACTTTAAAATAACAAATTATTCATCTAATATAGGTAGGTTTACATCTATTAAGTTATCGTAAGCTGCATTCTTATCTTATATTATTTTTCTAACACAAGTCTATTATTTCGCGTCCAGCGTAGTTCGTGTCTAGTACAATAACTACAGTAACTTCACTTGTTCTGAATTATGCGCTATATTTATAATCATTTGCCTTTTGATCTGTCTCATAGATAATTATCTGTACAACTTTCATATAGGTGTGAAATGCGGAAAGAGCATACAATCAGTAGAGGCGTCTTTTTCTTATTAATATTTTAGTAATATCAATGACGACCTCGGTGACGCGACAGTAGCGCAAGCGGCTGCCGTCCATGAGGTTGTTGGTTCGACAATAATTTGTGAGATCCACAAATTATTGTCCTGGTTTGGGTATTCTTTGTGTCCGTTAATTGATGTTTGTAAAAAGGTCCCCGCGACACAGGGCACGATCCCTAGTGCGGGAGTTGTCTTAAAAAAAAATTGTTTAATGGTGTCGTAATATACAACTAAAATGTATCAGGTATACTCATTTTATGCATTCTTATTATTCGGAAAATACTTGACAATATTGACAGTTTTATTCGATATAATTACGTACGTGTAAAAATAATTACTTACCTATTTGAAACGCAATAAAATTAATTTTCACAAAAAAAAAGAACCGACTTCAAAGACAAAAATTGCACTAAAAAGTAATAAATAATTACTTGTATTTTGATTTTACAACAATAAATCAGCCATTATTTCTATTTAATTTTAATTTATAGAATAGGTTCTTTTCATTAAGTATTGTAAAAGTATTGTTAAGGATATTTCTTTAAGAGTCTGTAAATATATTTATTTGTAGATTGTTTAAAAGATAATCAAATTATTACAAATAATGTAATATTATTGTTATTTTTGGAGTCGGTGTCAGCCACGATCGTTATTATTAAGTATACCATTTTTTATTTCTGACTGAAAACTTAAACAAATATTATGGCGCCGTGTTATACACAGACTAATAATTACATAAAATTCACATTCGAAAATGAAACGGCCGTTTTCGTTTTAAATGCAATATTTATCTAATTAGAAACCATTTAAAGTGATGAGAGTGTGTTATACAAAACTTTATTGCCTATTCTAACGAACTTGTAGACAACATTTTGCATTATTGATCCTATTCGCGAATTATTTCTTTAAATCTAATCTATTTTAAGTTCTGGAAAGCTTTAATCAGTTATTAAATATAATATTAAAACGTTTAAATGTGATACTGGTATTTTAAAATATATTTATTTAAATATGATAAGAATAGTTGTTTAATATTTGTTTAATTTTTAAACTAATCCATACACAATCAACAAATATAATGTCGAAGTCATTTATAATCTGTAATTCATGGCCGTCATTCCGTTTGCTTAGGTATTATCGTACTTATTCCGTTGGCTGACACCGCCTCCAAAAATAACAATAATATTACATTATTTGTAATAATTTGATTATCTTTTAAACAATCTACAAATAAATATATTTACAGACTCTTAAAGAAATATCCTTAACAATACTTTTACAATACTTAATGAAAAGAACCTATTCTATAAATTAAAATTAAATAGAAATAATGGCTGATTTATTGTTGTAAAATCAAAATACAAGTAATTATTTATTACTTTTTAGTGCAATTTTTGTCTTTGAAGTCGGTTCTTTTTTTTTGTGAAAATTAATTTTATTTCTAAATTTTTAGTGAATTCCAATTCTATAAATCCGTGTGGTGACGGAGTGAAAACACAATATGTCACCACCTCATTTCATCCCATGGGTGTCGTAAAAACCGACTAAGGGACTATCCGTGAATAGAGATTGAGATATAAAAAGAAGGAAAACTTAAAATTAAACCCTATACCAATCCGCCTGGCCAGCGTGGTATTAGTAGGCCAAGTATTTCTCCGTCACAGAAGGAGGCCCGTCCCTGCAGTGGGACATTACTTTGTCGGAATATGGGTAGACCTACGAAACGCGCTGCTTATATGAGACAGCGCCGATTGAATGAAACAAACGAAGAAAGGGATAAACGCCTTTTAATGTAGGAAATCTACCTCCAATGTCATTTCAAAAGAGACTAGTGAACAACGGAGGACCTACATGCAAAAAGTTTTAAATAGGGAGAACATCGAAAAGCGTAGCCACCGTCTCGGCATGGTTAATTGGTAATAATAATTAAGTTAATTAAAATTAAAATAAATCAAATAAATATAATAATTATTATTATCAATTTGTTATATCTAAAGAATAAGTTTAAAATAAATTAAATGCAATTCAACAATTTTGTCTATTTATAATCCGTTATTAATTCCTATTTTAATTTAAAATAAGAATTTCATTCAAGTCTTAAACCACACCTGCGATTACATTCATAATGTTAAGTTTTCATCAATACAATTAAAATAAGCCCAAACACAAGGTAGCTGCTGTATGCCGTTGAGGAGTTTCTTCGACCCTCAGTCGTCTTTATCATGAGATCATGTTTGTGTAAAGTTGTGTAAAGTTTTCATCAATACGAATAAAATAAGCCCAAACACTCGGTAACTGCTATATACCGTTGAGGAGTTGCCTCGACCCTCAATCTTCTTCATCATCAGATCATGTTTGTGTAAAGTTTTGTAAAGTCTTCATCAATACAATTAAAATAAGCCCAAACACAAGGTAGCTGCAATATGCCGTTGAGGTGTTCCCTCGACTCACTCTGGTCTCCAGGATCTGACCAGTTCTTACTCTTGACTATTTGGTAGTGACGTCAGAGATGCACATGTATGACAAGATTTTACACAATGCGTCCCTACAATTTTCAAGAGATGCCCTCGATTTCTCTGGGATACCGTCATCCAGATCCAGATCTGGTGACAATGGGACCAAATGGGAAGCATACCCATACGAACAAAAAAAAAATTTTTCAAATCGGTCTAGCCGTTTTCGAGAAATCAGGTAACAAACACAAAAAATAAAAAAAAAAATAAAAAAAAAAAAAAAAATACAACCGAATTGAGAACCTCCTCTTTTTTGAAGTCGGTTGATTATTTTCACTAACACACAAACGCTTATCTCTGAAAAACACAACTATAAAAACTATTTTCTGAAAAATTTTTTTTTTTTTTTTTTTTTTTTTTTTGCTTTGTATTTGCAATCAGCCCCAAGGCTATGAGCAAATCTGTTATGAGACGCTGTCTTGTAGAGTTGCTTCCCATTGGAAGCTTTTACTCATCTGCTGTCCAGAGCTACTGCCGGTCTTCCAGCTCTAGGATGTTGTGACGTTTGAGTCGTCTCACATATTGTTCCATAGTGAGTTGGCGAGCAAGTTCGTTGGGGTGATGGATTAATCGCTCTTTGTACTTGGCTGCCAAACACCGGATTTCCTCTTTGATTGATTTCATCTCAAGATGCTCGTGAACTTCGTTGTTGGTTATGTACCATGGTACATTGGCAATTGTTCTAAGGATCTTGTTTTGTTGTCGCTGGAGAATATTTATGTTGGAATCGCTTGCGCTGCCCCACAATGGCAGACCATATGTCCATACGGGCTTTAGAATGGCCTTATAAATAAGCAGCTTGTTGTCCAAAGAAAGTCTTGCGTTTCTTCCTAGCATCCAGAACAGGCTGTTGTATTTTAGCTGGAGCTCCTGCTTTTTGCATTTGATATGGTGCCTCCACGTTAGTCGACGATCAATGTGTAAGCCGAGGTATCTTACATGGTCACTGTGGGGCAGAGTGCATTGATCCAACTTTACAGATGGACAGTCTCCTTTCCTAAGGGTGAAGGTAACGTGTACTGACTTCACAGCACTTGGTTTTATTTTCCACTTTTGGAGCCATTCATTTATTTTGTCAAGGCCCTTCTGCAAGTTCTCCGATGCCAGTCTTGGATCTTTGTTGCTTGCTAGTATAGCGGTGTCATCTGCAAATGTGGCTGTGGTTATTTCTGGCAGCAGTGGTAGATCAGAAGTGTACAACGTATAGAGCATGGGGCCGAGTACAGAACCTTGAGGTACCCCGGCACCAATGTTTTGTAATTCAGAAGCAGCATCACCTTCTCTCACATAGAATATTCGATCCTCTAGGTAAGATTTAAATATTGGGAAGTAGGAGTGGGAAATATTCTGCTTGATCTTACATAGTAGGCCTTTATGCCAGACCTTGTCGAAGGCTTGTTCGATGTCTAGAAACGCCGATGAGCAGTATTCTTTTTGTTCTAGGGCCTTTCTTATGGTGTCACATACTCTGTGAGCTTGCTCAACTGTGCCATGTTGTTCTCTGAAGCCGAATTGATGATTTGGTATTACTTTGCGCTCTAGGAGATCTGGCATAATTCTACGAAGTATTGTCTTTTCCAGTACCTTAGATAGAGTAGGCAACAAGCTGATTGGTCGATAAGATGTTTTTTCGGTCATTGGTTTGCCAGCCTTATAAATCATAATGATTTCCGAGACTTTCAATGCACTCGGGAAGTAGCCTATGCGTAGCATGGCATTGAAGATGATGGTGATGAAGACGATAGCCTTTCTCGGTAGTTCCAACAAGACTTCTTTAGTTATCAGATCATAGCCCGGTGCCTTTTTATTGTCTAGTTGTTTTATTGTTTTTGTGACTTCTGCAGGCGATACAGGTCTAGGGGGAGGATCCATTTGAAGGTCTTGATTAAGAATGAGATCAACACATTCTTCTGATGAGTTGTCTACTGTTACCTAATGTAACAGTAGACAACTCATCAGACTTAAAGACATTTGCTAGGTAATTCGCAAACAAGTCCGCTTTGTCCTGGCTCGATCTGGCCCAGTTGTTTCCTTGTTTTATTGGGGTTTTTGGTTCGACAGGTCTATCGCAGTGGCGAGTGACTTTCCACAGTGAGTAGTTACTGGCTTTAGTAGCGGTCAGAGACTCCAACTTTGCTTGCATTGTTAGGTCCTTAACATTCCTTAAAGCTTCCTTCAATTCTACAATGGCTTTATTAAGGGTGGTCTTGTCTTGCGGGTGGCGGCTCAATTGCCAAACTCTGCGTAATCTTCGTTTTTCTAGGATCATGATCTTTATTCCCAGTGGTATGTTTGTGGGCTGATTTCTCGGTTCAGCAGTAGGCGTGCTTCTCCACGCGGCAACTTGTATAAGATTGATAAACTGCGTTACAACTGTTTCGATTTCCTCCGCTCCTTTGAGTCTGACATTACAATTATGGTTATCTTCTATGTATTCCCTAAAGGAGGGCCAATCAGTGCGCTGATTACATAACATTGAGCGTTTCTCCACTTCAATTACAGTGGAGCTGATGGTTAATAGGACTGGGGTGTGATCAGATGATCCATCAGCACATGACTCGATCTTCATGTATTGTTTGGAGAGACCTTTTGATAGGAAAAAGTCAAGTATGTCCGGGATTCGATTGTGATCGGTTGGCCAGTTGGTTGGTTCTGATGGGGCAATGGTACTTAGTTGATTTAAATCGATGCTTAGTTTCAGTTGTCTTCCCCTTGTTGTAATTAGTCTAGAGCCCCAATGAACATGTTTAGAGTTCCAGTCGCCGCCTACTATGAAGCGATAGACTCGTGAAGAAGTGAGAGAACATGTCTGAGTCAATTCGATGTTTCGGTGGGCAGTAAACAGCTGAGGCGTTAAAGTATCCACATCTGTCCTGTATTGTGATCGTAGTGGCCTGTATTTGCTCGGTTTTATATTCAGGCAGTAGGTGGTGCTTTATGGTATCGCGAATTACTATAGCGGATCCTGCATGACCAGTACCGTCTGGGTGGTTTGTAGTGTAAGTCTGAAACCCTTTTATTTTGACTTTGGTTTTGTCTGTGCAGTGTGCCTCCGATAACAGTACTATATCCAGCTTGTGCTCAGCCATTAGTATCTCGAGCTCATCTTTATTGGGTCATAGTCCATTTATGTTCCAAGTTGCCAGTCTTAACCCTAGGCCTGTTGCAGTTTAGTTATGAGCGTAGCCATGAGACTCATTAGAGAACTCATTTGTTGTAAGATTAGGTCAAATTTCTCATTTTGTTTAGTTAGGAGGTTTTCCAATACTGTCAGGTTTTGGCTTACTCATTAGAGAACTCATTTGTTGTAAGATTAGGTCAAATTTCTCATTTTGTTTAGTTAGGAGGTTTTCCAATACTGTCAGGTTTTGGCTTACGTTAGGTGTAACTTTTTCTGAGGTTGCCTTGTATGGGACTTTTTTGGCAGCTGCGGCATAAGAGAGGTGTTTACTTTCTTTTTCAATAGAGGGAGCTTTTTGAGAAGTGTGGTGTTGAGGGTCTTCATCTCGAGTTGTGTGAACTTTTGCGGCGGTGCGTCTGTCAGTTTTTCGATGGCCGTATTTGTTAATTTTTCTGACAAGTATTTCTCTATATACCTCGCAACCCTTGTAGTTTGCAGGGTGAGATCCTTGGCACAGTGCACATTGGGCTGGTGTGTTTCTATCACGCTTTGGGCAATCCGAGGTTTTATGTGCCTGAGCGCATTTCACGCAGCGGAAAGGTCTCATGCAATAATTTTTTGTGTGTCCATATTGCTGGCATCTTTGACACTGCACAATTGAGTTTTTCTTCTTGGGATCCTCTATGGTTACTAATTGGTGGTAGATGTGTTTGATTTCCTTAGCTGCCTTGTTACTCTGACTAGGTAGGAGATTCACAAAGAATGTTGAAGTAGGTTTTTTGTCTGGGCCGTACCTAGAATTAATAATTTCCCCTACAACAGTGTTGTCAGTTTTTTCAATTTCTTCCTTTATCTCGCTTTTAGGTGTTGTGTGATGTAGATTACGAATGACAATACGGCAGAGCCGTTCTTCCTTTTTGTTGAATGTGTGACCAATTAAACCATTATCACGGAATTTGGTAATGATTTTTTTGTAGGCCTCCATATCTACGGTATTGATTCTCAGTTGGTTTCTGTTTGTAATCCGATATGTAAATAAACTTTTATCTACAACTGTTTCAATAAGTTCGGTTAATTTATTCACATCTTCTATCCCATATAGTATTATGGGTGGAGGCTTGCTAGGTTTTTTTTCTATGAGTTTATTGGTTTCTGTGGGGTCTTCAGTTAGGTCAATTGGTAATTGGCTGAACATATTGCTGGTGGTTATGTTCTCTGGCGACTCACTGACTTTTCTCCGTTTCGGATTTCTAGTGCCCGGTACTCTCTGCCATGATGGGGGGCATAGAGCGCCTTTCTGGTTTGGTGTATCTTGCGTGGTCGTATCTCTCACTGGTTTAACCACGGTTTCTAAGCTTTCTGAGGGTTTATTTCCTAACGAGTTGCTTCTAGGTCTAGTAATAAACAAGCTACGATGGAAGGCTTGCTAAACAAACTTTTTGCTGCCAGTAGCATTTACTGTGATGGAGGCCTGGTCGCCCACTTCCATCAAGTCTTCGGTAACTAATTTCTCACTCTCAGGCCCGGTTACCTGAGAGCGCCGGGGGCTAGCCGGGGAGCATGGCAAAACGCAATCTTTATCAGTACTCATCATAATAATAGGGGTTTTGGGTTAATAGCTACAGTGGATTCCCAGTTCACTGCACACAGTATTTTAGAGGGTATTTAATCACTCTCGGCCACTGTTAGCCGCCACAATGTGGGGTCAGGTTATTCAAAGTCCGCCGCCTGATGCTCGGCGTTGTTGCTCGTTTTGCACCACCCAGGAGGCACGTGTAGGGTGGGTCAATATTAGGAAAAGATGGTAAGTCCTACGGACGCGAGCAACTTCACCTCCCAAAAAAAAATATTAGTGAAAGTATTTTAAGGAAGTAGCAGTAATTTAGGTACAAGTTTTCAATCTCTTTATTATAAGTAATAAAAAAATAATTTGTTTTTAAAGTCCCTGGTCAACAGTTAAATTCGGCCTTTCATTTGTCATCTCTATTCATTACAAGATGATGTTCTTTAAGGTTTTTTTTATACGTGACCGTTTTTCAATTAGTCATAACCTAAAACGTGACACTTTATTTTGACCATCAAATTTTTTTAAATAACTTCAATTTTTTTCTAGCCCTCTAAAATTGTACATAATTTCGTAAATGCGAAAAATCATTATCTTTTAATAATCTGTCATCGTCAACATACCTCATTCTCTTCAGTTTAACTGACGCACGCTGAGTTTAAGTAGAGTTTTACCAGATGGTAGGACTACAGCAAGAGGCTCTCCAGATCTTTAACAATGCTGTAACCATTTTTATGTCCCTCCAAGGGCGGAAACTAGTACTAACCATTATTGAAATCAGAGCAACTAATGGTAGTCACTTAATGACTACTAGTTTGATGCTGATGGACCTGCCCTCGCAGGAACGACGAACTAATTCCTTTGGACACATGCAATATTACTAACCCATCAATAATAATAAGCACCTATTATCATTGATTGGTTAGTAAATATTACATAAATGTGGTGCTTGATTTGGGGATACCACGTCAGAATTTTTCTCGACAAGATCTACGTAAATTGTATAATATCATGTGATTGTTGATAAGATAGTGGAAGCCAGGAAGAATGGAAGCGTATACAAATTTACTGAGTGATAATGTAACAATGATAACTACTGGTTACTTCCAGTGTGAACTTCACCTTACAAAGATAAAATATCTTCTCTACATCATGACTATTTATAGAAATATTATGAATGAGCTTTTCTGTTTCAAAATTATTGTTTAATGTAATGTTTATTTACAAACATACGGAAAACTTAACTATGTACATTTTGTCGTAATCATTATTATACAAATACACACATCAAAAAAGTCTAAGCAACATGCATGATATTACAAATTTACCATTTATATTAATTAATTTCTAAGTATTTACTCACTCAAAGTGTATAGGTAAGTAAACTTCAAGTGTATAGGTAAAAAAAATTCGATTATGTTTTGTTTTTTTTCATAAAATTCAAATGACTGCGAATTTGTTTGAATTTGAGTGCATGTTAATTGCTACGTTTTAGTCTTGATTTTATAATTTTACCAACCATTTAAATACAGTTGGCGACAAAATTGAATTGTTAGATATTCTTTACGTCATGGAGCGACGTCATTTGACGGCAGATGAAATGCAAAGAGCTGTAGGGATGTTGCAAGCGGGAAGTAATCAATCTCAGGTATCTCGACATTTTGGTATTCATAGAAGTGTTATTTGTCGTCTTTGGCAGCGCTACAATAATACAGGGGAACCCGCTGAACAGCATCCAGGCCGTAAAAGGAGTACAACCACTCGGCAAGACCGGTACATACAACTGACTGCAAGACGCCAGCCGATGTTAACCGCTCGAGAGATAAGTTTGAGGCTACAAAATTCAAGTGGTGTTGATGTAAGTCCCCAAACTGTGCGAAATCGACTGCATGAGTACGGCCTACGAGCTCGACGCCCTATCAGGTGCCCACCGATACGTCACGGGAATCGCGCTCGTCGAAATGAATGGTGTAGAGAACGCATAACATGGACCCAGGAACAATGGGATAAAATTATGTTTTCCGATGAGTCGCGATTCGGGTTTAGGCCTGATACAAGAAGGGTGCGAGTGTACCGTCGACCCGGAAATACTGAAAGACTCAGGTGCGTTCAGGAAGTTCATCCATACAGCGGCTCAACAGTTATGGTATGGGCGGGTATTATGAAGAACAGGCGAACTGAGCTCGTTTTTGTAAATGGAAACATGAACGCTGAAAATTACGTTGAGGATATTCTCAGACCTTATGTCCATCCATTTGCACAAACCTTTGGCTCCGATTTTACGTTAATGCATGACAATGCGCGTTCACATACAGCTCGGCGAACCAGTGAATACTTGGCAACGGAGAACATCCAGGTATTGCCCTGGCCTGCACAATCGCCAGACCTCAACCCCATCGAGCACGCATGGGACATGCTCCAGAGACGTGTTTTGAAGGACTTGGACGGAGTGACAACAACCCAACAGCTGAAGGATTTGCTACAATTCCATTGGGAGCGAATACCGCAAGATGACATAAACAGTCTCATTAATTCAATGAATAATCGTTGCCGACAAGTTCTGAATAGCAGAGGAGGCCATACTTTGTATTAAATTGTCCTATTCTTTCACAATAAATTCATTTTCTTAAGAAATTTCAATTTGTAAAAAAAAAGTTTAGTTTCTTATGTACCTGTATATTCTAATATTGTTAATTTCTGTTATTAAAAGAACTTATAAAGAAAACAGCTGTTATTTTTACATCATAGAACCCTAAAAATATTATTTTAAAAATAAAATACAACGTTATAATTAAAATAAATGGTAAAATAAATTAATATAAATGGTAAATTTGTAATATCATGCATGTTGCTTAGACTTTTTTGATGTGTGTAAATTAAAAAGCGTAGGATAGGCAGACCCCTCACGAGAAGGACCGGCATTCTAGTCAAGGTTGCGGACATCCAATAGATGAGGGAAGTACAGGGCAAAACTATGTGGTAATTTATTTTAAACAGTCGCCATTTCAAACTATGTGTTGAGGTGATTAATTGATCATTAAACATGGGTAGAAAGTATGTTATATCTACCTTTATGACAATTACACAATGTGTATACATGTATGAAGTTTTATGTTTATTTGGTGGTATATTATGGTGCAAAAGAAGAATGGACTAAAATGTATGGAACCTGGGATCACCCTCAAGCAGACACTAGCTGTAGACAGTTAGATAGGCATTTTCGATTGGAACAAGAATATCCATTATCGTATTTGTTCGAGGTTGAATAAGATAAAGAGATGAGATTAAACAAAGGTATAAAAGATATTAAAAATATATTTCAGAACACGATCTAATTTTAAGATAAAATGGGATAAATATGAATCGCGCACAGTACGACGTCGAAATACATACTAATTAACATATTATAATTATGATACTATAATGACTTTGTCACTAGCTCGGTGTCGCAATAGTGCTGACACCGCAAGTCCTACTTTATTGTACGGTGATTGACACGTACATGCTCCCGGGGAAGGAAAAAACAGGGTTAGTAAAATTCGTTTAAAATGAGATTGATGGGTAATGCGATTAATCTAACAAGATGAGCACAATATTATTCTTAAATAGTAAATGGGATATAAAGGTTAGTACCGAAATGAATAACATTTTAAGATATACTTATAGGTAAAACTTATAGTAAATATAGTCTACACAGAATCACTACATTTTAAATCTGGTAAGGAAAACACGCGAAAAATAGGCGACGAAGCCTTATCACTCTTGTGAATATAATCACTTGACTTGGTTATATTAGGATTACACTCACTAACACGATCACTTTTTCTAGCTAAAGATTGCCTTTTTTCCCTAAACTCACTACACTGATTCACAACACTACGCGATGCTGTCTTAAGGGATGGTATGTTCGACTGAGGGAGGTCCGTCATTGCCACTTCCACTCCTGTCGTCGCAGGGCTATGACGTGATCTCGTCCTTCGCCATCTCTTCCATAGGTATATAGCTACTATTATAAGAATTACAAATACCATGATGTAAATTGTGACATAGTGATGCACATTGTGGTATGAAATTTTATTATTTAAGGGTTCGCTCTTTTTCATTATCTCGATGTTTTCTTTTATTTCTTGTAATTGACGGAAGTTCTGGTTATCATCGGGATCATTCTCATAGGGAGTTTCAGGAAATGAAATATTTACGATGTGATTAATGGGAGATATTTCTGGAGCAGTTATTTTAAATGAAGTTCTAATTTTACTAGTCATTTCTTTGTACGAATATACAAGAAAATCGTTTGTTTTGACTACAAAATCTTCCCCAACGCGCAAAAGTCCACCGCCCTCTAACTTTACAGCGGTGACTTCACTTTCACATAAAAGCTTTACGTTGCATTCATTACAACAAAAGTAATAATATTTGTTTTCAGCGGTCAACCTTTTCCAGATATCCTTACAAGATGTTCCATAAGTTTTGCATATATTTGTGTCCGGGATAGTTTCGCACAAGTTATGGTCATGTTTTAATGCGTAAATTGGCGATTTTACATGACACAGAATCGTCAATGAGTCCTTTCGTATACATTCCTGTATCTCGGTCATTGTTACACGTAAGTAAGAGTCCTTTTTAATATTAAGTGCTATAAACTGAGACACTGGGTTGACGCTAATCATCTTTCCTTTGATTACTCGTGGGATTGGTATCAGATTGAATATCTCATAAAGGTCTCTTTCCATTAATGGGATCCGAATTTCTATAATTAAATATTTAGTAGAATATTTAGCCTTTACATTTAACAAGCTAAACAGGTCTGTAAGATGAAAATTGTCGACAGGTATGGCCAAATCGTTCGATATTTGAGCTGATATTAAGTTTAATTCGGTCCTCAACTGTCTTGGTGAAATTAAATGAAAATCTAATTTTCCATTATAAATATCGGTCACGGTATCCAAGATATAATCTTGTATTCTACGTAGATTATTTATGAGATTATTGGCTGTTAAAGCAGAGGTCAAAAAAGCGGTTATATATGAAATATTCTGCACTTGCTGATAGAGGTTTTGATACGACTCCTTTAAATTATTTAGTTTTTGATTTACTAGCTTGTGATGTTTGCTTATGGTATTTTCCATCCTTTTTATGATATTATATTCGGCTTCCACGACTGATGTTTGGTTCTTCCATAGATTGAATAAATGACTCTCATTATCTCTTAAAAGATCAATATCTTGTTCATACTTTTCGGCAAATCGTTGATCTAGTACTCCGAATAAACTGTTTGCCAGATATCCCACTCCGTCTATCAAGCCGCGACGCTCCCGGCGTCGATTTATGTCTCCGGTTACTAATGAGTCATTCATTGTAATTATATTATTATAATGATTTATTTCTTCAAACTCGTGCCCGAGTTGTAACATGATGCCGTCGCACGGTGTGTGGTCTTGTATTGCGGAACATATGTTACTAAGATATTTTATGTATTTATTAAGTGCAGAAATGTCTTCTATGTACGGGTATGTGTCATAATAAACTATTAAGCGCCAGTCGTCTCTAATAAGATGCATGTTTGAGATTTTATCAAAATATATACTATTATTTTTTAATGGAGTTGAACTGAATGTAGCATGAGATGAGCTTATAATTGATAAGAAGAACAAGGTTAGAGATAAAACCACTGCAGACAAAGGCATCTTTTTAGCCATGATTGGTTTTTTCTGCACCTTCTTGTGTTCGTAAGATTCTTCTTTGTTAGTAGGTAATAATGCTAGCTTAACTACAGGTCGTTTTACAAAACCGTTCTTGGTTTTAAGAGTGACGACGCGCACTTGACCGTCACTTCCTGGGTGACGTTCTACTACACGACCTAAGGCCCACTTTCCTGGTGGCAGGTTTTCGTCCCTTATGATGACAATGTCGTTAAGGTTAAGATTAGGTTGAAGATGTTTCCATTTTGCTCTAGTACATAGCTGAGAAAGATATTCATTTTTCCACTTTGCCCAAATGTCTTGGTAAATTTTTTGTGTTAAATACCAACGAGTTCTAAGATCATGTTCAGTCTCATAGATTGTAAGATTAGGTCCGCTGGCCAAGAAGTGAGATGGAGTTAAAAAGTCAATATCTTCAGTGTCTTCAGTCAATGGGCACAGCGGTCTTGAATTTAGGCAAGCTTCGAGCTGAGATAAAAGAGTGTTATATTCTTCGTAGGTTAATCTTTGCTCACCGACAACTCGCTTTAGGTGATGCTTTAGGCTCTTTACTGCGGCTTCCCACAATCCTCCAGCAGAGGGCCATGAAGGGGCATTAAAATGCCACTGGATGTTCATTTCCGTAAGCGTTGCGGTAAGTTCGGAACTTTCTAAGATGTTACAGATTTCTAATAACTCTTGTTTAAGAATGGTATTAGCTCCTATGAAGTTAGTTTCCTGGTCACTGTATATATGTCCAGGAACGCCTCGTCTCGCTGCCATTCGACGCAGAGCTGCGATAAAGGCAGATGCTGTGAGATCTGATACAATTTCGAGATGTACTGCTTTGGTAGCCATACATACGAAGACAGCGACATATCCCTTTGTAGTTCTAATGCCGCGTCCTTTATTTGCTTTGACCATTACATGCCCGGTGTAATCCACCCCGGTGTGATAGAAAGGTCGACTTGGAGATAAACGAGATGAGGGTAAATCACCCATGATTTGATGTTGCATTATAGGGTTATTTTTTCTACAAATAACGCACATTCGTAGTCTTTTCTTAGTTACTCGATTCCCACCAAGAATCCAGTATTTTTGTCTTATGAATCCCATTGTCATTTTTGCTCCACCATGGAATACTAAGTTATGGGATTCGTCTATAATAAGGTACGCTAGTTTTGACTTATTAGGGATGATAATCGGATGTTTCGTTTCAGGGCTTAAACTCGAATGTTTGAGCCGACCTCCAACACGAAGGATTCCATCGGCGTCTAAGATAGGGTTGAGATTTAAAATGCGACTATTTCTCTTTATAGGTTCACTATTTCTAATATTAGCTATTTCTACTGAAAAGTATTCTTCCTGTACACATTTAATTAAAATATTCCTGGCTCGTTTAAGATCCTCTAAGCTAAGATAACGTTCACATTTCTTCTTGTAAACGACTATTTGTATAAATTTACTAATATAAGCTATAATTCTAATTACTTTTCTATACGTACTATATTTTTCTAATAATGCATTTATCATTCCATTAGTAGATAGAGATAAAACCGTGTTAACAAGCTTCGGTTTCTTGATATCTTCCTCCGTACTATAAACAAAGGTTTCTTTATTTTCTTCGTGTTTAACCCACTTGTTACGAGAAGTGTAATACCTATCGAAATGTTATAATTTTCTCATGAACTGCTTATTGTACATCATATGTCATGTAAAAAATAACAAAAAAAATCTGTGACTCTTGGAAAAGCCGGAAAATGGTGTCCTTTTAAAAGGACACTCGTAAAATGTACTACTGTCACTTCGCTGATACTAAAATATTAAATTTCAGAATTAAATTGAGAAAACTCATTGTACTGCACAGGTTTTAATTTAAAAGTAAGTAGCTAGTATTTTACCATGTATTATCTTATCTAATTCATGATATATAATAGAAAAATACCACTTTTGCCTCGAATGGATGTTCTCAGAACATTTTTGTTACACGACGACTTCATAACAACTGGTTGTTCGACGTGAATATAATCTGTAATTAGACTCTTTTTAACAGGTACAGGTTGAATTTTACAAGGATAATAATCCTTGTAAAGTTCAACCTGTTATCATGCCACTTGTTCAACAAATCCACTTCAGCACTTGTAGATCTGTATTGAAACATTCCTTGCTCTGATTTAGGCATATCCATATTAGAAGGTAAAAGACCCTTAGATACACGATTCTCTCCTATGGTACCAGTAGCTTTTATAGCTGCTCCTCCCAGTCTATCAATAAAATGAACAGACGTAAAAAAAATTGTCAAAGAACAAGCGAAACGGCGCTGTCTCATCTATTGAACGCAGAATATCAGAAAATGAGAGAATTACACAAGCGCCTAAGACCTGCTTTTTGTAACTTTCAGGAATGTCTGCTCCTTGACCTTGATAAGAATCAAACCATAGGTACGACATATCCTAAGCGAGTAGCTCTAACTCAGAATTTGTAGCCCTATCGAAGCGGTTTGCCTCGTATAAATTGTTTCTTCGAAAGATTCTACATTTGGAAGTGGCATCTATTCCACTTGTGCTAAATGATCATCATCGCTATTGCTAAAAGTCGATGCATCATAGCTGTAATGAGCTATTGCAGAAACTGGTAACTGAGATCCAGATAAATTTGACATAGAAACTTGATTCTTGTCACCTGAATCTTTGTCAGTTACCTCGGCATTACAGTTATCAGAATGTTTTAATTGTAATATTATGACGGTATTTCGTCATCATCATTAACCAGTTCTTGCTTCTCCACAATATCATGTAAACATTATAGTCTGATATGTGATCTAAAGGCAAAAAAAGGAAACATTTGTAACAAAACTTTCAAAGCGTCATAGTAGGTCATATTACGACTGTCCGTTTAAAAGGACGCTATAATAAACATGAAATATGGCAACTACCATTGTATTGTATGGTCGAAAACTAAATGGCTTTATCACCTCTAGAGCTAATGTTAGTTGCATGTCATAAAACTATTAGGTTCAATATAGCACAACAAAATATCAGCTAAATCATGACGCTACTTTGACATATTATCAGTTCTCTTGTATTAGCAAATAGTCGTTAGGTATTTATAAAAACAAATAGTAAAGTCAACATTATTGACTGTTACTAGAGCATATTTTCGGTAAAACGTTATGATCTAATGAATTTATCTCTTTTTTCCTTCTATGTCCATCCCTATCATTTCTTGTATGACGTCTTTGGCGCATATTTCAATTTAAAGTTTTCGTAATTTTATAATATAAAACAAATTAGGGTAAACCACCTAATCGTTAGAAGTCCTACAATTATTGGCACTTATGAGTTCAAAGTGAGTAAAAAGAAAGAAAACACTACCTATAGATTATTCAAGTTCAGTATGATTATTCAAGTTCAAATATTATTTATTTAATATTTTTATCATATTTTATTTATTTCATGTGTCAACATAGCAACAATTTTATCAGAATCCTTTTATTGGCATTAGTGCCAGCAATAGCGCCGATTACACTACCCTACATGTAGGGTAGTGTAATCAAAGTCAAAGTCAAAGTCAAATAGCTTTATTCACTTAGGTTACAAAGTAACACATGCAAATCGTTATACATGTAGTAGAATAGTATAGAGAAAAATGTCTGCCAAACTACTACCACTTTCGCAGACGACTATAGTAGAGCTCTGAGAAGAATGTGGCCAAGAAACTCAGGCCACTCTTTTCAAAAATAATAATTTGACTTTGTTACAATTACCAACAGCAGCGTGAAGAATGATGTGTGCAAGCAAATCTTACATGCATAGCAATTTAAAGTTTAATTGATAAAAAAAATTTCATTGTTAATAAATTGATTTAAAAAAGCTTTAATTGCATGGCACGTTCATCAGTCATCTCGTCACTGCGATATCCGACAGAAATTAACACACAAACATTTGTGTCGTCAAGTTGATTTTGTTAATCTTTAAGTAGTTGAGAATGGAATAGAATACCATTTAGATAATATAATTAAATACATTTACAAATGCAAGTAAAGTATTTCTATCGTTACTGTACCGACGGTTATATTAGTATAAGTTTGATAATTGTAAGGTGGCGGGTAGATCCTAAGGTTTGTCCAATAAACCAGTCTGTTGCTAACTCCCGCCTTTTATTGACGCTGCATTGGCGACGAGTACGGGATTGTAAAAAAAAAAAAAAAAAAAAAAAAATCCGTTTAAAAATTACGTGTGCAGTAAAATATATTTCTTTAAAAATGCCGATCGGGAAATTAGAACCGTTAATATTAGTTCTAAACAATGGCCTGCATATATACGTCGGGTAAATCAATACATTTTGCTAAATGACGTAAAAGATAACCTAAAAGTTCCGATGTTAATAACGATCGTAGGCGAAGCAACATATTCGTTAATGTGTGATCTGTGTTCGCCTGATTTTCCCGAGAATAAATCCTACGAGGATTTAGTACAACTAGTTGCCGATCATTTAGAACCGCAACGATCTGAGATCGCGGAGCGCCATGTTTTTCGTTTGCGGCGACAACGTGCCGGCGAACCTTTAATGGAATATCTACAGGCTCTCAAACATCTGGCAACTACTTGCAATTTCGGTAAATGTAAAAAGTGTTCTACACTCGAGGAAAACTTAAGAGATCAGTTTGTATCGGGTTTGACTAATGATACAATGCGATCAAGAATATTTGCTGAAAGAAAAATAGAATACAAAGAGGCAGTGGAGTTAGCACTAGCTCTGGAGGCTGCAGAGAAGCACGCGGAGGTTAGCGGCAGCACGGTGCCGACTACGACCTCGGGTGCCGGCGGCGAGGTAGGTGAAGACCTACACTACACACATGGAGCACGAGGCCGCGCTCGCGGCCCGCGCACTTCGGATGGCGCCGGCGCGCGCGGGCCGGGCGGCGCGGCTGGCGCAGCTGGCTCGGAGCGCGCGGCGGGCGCACCGGGCGGGGCCGGCGCGGCCACGCAAGCATGTTGGCGCTGCGGTAAGACACACCGCGCGACCAAGTGCCGTTATGTGAATTATCATTGTGATGAGTGTAAACAAAAAGGGCATTTAAAAGTGATGTGCAAGTTAGTGAATCGGGCGGACAGTCGGTATAATTATATCAGTGGCGAGGACGATTCTGACGATATGTTTAAGTTTGTTGTGGGAGGTAAGGATAATAAACCGTATTTTATAAACATTATAATTGATAACTTGGAGACCAAGTGTGAAATCGATACCGGTAGTCGTATCTCGGCTATTAATCAAGACATGTATAAACGTAAATTTTCACATAAAATAATTAAAAAAGATAACTTGTTGTTACGCAGTTATGCCGGTTCACGCATCGAATCGCTGGGTTATATAGAAGTTCAAGTACGATTACGTAATGTAGAAGTAAAATCCTTACCACTTTATATAATAAAAAATGGAGCGTGTCCCTTACTAGGAAGAGACTGGTTACGCGCCCTTAAAATAACTCAAATCAATTTAAATAAGATAACCGACGATGGATTCGTGAACCGTCTGTGTGTTGAGTTTCCAGAAGTATTTACGGATAAGTTAGGATCTTGTAAGCGAGCTATTCGACTACAGCTGAGTAATGATGAACCTGTATACGTGCGCGCGCGGCCCGTGCCGCTGGCGCTGCGCGCTCGCGTAGAACGCGAGCTAGCACGACTTGAATCCGATGGCTCGATATACCGCGTTGATTTTTCTGATTATGGAACGCCAATTGTGCCGGTTGTAAAAAAAAATGGCGATATACGCATATGCGGGGATTATAAAATTACTATAAACCCAAAACTCAAGCGTGATTACTATCCCTTGCCACGTATTGATGAGTTGTTCGCGAACTTAAGTGGAGGAGATAAGTTTACGAAAATTGATCTCACTCATGCTTACGAACAGTGTTTTTTAACAAAAGAATCGCAACCCTACACAGCTATAACAACTCACCTAGGAACATATGCCTACCGTCGTACGCCGTACGGCTTGTCGTGCGTACCCGAAAAATTTCAAAAGTTAATGGAAGAAACCCTACGGGGCATACCGGGTTGTGTTGTCTTCCTAGACGATATCTGCGTAACGGGAGCTAATGATAAAATACACATTAGTAATTTGCGAGCTGTACTCGAAAAGTTGCGCCAAACAGGTTTAACAGTTAAATTAAACAAGTGTAGATTTTTGCAAGACAGTGTAAATTATTTAGGTTATGTAATTGATAAAAAGGGTTTGCGGCCAGATAGTACTAAATTAGATGCTATTTCCAGCGCCCCTAGACCAGAGAATGTAACTCAATTAAAAAGTTTTTTGGGAATGCTAAATTATTATGGTAAATTCATTAGTAATTTAAGTACATTATTGTATCCTTTACACAGTTTACTAAAAAAAGATGCACTCTGGAACTGGGATGCTAACTGCGAACATACATTTAAGGAAGCTAAGCGAGTTCTCTTGGGCGAGCGAGTATTAGCTCATTACGAGGAAGGGCGGCCGCTCGTACTCGCGGTTGATAGTAGTGCGTATGGGTTAGGCGCAGTGCTGGCCCACCGCTATTCCGATGGCAGCGAGCGTCCTATCAGTTGTGTATCCCGTACACTTAACGCGGCCGAACGTAATTACAGCCAACTTGATAAGGAGGCACTCGCTATATTATTTGGTATTACAAAGCACCATCAGTACTTGTTTGGTAGAAGTTTCATATTACGCACAGACCATCAGCCATTGACACACATATTCGGAGCAAAGGGTGGCATCCCACAGACCGCGGCTAGCCGGCTACAGCGGTGGGCGGCGCGCTTAGCCGCATATGATTTCACTGTAGAATTTGTTCGCTCTGCTGACAATGGGCCAGCAGATGCTTTATCGAGGCTGCCGCTACCTCAAGAGGGTCGCTTAGTTGATGCAGTTACCTACATCAATTTATTAGAAGAAACTTTCCCTGTTAGCTTTAAGGATATTGCTAGGGAGACTGAAAAAGATAAGTTATTATGTAAGGTGAAAGGTTATGTCACTTTTGGTTGGCCGTTGACAGTGTGCGATACGCAGAAACCGTATTCCGCTAGGAAACAGGATCTAACAGTAGAATTAGGTTGCCTTATTTATAAATATAGGGTCGTAATACCAAGTACATTACAAAAACAAATTTTAGATGAAATACATGACGGGCATTTAGGCATGAATAAAATGAAAAATTTATCTAGAAATTACGTGTATTGGCCCAGTCTTGATAAAGATATAGAGGAGGTATGCCGCGCTTGCACGGCGTGCCGCGCTGTGCGCGACGCGCCGCCGCACGCGCCCATGCATCCCTGGGAGTTTCCGCTACATCCGTGGCAGCGAGTACATGCCGATTTCGCGGATTGTGGGGGGAAACGATACTTAATCATGGTAGACGCAAATTCGAAATGGATAGAAGCTATTAGTATGAGTAGAACGGACGCGCAGGCAACTATCACATGTATGAGAACAATTTTCGCTCGGTTTGGGTTACCGTCGTTACTCGTCACTGACAACGGCCCTCCATTTTTCTCACAGGAATTTAAGACATTTTGTAAAAAAAATTGTATTAAACACGTGACCACAGCTCCTTACAGACCGCAGGGAAACGGTGCTGCAGAAAATGCTGTAAAAACCGTTAAGAAAGCGATCAAACGTGCTTTATACGAGGGCGAGGACGTCACCACGGCTTTGAGTAAGTTTTTATTTCAATATCGCAACTGCCAACATGCAACTACTGGTGTGTCCCCTGCAATGGCGCTGCAAGGGCGCAGGCTGCGTGGTCGCTTGGACGCGCTGCGGCCCGACGTGTCAGTGGTGGTACGCGCCGCGCAGGAGCGACAAGTGGTCACCGCGGGCGGCACGCCGCGCGCCCTCGCGCCGGGCGATGCGGTCTTAGCCCGCGACTACACCGCGAGGGGAGACAAGTGGTTGAAGGGTACAGTAGTCGATCAGACAGGACCAGTCTCCTATAAAGTAGACGTTGGGCGTGGAGTCAGTTGGCGTAGACATATTGATCAAATTACGCCTATATGTAACAAAGGACGCCACTCGTTATCTCGTACTAGCATAGTTTCCGGAAATAAAGATATATCTCCAGAGCGGCAGGTCCCTACGGTCTGTGAGGAAACTGAGGATACCTTTGAGGACGCGTCTGACGGTATTGGTGGGAAGTCACAGATAACGGAACCTGAAGTGGCATCAGGGTCAAAGACACCACCACCACCGCCAGGTGCGTCTGCACGTGCCCTGCGTGCTTATAATCGGGCTCGACCTGGAGCTACTCCATAGTATGTATTTTTGTAAATGGTTTTAATTAAGAATTTAGATATAAGTTATAGCTTAAGGGGGAGAAATGTACCGACGGTTATATTAGTATAAGTTTGATAATTGTAAGGTGGCGGGTAGATCCTAAGGTTTGTCCAATAAACCAGTCTGTTGCTAACTCCCGCCTTTTATTGACGCTGCAGTTACAATAACAAATAAAACTGTAAAACAAAGTAATAAGGTAGTAACATAACATCCGCACAACTACCTAGGTTAAGCCACAATCTACACCATGGAACAAGCAACATGAAATCACGATAATTGAAATCTAAGCCCATGAGTTTTTGTCATTAATATAATCGTTTATTGTATAATAGCCTTTCGATAATAGCTGATTTTTTACAAATGCTTTAAAGTTTAGTAAAGGTAGATCCATTACATGCTTAGGCAGTTTATTGAATAAACGTATACCGAGTCCCGCAAAAGTGTTATGTACCTTATGTAGGCGATGTTGTGGACCTATCAACTTATACCTATTCCTCGTACCAATGGTATGAATGTCGCCATTTCTATCATACTGTTCAATATTTTGCTTAATATATATTATATTAGCATATATAATAATATATTGTGAAGCAACTGTTAAAATACCTATTTCCTTAAAACGATCTCTCAATGAAACATTCGATTCAAGATTGTAAATAGCTCGAACTGCACGCTTCTGAAGAATAAAAATAGATTCGATGTCTGCAGCCCTACCCCACAAAAGAACACCATAGGACATTAAGCTGTGAAAGTAACTAAAGTATACCAATCTTGCTGTCTCTATATTCGTTAGCTGCCTCACTTTTTTAACTGCATAAGCAGCTGAACTTAGTTTTCCTGCTAGAGCTAATATATGAGCACCCCATTGCAGCTTACTATCCAACGTTATTCCTAAAAATACAGTAGTGTCTACAAAACGAAGGACCTCACCGTTTAAAATCAGATTATTACTAAGGCTTTTAACATTGGGCATAGAGAATTTTAAGCATTTTGTTTTGGCAGCATTTAAAAGCAAATTGTTAGCAGTAAACCAGTTCAGGACTTGTGCGAGAGATTCGTTAACTTCATCTAAATTAGTTTGCTTGTTTACTTTGAAAACGAGTGAAGTATCATCTGCAAATAAAACAATGTCGCACAAACCCTGAGCAAGAAACGGCAAGTCATTGACATAAACTAAAAATAGAAACGGACCTAGAATGGATCCTTGAGGCACGCCCATACTTGGCGGAAGACCAGAGGACCTACTACCATTTACTTCGACATACTGAACCCTATTGCTTAAATACGAAGATAATAAATCAAGAGAAGCATCCCTAATTCCATAATGTCTAAGCTTGCACAGAAGTGTCCCATGATCAACGCAGTCAAAAGCTTTAGAAAGATCACAGAAGACGCCTATTGCATCCATAGAATTTTCCCAAGCATCATAGATATATTTCAGAAGAGAAACACCCGCATCAATCGTTGAGCTACCCTTCCTAAAACCGTATTGCTGCCTATGAAAAATATTATTTAAATGAAAGTGACTCTCCAATTGGCATAAGATAATTTTCTCATAGATTTTACTAATCACAGGTAGTATTGAAATTGGTCTAAAGTTACCAGGGTCGCTTTTTGATCCATTCTTGAACAAAGGAATAATCTTACTGTGTTTCATTAGATAAGGAAATACACCTATGGCAATACACTTATTAAATATAATAGATAAATGTGGAGATATATTAAATATAATACCCTGAAGAAGCTTGACAGACATACCCCATAAATCAGCAGATTTCTTGGAATTGAGACTTTTGAAAGCTTTTATGATATCATTATGGTTAATAGACCTAAAACTGAAGCGGTTCTTACATTCAATTACTTTATCTTTTAGTAAAAATTCTGCTTGGTTTGGAGAGGAATTTAAGGAGGTTGTTGTATGAATAGGAACATTGACAAAGAAATTATTAAAAGCATGTGCAATGTCAGCATTATTGGTGAGAACCTTATCTTGAGTTTTTAGTACATAATTAGTATCACGAATTTTCATCCGGCCGGTCTCTGCATTAATAATGTCCCATGTACTTTTAATTTTGTTGTTTGATTCCTTTATCTTATTACTCAAATAAGAAGACTTTGCTATGGCACAAGCCCTCTTAAAAGTTTTCGAGTAGTTCCTGACATATTGAATGAAATCTGGTTGAGTATTATATTGTTTCATACCATACAATTCATACAAGCGAGCTCTACTTTTATATACCTGTTGTTGCCCAATCACAGAATTTAGTTTTAGAGTTACTAACAAAAGTCTTAGTTTTAAAAATATTATCATATTCAAGCTTGATAATGTCTAATAAATCTTTATAAATATCATCTGGGCTATACTGATTAAGATTAATTCTAGTCACTTTGATTGCAACATTATCACTAAATTGATTCAGGCGGTTTATGGTAATTGGCCTGCATGTGATTTTGTTCTCTGTGGGAGTAGTAATAGATGGAAATACTACCCTTTGCCCACAGTGGTCAGATGTTAAATCACTTAAGATATCCTTATTAACATATTCACAGTTGCAAAATACATTATCTAAGCATGTAGCAGAATGAGATGTAATCCTAGTGGCTTCTTTAAATAAAAACTGTAAATTATAAGACTGAAACAAACAAATTAATCTAGCACTAGTTGAAGATTTTTCAAGTAGATTTACATTAAAGTCCCCGCATACTATAATAAATTTATTTCCTGAGCATAGTCTTTCTAACAATTTCTCCATAACACCCTCGAATAGACTATAATCACTCTGCGGTGGTCGGTACACACAAGCTACGACATGTTGCTCAAGCTCCACACAAGAGATTTCGACTGTGCGCTCGATAGAAAGATTTGCTATGTCTTTTCTTTCTTTAAATTCAACTTTATTACTTATAAATATTAGAGAGCCACCGCGTATAGCCTTCTTTCTTACAAACGCACTTGCCAATGTAAAGTGTGCATTATTAAATAATAATTCATGTGACTGTAACCAATGCTCGGTAACACAAAAGATTTGTACATTATGTTTGTTTAAAAACAGTTCTATTTCTAGTTCTTTGCCAGATAGACCTTGTATGTTTTGATGAACTAAACAAAGATTAAGGCTACCCTTTGTCTTATCTAATAGTTTAAACTATTAGATGGTTTAATAAATGTATTAGTAGTGGACCTACTATCTCCTACCAAACTAATGAGTACTCTATTAGTACTTGTACCTATACCTATATTAAATGCTAATAAATTAGCAAGTTGTTTTCTATAATAAAAAGAAAGATACATGGTATCTTTTGTTAAGTAAAAACTGTTCCTAATAAAAATATTAGAGTCAAAAAATAAAATGTCACAGTAGTGACGTGTACTATTATATAATAGTAAATTTAATTTACCTATATGCCTATTTTGTTCTTGAGTAAGTGTATAAGAATATGGGAATGCACACATAATAAATTTGCAACCTATTGATGCCTGGATTTGTAATACCAGTTCTACTAATATAATTACATCCTTCTTGGTAATAGAAAGGCCATTTCCAAGTAATATGACAACTGTAGACTCTTCGTTAAGTTGTAACTTTTTCAGATTATTCATTATAATACTTAAACTAGCTCCAGGTGAACAAACATTAACAACGGGGCAATCTATGTAAGTCTTAATTAAACTACCCAAACCAACACCCAGTTTGTCCGAGACAATAAATGTATTTTTACTTTTACATAATTTTGAAGACTTTGTTAACATTTTAGTAGTTTTAGAACACCCTGTTTGTATATTAGGTGAGTGTTCAGAACCACCATTGCTGGTACATTGCATACTGTGATTATTACTAATAAGAGAATTGACTTTCTCTAAATTTTCTTTGCCAATTCTTGCTATTTCATCATATTTGGAAATATAATCATTAGTTATTTGTTGATTTTCTAATGTAATCCTATGTAGCTCTGCTTGTGAACTGTTTAGTTTTGTGTTTAGTTCACTAACCTGTAAATCATATTGAATCTGGTTACTTATTAATTTGCTATGGCACTTTTCTAAGTCCAGCATTGACATATTAATTTGCCTACTAAGGTCAACATTAGTAGTAATCGGCGCTTTAATACTATTCAAATCATTTTATGATAATATTATATATTTAAGTCTGACACGAAGTCCACTCTTAAGGTGCCAATAATTGGGTGGCTTACCAGCCAATATTTAAATTCTACATTTTCAGTTTTTCTGAAATGACAAGCTTGTAATGTCACAAGTAACAAGTTGACTTTAGTTTTAAATTATTTAATGGTTTTTCATGGTTTTTCATATACAAACTCTAACAGTTTAATATAGTGACATTTGTATTGTGTTAGTAGATTTTATTATTTATTGCGTTGAAGTGAAAGTTTAAAATAGATTGCACTTTTAATCTAAGCATAGTTTTGATTACGGTCAACTAATGACGTCAAGCTCACGCATAAACATTAAATAACGATCTTAATGAATTTGAATTATGATAGAATTTTTGGTCAAAACTGATAAAGCCATTTCGTTTTCGACTATACATAGTAATAAGTACATTAAAAATATAGGTAAGGGTTATGTTGTTACAGTATTACACGTATTTTGTCGATATTTGGTGACAATTGTATATTCTAACCTTTCTCCGGATGTATTGTTTTTATAAAAAAACTTTTTCGGCTAAAACGACAATATAATACACTTAAAACACCAAAGTAATTTATTAAATGACAGATAAACTCCTAAACTCGTAATGTTTATCAAAAACTATTTGTTATAGTAACCTCATATTTGTAATTATTAATTTTTGAGAGGTGGTCTTTTAAAAGGACGCTCGTAACAAGTGAGTTAAAATGAGCCAGCCAGCTCGGACCTTGCCACCAGAGGTTATAGTTAGCTAGTTGAGCTGCTGTCAAACTGCGGGTGGCACAATCCGCAGGGTTTTCCTTTGTGTTGACGTATCTCCAGTTTTCCTTCGGGATTATTGCACATATCGATCTCACACGGTTGGCCACAAAGGGTTTCCATTTTTCCGGTTCCCCGTGTAACCATCCCAGCACTGCCATTGAGTCAGTCCAACCATAAGTGCGTATGAAAAAATTGGAGAAAGATAAAATTATTTTCTTCATGAGCTTTGACAGTAACAGGGCTCCACAAAGCTCTAGGCGGGGTATAGTCTGCTTTTTATTCAAGGGTGCTACTTTAGATTTTCCTGCTACCAATAAAGTAGTAGTGGAACCTTCTCGCTGTATCCTACAAAACACAACGCAAGCATAAGCTTTTATACTTGAATCACAAAAACCATGTAATTCTATGGTGTCGTTTTCTCTTGTTTGTAACCAACGCGGTATTTTAATTTGCGAGATATATGGTATGTCATTTCGTATCTTATTCCACTCTGAAGCAATATGTAATGGTACGGGTTCATCCCAGGTTAATCCAGTTGTCCAAGTTTCTTGAAATAATAGTTTTAATTTAGTTATGACCGGGGTCAGCCAGCCTAAGGGATCAAATATTTTAGAAATTTCTGATAAAAATTGTCTTCTTGTTGGACTATCAATTGAGATAAATTGTATTGGTTCAAAGAAAAAATTATCTTCCCTGGGGTCCCATCGCAAACCTAGGGTTTTTGAGGTCTCCGACATTTTGAAATTAAAATCGTCTTTTAAATACTCGTTAGATTCACAAAGTCCAGGTAAGTTAGATCGCCATTTTCTTAGGTTAAACCCACCAGATTTAAGTAGCTTAATCATATCTATTTTTAGTTGTATGGCCGTATCCTTCCTGTGAGCCCCATGAACAATATCATCCATAAAAAATTAGTTTTCTAAGATCGATGGCGCTGTACTATTAACAAAGTTTGACTTTTCATCCACAGCTAATTGCTTTAGAGTCATCATAGCCAGGAAAGGTGCCGACTTTGTACAGTCAGGTGCAAAAATATGTAAATACCCCAAAGTCTCATAAGACGTCACAAGACCATAAACATGTATTCAAATAAGTGTTCATATTATGCACACATTGTATTGTTAATAAATATGTATTCAATAGGTAAAAAAATATGTATTCATCAAAAGAAGCATAAACATGTACACTACCAATTGCTAATAATCATGTGTACGTTCTTAAGCAAATAAATATGTATACACAAACCTTTTTGGTTAGTTAGTCAATATGGCCAGTCTTCGTTGTATAAAAAGTGCCTGATCTATTTTTTTTGACATTTAAAAAAAACTGTCAACAGCTTTGGAAGAATTTAATTTTATTCTCTAAGGCATTTTCGGATCTGAAATTCAAGCTTACTACAAAACAAAAAGTAATAAATAATTACTAATATGTATCGCATAGATGAGCATAAAAAACACCGAATAGTTGCTTTATGTGAAGCCGGTGTGTCCGTCTCCGATATTGCTGACGAATTGGGTATCACGGTAAGCTTAATTGATGAACAACGTCTAGTGCAAATACCTTTAACATTCTTTTGGAAAATAATTGAATTTCAACTATGTTTCAACATTTTTTTAGAGAAAAACCGTTTACTTGTGGAAGCGAAGATGGGCAAGTGAAGGGGCGATAAGAAATCACGCTTCATTGGGTCGACCAAGAAAAACTACCATGGAGCAAGACACGCAAATAATTGAGGATGTTAGATACCGTCGATTTGTTAACACAAATAATTATGCAGCTCAATATTTAGTATCATCGCATACAATACGACGTCGCCTTCATGAAAATGGAATACATTGCAGAGTCCCCGCAAAAAAGCCTCAACTTACAGATAGACATAAGGCAATGAGGTTAAATTTTGCCCAAAACTACTTAAATTATGATTTTAGTGACGTATTGTTCCTGGACGAGAAAGTTTTTACTTCTAATATTGATGGTCGCCTACGTTTATGGCGTGTAAACCGCACCAGATATGTTGAAGGTAACGTACTCCCCAATCGCAGAAGTGGTCGCATTTCTATAGGCTATTGGGGTTGGATGGCTGCGACTGGACCAGGAGAACTTCATCAAATTTCAGGGCGATTAAATAGTATCGATTACAGAGACATACTAGAACAAGTTTTAGTTCCATCAGCCAAAATTGTTTTCGGAAACAGACCAATCACATTCATGCAAGACAATTCGTCTATTCATAATGCTGACATAGTACAATCATGGATACGTGATCAAGGCGATGTTCATTTAATCAAAATGCCTCCAAAAAGCCCAGACCTAAATCCCATAGAGAATTTATGGGGTTTAATGGTGCAACAGTGGGATGCTTCAACGGTTCGAACCATTGACAATATAAATAAACATGTTGAAGATATTTGGATGTCATATTTAGGGACCGATGTATGTAGCAATATGGTCAGGTCAATGAGAAGCAGACTTGAATGTGTTATTTTGGCTAATGGTGGATATACACAATATTAATAATACGACCATTGTTACATTCATCGGTCCCTAAATGTGAATTAAAAACCTTTTATTTATAAATTTTTTTCGTTTTAAGTTGCGTTTTAGGTGAAATTTATTTTTAGTTTGAGTAAGTTTAATAAATTATTATAACTTTGACTTATATATGTAGTCACTTTAAGAGGCCAGTACCTATAGTAGTAATTAGAATTCCGTGTTTAGTTATGTTTAAGAAAGAATGTTAATAAACAGATATAAGTTTTTTTTAAGTAAATTAAAAACAACATTTTTTTATGGTTAATAAATTAATAAAAACACATTTTACTCTACATTTCATGTTTTATTATAATTTGTTTAATATAGGTCAGCAAAAGACAGTTATGAATAGTTTTTGAATAATTTAATAATATCATTTTAATCCAAAATAAGTTCATAATAGAATCTTAACATTCAAATTGAATAAAACTATACGAGGCAGGGCTCTGAATACCGTTAAAATATATAAATACAATCACAAAATATTAAATATTTTATTATGTAATTAAAAAATCAGTATTTTTCATGCAGTTTATCTATAGGTAGATAATAATATAGTCCAGTCTAAGTTTAATCAAATATAAAAAAAGTCATTTAATTGACGACTACACATTTTTTTCGTAAATAAAGTCGCGGGTTACAGCTCGTATTGAATAATGATAGTAGAAAACAAAATAGGAAAAAATAAAAAAAACACAAAAAGTAATCCTTTCATCAGGATCGAACCAGAGTTGTTTTCTTCTTAGCCAAGCTCTATACAAGCAAAGCTATCGTGATGACAACAGTTTTGATCAAATTGTCAATCTAGTATTGCGCTTTGAAATGGGCCTTGACTTTTGTATACTGTCAAAATCATTCACAACAACTACACTGAAACTCGACCGCAGATAAGCGACGCAGCGGGCGACGTTGCCATTCAGTCATGCGCGGCTCCCGTACACTGCACGAGTTGGCAACATCGCTGGTAGTGTGTACATGTTTATGCTTCTTTTGATGAATACATATTTTTTTACCTATTGAATACATATTTATTAACAATACAATGTGTGCATAATATGAACACTTATTTGAATACATGTTTATGGTCTTGTTAATGGTGACGTCTTATGAGACTTTGGGGTATTTACATATTTTTGCACCTGACGTTACCGTTGTTAGTTTATATTCCTGTAAGGATTGTGATTGCTGTGATCTCCAGATTATTCTATGATAATTTTGATCTAAGGGATGAATTTTAATGAAACGGAACATTTTCTCTATATCTGCAGTAAACGCGTACTTAAATTTTCTCCATTTAAGAATAAGGGTTTGGAGGTCCTGTTGGAGATTCGGTCCCCTGCACATGAGATCATTCAGACTATAGCCACTTGAGGTTTTAGCAGAAGCATTAAATACAACTCGCAATTTAGTAGTAGATGAATCTATTTTATGAACACCATGATGTGACAAATAGCAACCCGATCCGTCGGTAGAATTACTAACGGGTATCATATGTCCGAGATCTATGTACTCAGACATAAACAACTTATAGTCACGTGCCAATTCAGGTCGCTTAATTAATTGTTTTTCTATTTGGAAATATTGTGCAATGGACTTTGTTCTCGAATCTCCTAGTTTCTCTTGATAGTTTTCTTTAAAAGGTATTCTAACAACGTAAGTACCATCCTTGTCGTTGAAAAGTCGTTGTCGATTGAAAATAATTAATACAATTTTGATCTTCCTCAGACAACGATGAAGTTTCTTGAATATCTTCGGTTTCCCAAAATTGCTGTATATCTTCAATATTAGATAGTATAACATTACATTGGATGGGGTTGCAGTTACCGCTTAAAATCCAACCCAATTGCGTTTGCTGGGCTACGGTTAACGATTGTTCTGATCTACAAACACCATTCATAAGAATAATTGAAAATATATCCGCCCCAAACAATATAATATCAATAGGCCTACTTTTATAAAACTCGGGATCGGCTAGGGTGATTTGGTTTAGAGTAGACCAGTTAGGCTTAGATAAGGTGAAAGTAGGTAAATTATTTACAAGTTTATTCATTATAAGTACGTCTGTATAAAAGGTAAAGTCGTTTATTAATGACGCACATTGTAACGTGATCATGCCTTTACAATTGTTTCCTTTATTTCCTACTCCCGTGATAAAGCTATTACATTTTCTTCTCGGTAACTTTAACAACTGGGCAGCGCTTTTGCTTATGATAGATGTTTGTGAACCTTGATCTAACAGAGCTCTAAGCTTTTGGTAAGATCCATCAGCGGCCTGTACCTTAATAATAGCGGTAGCAAGCAATATTTGTGAATGGTCGTTGTTTAATGATGTGAGGTTACTTTGTTGATAAGAAGGTTGCGTAACTATGGCCATGTTAGTATCCGATCGAGACGCATCCGGTGTTAAGCTCTTTGTCGTAAAACAATCATTGTAATAGAGTGTTATGATCTTTATTACATTCCTTGCATCTTAATGTAGAAAAACATTTTCGACCTTCATGGTAATGTAAACAGTTAACACAAAGGTTCAAATTCGCTATTGCATTTCTGCGTGCATAAGGTTGCATTTTCATTAACTTCGGGCATACATATCGACGGGCCCCAAGAACAAAAGCGTATCTGCAATATTATCGATTTCCAGTATGAGCGTTTGAAGTTCTGTGTACGCATGATCATTTTTTACTAACGCAAATATAAACTTATTGCAAAAAATCTTAGCAAAAGTTATTGAAGTGGTTAATATCTTTCTTATCATGTTTTTTTAAAAGAGTTTAATTATTATTTCGAATAAAATGAATTCTTATAATACAATAAGGTTTTGTTCTCTGTAACGATCTAGCACATATGTTAATATATGACTTTGTTTTGCGGAATGATCTAGTATATATCTTAACATACGACTTTGTTTTAGGGAATTGATGTCTTGTTTTGCTGTCTTAAAATACATTATCTGTAATGTTTTGATTCATAAAAAAACAATTACTATAAAATAATTTTGTAGATATACAGAACATTTTTATCGAAGGTTTTTTTGGTTATAAAGTAACATAATGGGTGCCGTTATGTCCATCGTTATAGGACGGAACCCTTGGATAATAGCGTCTAGGACTTACGACCTAGATGTAGGCTTAAGGAGGCCCCCTTACAACGCGTTAGAGGTCACCTTCACTATCTGCTATGATCCGTCTCCTGCCTATTCACTTTTGGTAGGAGTCTAAAAATGTCGTTTTGGACATTTGTGATAGTAGAAGCTTACTGGAGTTCTCGGCAGTCCTAATCCTTTTAACAAGTTGTAGAGGGATTTAGCGGGAGTACCCCTCGCAGCTATATTAACGGCATATAGAGGAACTATGTAGCCATTTCTGGTTATCTCATTTGTCAAGACAAAATATTTTTTGTCTTAATTGCGTGATCTTTAAGGATGTTTGTTTTCCACGGTACCGTGAGCTAATTAGGCACTACACGCTTTTTCAAATTTGAGTAGAGGAATATGTCTGGTCTCAACGGCGATACGCAGATATCCTCCGGGATGTTGTGTGTCCACCAGTATTGTCAAATCGTCTGCCGAACTCAGGACAAATTAAATATTTCAGCTCTAGCAATCGATAGACTGACTGCCTCACGTATAATTCCTAGAGCTCTGTCAAGACGTTGCAGTAATGACTCCTATCCAAAATAACTTTGCAGTCTACCAATATGTGTCTAGTCGTGCCAATTTCTTTGCCACATTCCGTGCATATTTGTCCGTCGCTTTTTCAATCTTACAAGATTACTTTGATCGTTCATAGTCAATTGAAAGGCGTTGAGGTAGAATTTAAGTAATGCTGCTAAACAGTCATAAATTAAAGTGCGCAACTTCAAAACTAAAAGTATACAGCAGTCACCTACAGTAGCCCATTCATTTTGCATTTCTAGGTTCATTGCGTACACTCTGTAGCTATTATTATCATCTTAGTTTATGAAAGATTTTGTAATTTCTTTGTCTGGTTAACTTTTCGTAAACTAAAAGTATACAGCAGTCACCTAGAGTAGCCCTTTCATTTTGCATTTCTAGGTTCATTGCGTACACTCTGTAGCTATTATTCTCATCTTAGTTTATGAAAGATTTTGTAATTTCTTTGTCTGATTAACTTTTCGTGTTTCTAAAACCGCTCTAATAGTTTGAGCGCCTATCATGAACTTTTTGTGAAATTGTAACCGTAACTCGAGCGCAGATGTATTTTTATCAGTTGCGATTGATTTTAGTGGTCGTATATCCAGACTTTTTTACGTTATTTATCGGTTGTTGATCTACCTTTTCAATGTCATTTATGAAACTATTGAATACATCTTCTAGTACTAGAGAGCGATCTTTATCGTTTATCTTTCTACCAAGCATTTAAAAGGCACGGTTTCTGATATTATTTAAACGTTATCTCTGCCTATAAGAAGCCCGGGGCCATATAAAGCATAAATATGTCGTATCCACTTTCATTCCATCAGTCTACATACAGAATTTATCATCCTTTCGCAGTAGTTATTGGCACTGCTTTGGCTTTCGAGTAAGTATCACTAGGTCGCGTCGTCTGCGAATGCTAGAATGGATTCTGTATATTTGACATTGGACTTAAGCCGATATTCCCACCTTTTTTTTTATCTATTGTTAAGCTATCTATTAGTGGATAAAGCCCCTCCAAACATAAAACAACATCAATATTTTCAGCAACAGGTGGTAGCGGAGAAAGGTTACTGTAATTTTGACAGCCAGTTTCTAACAGAAAGCAAAAAGAAAGGTATATGTCAAAGTGGAATTTATAGCTAAACGCTTATTGAAAAACAAGAAAATCATGCTAATTTACTAAAAAAAACATTAAATCGGACACTTTTGTATTGAACAAACACGGATGATAAAATACTTTACAGAGATACGTATCAGCGCAACCGTTAAATGACTTGGAATTCAGTTTTGTCGAACATAGACTTAAGGTGAATAAAAAATGAAAATAATTGATTAAAAATCAACATCTTTTTTTAAATAATGTCCTATTGTATATTAAACTAATTATAAAACTAAAATTATTATGTTTCATGTGAATTAATTATAAATTTAAATATATTGTCTTTAGATTTTTGTAGAACAATATAGTATATGCACAAACGATAATAAATAACGCACCTGATTTTGACGAGTACAAACACGTAA